>CM053771.1:553422793-553440293 GCA_028658325.1 Potorous gilbertii | reverse complement strand
GGAGCTGATATTGGTTAGCCTAGAAAAGACTCAGAGGGGGCATGAGAACTACCTCCAAGTATTTGAAGAGTTGATGTTCAGTCATGATGAGAATTGTTCTTTGCAGTCCCTGAATGTGTGGAAGCTATGATTCAACTAAGCAGTATAAAGAGTGAAATGAATCTTATTCTTTCTATCCCAATCCGACCTTTATGCCTTAACCTCTCTGAGCTGTGTTTCTTAGAATACATATTGATGTTTCTTGTTTTTCAGTCATGTTCAGCTCCTTAGGACCCCACTTGGAGTTTTCTTGGCAAAGACAGTGGAGTGGTTTGCCATTTCCTTCTCCAGCTCATTTTACGGAGGAGAAAACTGAGGCAAACAGGGTTAAATGACTTGCCCAGGATCACATAGTTAGTGTCTGAGACCATATCGGAATTCCTTACTCCAGGCTAACACTCCATACACTGTGCCCCCTAACTTCCCCAAGACTGTGTATATATCTCTCTAGAAAAGCAGACACCAATGAAAAGAGTCTTTTGGGAAGTTGATAAAGGGGTGACTTGGCAGAATGCAGAGTTTTTAGCAGTATTGGTTGCATATATGATAGTATATATGACTAGAATGTATTATAGTAATCTGAACTCCATATAATGGGATAAGCAATGGCATCTGCTCAGTTTCATCAGTGCCTGATGTTAAATAGGATAAATACTGAACATTAACAACTTCCCTTCCCTTTCCTCTAAGTGGAAAGCAATCTGCTTTAGTTTAGCCTAAGTGCATACTGAAGTAATTCATCTGAGTTAATTCAGCAACCAGACAAAGGGACCACTTGGATCAATAAATACAAACAGGCAAATATCAAAAGATAATGTAGTTACACTGATTGGGACTGGCATTAGAAGTTTAAATACACGGATCTGTGTCATTTTCCCCAATCAGCTTGTTTGGACATATATCATCGACAAAGGTATTTCTCATTAGAATGTGGAGAATGTAATTTAGAGCATAAATCTTTTGGCCTGTGAATGTTTGTGGCAGTTGTCTGGGTGGGAGAAGGGGGAAGGAAGGAAGGATGGAATTGGTTTGCTCTCAAATGATTCTATTTTCCCTATTTAAAAATGATTATTCTATGTGTGTCTATAAATATTTAAATCAATTGTTGTCAAGTAAGCAAGGATTTATTATGTGCCTATCATATGCCAGGCAACATGCCCTCAGGATGCAAAGAAAAGCAAAAACAATAGTTCCATTCCTCAAGGAGCTCCCATTAATGGAAGAGAAAACATGTATGTAGCTATGTACCAGTGAGATGCATCAGAACATATTGGAGGTAATCTCAAAAGCCAAATGCTAAGAAAATGGAAGACCTAGAAAGACTTCTGCAGAATAGGAGATTTTAGTTGAGAGCTGAAAATCCAGAGAAACCATGAGGTAGAAATGAGGAAGGAGAGCATTCCAGGCATTGGGGACAGTCAGTGAAAATGTCCAGGGTTGGGAGATGGAGAGTCATTGAGTCATATAATATATGGAGAGAAATAAGATGTAATAAGATTGGAAAGGCAGAAATGGATTGGATTATTGAGGGCTTTAAAAGACAAATAGAAGATGTGTATCTGATCTTACAGTTGATAAAGTCCCTAGAGTTGTTTGAATAGGGAAGTTGCATAGCCAGACCTTCCCTTTAGGGAGAATAATTTGACAGCTGAATAGAGAAGAGATTAGAGGGGTTTCCAAGACTTCGAAAAGGAAGGCCAATGAGAAGGCTATTGTAATTGCCGGAGCAAGAAGTGATTCTCAAAGGAGAGAAGAGGGTGATTATGAGAGGTAATCTAGAGGGAAAATGGACTAGACTTGGCAACAGATTGGGTGGGGGAGAGGTGAGAGATAGGGAGGAGCTGAGGATGACACCCAGCCTGTGAGCCTGAATGACTCAAAGGATGGTGGTTCCCTTAACAGAAATAGTGACATTTGGAAGAGCGGAGGATTTGGGGAGAAAGATAATGAATTCAGTTTTGGATATGTTGAGTTTAAGGTGACTAGAACATCCAGTGGGAGATATCTAACAGGCAGCTGGAGACATAAACCAAGAGGGTAGGAGAAAGGTTAGCCCTGGATAAGTAAATTTGAGTAGAATTACCATACAGATGGTTACGGGATCTCTCAGAGCTTACGAAATCATCAATTGAATAAGTATAGAGAGAAGACCTGGGAAAGAATCCTGGGGGACATTCACCTCTAGAAGGTATTGCCTGGATAATTATCAAGCAAAGAAGACTGTGAAGAAGGGGGCAAGTAGGAGGAGGACCAGGAGACAGTACAGTCACAGAAACCTAGATAGAGGAGGGCATCAAGGAGAAGACAATCAAGTGTCAAAGGCTCCCGAGGGTTCAGGAAGGATGAGGAATGAAATAAAGGTCATTATATTTGAAAAATAAGGAGTCATTGGTAACCTTAGAGGGAGTGTGTTGGTTAAATGATGAAACCAGAAGTCAGACTTCAGAGTGTTAAAAAGAGAGTGAGAGGAGAGAAAATGGAGGCATTGATCATAGATGGTCTTCTCCAGGAATATACCCATAAAAGGAGGAAGAGATAGCTAATAACAACATATCAAGTGAGGTTTCTTTTTGTTGGAAGAGGAGTGACTGAGGGAGAAATGAATCTGTTTGTAGGCAGTAGGGAAGCATCCAGTAGATAAGGAGAAAGAGAAGAAAGGGGAGAGACTGGGCAGTGGTGATCGAGGGGACAATCTGCTGGATAATATGGGATGGAGTGGGATTACTTGTGCATGTAGAATCGTTTTCTTTCCAAGAAGAAGAGAGGCTTCTTCAGAGAAAATGAGGGAAAGAGGAAATAGTGACTGAGTGTGCCTGGGTGAGGTGGGATGAGGAAGAAGCTAGAATAGGGAATTCTTGGTGAATGACCTCTTTTTCAATAAAATATATGACAAGATTCTCTCTGAGGGACTGGGAGGAGGAGGAGTCATAGAAGGTTTGAGGAGAGGTAGATGTAACAATTTGGAAGATGGGTTGTAGCGAGCAGGAAGGTGAGTGCATTGGAGGGATGTAAAAGAATTGTCTTGCTATAATGAGGGCTGAGCTGAGGTTATGTAACATAAATTCGTAGTGGTCCCTGTTACCATGTTTCTTGTTTTTCTCCACCTTCATTCAGCAGAACTTTTGTAGGAGTAAAGGCAGCAGATGGTGGGAGTGATCCAAGTCTGATGCTAGGCAAGCCGAGATTGGCAATATGACAAGAGATGAAAGGCCTCCATAGAAAAGGATGGTGGAGAATTGAATTGAACTGATTCATCAAGAGCTTAAGAAGGGAAGAGAGGAGAGTGTAGCCAACCAATCAATAGTAAACATTCATTAACCACCTACTGTGTACCAGGAACCATGTTAAGCAATAAAGGTACAAAAAAGAGACAAAAGACAGTACCTGCTCTCAATGAGCTTACGATCTATTTGGGGGGGAGATAATATGCAAAATATACAAAGCAAGCTATATACAGGCTGAATATCATATTCCTTTGTTTCTGAAGAGGATCAATGACAGCTCAGGATGATATCTTGACTCATGAGTGAATTGGATTGAACTGAGACAGAGTTGCACAAAGTCATCAGCCTCACCCTCTCTTCCTGAGTCATTGAAGTCCAGTGGCAGAAGAAAAGTCACTGTGATTGGTGATGGCCCAGGATGACCTTGGTGTCTTTGATGCCTCACCAAGCTCTAACTGTCTCAGCCTCCTTCATGAATATTGGAAGAAATTCTTCTCATCCACCCATTCTGCCAGGAGAAGTCTTCACATGCTTAGGCAGATATCCCCATAACTCACTGATAGGTTGCAGGCATGTCAGCTATCCTTAACTGCTTAGCTCATCTGCCAAGACAGTTTACCTGGAGGTAGCCACTGCACGTACTTCACCTTCCTGTAGCCACAGTGAGAACTGAATGAATCAGGCGGACCAAAAGTGGATGAACAGCCCTGAAAAGGCTCACACCAGAGGTGCTAGTCCTTTTGAACAGCCCATATAGGATTAATAGAAAATGATTATCAGATGGAAGGACTGAGGGTTGAAAAGAGGAAAGGCCATGGTGAGGACAAAGAATAGGCACTGGGGTTCCAAAGCAGGAGGGTTAGAATGCCAATAGTCTGTGACCAGATAAAGAATGGCTAAGTTCTTGAACATGGAAGTGGAGCATTTGTGAGTGATGGAAAGGTCAAGGGATCTTTGTTACTGAGGTTTGAGCAGATCATGGTATGGGTATGAGTAGATCATAGGAAAAGAGCAAGGTGAGGAAAGTACTTCATCAGCATCAAATGTGAACTTCTTTTACTATTAGAGGCAGTGCATCATAGGAAGTAAATTAAAAACAAAAGGTATGTAAAAGTTTGCAGTTCCCTGGCCCTCCAATCAGATCTTGTCTTTCTCAGACCCTTGATAAGTAACTTCATCTTACCACACTCCACACAAAACTCTCAGGACTTTTCTATTTTTCTTCTATAGGTTGGGACCTTCATTAATGGATGGGGGAAATCTCAATCTAGGAAATCCACACAGGGACCCCATCATGGATCCTTCTCTGATGGTCCTCCAAATTCTTCTCTTCTTTCTTTCTTCTCATCTTCCTTCTTTTTCTCTTCTTCTCATCCTCCTCTTCATCACATAGTTGGCATATAATAAAAGCTTATTGATGGATTAACATTATAACAATAACGGCATTGGTATTCAAGTTATCAGTATGTACTTGGTAAAGTATTAGATTTCGTAACTATTAAGGAATAATGGAATTAAACTGTAGGTAGAGTCTGTGCTGCTCACAGACCTGATTCAGTGAGTTTCTGGAAGAGGATCAGAGGACTTGAAGAAACAACTCCACTTACGAGTTATGCAAATGCTCAATGGGTTTGGATACTGGTGAAAATTCTTTGCTACATGATACCATGCATCAGTAGGGAATTTGAGTCTTATTTCAGTTTTTGCCACCGGTAGCACAGAATCACAGAATTTCTACTATGAGCACTGAACATGGATTCCAAGGGTGTCTGTTATAATATAGTGTGTCATTGAACGAATGACTTGACTTTTCGTGCCTGTCTCCTGGATTTTTTGGTAGGCATCATAATATCCCATGAGTGGTGTTATGAGAAAAATAATACTCGTTTGATATACATTGGTGAAAGATGTTGGAGTGAGATAGGATAAAGAGTTAAACCCCGGAGATCTGGGATGGGTCTAGTATTATTTAACATTCCTACCAACATCTTAGATAAGAAAAAGGTAATAGTATACTTATCACATACACATCATATGAGAGTCTGGACCCAAAAAAATCTTGATAGGCTAGAACATTGATCAGAATTCACAAGAGAACAATCGATACATTGATATATAAGCTAGACTACCACCACCACTACAAGATGTGGAAAGCATGTTTAGAAAGGGAAATATATATATGTATATGTGTGTATATATTTTTTATGTATGTATGTATATATACATATATATGTGTGTGTATATATATATGTATATTTGATTTTTAGTGAATTGCAAGTCCAGCCTGAATCATCAGCAGGATATGTCAACTGCCAAAAAAAGATGGGGGGTGGAATCTTTGGTTCCTTCAAGGGAGGTCCATAAGTACACAGGTCCAACATACTCAGTCATGATCATATGTCTGGAGGGCTATATCTAGTTCTGAGAGTCACAGTTTCAGAAGGACAGTGACAGGATGAAGTGTGTCCAAAGGAGGTGCCCAGGATGGGGAAGGTCCACAAGTCTCTATCCTAGGAGGAGCAATTGAAGGACATAGGCATGATCATCCTGGGAAAGAGACAATTCCATAATGGGTAGGGGGTGCAGGCTTGTCATAACTGTGTTGAAGTTTTTACCATGTGCCGCTGAAGGAATTAGAAATGTTTAATTGGTCTGCAAATAAAGAAAAAACTAGAAGACAGATTAGGATTCGATGTGAGGAAAATTTCCTTGAAATCCAAGTAAATTGAAAGTGGCATGGACTGCTTCAGGGAATGGCCAGGAGGAGAGGCCAGATCATACTTGCTCATCCTGTTGTAGACGGGATTCCTATTCAGACTGAGATGAAGTAAATGGCCTCTCAACTTGTTCTCACCTCAGAGATTTAGTAACTCAGAAATACAAAGGCTAAAGAGAAAGAGGGGGAATCATTTGATTGGTATAGGCAGTAGGTGGTATAGTGGAGAAAGCACTGGACTTAGGAAGACCTGAGTTCAAATCCAGCCTTAAACACTGTGTAAGATAAGTGACCCTGGGCAAGTCACCTACCCTCTACCTGCCTCAGTTTCCTCAACTATGATATAGGGAAATCAATAGTACCTGCTTCTCATGGTTATTGGAAGGATCAAATAATATAATATTTTAAAAGTACTTTGCATGGTAGATGGCACGTCAACTGCCATCTATAAATTCCTGTTCCCTCCCACTTTTGAATTCAATTGATATTGAAATGTTCTATTGAGAAAATAATTGGACTCTATTAGCCTCCGACCTATCACCAACCTAGGCAGGAGTGAGATAAACATCACTGACTGTTCGGGGGCATGAAACTTGGAAAGGTGCCTGGGATCCTTTGGTTTTGGTAAAACAAGCTTTTGATTGGGACCAAGTAAAGTGGCAAGTGTCTGAGATGTTATCTTGGGGCAGGTGTGAGAAGAAGGTAGTGTTGCACTCAGGAGAAGGCCTGACCTATACTATCTGCCCTATTCCTGAGAGCATTGCCTGCTGAGTGTACAGCTTGCCTGCTTGTGAGGGTATGACAGAGAAACAGAGAGGACATCCCTTCTCCCTTTTGCTCTCCCTACATCTCCAGGATTAGACAGCTTGTAGCTTGCTCCTTTGCATTTGAATGTTTCTGGTGTTCAGTGCAAAATATAAATTGTTTCAGGCATTCTTCTGTGGCCTAAATGAAACTTAGAAGTGGGCTCCCTATGGGGAGAATTGGTTGAACTGAAGGCGGTAGAAACGTTTGCCTGCTCAGAAAACTGTGAGGACAGAGAAAAGACTGAGAACTCAAGGACCAAGGGGGGAAGTGAGAGGGAGTGTGGTACATCAATAGAGAGAGCCCTTGTTCTAAGGAATCTCTGGCTTTACTTTCTAGCTCTGTCACCATCTACCTGGGTGATTTGAGGCAAGTCACTTGCCCTTTCTGGGCCTCAATTTCCTCACCTGTAAAATAGGCAAGTTGTACTAAATGATTCCTAGAATCCTCCTAACTCTAGAACTGGGATCCAATGCCCTTATTTCTGAAATCTGGTTGTTGTTAGCATTGCCTAGCCTTTACTCCAAACCTCCAGTATCTGGAGATGAGAAATGATTAGGGAACTCAAAATGCCAAGATCTCCAATTATAGGTGACCCAAGAGCAAGAGACAGGGAGCGTCAACCTGGGGGAGTTTAATAACTGCAGCTTCCGCCCACCACAGATTGACATGCAAATATTCAGTTTAATTGAATAAACATTCCTAGCCTATTGTGAACAGAGTGTTCAGATACAAAAGTATGTTGCTGCCCTAAAGAAGCTAACATTCTACTGAAGAGGAAGAACAACTTCACAGGTGCATGGGATACAGACGTGTATGGGAGGGACAATGGAGACAAGGAGACAAAGATCTGAGTATGGACATTCCCCTTTTAGTTGGAGAATCAGTGAGGTATTCATAGAAAAAATGGCATCCACATGAATGGGCCTTGATGAAAGTGAAGAATCTAACCAGGCATAGATGGGCAGGGAGTGCATTCCAGCCATGGGAGATAGGTGTTTTGAGAGGTATATCCGGAACTACATTGATTCCAGTTCTACTGTCCTGCTTGGGGCAGGTCAGAGATTAGAAATGATGGTAAAATCCATCACCAAGGGAAGTTAAGACAAAAAATATGGGAGGCAAAGGTGAGTATGACTTGTTATAAAGGAAAGAGGAGGATTTGATGGATGGGCAGACTAAGGGATGCACCAGCCTCCCCATATTTTTTCCCAAAGGCAAGAGAAAAGACTCCAGTGCTTTGGGTGAGATTCTCCTGAAAGAGACCGATACTTTGGAGTTAAGAAGACATAGGAGCTGTGACTGAGGAGAAATCACTCAGCCTCTGTCTGCCTCAGTACTCTCATCAGCTAAATTGGAATAGCGATAGCACAGGCCTCGTGGGTCTGTCATTCTTCAGATTAGTTGAGATAATGTCTTCAAACAGTTTTGCAAACTTTGAAGCACACTGATATGTGGGCCCACTGGAGGATTTGCAGGAAGTCATGGGTAGGAACACAGAAGGAGAAAGTGTAGCCTGGTGTGACTGCTGGTCACACTCCCACTGAAGCGCAGAAGTGTAATTCATGTTCAATGAGAGACTCTCCTGTGGCCTGAGGACCCCCAAAGGGAATGGGATGGTGTTGAGCCAAGATACTCTGTTAATAGGACTACAGGGAGAGTATCCCCTAAAGGTTCTTAGTGGCAGCAGTATTTGGGGGCCCATGCATGGGCCCTCCCTTTTCACACAGCATGTGTTTCTTATTGCCTTGTGACTTGAAGAAGATATTTATAATTTCTTGACAAGTTTATTGATAATTTTATACCGAGTATGGATTCAGATTGTTCAATGGAAAGAAATCTGAACATGGAATTTCAAGACCTGAGCTGGAATCCCAGCTAGTTACTTGTGAAGTGACCTTGGACAGGTGTATCAACCTTTCTGTTTCCTAACCTATAAAATGGGAACTATATTTCAGCTACCTACTTCACAGGGCTTTGTGAAAATCAAATGTGATAGTGGATGGAAGCTGAGGTCCTCAAGAGCAGTTGTAGAGTTTTTGCTTCATATCCGTAGTGGCTAGCACATTTCTTGGCACATAGTAGATGCTTAATAAATGCTCAGTGACTGGCTGACTCTGAAAATGTCCCAAAAGCACAGTCAGATTAGTTATGCCCCATCATCAATACTCATAATATTCACACAGAAATGACAAAAAGCCATGTCTTCATTGCCTTTCAGATGCCTTGGTTCTTCCCCAGCTGTCAACTGTGATCTGGGCTTAGGGACTATACATTATCCTTCATAATGAAGTTCCATCTAATTCTCCAGGTTATATTATACCATGGCTCAATTCACTCTATCTTTTACATGACTGTGATTTCCTCTCTCCGCTGCCAGTTTCTCTTCGTTGAGTGATCAGAAATGAGTTGAATAAGTCAATTCTGAGTCAACAAGGTTCTCCTCATCTTTAAGCAGTCCCTTCTTGACCTTAACAATAATTGATCTCTAAGTGTTAAAGGAAAGGGTCTTTTTCTACTTGTCCTCTCAGTACATTTTGATGCTTCCCCTGCTACCCTCTCTCTTTGATGCTGTGTTCTTCCATGGCTCCCATGAAAGTATGGTTTTCCTTGAGGGCCTGGAATATAATTAACACTTAACCGATGCTTGTTGATTGGTTGTCCTCTGAATTATATGAAGAAGTGTAGATGACCACAAAGTTCTGCTTTGAATCCTCTTCTCTCTATACACTCTTGGTTAGCTCATCTCCTCTCAGGGGTTCAATTATCATTAGTATGTAAATGACTCAAAAATATGAAAGGTTCTAATCTCTGCCAGCCAGTTCTGAATCATCAAAAGTCTGCTGGAGAGCTCTGTCATCAGTATATCAAACCAGACGTATCCAAAACTAAACTCATTATCTTTCCTCATTAACACCCTTTCCCCAATTTACCTGTTTCTAAGAGCAACAGCATCATTCCAGGGACCTGAGCTTGTTCTCAGAGTCATCTCCATTAAATGTAAGCTAAGCATAAACAAGGTTTGTTATATTTCTTGAACTTGTTTCCCTGATGCCTTCTACATTATAGGTACTTAATAAATGCTTGTCATTGGCATGATTGAGCCTTTTCCTCATCCTCCAGTGTCAAGTCAGTCTTTCACCAATTCGTGTCAGTTCTTTCTCTACAATCTTTCACATCAGGAATACCCACAACTTGGGCAGGAAATTCCCCTTTCCTTGGATCATGTGACTGAGAGCACATGTCCCTCTGTTACCACCTCTCTAGGTTTTGCTCTAGGCTCTGACCACTCTTCCATTACTCCAGCCACTGACACACTAACCCAGCAGAAGAATGACCCCTCAGTCCCTGGAGTCTATGCCTATGAGGAGGAGCCCTTGGGGGTCCTTACTCTACTCTCAGGTCTCAGTCCTCTGACTTGTATTCAGCTCTCTTGGAATCTATTCAAAGAAAAATAAAAGAAGATAAAAAAATGACATACTAAAACTAACTCTTTTTAGAAGAAATATACAATCTAAGTATTGAGTATCCATCAATTCATTCCTATGTGAAAATACAAAGTTAAAGTTATAAACATAGGCTTACATGCACATCAAGATGAATAGGGCAACTTCCCAGATGAATTAATTAGAAAGTATTTATTAAGAACTTATTATGTTTAAAGCAGTGAGGATACAAAGAGTCAAAGAAAGACATTTCCTGCTTTTGAGGGGCTCGTTTTTTAATAGAGGAAGTCAACACATGATGAAGATTTCAACTGAAAGTAAGATGAAAAGGTTACATAAATCTGGGGATACAGTGATAAAATCAATGACAATTTTATCTTCTATAGTTGTATTTCCACTGAATCAAACTATCCATTTCTGATATTTAACTTTTTGACAATTCCAAGATCTTTGACAGGGGAGAACCTTTAGATTCTCATGTAAATTACATGCTTGTAGAACTGAGTTGAATTGCCCTTATTTGTACCTATAATGTTCTAGACAGCTTTCTGGAACTTAGAGAGGAATGAGCTTAAAGAAAAAGCCTCTGTCCCCAAGGATCTCAAAGTCTAGATGGAGATAAATGTCCTATACGCATGAAGCGTGAAAGGGAAGTGTGCATGGGATAGTGAGATGTGAGAGGAGACACAAATAAATATAATGCTTTCCAAAAACAATGCAGCCTAGTTGGACCATTCATGGTAAGGGAGGCAGAGATCCCATTTTATGGAAAGGTAAACTGGTCCCCATACTGAAGTGTTCTGAATGTATGACTAGGGCATTTGCACTTAATCTCTCTGATTTTTTTCCATGTTAGTCAAAAGCAGTGGTGGTGGAGCCAATCCCAAAGAGGAAGTAATCCACAAATTATTTCTGCTTTGATTGTAGCACACATGCAGTGGGGGTTGTTCATGCTTATTTTCATTAGAAGATGCTATTTTACCATTTTAATTAAGTTCTCCCAAACACACCCCTTCATTTCAAAGGTATAATATAAGCCCAAGGAGCCAAGCTGAGATCCCTGTAAACAGTTTGAATACTGCTGGATGCATTGATCCCATTACACAACAGGAAGATGACAGCAAACAGGTTGTACCTTGCCTTCCGTTCCATGGCAGCCATCATCTGACACTGAGTCTAGCCTTGGGACTGTGCTATTCATTCCACTACAGGGAATTCTTAGGCATGTTGCATCATCTCTGAGATTTGCCTAGACTAATTAGAGGCTTTACTCTGCCTGTCATAATGAGTGAGTCTTCCAAGCACCATCCTGGATGCCAGAGGAACGCAGCATCTCCCAGAATATTCTTAGCTCTTCAGGACTCAATTTCCAGCAGCACCATAATCCTCTGTTTTCTTCTTAGTTTGGTCAAAGAGGGAGAGTGGTAAGCAGCATGCTTCAGTAGACTGAGCCGAAGCCTTGGAGTCACAATGCAAGGATTTCAGTTCCTTGTCAGACATTCCCTGTAGAGCCTTAAAGAGATCACTTAAACTTTCAGAGACTCGGTTTCTCTTTCTAAAATTGAAATATAATACTTGAGCTACCCATCTCCAATACATATCAGATTAGATTTTATGTCACTACAATGTGCCCCAAAGACAAGAAATCCCCTCCTAATGAAGGACCTTTTCTCTGAGCCTCCCAGGGGTTCAGTGCAGACCTACCTGCCATCTCCACATGCCCACGAATATACTTTGCTCATTGATGACTTCCTCTTTCATACCCCAGTTTCAGGAAAGCTGTCATCATGCTGTTCTTCACCCCCTCTTCTCTCCCTTCCTCTACAGCCTCTTCAAAAAGAGCCTCACCATCAGGAATATACAGTTCTCCATCCCGTGCACTCCTCTCACACATACATATGACAACCATAACCCATGAACCAATCAACTCTGCCATTGTTGCCATGTGACACAGGCTTTGGCGGTCACTTTCCTAATTTGTGTCTCTCAAAAGCAACTGGCAACTTGTCCCTTCAGGGTTCTATGGGTAACCCCAATGGGTAGAGGGACTCTTTCCAATGTTACTGCTCATGAACCTTCACTGTTGTGCTCCCCTCGTTGATTAATAGTTGATGTAATTTCTCCAGTCATACTCCATTCTTTAGAAATGGGTATTTGCTAAGAAGATACAGTGAGAATAGTTGGAACAAAACATATTGACAAAGCAGGGCCACACTCTCAGATATATAGAGAGTCCAGAAGAAAATGGACTCAATTCAGAGAGCACATGTGGCAAAGGGATGATTCACAGCTTCTATGAAGGGCCTGAAACCCTTCTCTTGGTGACAGCCTCATTATGTCACCTTTGGAACAGTGGAGGTTTTACTCAGCAACTTGTTGATTCTGAAAGCTGCCTTTCTCTGAATGTCTAAGTTGTTTTCAGTTCTTAAGACAAATATAATCTTTAACCCCTGCTTTTCTGGAGACATTTCTAGCCTGTCTATGGGAAATCCATCTTCCAATCTTCTGAAGTTCACAGGTTATTCTCTGGCCAAAGGAGGGGTATTGTAGATAGAGGATCTCTCCTCTTCCTCTTCCTCTCCCGTACCCACAATGGCAGGCAAGCCTCTCAACTATTGATTCTCAGGAGCTTAGCTAGATCTCCCCTACCTCCAGGCAGGTTTGCTATTGGAATACCAATGTCTGAACTAGCCTGCTGTTTTAATCCAATTGTAATACATGTCCTTTGCAGCATCATCTCTTTTTATCAAAGGCTTCTAAACTTTCCAGGATTAAATATTGGAAAGGATTCCCTTAATTAAGGATCCCCTCCACATACAGAGGTGTATCTAGGTGGCGCAGTGGATAGAGCATGGGGCCTAGAGTCAGGAAGACCTGAGTTCAAATCTGCCTTCAAACATTTCTAGCCATGTGACCCCGGGAAATCACTTAACCCTTTTGCTTCAGTTTCTTCATCCATAAAATGATCTGGAGAAGGAAATAGCCAATCACTCTGTCTATGCCAAGAAAACCCCGAAAGAGTCAAAAAGAGTCAGACACAGCTAAAAAGTACTAAACAACCACACATATAGACCTAGCTTAATTTGTTTGATTGACTCAATAAGGTTTTCTTATCTGATAAGATCTTGATTCCCTGTCATATGAGGATCAGAATGAGGAATGTTTGTCCTGGAGAAGGGAAGCCTGGGATAGAAAATGGGTGCAATGATACCTGTGTTCAAGTTCTTATAGGACTGTCTTGGGCAAGAGGAATTGCACTTAGTCTACTTGTCTTCAGGGCAGAAGGAGGAGAAATGGAATGAAGTTACATAGAAGCAAAATAAGACTCATTGTAAAGAAAAACCTTATGAGAATTAAAGCTGTTCCAGAGTGGGGGCAGAAGGCAGTAAGTTTAGCCATGTCTCACATGCACACACAGATACACACACACACATGCATATACTCAAAGACACTCATACACATGCACACACTCATACAAGAACACACACATGTGCACACATATGCACATACTCACAGACACTCATACACATGCACACACACACTCGCACGTACACAAAATAGCAGGCAAACACATAACATTTCAGGCAGACACAGCCACAGTGTCCCTCTTGTTCACATCTCTATGGAAATCCAGACAAATTTGTAGGCACGCTGCTTCCCTGGGCCACATATATACAGACATGCAGACATCGGGATGCAGACCCACTTTCCCTTTCACACATGTATACTTTGGAGCATATTCACATATACGCACACACATATGCAGAGCAATCCCTTTCTGGGCCATACTTGTCCCTGGTGGCATAGAGTGGTCAATGGGCATCTGCAGCCTCAGCCTTTGTTTTCTAATTTTCTGTAATATCTTACATGAAGGCCCTTGCATGAAGACCCTCTGCATGCTGTTTTGGTCACCACTACAGATACCCACAATCATTCCATGACTAATGCCAGCTCATCACGCACTGCAGGTGCAGCAAGTCCTAGAATGAATCACTGCGAGAACCTGGGATGGGCAACTGCTCTACTTGCTGCTCTGTGGGCAGTCCCTTGAATCATATCTTCTGCCATCTTTAGAGCTTGCCCCTACATACTGTGGCCCATATCCAGCACACTGGCCACCAGCCTCCTTCGTTATGGGAAAACTCATTGGACATGTTTTTAGACTGATTAGACCTTCCATGCTGTAACATGCAGATCATCTCCACCCCCCTGCCCCAATTTGGCAGGCTCTACCAAGGGAGTGTGAACTCTAGCAGGTTCTACCTTCTTCCAGTTCCTCCTATTGATGAATGGTGTTCCTGAAGCCTTGCTAAATTCCTAGAGACTCATCACCAGATTGGCCACAAAGTGAGACATTTTTGGCCAAAGCCATTCTCAGAGCCCAGGTGAGCTAAGAGATCAAGTGATTTTGGGATCTGAAGGTCCTTCATCTAGAGTGGGAAGGACCGCAGAGGACATC
This sequence comes from Potorous gilbertii, assembly GCA_028658325.1. Classification (NCBI taxonomy): domain Eukaryota; kingdom Metazoa; phylum Chordata; class Mammalia; order Diprotodontia; family Potoroidae; genus Potorous; species Potorous gilbertii. The sequence continues at coordinate 553,425,605 of CM053771.1, read as the reverse complement.
AGTACTCCCCCTTCCACCTCCCCCTTCTTTAACAGAGGACTCGGAGCCTACGAGATATAACTAATAATACATTCAGAAGAGAAAAGGGACTCAAGGTTCATCTGTGCTAACCCCGACATTTTATACATGATTAAGCTGATGGACACAGAAGTGGTGACTCACCCAGGGTCACTCAGCTAGATAGTAGCTGGGGAAGGATCTACGTCAGCAGAGAAGCATCCCCATGGCTGAAATTGTACTGAGGTGCTGAAGAAATGTTTGATAGTGCTGGCTGCATACCTTATTTACTGGGGACGGGGGTGCAATCCTGTGCTTTCATTGACAGAGGGAATGCCAGTGAGGAAACACCCTCTTCCAATGTAGATGGACTCCTTGTCTCCCACTAAAGCTGCAGGTAGCTGTTTGGCAAGGCCAGGATGCATCGGAGGCAGGCTTGACGCCTCGTCTTCCCGACCCGGAGGCTAGCTCCCTGGCCGCTCTATTGCGCACGCCGCTGGTCCTGGTTGGAGGTTCGGGAGACCTCGGCTCTTCCCAAAGAGGAGTGTCTCATTGCGGTCTCAGCTTCTGGGGGTCAGACCCTGGGTCCGGCGGTGGAGAGGACGCTCCCGTCGGCCTGGGTCCGCGGCCCTGCCCTGCGCACTCTGGAGCCTTGGCTTCGCATGTGCCAGCCTGGCGCTGCCTTGGCCAAGCCGGGATCCCCAAGGCGGCTTGCAGGTCCGGGGAAGGAGGGGGTCCGGCCGCTTAGTTACGGTCGTCTTGCCCGAGGCCCCTCTCCTCTCCCCGCGGTGTGTGCCCAGGACGCACCCCGGACCATCCCAGCCTTTGCCGGCTTCATTCTTTCCAGTTTCATCCCTGCTGCAATGCCCCCCTGTGACCGATTCTGGATATTGCCATGCCAGAAATTAAATGCACAGACCCAGAGGAAGTGATCCGAGCATCGCCAGCAGAAGAGCTTTGGGAAATGCATCTGGAAAAGGAGGCAGGGGCCAGAGTAGCGAGACTTCGCCCGACAAGCCAAACCAGTGAGCGTACCCTCACTCCTAGACCCTCTGCACGCTTATGGAGGATTTGGGAACAGGGGAGTGACCTTGGACAGAGGCTGGAAGGACGCGATGTGGAGGGGAGAAATTGGAAGAAGGCAGTCCGCCTAACAGTTAGTGAGGAGACCCTGAAGTGGTGAGGAGGGTCCGAGTAGTGCCCAGACCGGGAGCAGAGAAGGGAGCGAGGGCCGGGCAAAGTAAGCAGGGTGAGGTGGAGAAGGGAAGGAAGAGGGGGGTGAAAGAGGGTTCCAGGGGTCTATAAGTAGAGATAGCTGTTAAGTGGAGAAGATGACCTATCCAGATTTACTCCTCTAACCCCCTCAAAAAAAAACCACTTAAGCTTTAGCCTAGGGATTCATTTTAATTAAGAGAAAAGCACAAGCCAACATACAGTTCATTAAAAAAAAAATGAAAACATAGAACTCCTAGAAACTAATGGCAATGAGATTTTCTTTATAGCATTACTATTAGATCACTCATCTTTCTAATGTTCTTTCCCTAAGTATTATATTATAGAATACCCCATTCAACCTCAGGAAACTCATTTACACATCTGTGATCCAGCTCATAGTCAGCATTTGCCATTTGATATACAATGCAAAATGAAACAGATCATTTGAAGTATGATCAAAGCTCCTATTATGTGCCAGAGGCCATCTTGATCCACCTTCCCTTGGTAGGATTTTTGTTCTTTTATTTAAACAGTTTCCAGCCCTTTGAGGTAATATTGAACAATAACCAATTCTATCTTTTTGAATATTAACTGGAATAGATGAGACCCACAGGAAAGTTAACTGTTCAAACAAAATACATCTCTTCAAAATTTAAAGTAGAAGAAAAATTAAGCAGTACTGTTTTAAGCAATGCTTTTAGAAACAAAACAAGATGGTTTTTAGAGGTCACTGGAGTTCTGATAAATTGGATACTCCGTTTATCATGAGTCAAAGTCCTTTATGTTTAACCTTAAAAATCAGTCGATATTATTAAATACTAGGACTTCATGTCTCTATAGCTTTCTGCTGCTCCATTACTTACAGAAAGAACTCTCTTCACTGACAAAAATTAAAATCCTTCCAATCTTTGTAAACTCTTCAGATATTGCTGTGGATTAAACATTCATTAGTGGCCAACCTTTCCTCATGATAATCTTGGTAAATGGATTTCCTTGGCACTTGGACAGCAGGCACACAATCCCCAGTCGGACTCACACTCAAGGATTTTGACTCCTGGATAGATTTGTCCCAGTTTGTATTCCACTGGGAGGTTCCCTTTAGAGAATTCAAAGATTCTTATTCCAATTTCCTCCTGCTATCTGCTTAACAAAAATGAATCATTTGGAGAGATTTTTTTTCTTAAAAAAGTCATCAGAGGGGCGGAGCCAAGATGGCGGAGTAGAAAGACTCACCTATGCTAGGTCCGAACCCACAGCCCATAGATTTCCTGTAAAAAGAACTCCTGACAAATTCTGGAGCAGTGGAGGCCGCACAGCAACACAGTGAAGGAGATTTGCGTTGCAGAGAGCCCTGAAGAACCGACCGCAAAGGTACCCCGGACACGGGAGCGGAGTCCTGTCCGGCCGACTGCTCCCCTCCCCCGCCCCGGCCACGCGGCACTGAGAGGAGCCAGCAGAGCCCAGCAGGCGTCAGGGACCTGAATCTCCGGGCGGCGCGAAGGTCCCACAGACGCACAGGTCAGTGAGAGAGACGGGATGAGAGGGGAGGGGGGGATCTCCGGGACTCGGACCCCCTGGGAAGCGGCCGCTGCGGCAGACG
>CM053771.1:553411053-553422293 GCA_028658325.1 Potorous gilbertii | reverse complement strand
ATAGAAGAGAGGGCAGATTGGGGATATGGGTAATTAGAATGTCCAGTGTATTGGGGAGAGGGGAGGGGACTAATGGGGAGAAAATTTTGGAACCCAAAATCTTGTGAAAATGAATGTAAAAAGTTAAATAAATTTATTCAAAAAAAAAAAGTCATCAGATCTAAATTTGGAGCAAAAAAAATAAAAACAAGCAAAGAGTATAGTTAACAATATCCATGAAACTTTTAAAAGGGACATAAAACTACTTTACAAACTGCAATATTCTATGCAAAGAAAAAGCATAAGTATTATTAGACAATTTGCAGATATATTTTCAAATGATTAAGAAAGGTTCAGAGAAAAGATGAAATAAGTATTTCTACATTATATAAAGTAAAGAAAAACATGAACATTTATGGACTTATCAATCCATGATTTTCCCTTCCAATTCTTGATCCCCCATGTATCTCAAAATCATCACTAGAGTGGGGTGACTGAGACTGCCTCAGTGAGATGCACTTAGAGGGTGCTGATTTCACTTCAGTTCTTTCTTGAATATAAATAAAAAGTTTTAATTTTGAGTTAGCAAGAATATTACATAGGAAGCTGCCATATTCTCCAGCATAGTGATACACACCTGTAATCCCATTTTTCACACAGGCCGAAGCTTGCAGAGCTCTTGATCTAAGGAGCTCTGAGCTGATGTTGTGTCCACAGTAAGGGCAACATCAACACAGTAAGCCTCCAGGGAGGTTGGGGAACCAAGGTTACTAAAAGAGGGAAAAACTGGTCTGGGCTATAAATGAAGATGGCCAATGCTGCTGTGGCAATCAGTAGTAGGTTTGAGCCTGTGATTAGCCCCTGAATAACCAAACTGGGTGGGATGAAGAACCTCAATGCTTAAAGAAATAAAGAGCTACATGAGAGACATGGGGGTCATGACTTGTTCCACTTGACCCTAGTACAAAAAACCCCTAGTTATGATTCTTCCATTTCTATTTATTATTGAATGATGTATAAATACATCTGTGTTTACATGTGTGCATATATCTATTTATACACACATAATACAATGTAATATGTGTGCAAATATACAGAGTGAAAGATACTTCCATACCTATGTACTAATCATCACCTGGGTACTTTCTCCATCAGTGCAGATCAAAGTTTCATTTTACTGCATCAAATAGTCCTCATGAATCTCATGGCCAAAGAAAGATCCATTCTGTCATGATGAATATGATAATGATGATGAGAGCATCAGATATGAGCATAGCTGGTATTGATTAGAAGATAATCTCTTTGTAAGTAGGGAGTATTTCATTTATTGTATTTTCCCAGTGCCTGATATCATCCTACAAAATAATAGATCTTCATAAAAATTTGATTACTTGATTTGACAACATAGGCATCAGCTCTAGGCATATGGAATTAGTTTGGTGCTTTAAGAGAGTGGTTCTTTAAAGGCCAAAGGGTCTTAGTTCTGCTGTATCTGCTCTTTCTTCCTCTTCTTCATCCACTTGGGTTTTTGAGGAATACCCCAACAAAAGCTGGTTGGTTGATGGTTGTTCTTCATAATCAAAGAAGATCAAAAGAATATCCCTTTGTCAGAATAAGGATACTGTGTGTCTGACAGTGGCTGATCAGATTAATATGAGCTCCTAAGGCTCTACACAGGTCAGGCACAAATAGTTCATGTAAAAATTTGAAGTAGAGATCTGTCTAGATTTGTACATTGCACATTGCTTTTGAGCTCTTGTAGTTCTGCTTTGCTTATAGAGCACAGTGCCTTCTTTGATATGAGTACACCATTCTGGGAAGTCCTGTGCCAGTGGCTCTCATGTTTCATAATGGATTCCAAAGTTCTTCAGAGAGAAAGCACCCAACATATATAAATATGGACATTTTGACACATCTAGGATCTTTGAACATTTGGAAGATTAGAAGTTAAAATGATGATCCCTTGAATGCAGAAACTAGAAGTGATTTACTATGGCATGTTGAAGATTTGACCAACCTATGTTGGAGTGAGCATGCTTGTGCTTGTTTTTGAGAACTTCATTGGCTTTAGTGTTTCTCGGTGCTCTGTTGGACATTGGTGTCTCCCCTTCTCCCATACACTGCCAGTTGTGACTGCCAGCCCTGGACCCTGCTCTTTGCATATAAGCTGTTCATCCACTGGGGATTGACATTTCCTTCTGAAGTTTGTTTAAATCAGAGAAGGTGAAGGCCTGATGTCCCAAGGTAGGAAATACTCAAGTTCTGTAAACAGGCTACGTGAGATCCAAAGGAAAGAGTGAACATAGTAATAGCTTTTCCCATGAGAGAGGAGTCGGATGAAAGGCCTCCATGTGGGTTTCCTTTTTGCTGCTCAGTGTAAAGCCTGTGGGAATGGGAATCCTGGAAGGGATGTCAGCCAACTGCTTTAAGTGGCCTCCTGAGCCCATCCTGGAGAGACACAGCTGGGTTACCTGGCTGTAGCAGGCAAAAAGAGAGCCAACATGTGTGCTGATGCATTGGTGAGTGTGCCCAGACCTGTGATCCACTTGGCAGTCTCTCTACAGTTAATTCCTATCTCAGTTTCCTTCAGATTTCACCATTAATTGATTGAAAAATATTAGCCCAAGAAAAGTAGAACGTGTATACGAATATATAAAACATGTACATGTACACACACACACACACACACACACACACACACACACACAAAGATACACTGAAGAACTCAGGCGGACACACAATCTGTGCCTCCGAAATTGGACCCTTCATCCTTATCCTCCTCCCTCCTCCCAAACGATCAGTCTCTGAGAAGCTTTTTTTAAAATTTGAATATGGGCTCTAGTGTCCCTTCCACCTCTAAATCTCCTAAATCATATGCTCTCAGAATGGAGAATGTGTGTGCGCATGTGTGTGCATTGACACATGTGAGCTCAAAGGAGTCATTTCTAAGAATACTCAGGTCCACAGGATTTAAAGGAGAGGGAGAGGGTATCAGTATCTCTGGAGAGGCAGGCAACTAATGAGGAGGAGGAGGCTGGAAAGTTGAGTATTGAGTGAAGTATTGTGAAATACAATGTGAAAAGTAGGTAGGACCTAGATTCTGAAGGGCTTTAAACATCAAACAGAATAGTTTATTTTTTTTCTAATGGCAGTTGGTAGCCATTAACAATGCTATAGTGGAAGGGGCATGATCACATTTGCATTTAAGAACATAAATTAAATAGATGATAATAGGATGAATTTGAGTGAGGATATTACAAAAAAGAAAAATCATTAGGAGGATATTGAACTAGTCAAGGTAAGAGACACCTGGGACCTGAACTAGGATGGAAAAAGTGTAAGCTGAGGAAGACAATGTGCATATGCAACCAACAAGCTTTGGAGAATGATTTAATATTGAAGAGGGAAGCAGATGAAACAGTCATAGAGGGCTCAATGACATCTTGGGTGACTAAAGAATTGGCGATGTCAGCAGCAGAAAGAAGGAAGATCTTTCTGAGTCTGATTGTCTTTATTTTTTATTATTATTTTATTTGTGTTCAGTATTCTACAATCACTTCCATAAGTTTTAGATTTTCTCTTCCTCCCTTGCCCATCCCTTTCCAAGACAGCTTGCAATCTTATATGGCTTCTACACATGCATTCTTATTAAATAAATTTTCACATTAGTCATGCTGCATAGAGAAATTAAAATGAATGGGATAAACCATGGAAAAAACCCAAATAAAACATAACACAAGAGAAAATGGTCTGCTTCCTTTTGCCTTCCGATGCCATAGTTCTTTCTCTGGATGTGGAAGGCATTTTGCCTCGAGTCCATTGGGAATGTTTTATATCCTTGCATTGCTATGAAGAACTAAGTCTACCAGAAAAATTCCACCCTCACTGTGGTTGTTACTGTGTACAATATTCTCCTGGTTCTGTTCCTTTCACTCAGAATTAGTTCATGTAAGTCCTTCCAGGCTTCTCTGAAGTTTGCCTGTTCATCACTTCTTATAGCACAATAGTATTCCATTACATTCATGTACTACAACTTGTTCAGCAATTTCCCAGTTGATGGGCATCCCCTTAATTTCCAGTTCTTGGCCACCATAAAGAGAGCTGCTATAAATATTTTTGTACATGTGGGACCATTTCCCCTCTCTGTGATCTCTTGGGGATACAGTCCTAAAAGCAATATTGCTGGGTCAAAGGGTATACACATTTTTGTAGCCCTTTGGGCATAGTTCCAAATTGCTTGCCAGAATGGTTGGATCAGTTCACAACTCCACCAACAATGAATTAGTGTTCCAATTCTCCTACATCTTCTCCAACATTTATTATCTTCCTGTTTTTTCATGTTAGCCAATCTGATAGGTGTGATGTGGTACCTCAGAGTTATTTTGATTTGTATTTCTCTAATCAATAGTGATATTGAGCATTTTTTCATATAACTATGGATAGTTTTAATTTCTTCCTCTGAAAACTGCCTGTTCATATACTTTGACCATTTATCAGTTGGGGAATGACTTGTATTCTTGTGCATTTGACTCTGTTCTCTACGTGTTTTAGAAATGAGGCTAGAAAGAAGGAAGTTTGAACAAGGGATAAATTTGGTGAAGAAATCAATGAATTATGTTTTTTAATTGGTAAACTTGAAATCCAGGTTGAATTATCAAACAGGCAGTTGGCAATATCAGACTGGTGTACAATAGATATTAGGGCTGAGCATATAGATCTTGGAGTCATTTGCAAAAAAGTTGATTATTAAAGCCATGGGAGTTGATGAGGTCACCAAACAGCAAAGTGTAGAAATAGAAGAGGAGAGGGTCCAACATAGAGCTTTGGGGACATCTGCATTTGGAGAGGAGCGGTACTTGAATGCTGGTCTAGCCAAGGAGACTGAGAAGCAGCAGTTAGAGAGGTAAGAGAGAATAATGCCATGGAATACAAGGAAACAAAGAGTGCACAGAAATAAGGGATGGTTGATGGTGTCAAAATTTGATGAGGTCAAATAAAATGAGGGATAAGGAAAAACAGAGTTGGAAATTCACAATCTCAGTCATGAATTGGGGGTTGGAAGCTAAAAACTGAGGATCAGAGAAGCAACAGGTGAGAAAAATGTCAGCACTGAGTATAACTGAATCATCCTGATGTCTTCCCTGTGAACTTGAAGTTCAGCTTCAAAGTTGAACATCTTGGGAACCAGAAGGATGGTGATGTCATTAACAGAAACAAGGAAGTTGGGAGAAAGTGAGGTTTGGGGAATGTGTAACCAGGAGAGATACAAGATCATATCTTGAAGGAGTAATAAGGACTGGGTTAAGTCAAAGGGGTGTGTGTGGGGGGGGGGGGTTGGGTATTTTTATAAGAACTGGAAGAGTGAAGAGAGATTGAAAAATAGAGAAAGAGAAGGGAAGACGGAGGATGACACCTTCTTAGGGGAGATGTGAAAGAGATTAAGGCACAAGTAGAGGTATTATCTTGGGTGATGATCAGATCAATATTTTGACAATCCTTTCATGTGTCTGAACTGGAATGAAAATGAAGTTCAAGAAGTTGATGACGAGGAAAACCATGGTATTAGAGAAGGTGGCATTTCATCCTGAAATTATCACTTATGCTACCATCTACATGGGGAAAGAACAAGACTGATCCATATTCTGATCTTGAGAAAAGACAGAGAATGACTTAGAGACCAGTAAGTGACTTTGGCATGAGTGAGGATTGGGTAATAAGTATGAATGAAGTGAAACCCAAACAAAACAAAACAAAACAAAACAAAACGCTAAGTGATTATGCCAAGGGAGAGTCTGAAAGTGGAAACAGGTATTGAAAACTATGCCTACCCTTTACTTTAGTGTGTGCAAAAGGAGGGAACACCTTGTCTTGGAGAGATTTGACCAAGTCAGATTTCTGTTAGCAAAGAAAATGGAAAAGGTGTGAATTGGAGAGGTCTAGGATAAAGAGGAAAGATTTTTAATGTTTATTTACTTATTTTTAGTTTTCAACATTCATTTCTACAAAATTTTGAGTTCCAAATTTTCTCCCCATCTCTCCCCTCCCCCACCCTAAAATACCATACATTCTGATTACCCCTTCCCCCAATCTGCCCTCCCTTCTATCACACCCCTCCCTTCCCTCATCTCCATCTTCTCTCTTTTCTTGTAGGGCAAGATAGATTTCTATACCCCCTTACCTTTCTTATTTCCCAGTTGCATTCAAGAACAATTCTCAATATTTGTTCCTAAAAGTTCCTACTTTTCTCCCTTCCTCCCTCCTCACCCATCCCCACTGAGAAGGCAAGCAATTCAATATAAGCTATATATGTGTAGCCTCTAAAAGACTTCCAAAATAGTCATATTGTGTAAGGTTAACTATATTTCCCTCCATCCTATCCTGCCCTCCATTAAATCTGTTATGGCCTTGTCCCTCCCCAAGTGTTTACTTCTAATTACTCCCTCCTCCCATTTTCCCTCCCTTCTGTCATCCCCCCATCCCACTTATCCCCTTCTCCCCTACTTTCTTGTAGTGTAAGATAGATTTTCATACCAAATTGAGTGTGTATATTATTTCCTCCTTAAGCCAAATGTGAAGAGAGTAAACTTCACTTTTTCTCTCACCTTCCCCCTTATCTCCTCCATTGAAAGATCTTTTTCTTACCTCTTTGATGAGAGATAGCTTGCCCTATTCCATTTCTTCCTTTCTCATCCCTATATATTCCTCTCTCATCCCTTAATTTTATATTTTAGATATCATCTCTTCCCATTCAACTCACCCTGTGCCTTCTGTCCATATGTGTGTGTGTGTGTGTGTGTGTGTGTGTGTGTGTGTGTGTGTGTAATCTCTCCAACTACACAAATACTGACAAAAGTTTCAAGAGTTACAAATATGATCTTTCCATATCAGAATGTAAACAGTTCAACTTTAATAAGTCCCTTAGGATTTCTCTTTCCTGGTTACCTTTTAATGCTTCTCTTGACTTGTGTTTGAAAGTCAAGTTTTCTATTCAGCTATGGTTTTTTCATCAAGAATGCTTGAAAGTTCTCTATTGAATTACCATTTTTCCCCCTGAAGTATTATACTTAGTTTTGCTGGGTAGGTGATTCTTGGTTTTAATCCTAATTCCATTGACTTCTGGATATCATATTCCAAGCCCTTAGATCCCTTAATGTAGATCTTGTATCTTGTGCTATCCTGATTGTATTTCCACAGTACTAGAAACAACACTATTTCTTTCTGGCTGCTTACAATATTTTCTCCTTAGCCTGAGAACTCTGGAATTTGGCTACAATATTCCTAGGAATTTTTCTTTTTGAAACTCTTTCAGGAGGTGTTCAGTGGATTCTTTCAATATTTATTTTACCCTCTGGTTCTAGAATATCAGGGCAGTTTTCCTTCATAATTTCATGAAAGATGATGTCTAGGCTCTTTTTTTGATCATGGCTTTCAGGTAGACCCATAATTTTTAAATTGTCTCTCCAAGATCTATTTTCCAGCTCAGTTGTTTTTCCAATGAGATATTTCGCATTTTCTTCTATTTTTTCGTTCTTTTGGTTTTGCTTTGTAATTTCTTTATTTCTCATAAAGTCATTAGCTTCCTCTGCTCCATTCTAATTTTTAAAGAATTATTTTCTTCAATGACATTTTGAACCTTCTTTTCCATTTGGCTAATTCTGCTTTATAGAGCATTCTTCTCCTCATTGGCTTATAAGAAAAAATTATTGATATTTTCTGTTTCTTATATCCCTGCAGTTATCCCATGTATTCCACACTCTTCCCTTCCCAGAGAGCTATGCTATATGGCAAATAGTACATTTTTAAGGAGGGTAAAAATATTGGCATAATATGAGTAATATATTGAAAACGTCTGAAAATGTGCATTGTGTAACTGTAGCAGCAAGCACTCCAACACATATCCAGGATGACCTGCTGGCACAGGTTCCAGGACTTGCTTTACTAAAAGGAAAGTATTTTTTGAAGGGTCAAAAATCTACTTTAATTACATTCACCAACAGAGAAAATACAAGTAGAGGGAATAAAAACCAAGAGACAGGACTTCTAACTGTCTGACCAAATGCAATACATACATCACAGACCAACAGACAGATCCAATTGTCTGACCATTACATACATACATTGTTACCAGAGATAGAAGCACCAACATCTGGATTTTCAAGGTATGTGTGGAGAGGGACACGACACAGAGTTCTTTAATGGCTACCCAAAGTCTCATCTGGTCATATCACATGAAGATTCTTTTCTAAAAAAATATTTATTTATTTTTAGTTTTCAACATTCATTTCTGCAAAATTTTGAGTTCCAAATTCTCTCCTCATCTCTCCCCTCCCCCACCCATAACATCTTGTATTCTGATTACCCTTTCCTTCATTATGCCCTCCTTTCCCTTCTCTTGTCTTCATCTTCTCTCTTTTCTTGAAGGGCAAGATTGATTTCTATGCTCCATTACCTGTATTTCTTATTTTCCTTTTGCATAGAAAAACAATTCTCAACATTTGGTGCTAAAACTTTGAGTTCCAACTTCTCTCCTTTCCTTCCTTCCCACCCACCCCCACTGAGAAGGCAAACATTCAATACAGGATATATATGCGTAGTTTTTCAAAAGACTTCCATAATAGTCATGTTGTGTAAGATTAACTCTATTTTCCTCCATCCTATCTTGCCCCCTATTTATTCTATTCTGTCTTTGGATTTTGTCCCTCCCCAAAAGTGTTTACTTCTAATTATCCCCTCCTCCTATTTGTCTTCTTTTCTATCATTCCCCCATACCCCATTTATCCCTTTCTCCCCTACTTTCATGTACTGTAAGATAGATTTTCATACCAAACTGAGTGTGCATGTTATTCCCTCATTAAGCCAAATACGATGAGAGTAAGCTTCACTTTTCCCTCTCACCTCCCCCCTTTTCCCCTCCATTGGAAAAGCATTTTCTTGCCTCTTCTATGAGAGATAATTTTCCCCATTCCATTTCTCCCTTTTTCCTCCCAATATATTCCTCTCTCACCACTTAATTTTATTTTTTTTAGATTTCATCCCTTCCTATTCAACTCACCCTGTGCTCTCTGCCTATATGTATATAATCCCTCCAATTACCCAAATACTGAGAAGTGTCTCAAGAGTTGCAAATATTATCTTTCCATGTAGGAATATAAACAGTCCAACTTTAGAAAGTCCCTTAGGATTTCTCTTTCCTGGTTACCTTTTCATCCTTCTCTTGATTCTTGTGTTTGAAAGTCAAATTTTCTATTCGGTTCTGGTCTTTTCATCAAGAATTCTTGAAAGTCCTCTATTTCATTGACTAACCATTTTTCTCCCAAAGCATTATACTCAGTTTTGCTGGGTAGATGATTCTTGGTTTTAATCCTAGTTCCTGCGCCTTCTGTAATATCATATTCCACACCCTTAATTCCCTTAATGTAGAAGCTGCTAGATCTTGTGTTATCCTGATTGCAGTTGCACAATACTTGTATTGCTTCTTTCTAGCAGCTTTCAATATTTTCTCCTTGACTTAGGAACTCTGGAATTTGACTATAATATTCCTAGGAGTTTCTCTTTTCTGATCTCTTTCCAGAGGCATTTAGGATTCTTTCCATTTCTATTTTACCCTATAGTTCTAGAATATCAGGGTAGTTTTCCTTGATCATTTCAGGAAAGATGATGTCTAGGCTCTTTTTTGATCATAGCTTTCAGTTAGTCTCATAATTTCAAAATTATCCCCCCTGGATCTATTTTCCAGGTCAGTTGTTTTTCCTATGAAATATTTCAAATTTTCTTCTATTTTTTCATTCTTTTGGTTTTGTTTTGTAATATCTTGGTTTCTCATAAATTCATTAGCTTCTATCTGCTCCATTCCAACTTTTAAAGAACTATTTTCTTCAGTGAGCTTTTTGAACCTCCTTTTCCACTTGAATAATTCTGTTTTTTAAAGCGTTTTTCTCCTCATTGACTTTTTGGACCTCTTTTGCCATTTGAGTTGGTGTGTTTTTAAAGGTGTTATCTTCAGCATTTTTGGGGTCTCCTTTAGCAAGTTGTTGACTTGCTTTTCATGATTTTCTTGCATCACTCTCATTTATCTTTCAGGTTTTTTCTCCACCTCTTACTTGATTTTCAAAATCCTTTTTGAGCTCTTCCATGGTTTGAGACCATTGTATAGTTATTTTGGAGGTTTTGGATGCAGAAGCCTTGACTTTTATGTCTTCCTCTACTGGTATGCATTATTCTTCCTTTTCTGAAAGGATGAAAGAAAATACCTATTCACTAAGAAAGTGACATTCTATAGCCTTATTTTTTTCCTCTTTGGGGGTATTTTCCCAGTCCATTACTTGATTTTTGAGTCCTTTTTCAAGAGGAGGGAATACTCTAGGGACCTGTAAGTTCTCAATTCCTCCAAGGTGGCAAAATCAAGGGAGAGGAGTTTATTCCTGTCCTGGCCTGCACTGTGATCTGGGAGCTTTTCTTCCCAGGATCTGCGAGTAGAATTCCTTGTCCAGAGCCTCCACCCCCTCCACCACATTAGAACTCTTCCTCACCCCATGACCACCACTCAGGGCTGAGATCTAGATCAGTGACTCAATTCCTCCTGAGTCTTTAGGTGGAGGGCTTCCAAAATAACCACTGCTGCTTCAGTGGCTGTTGGCAGGGCTAGACTGTGTTCCCTTCTCATTCAGATGAAAGAGCTTTCTCACTGACATTTGAAGCTGTCTTTGGCATTTGTGGGGTGAGAAATCTGAAAACTGCAGCTGCTGCCTTGGATTCCACCCACTGAAGCCTGCTCTAGTCCTGTCCCTGTCATGCTGTGTGGCTGAGTCTGGGCTTTGCTCCACTCTATGCCCAGTGTAGTAGACCTTTTCTGTTGGTCTTCCAGGGTGTCTTGCACTGGAAATCTCTTTCACTCTGTCATTTTGTGACATCTTCTGCTTTAAAATTTGTTTAGAGCCATTTTTACAGGTATTTTATGGATTATGAGGGAAAATTTTTGCAGGTCCATCCTTCTACTCTGCCATCTTGCCCCCTCCCCTGCCCAGAACAAAGATTTCAAAGGAATTCAAAAGATTCTAAAGAATCCAAAGATTCTATTCCAGAATAGAATAAGGCTGAAGGAGATGAGAGTGAGGATATAATGAATGACAAAGAGGATTTTGACCTCATGAGATGTCCAAACTGAAACATGGAAATAAAGTGAGAGATAGGAAGGAATCAGACTGCCATTGGATAGGAATGGAGATGCAGACATCAATCAATGAATCAATAAATATTTATAA
>CM053771.1:553213023-553410953 GCA_028658325.1 Potorous gilbertii | reverse complement strand
ATATATATATATATATATATATATATATATATATATATATATATATATATATATATAAACCCTAAATGTGCTCTATATCACAAGCTTAGGAAATATTGGCAGAGGAAACCTATCTGAATTAAGAGAGGTTGAGAAAGTTTTCTTCTAAATGGTGTGACATTAGTTTGAACTTAAAAGAAGCCAGAGAGGTCTGCAGGTAGAGCTGAGGGGGAAGAATATTTCAGGCATGCAGGGGAGCCACAGAAAATGTTTGGAGCTGAGAGATAGAGAGTGCTGTGCAAAGAACAGATCTCTCAGCTGAGAACCTTGCCTCATACTTTGCAGAAAAAGATGATGCCATTTTCTATGATTTCCCACTTCTCCCCTCTTCCTGCTCTATCACTGATGACTTCTGTCCTGCTCTCCTCCTTCACACCACCTGACATTATGACATGGCCTTACTTTTTACAAAGGCTATCCCCTAATTATTCAAGAAATTCCCATCCATCCTTTCTTCACCAACAGATTGCTCTTTTTGTCTTCCCCCTTCTACCACTTAATTTTTAATCTTTATATCTACTGACTCATTCCTTACTGCCTGAGAGCTTTGGAAGAAAGGGAGCCATGGGAGGATTGAGGAGGGGTTAGAAAAGAAAAGTTTAGAAGAACTACTATAGAGAGTGATATAGTGAGTTGTATACTAAGACTGCCTAGCTACAGTGAAGGCCAGGTTAAGGTTGTGAAACATCAGTTTGCATTGCATGAAGTCAGAACAATTGTATGTTTTTCTCCACCTTCATCCAGCAGCAGCAGCACATATGTGTGCTGAAGGTGACATATGATGAGGGTGACCAAAGACTGAGATTTAGCTAAGTGTAGTCTGTGCTATAATAAGGAGACTAGTGATTCAAGAGAGTAGAAGAGTGTAGAGTTGAACTGGTTCAGCCAGAAGTTGAGATGGGAAAAGAGGAGAAAGTGGCTAGTATAGGTGATGTGATCTGGGGAGAATTGAGATATCATAGGATTGAAGGCCATGAGGTACAGATGTGGTGGGATAAGGAAATCTGGGACTTCTTGAAGATGGAGGTGTTACATTTGGGAGTGATGGTACAATCAAGGTTATAGCCTTCTTTGGGTGTGGCTGAGGAAGGGTGATGGAGGAGGTCATGGGAAAACACTGAGGTTCAACTTGTTGGATTGTTAGATTCTGAACTGGACCAGGATGGAAAAGGCCTTTAATTTTGGCTGTACCCCTGCCTCAGTGGAGAAACCTAAGCCAGCTGCCGGGGTCAGTGTTCCTTGGTTCCACCATCCACTGAACAGGGGGAAGTTAGCCTGAGCTGCCATTGCCCATCACCATGATCAGCATTATTCATGTTTGACTGTAGCTGTAATAATGAAAAGCATGAACATGTATGACCAAGCTACTCTTCTCATGTGATGAGCCATGAGTGTGCTTGTGTGTGTAAGCACAATTTTTGTTATTCCCATTTTATAAATTAAAACAAAAATACCTCACACTTAAGAGAGGTAAGGTGATTTGTCCAAAACCACCTAATGATGGGATGATAGAAGCAGACAATTAATCAGGATGGGTGATTAAAGTGGCACAAGATGGGCAGTTATAGCCAATACTTTGACCTCAAAGTGGAACTCTCCTTGGTACCATTTGGTTGGGATCTCTTGATGGATGTATAAGATGGAAACAGTTTCACCGGCCTTTCTCTCTCCACGGTTTGTTTGCCTTTGCAGAGGAGAAGGGCACATTAATGAGCAATACTGCCCCAAAGTCCCATCAAGATGATCTTTGTGAGCATTGTCCCCTTTGCTGCCATGGTGAAGACGAAACTTCCAAGAGTAAATTATCTGAACCCCTATCACTTAATCATAGGATCATAGGTGTCCAGCTGGAGGGGACCTTAGAGATCATCAAGGCAGCCCCTTCATTTTACCTTTGAGGATACAGGCCCAGAGAGGTTACATCATTTGCCTGTTGTCACACATCTAGTGAGGGTTTGATGGAAGCCTGCAATCCGAAACTAGTCTTATGATTGCTGTTTTCTTAGCACCTTGTTTTTAATATCTATTATATGCCAACATGAGCTGTTCTGTGCTTTTTTAAGGATATATCTCTTCTTTTTCCCAATAGGATGTCAAGAGCCTTGAGTCCTGAGATCTGTATCTTATCCTTTCCTCACTTATAGAAGCTAGTTCAGTGATTGCCATATAGTAAATCGATACCTAAAGGAATATTTGTTGAATCAATTTGGGACTTCAGGAAAGATATTTCCTTTCTCCACACCTCAGTTTCCTCATTCATTCAAGGAAGAGTTGGACTGGGTTAGTGCATTTGCAAAGCCTCATTTACTGAGATCTATTATTTCTTGACCCAAGAATCTTTTCTAATCAAAACAAGATTAAAGGCATGTGTTCGTTTAGTCCTTGAATTGATTCCAGCTAATTCACACCTAGTTGGGAGGAGGGAATAGATGGTGCTGGTGAGAATCGTGTTATTTCATCTCTCCTGCTCTGTGTGGCTGCCTGTGTTATTACTGGCCAAGACAGCTCATCTCTACTAGGACATCTTCCAGGTTAGCTGGGGGTAGCTGCTCCTTTCATCCTTACCAGCTGTCTCATGGAGGATTCTTGATAAGTCCTCATCATAACTAGTTTGGATTCCTCACATCATTTCCAATGCTAAGGCAGGTATACCTGCAGGCTTTTGCCACCTAAAACTTTCTAAAGATATTGATAGAATCTTAAGAGTCAGTCAAAGAATGGATCAATTACATATAGTCTTCTCCCACATTGTATGAAGGTGATTGACAAAGCTCATACATACCTTCCTTCCTAAAGTTGCTGGAGAGCTCCTTTTGGCACAAAAACCTTGTGATACTTACAGTTAATTCATCTGTTCCTTGCTGCTCATATGCCTTACATCTCCTGGTCCTTTACATTCTCAAGATATACCTTTGGCCACCAGGGTTGTTTCTTCCAGATGACTTTTGGGTTCATTCGCTGGTTCTTCCTATCTTTTAACCTGATGATAAGATGGATGGTATCTGTTTCAGCTTTTGCTAAGAACCATCTGATCCTCATTGACATACATTGTTTCCAATTCTCATTATCTATGTAGGGTACTGTCTATTCTCGATTTACCAGGTTTTTGGACCATATAGTTCCCATCTCCTCTAATATTCTTAGTGTCTCACAGTTGTTCTCTGTCTCTCTCTGTCATCTTGTGTCTGTCTCTGTCACTGTGTCTCTGTAGCTGTCTATTTTTGTCTCTTTCTCCTTCCTCCCTCTCCTGTTCTGTCTCTGTCTCTTCCTTTCATCTTTTTATCATTTTTTGCCAGTCTGTCCTATTTGAAGTTCACATTCAAGTTGACAGGTATCAAAGACATATGTGAGCCTGGTTTGGAGGACCATTACTGATCTCTTTCAGAATTCAGAAATCTTCTTGAACTCTTACTTTAAACTTTCCTCCTCATCTTAAATCTCAGTCCTCTTGTCATTCATTTCTCCTTTCAACAGGCTTATTAAATGAGTTATGATGACAACATATATCTGTAGAGCATTTCTACCAGAATCTTGTGCTATCATTTAGTTGATATGAAACAGGGTTCATGTCTGCACAGAAGAGGACCAGTTGATTGGAAATCAGTTGACCTCACATAACGAGATGTCATCAGCATCTCTTGAGGGATTTTCCTTTTGTGTTAACCCAGTTCTCTGGTGAATCATGCAGCCTCAGTTGAGTATGTTTTAGGATGAGGCCTCATGAATTTAGCAACTGGGAACTGCTTGGGACCCAGCTGATTCTCTGCTCCAATGGTGTGCTTGCCTCCTTTATTTACCTGCTCATTAACCTACCCCCTCAGCTTCAGTTTTCACTGCTTCAGATGACATCCATTCTATTTTTTGCACAATTCCAAATCTAGAATACCAAGAGGCTATGACAAAAGTTGGCATTCTACTCATTTGCATTTTAGAAAAGCTTCATGGCATGGAGGGGGGAATTTTTTTTGTCATTTTAACGAAGGGGAAAAGTAAATATGGAACGATATATTAGGACTTAGTGAGGCTACAAGACATTTTAAATTTATTTTCATTCATTCTTCTTTTAGACAAATAAAGTACTCAAATCGAGGATGGAACTAGACATACCGTCTAATTGATGTACAGAACTACAGAATGAGAAAAATCGACCAAGAAAGTTGAAATCTTCTCTATAACCTTAGGATGAATGAATGCATACAGCGTTTCCTGGGGGCTCACTGTGTGCAAACACTGTACTTGAGACCTACCCTACTCCTCAGAAACTCCTGTTTTCATGGGGGAAAGGGTTCAGCTGAAAGTCTGATGGGAAATTTCCAGGGTCCTTAGGGCACAACAGCAGAGCAAATCGTCACTCCTCTTCCTTAGTGTTATTTCCACTGATAAAATCATAGGCATTTCTGATGTTGAGCTATTTTGTAGCAGCAAGAATTTATTTTCCAATTCTTAAATGTGACTGCCTTCCTCCAGGAGGGGTTTAAACTGTGAGTCCAGGAGTTTTCTAGTGGAATGGAGTCAAACTCAGATAGAAATTGGAAAGGGGGAAAGGTCAATAACCTGTGCACAAGGATCCCTGCAGGCTGCACATGGGCTTAGAAAACCACATACCAAAATATCTGTGTTCTGTTGTATCATTGTTTATTTTGTCAACTCTTGCCCACTTACATTTTGATTCAATTCAGGCCACATTCAAGAGTGCTGATGGTGCACTATGGCTAGTGAGCTGCATGTCTGACTCTTCTGGACTAAGTGCACAATCTGAGGCCGACCTCAAACTCAGGACTTTCTGGTTCTAAGGAAAATTCTCCATTTACTGAGCCCACAGCTGCCTCATCTAACACACAGACAAAATTATAAAATGGTTATACAACAAGTAAGCTCCATGATGTATCTTCTTTTAAAAATGTATATTCTATGCTAAAAATTAGAAAAATCTCCTTTTGCTTCCATATTCCTGTCTAAACAATTTTCAGACCTTCTTCTGCAATTCTTCTGAGGTTATTGTGACTGTTTTTGTTGCCTGAAATGTCTTCCTCTTACACTCCAGTCTCTGCCTGTTGAAATAGTCTTCATCTTAGAAGACCCAGTATCTTCCTATCTGTTCTACTTCAAAGATACATTTTTGGGGGCTCCTCAAAACAGTGTTTTGAACTTCTCCCCTTAGATTCTTATTCCATCCTCCTGTTTTCTTACTTATCGTATGGTTCTACATGTGTCCTCTTCTCTCTTGTTAGATTAGGAGCTTTCTGAGGGGAAGGCAGTGCTCAAATTATCTTTGTATGCTAGATACAGTATTTTACCCATCACATTTAGAAAGTCATTTTGTTGCAGAACCCCATTTCTTCTGATGCTTTTTTTCTTGTAGGCAGTCCATTTGAGGAGACATCTCTTTGCCCTCTGCTAAGTAAATGCCACAGACTGAATCTATGATTTGGAGCATCTCTTCCATTTCAGTTGGTATCCTTAACTGAGTCATAGGCTGGTGGTCCTGGTTTCATATAAGCCATTATTGGGTTGTCTAGATTTAATCAAGTGACCCACCTGCTGTTCTGTAATGATACCTCTGTGATGAGAATTGGATTCCATGTCAATCTATGCTCCCCAACCATTCCATCTCTCCATATGAGAGTATGGTCAAACTCTCTCAAAGACCTAGTTGTTAAATGTTTTTACACTCTCTAGTCACTTGGAAAGTTAAATAAGAGTGTTCTCCATGATCGGGCTGTGGGCCTTTGCTGCCTCCAGACCGCTTTATTCTGAGACTGAGTAACATGACACGATTGATCGAAGTAGGCACGGTCATAGTCAGACGGGTGGCTGACCCACGAGGCAAATGCCCCTGACATTTCCAAGGCTCTCATAAGATTCTAATTAAACCTAGGAGTAAATTCACATAGAGCTTCTTTAACTAAAAAAACCATTCCTTGTTGTTTTGATTACCTGCTGGTTTCCATCATTTAAGTATTGGTGTCTCGTGATATGGGTTAGCATTCCTTTCTATTGGTTAGTTTTATGCCTGGTTTAATCTTTGATTCTTTTTGTTTGCTGTTCATACAATTGCTTCTCTTCTTATTTCACTGAGTCCATATTCTTGTTGGTATAGAATGTGGATAACTGCTCTGTAGGTGCAGATCACAACCCAGCTATATATCCTTTATCCTGTGCAACTGGGGTTCTTGTTCTTCCTCAAAGTACTCAGAGAGTATCTAGCTGACATGAAAGATACCTTTCTCTTCAAAGATCATGTTCTTATGCCTTGCCCTCACCAGACACTTAAGTTTTAAATAGGGAAACTCAGTACGGGAAATGGAGCTGAAAAGTGCATATGGGGGCTTGAAGAAAAGTGATGATATTTGGAGAGTAGATACAGAGTTCAGAGGGCAATCAAGGTAGGTCAATCTAGAGCTTTCTGCAAGATGAGTAACCCAGGAGGAATTCACCAAAGTGGGGAGCAGACAAGAAGGGGAGAGGCAAGAGGTAAGATGAGAAGGTCTCAGGCACTAGGGAAAATCATGATGGGAAGGCAGCTAAGACATGATGGCTAGGTCTAGAGGGGTATGCTCAGATGGACTTGGCCGTGTGATAATGCCAATCTTGTTATTCTATCCAGTGATTCAAATATGACCAGCCCAAGGTTGCTCATCCTGGAAGATTTGTCTATGTCATCATTGTGCCTATGAGTTAATTGATAAGGGCTTGTTGAATTAACTAATACATGATTTTAATTAAGAGATGGCAGAGCCATCAAAGCTATTACTGAGAAAGAGCTGTTGACTGTGTGGGGGCCATTCCAACCAATATCTCTTCCCACCCCCACCCCTGTCACATGATACTTCTCTTAGAGAACGTTGGACTGAATGGATTAGGGGGCTGAGATCTTTCTAGGATTATTATATGGCTGAACCACTTCAGGCAATTGAGCCAGAGCTGGTTTTGCATCAAGCAGATACTTTTGATATAATGACCAAGTTATTGTTCATAGTCCAAACTGTGACGCTCATTGAGAAGAGTTACACCTGCCACTGTTCTCAACGTGCACCACGGTTTGGACTGTTGAGAGGATTGAAGGGGACCTCGTGTGTAGGACCTTGCCGAGTGTAAAGTGCTAGGAGATGTCAGCTGATCTCACCATTAGTATCATTACGTGATAGAAACATTATTATGTTAGGATGCTTATTAAAATCCATGTTGTGAGGCCGCCAGAACTGCTGGTATTCTAGTTTATCACCTCAACTCCCAGGCAGCTCAGCTTCCTGAACAGACAGACTTGCAATAACCAATGTGATAAGCAATGTTCCCAGAGATGCTTCCAGGGTCCTGCAGACAGCCCAGTGAGAGCCAGGCTTTTTGACAAAGAGTACTTCACTTTTTCTTGGCACTGAGGAGGAGGTTTTAGGGGCACAGCTGCTAAGCTTTAGCCTAGATGTCTGTTTTTATTTCTTTTCCTCTGAGGGTCACTCAGAATTCCCAGGATGGTTCCCAAAGTTGCAGGGAAATGAAATGAAGAAGAGGTTGGTCCTTGGTGGGGCAAGAAGAAGGGA
Source organism: Potorous gilbertii (assembly GCA_028658325.1). Taxonomy (NCBI): domain Eukaryota; kingdom Metazoa; phylum Chordata; class Mammalia; order Diprotodontia; family Potoroidae; genus Potorous; species Potorous gilbertii. The sequence continues at coordinate 553,403,376 of CM053771.1, read as the reverse complement.
GACCCAGGAAGTTTGACTTTTGGGGGAAGCTGTGTCTAATGCTGTTTAAGGCTGTTAAGCTTCCTTTCCAGCACGTCCTCAAATTCCTTATCCATGCTCTGAATTTGGGGCATTGCAGAAATTTCAAGGTCAGTTTTGTTTCAGAGAACTGAATCAATTAAGAAATCACCTAATGCTTTAGATCACCTCTCTCTACCTTTCCACTTTTGGTTGTCTGCATCCGCTCAGCCTTTTCTGCTCCCCAGACTTTAGGCTGAAACTGCATCCCCTAAGCTTTCCCTTCAATATCTGGGTTGTCAGAGAAATATGACCAGGCAATTAACTATCTGAGGCAGGCTCAGACAAGTGCCAAGAGAGTGCTATAGGCCAATGTGCAATTTCTAAGAAGTGAGTGAGATCACCCTTCCCTGGCGTGGTCAGGGATTGCTCTGACCTAAGTGGACTTTAGTCTGGAATTTAAAGAAGAGACAGAATTTGGGTGGCCAGAGAGGGGAGGGAAGGGCATGTAGAGAGAGTGAAAATGTGTCACCTTCTAAAAGTCTATGTTTTAAGATTCCAGTCCAATAAAGTAAAGGATTCCATTTTTGGCTGGTTTCCTGACCAGTTTGAAAGACTGTGTGGCATTCATCTGAACTGGCTATTCAGCCCTCCTTTGGCAGGACCGTCTATCTGGGTGGCTATAGATAAGCTAGTCATCGGATTTCCCAAGGTCTCATTTTCCCCATCTTTGTAATGAATAGGAACCACATATTCTCTAAGACTCCTCGGAATCTAAGCCTTCTGACCCTCAAAACTGCCAAAACTGTAAGCATCCACAGGTCCCATGAAATACCAGACATCGTTCATTCTGATCCATATTGAATAAATTAATGTTTGTGAACAGAAAGAAAGATTTTTGATGTCTGTAATGAAATAAGTTGAGTGCTATAAATGCCAAACGAATGGTCTATGTGCCTGGCCCCATGTCGGGTTCTAAGGACACAATGCTACCCCCAAACATCTTCTATCCTCAAGGTTGCTTGCCTTCTACTGGGGGAGCATACCGGGGAGAAAGAGAACATATAGGCAGACCAGTGTACCCAAATATATCCTGAATTTTGAGGGAAGGAAGTTCTAGGAGATGCTCCAGACTCAAAAGCTCCCTGTTGTCTTCTAGCTTGAAAACCATGCTTTCAAGCCAGCTTGTCCAAGTAGACACCAAAGATGGCCTATCCTTCAGGCTTCCTATTTCCAGGGACTCCACCTTTCTGGCTGCTGCCACTCTGAGAAGTCATGTCATCCTGAATTTGTCGATTCAGGCTTTGATTCTTTGACTGGAAAGTTCCCCAGTCTGTTTAAAACACATTTCTCTGAAACGTGCCTGGAGAGCTAATCGATCGGAGGTGCCTGCAGAGGCAGAACGAAACCAGCAGGTGGCGATGTGTCGCCATCCCTGACTGATTGTCCGTAAGCTAGAAGGAGGACCGAGTCTGCGGGAGGCTGAATTTCTCTGGGGATTCTCAAGCTCTCTTATGTAACGGGCTGGCTAGAATTCCCCTTTCCTTCTGGGTATGGCCTGTGTGCTCTGCTCCCCTCCAGCCCGGTGCACTTCTGTCTAAATGCTAAAGAGCACACAAGCCCATTTTGGCAGGAGGGCTATTAGAGCCCCCCGCCAAAGAGAAGACCATGAAAAAGTCAAGGTCAAGTGGACACACAGACGTCTGGACCTGAAACAAGGCAGCCGGGGAGGCAAGGGAGTGTCAGGTAGGGAGGGTTTCAGGCTCAGGCGAAAGGATGATGGAAAGACAGGTCTTTGGGGCGATTTTCCACTCTCAAGATCACTCCTCAAGGTCAGACTGTAGAGCCTTGTTAGGCAGGGGAGAAAAGCCGTTAAATAGGCATTGTAGAATTCGTGCATCCCAGAAGCCGAAAGGGATCTCAGTTATCATCTGGTCTGCCCCTTGCTCTGCCCTCCCCCACCCCGAGCCCTCCCATGAATCTCACAGACAGAAGGTGGGGAAGGGTGGGGAAATGATGGGTGATACTTACTGGCAAAGCTAGCCCCCACAGCCATGCCCTCTGCTCCCAGGCAGGTGGTTAAAGCATACTGTCAGAGCGTATATTCTTTCTCTCCTCTGTGTGTCTCTGTCTCTTCTCGTCTCCTGTCTCTTGTTCTCATTCATTCTACTCTCTCTCTCTCTCTCTCTCTCTCTCTCTCTCTCTCTCTCTTGTTCTCTCTCTATCATTTTCTCTCTTATTCTCTTGATTCTCTCATTCTCTCTCTCTCTCTCTCTCTCTCTCTCTCTCTCTCTCTCTCTCTCTCTCCTCTCTCTCCCCCATCCATCTCTCTCTTTCTTCTCTTTTCCCTGTTTCCCTCTCCGTCTCTCTCTGTCTTACTGTTCCATTTTCTTTTGGTTTTTATCTAGTCATTCTCCTATTTTCCTCAGTATGGAGTGCATCAATATTCAGCATTTCTTCATGATTCATTGAAATCTGTGCTGCTCTTTGCCAGAGTCTCTAGTACTTTAAAAGGCACTGCAGTGACATCAGGGCCCATTGGGAAGATGCAGTACTGCCTCCTGGTATTTCTCCAAAGCCTCCCACCCAGCCTTGAGTTAACGGAGGCCAGGCTCATACAGTTCAGGCTCATTCTGCCTCCCTGGATGCGTCTGTTTGTGCTCTCTTCAATCAGGGCTGCTGGGCTACTCCCTTCCTGAGATCTAGTAGGCTGAACACAAGGGGGCAATTACGGGTGATGAGAGTGGACTTTCTGTCTGGCTTATTGGGTGAGAAATGAAGCCCCAGTGTAGGAGACAAGGGGTACCTCCTTGGGATTTTGGTAGAGCTAGTAATGAGCTGTCCCTTTTCTATGCATAACCAGGGTCAAATCAAGTTTCATTGCTGGTTTCAGATTCAAACTTAGGTGGACTGTCAAGCCCAAAGACGGAAGTCATCTGGAGACCCTCCTCCCTCAACCCAGACTGGATTCTCTTGACTGTGGAAGCCTGATGACATTTTGCTTCTTTCTTCTTCTCTTTGAACACAAGTTAAGGAATGATCTAGGCTGCTATTAGAAGAAATAAGAATTTTATCTTAGTTTTTTAAGATAAAGTTGTCTTTTCAAGAGGGCTATTTCTTTAGAATGTTAGCTTTAAATGAGTTCAATTAGAGCTTTCTTTTAAACCATAATTAATTGCATTAGCAGAGAATTGGAGATGAAAAGGAGAAAGGCTGCATTCTTTATCTCGGCTCATTTGATATTTTTTTCATCATTATCACACTGTGAGGAGACAAATCATGACGCTGGCATGGACTAGGATTTAAATGAGAAAAGCCCTTCTGTGTTCTTTGGACTTCCTGACTACAAGGTCTTTGAAGTCCATTCCATTCTATCCCCTAGTGGTCTCCGGAGAGGAAGGTCATGTGTGCATCTTAGCATCCTGATTTCGGTCCCCTTGAAGAGGGTTGCACCTGGTTGTGAATCCTTAAACATGCCCTGATTCTAAAGTAGTCACTTGGGCAAAGCTCTGAGCATTTAGGCTACCACATTCTTTTTTCTTTATAATAATATTAAGTTTTAAATCACTTATATCTAAGCTGAAGAGTAGTCATCGGTTCATTCTTTATCCCTAGCACTGAGCGAAACATCTGACACATAGTAGGTACTTACTAAATGCTTATCGCTGAATGAACTGATTTAAGTAGTGGCTTCCACTAGCCAGAGCCCTCAGAACTTTGAAAAGTCTTTAGCAAGAAAGAAAAATAGACCGTTCAAGACCAACCTAAGATTTTCATTCTACCACCTCATATCCTGGCCTCGCCAGAGGCATGTTTGGAAAGGATCAGGGCAAAGCAAAAGTGACACTGTTGAGGTGTACTGTAGGTAAAGTACCCACTCCCTTTCAAAGAGGGATGGATGGAAGGCAAGCCTCGGCATTTCTCATTAACTCCTTGGAGAGGAGGAGAAGGTTTCTATCCAAAGAAGTCGACCTTTTACATCATCAGGTTGACTTCTTAGTAAATACAGAAACCTGCTGCCTCCTGTGTCCTTTGGGTCACATTCTCTATCACTGTCAGTATGTTAACTGGCTCATTCAGTGATGCCCCGAACAAGAGCAAAGGCTGCCTTGGGGTCACTTTTTGCTAAGACATTTTCCCCAGTGACTGAAGAAACTGGTTCAGTCTGAAGGCAGTGGGCAGTGAGAGGCACTGCATGCCTTACTTCACTTGACCCTTATGCTAGCCCTGTGAAACAGGTGTCCCAAATATCATTTTCATGTTACAAAGTGGGAAACTGAGTGGCAAAGAGGTTCAGAGGCTTGTTCAATGTTGCATAGCTTGTAATTGTTGGAGGGCAGATTTGGAGGTGAGTATAGCTTGTGGCATCTACTGCTGCTCCCATGATGCCCCTCTGCCTTGGTTGTTGGCATTGCTGAAACTTACTGAAACCACGGAGGGAGAGACAGCCTCATAGAGTCAGAGGTAAGGTATCATTCTTATCCAAGAGCTTCGGTACAAATGGGAAAATGGAGTCAAGGAAAGGAAAACACACCTATATGGAAACCAAGTACCCTGGGGAGACAAGTTCTGTGGAATGCCTTATTTCCCTCCAAACTTTACTGAAGCACCAGCTTTGACATGAACCCTTTCCTGATGCTTTCAGTTGCTACTTACTGCCCTCCTGCCCCCAAATAGGAATTGAACTAACTTTGTATCTGCACATTGCCATTACACACACACACACACACACACACACACACACACACACACCCATAGGCCCTAGAGGTTTGGAGTGTTTCATTTTTTCTCTCTGTCTCTGCTCCTTCTCTCACTGTCTCTGTCTCCTCCTCTCCTGTCCCCTCCCCTCCTTCTCTCTTCTCCTCCCCTCTTTTTCTTCCCCTCCCCTCCTCTTTCCTCCCATCTCTTCTACTCTCCTCTCATCCTCTCTCCACTCCTCCCATCCCCTCCTGCTCTCTCTCTCTCTCTCTCTCTCTCTCTCTCTCTCTCTCTCTCTCTCTCTCTCTCTCTCTCCCCCCTCCCAGAAGGAAGATAAGGGGGAAATCAGAGGAGTTAAGCTGAGGGCAGTCTTTCCCTATCAAAAGAGGCCCTTTCCCACGAGAAAAGAGTAAAGGTGTTTTCCCCATTTTAATCATAACAAAATGGGCATAATATTGTACAAGTTCTCCCTCTGCCACATGATTCTGTGAAGGTCCTGAGAATCCCTTCCCCTGGGACCAAGAGAGAAGCTTCTGCCCAGGGCTCATATTTTCTATTTCTTCATGATCTATGTCCAAGTCTTCTGTGCTCTCTGCCCTGTATGTGTGTGTGTGTGTGTTTGTGTGTGTATGTATGTATATATATATATATATATATATATATACATATATATATATATATATATATATATATATATATATTGACACATGCATGGGGCAGGGGTATACTGAATAAAGAAGGAAAAACAGAGGTTTAGTTTCTTATCTCAAGGGATTTGGGATTTCTTTGCAGGGATGAGACACACGTACATGAACACAAGGATTCTGGTGACTGGCCTTCCTTAAGCATGACCTGGAAGGGCATTGTTCAATGTTCAATCTGTCCTCACTCAAGGAGTGAGTTCAGTTGTCAGGGAACAGAGTTTGATGAGACCTCAGGCTTGAGCTCAGATAACATGGGTGATGTACTGACAAACCATATGGAGCCAATTCTTTGAAAGTTGAAGAAGTTTGCGAAATATTCTGGCCTGGGCAAAGTTGTCAGCAGCCAATGTTAGTCCTTGGAAATGCTTGGATGCCCTTATTTTCTCTTACTTTTTAGGTCCTAGGAGTGTCTGAAGCTCCCACCCTTTCTTTAAGTAGTCTGTGAGAGGGACTTCCTAAGAACCAGAGTCCATATCTTCTCTCTGGAAAGGGATGGAGAAACTCAGGGTAAAACAGCTGGGAAAGATATATTTTCATCATGGCCCTCTGGCCATCAGATTGAATCATGGATACCTTATCAGAATAAATTCACGAACTAAAATATGAAAAATAAGAAATCAATTCTATTGAGACACAGTTATCAAAATATATTTTTAAAAATTTATAGACTCCAAGTCTGGATCTAAAGATTTATGAGGCTATAAATTTTAATAAGAAACCTTTTTCTTTAACCTTAAAACATGAATTCCTTTTTGTAGGATTAGAAATATTGGGTAGATTGTGCAAGTAGGAAAAAACCTACGGAAATGTCTATGTATGTGTGCCATGCAGGCATGCGTGTGTGTGTGAATAGACATGGGAATATAAATATACACATAGATGGGTAGTCCCTGAATGAACACACATCAAGAACTGTCTGCATCTGATTTCATGTTTTGGGGAGGTCTTGCAACTCCTCAATTATCTCTCTGATGACTAATTTCATGGTGAGCTTCTTCATGTTTGGTTGGACTGGCTCTCAACCACCAAGTACATAGCTTCAACCTGGCATTGTACCCAAAGCCCCATCCCCTCCTCCCTGACCCCAGTGGATTGGGTAGAATCTGCCTGACAACTTTTGGGGAAGGGGATGAAAGCATAAATCTCATGGTGATCAGGTTCATTTATTCACATATGCATTTTATATGCATACTCAGAGAAGGGTGCCATCTTGGTGAAAACATACTCTATTGCATGTCCAAAGCCATGACTTCTTTTCTGATGGCTGTGAAGATATTCTTGGACAAGCTAATGACTAAATGTGCCAGGTAGGAGATGAAGTCTGGTCTTTTCCTGCGTGCATCCACACAAAACTTACTCAGGCAAGCACAGAGACTCCTTTTACAAATGGCTGCCTTGGGCTATGATGTGATTACAGTTGTGTTTTTTGAGAAGAATGCAGTGCATTTTAAATCACCATTTCATTATATAATGGCATTTTCTGTGAGCAGATAGAGATCAATGAGTGTACTGTCCTCAAGATCTTCCTCTGGGGAATGAAGAGAGGTTGCAGTTGTATGATAAGAGGAGAAAGTAGATCTTAAAGGGCTGAGAATTGAGTGAAGTGAAAGGAGAGAAACTTTTGAAGCAATGAGAACGTACAACTTCTAGACATTTCCTGTGATTGGAGGAAGACAGAGAGATAGACAGAGAGACAGACACAGAGACACAGAGAGAAGAGACAGAGAGGGTGATAAAGTGAAGGGGATTCCAAGGGTCTGATGAAGGTATTTTTTTTAAAGATGAGGAAAACTGACATACTTGTGCTTTCAGTGCCCCATCATTTTAGTACTAATATCTCAAAAAGACATGTGGGAAGATTTAGATGGCAAAACTCTGAGGAACCAGTGGTACTACCGTGAGAATAATTCCACTGAAATAAGGATGCCCCATAGAACACATGGGCTACACTTGGCAGCAGAGTAGAAGGATCCAATGTAAAGGAAGTGATTAAATATTAGAGAGAGTAGGACTGATGACAGCAGAAACTGGGAGTCAAGTACATGTAGCAGTATTGGTCTGGGTGAAGTGAAAGTCTACTTTATAATATTCTGAGACTTGAGAAGAAAGTGAAGAATGGTTGATGTCAAGGCTTTTAAAATACAGAGAAAGGGAGGAAAGAAAGCTTAAAGTTAAAAGTCTCAGTTTCTCACTCAAACAAGATGCCATATCCTTTGCTGAGATAGAAAATGGATAAAAGGAGCTATATGGGAGACTTAAGGAGAAAAGGGAATATTTAGAAACTCTACAGAATATAATAGAATAGGGAACGAATTCAGGATGAATAAAGTCATTGTTGTCCTAAGGGGAGAACCCAGTTGAGATTCAATAATCAAAAGTGACTTCCCCAGAACCTTGACTGCCTTCCCCAACCCTCATGGAGTTCCGACTCCCAAGAGCTGGAATAGCTGCTGCCTAGGGGCACCTTCTCACCTTCCCTTCCATTTGAACCCTCCTCTAATCCCTGGGCCACCCATACCCCATCTGGGTTTGCAATGGGAGAAAGTGAAAAGACTGTTTATACCTTTTCAGGACATCCTCAGGTATTCTAGGTTTTACCATTTTCCCAGCTTATATATTCTCTTTTGACATGTCAACTGTCTTGTGAGTTCTTGTCATTCCCTGGTGGCCACTTGAGACTTACACCTTCCTGGTATTTGTATATGCCCTGCTGCTACATGTTTTTTTTTTCTAATCCCCTTAATTATCATGAGCCTTCAGTTCAGAGACTACTTGATTTTTGTTTGTGTGTTTGTTTGTTTCTATTTTTAATTCCAGCATTTAATTTAGTACTGGGCATGTAGCAGCCAGTGAATAATACTTGTTTTTCATTCATTCATCAGAAGCAGGTAAGTGGTAGAGGAGGCGATAGGAGAAAGTAATATGGTAGAAGTAACCCAGGGTCAGGTTTTACCAAAGGAGGAATGATGATATGTCAAAGGGGCAATACTTTCAAAATTAGAGGTCAATAGAATGTTGAATTGGTTACCTCTAAGGTTCAGATTAGAAAGGGAGAAAAGTGAAGAGGAAGTGATGACTGAAGAATGTGATGAAGGGTGAAGGTACTGGAAGTCATGACAACAATGAAGAATAAGGTCACCTAGAATGAGGAAGACATGGCACAGTAAGGGCCACATCTGGAGAAAGGCATTTCACCCTGCTGGGTGCTCATGGAAGCACATGTGGAGGTGACGTTAAGGTCAAGGGTCTGACTATCCTTATGTGTGGTTGATGGATGGAGGACTAGGTCATGGGATTTGGGGTCGAGGAACTGAGTGGAACACCAGAGTTTCTGAGAGAATATCAAAGGATATGTTGACATCTGCTAGGGAAATGGTGGGGTTGAGTTAGAGAAGACAATGATCCAAGTACCAAGTTCCTTTAGAATGGTAGGGGAAGGGCCTGAAAGCTTGTAGATGGTGGACCCAATGAGCTAGCTTGGATGATCTATTTCTGTAGCACATGCTTTAGGGCTACTTTCCTGGGTCTCACAAATTCATGGGTTCCTCATCTTGTCAATAGGGATTGAGATGCTATGCCTCCACCTGATTCATTCTCAAAATCTTGTCTAATTCTAAATAGCCAGATTTTTAGATGCTTGATTCCAAGTCAGATTGTTGGTTTTATTCAAACCCCATGGTACATGAACAAATCTCAACTAATTCACATATGACTCATGTCAAACCAGGTTGACATGCCTTTAATTATTTGATTCAATAAATATGTTCTTAAAAGGTTAAATCATTTAAAGTTTGATTAACTCATTGGAGATGTTCTGGCTAGACCAGGGGATAACATTTTGTTAGTTAATTCACATGGAGTGGGGTAACTGATTTACTGGCCTACTCAACTTCCACTCTTTCATTTGTATATAATGAACCTCATAGGAAAAATAGTTACTGAATGAAAGCAGCAGAAGGAAGGCCTGGAAGTGTGAATAAAGGACAGTTCTCAACCTCCCTGACCAGTGTGTTTGCAAGAGGAAGCAGGAGAAGTATGATCAATGCTAGGTAGTATGGGCAGGGATTCAGCGTTTTCTGGAGAGTCATCTAACAATGAGGGTCAGAAGCTGGAAGGAGCACGAGAGGAAGGTGTTTAAAAAGAATCAATATTGTGATAGAAAAAAAAGCCACTCAGAGAATACCCAATGAAAGCAGGTAGGGAGAACAGAATTGGGGCATGGGAGGTCTTTGAGCAGAGGCTGAACAAATCTTTTTCAGGTTAGTGATTGTGGGGATTTCTTGGGTACACAGGATTGAAGAGATGCCCATTGGGTTTCTCTCAACTCTCAAATTCAGTGATTCCATGAATCCTGTTCTTTTCCAAAATACTCTTAATCTCCCTGCTGACTCCCCAACCTCCAACCCAGTTTTTAACCTTAAGAGTAGAGCAGCTGGTTGCCAAGTAGGAGAAAGGATATCGTGGAAACTCTACTCTAGAGCCAAGAAATCTCCAGGTATTTTGGGGATAGCTCCTTGTTCCTTTTTTAAAAAATCCTTTTGTTTCTTATCATTAATAGTGGCAAGAGAGGACAAAGATAGGGTTTCTTCAGGGAATTTTTAGGTGTGAAGATGTGGTTGGTGAGAGTTATAAAGGAAAATATCTTCTTTTAGAAACCACAGATGAAATCTGAAGGTCAGTCCTAGAATTTCTGGGCTGCAGAAGTCCACGTGAGGATGCCTAAACAGGATTCTTGCTTCCAATCAAGAGGAGATTTACACTGACCTTCAGTCCCTATCTGATGTTGATTGTTTGGGGACAGAAATTCTACTCTCAAAGCCCACTCATTTTCCTTGTAATGTTTGCTGTGACTCATTAGGTCTGGGCTTTCCCCATTGGCTGTCTGAAAGTTGATTACTTCCTCAAGGTGCAGATACCTCATCAAGCATCTTTAACATGTGAATAATGCTTGAGGCCATAGCACAGGTGACCAATCGGTGGCATTTTGGGCTATGGTCCCATAGACAAATGAATTGAATTTTGTCCCAATGTCCTAACATGGCTCAATTATCTTTTGGTAGAAAAAAAATCTCCTTATTAATGGAACATTAGAGATTGTTAGCTAATCTTTGCTACACTTGCTCCAAGACCCCTTTCTACTGGAGGATTACACTAGACTTCAGCTTCTTCTCCTGACTCCAAGATCTCTTCTCTAGTCATCTTTCATGCCGATGCCTAAGGAATCTGTCCAATCACCAGTCTCATGATACCATCTTCTGCTCCAGAAAAGAGGAATATGGTATAGTGGAGAGTCTTGGGCTTGGATTTAGAAATACCTGGGTTCAAATCCCACCTCAGTCATTTATGAGTTTTGTCACCCTGAGTAAGACCAGTAACCTTCTGTGCACCAATTTTGTGTTCCTTCAAATGAGGGAGGCTGACTCCCTCCCTGTTCTAAATCTAAGATCCTCACTGACTTCTGAACAAAAGAAAAGCCAAGATCCAAATCCATCCTCTCTTTCAGCTTTAGGTCATATGTGGCACATGTTCCTCAAAGGTTCTTGTGTCATTCCTGACTGAGTCTCTCCCATATCTGTATCTCAAATTCTGTTAAGTTCTAAGTACTATACTTTGGGGAGGACATTGATGGGACTGAAGGGCAACTAGACCATTGATGGGTCATTGCAACTATGCAACTTGAGAATGGGTTTAAGGGGTTGCTATTATTTATTCTGAAAAAGGTGATTTATGAAGACCACGATGCATGAGCCCAAGAAATTTGACCTGGAGGTTGTCAGAGACAAGTAGCAGAGAAAGATGGAAGTTGTGAAGGGAAGATTTAGGTAAATATTTAAAACAAGCAAACCAACCTCTTCTTGACAATTATAAATGTCTGATGGATTGCCTAGTTGCATTATGAGTTCCTCATCATTTAAGGCCACTTCTAGGTGTTTTCCATCAAGTTGGATGGAATAGAAAGTGGTTATTAATCTGTGGTGTGTTTTTCTGTCTCTTCCCTTTGCCTCTTCTTCCCTCTCCCTTCCCCATTCTCTTCTGTGCCTCTGTCTCTCTCTGGCTCTGAGTCTTTCTGCCTCTGTGTCTCTGTCTCTCTGTTTCTCTCTATGTCTCTGTGTCTCTCTTTGCCTCTGTCTCTCTATGTCTCTTTTTGCCTCTGTCTCTCTGTCTCTTGCTATCTCCCCCTCTCTTCTCTGTCCTCTCTGTCTTTCCTTTTTGTTTAGACAAGACACTTTTCTTACATTTGTTCTTCTCTCATTCTCTCTCCTTCTGATGATCCAATGAACGTTCTAGGTCCAAGCTACTTCTAGGGCAAGACCATGACAATCCTTGATGTCTATAGTGAAGGTATCCAACTTATAATTATTTCTGTTTTCTTTTCAGTTAAAATGTTTGATTTTTTAATCGTTATTAGGGATTTGCATACAGATCATATTCAATGACTTGTACTGAGCTAGGTATTTCCCTTGATAAAAGGTTTGCTTCTTGGTCTAATTAAATCTCTCAAACTTTCCCTTTCTATTTTGTCCCTTTCTCCAAAGTGTGTCTTTAATTACTGGTATACTGTTTTTGGATTTATGCTGGTTCTGACAGACCCACACAGATAAACCAGCAGTTATGCAATTTGAAATCGGTTCATAGGAGAGATTTCAAAGGCAAAATCAGAAAGTTTTGAGAATGAAACCTGCGGGGGAAAGCTCAAAATTGAATTGACCTCAAAACAGAAGACAGAGGTGCTGCTCCCCAGGGACCTTCAGGCAGACACGTGATCATTCCTCCTACATACAGAGCACGAAGAACGTTTGGGCAGCTTTTACCTTTCTCCTGTCAAAGGGCACCAGAGGCTTGTTCTCTGCTCCTCCAGGAAGCATTCCATTTAAAAGCACAGGAAGAAGTGAATTCATACAAACTTGGCAATGGGGTGGTGGAGGGATTTCATTGGCTGCTTCACTGAGCGTTCAGAAATGTTGGACCCTTCCCAATTTTGTGCATCTCACAAGAGTGTGAACTACGAATCTGAGGTTTCCTTCCAGTGTTGATGTTCATGTTTTCTTGAGGTTCTAATCCATGGCCAAGCATTTAAGAAGCATTGCCCAGGAGTCAGGTGCTGTGATATGCACTTGAAATGTAAAGACAATAATGAACTAGCCTCTGGTCATGAGCTGCTGACCGTCTATCAGAAAACAGCAGGTCTTCCTAAAAGAAAATACAAATGATCTAAAGAGTAAGAATGTAATTTGGAGGAGGGTGGCTGGGTAATATAGTGGATGGAACACTGAGCCTGGAGTCAGGAAAATCTGAGTTCAGATTCAGCCTCAGACATACTACCTGTGTGAACCTGAGCAAGTCACTTAACTCTTACTTCCTCATCTGTAAAATGGGGACTGGACAAGGGAATGGCAAACCACTCCAGAACCTTTGCCAAGAAAACCCCATGTACCAAGTCCTTGGGGTTACGTAGAGTCAGACATGAGGAGGAATGAGGAGAAAAAGGAAAAGAAAACTTGAGAGTAAGTAAAGGACCTATGTAAAAGGATACTGATGAGCTGGGTTTTGTGGACACTAGTGATTCTAAAGTCCAAAAAAGTAAGGGAAAGACACCCCAGGCATGGAGAATGGTGGGTGCAAAGAAGATAGCAGATGAAATGCTTTGTGGGAGGACGATGGCGTTCGATCACTTGGGTTGCATTGTAGAGTGTGAAAAGGTGAGTCATAAGCCACTAGCCTGGATAGGTAGGCTGAACCCAAATGTAAGTTGCTTTCAATGACAAACTCATTTGTATTTGATCAGGGGTTTGGGGTGGGGGAGCCATACAGCAGAGGTGCACTGGAGTTCATTGATCAGGAAAGCTATATGGTCCATCAGGCCTATACTTAAGGAATATCCTTTTGTAACTATGAGGAAGATGGTATAAAGAGAGAGACTGGAAGCAGGGACATAAATAGAAATCACTGCAATAGTATAGGCCAGAGGAAATAAAGGCTGAATAAGGGTGGAGACTCTCTTAATGGGGGACAGAAGAAAAAGTTCAAAGATGTTGTCAAAAAAGGATTAGATAAGCTCAAGTGATTGGCTATTGGGTGAGCGACTGAATGACAGTAAAGCGCTGAGGATAATTTGAAGGTTGCAAAATTGGAAGCCTGGAAGGTTGGTGATATCCTTGACAGAAGTAAGGAAGTTAGGGAAAGAATGATATGTAGGGAAAAGATAGAGTTGTTTGGATGCATGTGGGATAGCCAATGTACCACATGGTGGCAGCATTGTATCCTAAAATATGGTTTCATAACTGAAAGTACCTTAGAGATCCTCGTCCACCCCCTCCACTTTCAAGGTAAGGAAATGGAGACCCAGAGATGTTAAGTGATTTGACCAAGGTCACCCAGGTAGTAAGTGGCTGAACCAAAATCTGAACTCAAGTTCTCTTATACTAAATGCAATGTCCTTTCCATGGTACTTCTCATTATCTAGAATGGGGTAGATTCATTCCCTCTTTCCCCAAATGCTTTTGGAGCTGAGTAATCAATGTTCATGTTTAATAAGAAAGTATGTTTTTATTCATTTACGTTTCTCATTCAAGGTCTTTTAGATTCTAGATTCCAGGCTGTCCAGTCACTCATGGCAACACACAGTAGTCACACATTGATAACCCTTCAAGAAGCCAGAGCAGTTCTAGAAGGGGGAGCAAAAATACTCATAGTGCTGGGGTATCGCCACACTTAGGTACCCCCAGAAAAGGCCATCTGTCCCCAGTGCTAGCTTTGTGTATTGTTGGAGCATTAGAATCTTTCACAATTTAGATAATTGCATATAGTATTAAAATATTCATACCAAAAATTATACACATATGTATTATTTATGTGTATATAGTTATATCTTTCTGTGTGCATCTGCTTGTCTCCATGTCCTGGCATTTCCTTGACTTTTAATTCATGTTCTCATAGAAATACTCAATTTCTTAAACAAAAGATATTTTATTGAATTTGACTTTTCGGTAGATTAGGATCATAGATTTAGAGCTGGAAGGAACCTTCCTAGAACCTTACTAGAATCTTGCTAATTTGAGACCTTCTAATCTAACTCCTTATTTCACAGTTGATAAAATGGAAGTCCAAGGAGTGAGGGGACTTGTCCGAAGTCTCATTGTTATCAAGTGGCAAAGGGGGAGAGTTTAATCTGGGACCTGTTCCTACACATCCATTGTTCATGCTGAGCTTATGGAGGACTCATGTCCATCATCTAAGTGCAGTCCAGAAGGAGACGAATCTACCAAACATCCTGGCATCTGCCAAATAAAATAAAGTCACTTTGGAAACCATGTCTCAAGTTGTTTTCCAAAGAAGTTTCTTTCCCAATTGATAAAGAACTTCCAGGAAGATTTTTATTTCTTATTCTTCCCTATTGAAACCATGCTGAATGAATTCAGTCCCTCTTCTTAGAGATTCCCTTGTCCACCTGATCCTCAGTTCTTGCAGTTTGGAGTCTCCATCTACAGAGTCTCTCCTCCCTTCATTGTCTTTTCCTATGGGATAAATATGTTTTTATTCCATTGACTATTTCACTTCTTCACCAGGTAAAGAGAAAAGCAAATTGGGAGCATTTTTGCCAATTTCATGGTATTCCAAAGCCCTTCTCATCCCCTCATGGTCATTTTTACCACCTTTCCTTTAAAATTACTTTTCCTTTCATTCCACAATGCCTTTTCTCAACATCTTTTGATTCTGATGTCTTTACTCATGAACCAAAAGCTATTTTGTAGGGTCTTGGTGGATATTTTGGAAAAGCTGATCATAAATATCCAGTGTCTAAAACCCAGAAACTACAAGTACAGAAAGTCATTCAAAATCCTTGCAAATATCTGTGTCTATGCTTTCCCTGCTATGATTAAAGTGAAGGAAGCTCTCAGGTGCAGGGATATTTTGGGAAGGCTGCATCAACCTGTTAGCTCTGTCATAGGAAGCACCTGTTTTTCAAAGCACAGGGAAGAAGGTTTTAACGATAAATAGAAAAACTTCTGCCATTGCATTGGAGAAAAAAACAAGAAAACCACACTGAATCCAAGAATCTCCAAACTGAAAGGAACAGCAGAAGTCAACTGGTCTACATGCCAGTTAGGGAGAGTGGTCTAGACTCCACCTCAGTAGACTTCTCCTGCAGAAATGTTCGTTGGCCACTGGCTTCCTTCTGGGCCCAGCTCACACACACCACCACCACCCCTTCTGCAGGAAGCCTTTCACCTTTAATGTCTGAAGGCACTGTTCTTCCCTCTGGTAATTCTCTCCTATTGTCCCTGTCTAATTCTAGTTAGTTGGAACTTAGTCATTTGCCTATTGTCTTCCTGTTAGACTGGGAGCTCCTTGAGCTTTGGGGGCAGGGCATGTCTTTTGCTTTTCTTTGTATCCCTCAAGCTTAACACAGCGCCTGGCACATAATAGGGACTTGAATTTTATTGACCATCTTTTATCTCCGTGGGAAAAAACCTATTAACAGTCATCAGAACTGAAGGTTTGGAAACAGATGATATGCTCCTTATTAACTCTATGACCTTAGACATGTTGAACATCCCTGGGTCTCAGATTTCCCCTCTCAGTAAATCAGGAAATTGGTCTAGTTAATCACAAAATCCTCCACATGTCTCATGTTCTTATCCTCTGAGTAAAATATTCTTTCTCTTTGACACTGCCCTCTGCTGTGTCTAGTTCTGTTTTCTGGGACCAAAAGAAGGCAAATATATTTTTCATGGGATAGCCAGCCTTGTATCTGCAAGTCTCTTCTGCCTAATGAAAAATATTTTTGGTTCCTTCAACTGATGCACATACAATCCAGACTTCCCATGGCCTTCTTGAGCCACATTATAGCTTGATAGTGGCCTTCTAAGAGGTGGTATCCAGACTTGAGTTCTGTGGGGGCTTCAACCAGGACAAACCACAACAAGAATAGCAACTTTGACACTTTGGACAACTATTTCTTAACATAGTAGTTTTGGTGAATATGTCCCACTGTGTCTGGAGTTCATTTGGAAAATAGCAAATCTTTTCCAACAAGAACTGTTGACTAGCCAAAGGAGAATTTAACACAACCTTTGGGAGGGTGGATCTGCACTGAGTTACCTCCTTTAGTTAATCTTACAATGCGTCTTTCACAGCCTCAAACAATGAATGACTGACAAGGAGAGTGGTATACTGATCAAAGCATTGGACCTGGAGTCAGGAAGACCCGGGTTCAAATCCTCCTTCAGATCCTAATTAGTTGTGTGACCTGGGGCAAGTTCCTTTACTATATTATCTTCCATGCGCGATTCTATAAAGTGTGTACATATATAGCATCTAATTCTCTGGCTTGTGAGACTCAAATGAAAGAATATAGGTGAACTGCTTTGCAAATCTATTTTTTAAATTTTTCTTTTGTATTTTTAATGTTTATTTATTTTTAGTTTTCAATATTCACTTCCACAAAATTTTGAGTTCCAAATTTTCTCCCCATCTCTCCCCTTCTTGTGCATTCTGATTACCCCTTCCCCCAATCTGCCCTCCCTTCTATCACACCCCTCCCTTCCCTTATCCTCACCTTCTCTCTTTTTTTTTGTTGGGCAAGATAGGTTTCTATACCCTATTACCTGTATTTCTTATTTTCCAGTTGCTTGCAAAAACAATTCTCAACATTTTGTTCCTAAAACTTTGAGTTCCAACTTCTCTCCCTTCCTCCCTCCCCACCCATCCCCAATGAGAAGGCAAGTAATTCAATATAGGCTATGTATGTGTAGTTTTGCAAAAGACTTCCATAATAGTCATGTTGTATAAGACTAACTATCTTTCCCCCCATCCTATCCTGCCCCCCATTTATTCTATTCTCTCTTTTCACCTTGTCCATTCCCATAAGTGTTTACTTCCAATTACTCCCTCCTCCCATTTTCCCTCCCTTCTATCATCCTCTCCACCCCACTTGTTCCCTTCTCCCCTACTTTCCTGTAGTGTAAAATAGATTTTCATACCAAATTGAGTGTGCATGTTATTCCCTCCTTAAACCAAATGTAATGAGAGTAAGCTTTGCTTTTTTCCTCTTACTTACCCCCCTTTTCCCTCCATTGAAAAAGCTTTTTCTTGCCTCTTTTATGAGAGATAATTTGTCCCATTCCATTTCTCCCTTTCTCCTCCCAATATATTCCTCTCTCACTCTTTAATTTTATTTTGTAGATATCATCCTTTCCTATTCAACTCACCTTGTACTCTGTCTATATATATATATATATGTGTGTGTGTGTGTGTGTTTGTGTGTGTACATATATATATATACATATACATATATATATATATATATGTATATAGACAGAGAAAAGTTTCAAGAGTTACAAATATTATCTTTCCATGAAGGAATGTATACAGTTCAACTTAGTAAGTCCCTTAGGATTTTTCTTTCCTGGTTACCTGTTCATGCTTCTCTTGATTCTTGTGTTTGAAAGTCAAATTTTTTATTCAGTTCTGATTTTTTGATCAAAAATACTTGGAAGTCCTCTATTTCATTGAATTATCATTTCCCCCCCCCCCCTGAAATATTATACTAGCTTTCTTAGATAGATGATTCTTGGTTTTAATCCTAGTTCCTTGACTTCTGAAATATCATATTCCAAATCCTTAGATCCATTAATGTAGAAGTTGCTAGGTCTTGTGTTATCCTGATTGTATTTCCACAATACCCGAAATGTTTCATTCTAGCTGCTTGCAATATTTTCTCCTTGACATGGGAACTCTGGAATTTGGCTACAATATTCCTAGGAGTTTTTCTTTTCAGATCTCTTTTGGGAGGTGATCAGTGCATTCTTTCAATATTTATTTTGCCCTCTGGTTCTAGAATATCAGGACAGTTTTCCTTGATAATATCATGAAAGATGATGTTTAGGGTTTTTTTTTTATCATAACTTTCAGGTAGTCCTATAATTTTGACATTGTCTCTCCTGGATCTATTTTCCAGGTCAGTTGTTTTTCCAATGATATATTCACATTTTCTTCCATTTTTTTGTTCTTTTAGTTTTTTTTTTGTAATTTCTTGGTTTCTCATAAAGTCATTAGCTTCCATCTGCTAATTTTTCTAATTTTTAAAGAAATATTTTCTTCAGGGGGCTTGTGAACCTCCTTTTCCATTTGGATAATTCTTCTTTTTAAAACATTCTTCTCCTCATTGGCTTTTTGGACCTCTTTTGCCAATTGAGATAGCCTATTTTTAAAGGTATTTTTTTCTTTAGCATTTTTGTGGGTCTCCTTTTGTAAGCTATTGCATCACTTTTCATGATTTTCTTGCTTTGCACTCATTTCTCTTCCCAATTTTTACTCCACCTCTCTTACTTGATTTTCAAAATCCTTTCTGAGCACTTTCATGGCCTGGGACCATTGTATATTTATGTATTTATATTTATTTTGGAGGTTTTGGATGCAGAAGTCTTGACTTTTAGGTCTTCCTCTGATGGTATGCATTGTTCTTCCTCATCCCAAAGGATGGAAGAAAATATTTGTTCACCAAGAAAGTAGCCCTCTGTAGTCTTATTCTTTTTCCCTTTTTTTGGTATTTTCCCAGCCAATTATTTGATTTTTGAGTCCTTTGTAGAGGGGATCGTATACTCTGGGGAACTGTAAGTTCTCTGTTCCTCCAATGTGGCCCAATCAAAGGAAAGGAGTTTACTCCTCTCCTGGCCCGTGCTCTGATCTGGGAGCAACCACAAGCACTCTTTTCTGCCCAGGATCTGTGAGTAGAATTCCCTCTCCAGAGCCTCCACCAGTTCCACCAGGCCATCCAGAGCTCCTCCTCACCCCAGGGCTACCACTCAGGGCTGAGGTCCAGGTCATCCACACAATTCCCCCAAGGGCTTTAGACTGAGGGCTCCTGAAATCAATACTGTGCCATAGCAACTGCTGCTGCCCTGGGGCTGCTGGAGCCAGACCATATTCCTTTCTCACCCAGGTGAAAGAGCTTTCTCACTGACCTTTGAAGTTGTCTTTGGGGTTTGTGAGTTGAGGAATCTGGGAACTCCAGCTGCTGCCCGAGATTCTGTGTTCCCTGAGGCCTCCTCTGGTCCTGTCCCAACCATGTGGCCAAGGCTTGGCTACGCTCTGGTGCGATAGACCTTTCCTGTCAGCCTTCCAGACTGCCTCAGGCTGGAAATCTCTTTCACTCTGTATTTTTGTGGCTTCTACTGTTCTAGAATTTGTTTAGAGTCATTTTTTACATTTATTTTATGGGCTATGTAGGGGAGCTTCTACAGGTCTGTCCTTCTACTCCACCATCTTGGCTCTGCCCTGGTGCTTTGCAAATCTTAAAAGACTTCGTAAATGCTAACTTGCTATTGGGAGGAACAGATAGTTAGGAGGGGGATTTTCTCTCCCTTATCAGACATTTTCTTTTGAATAATAATAAAAGAGGAGGGTTAGACATATTTTCTCTCTGACTCTCAGCAAAAATCAGTTCAGAAGAAATGATTTATTGAGACTTTGGAAAATCTATTGCTTTTTCACGACGCCCAAAAGGAAGCTGTCAAATACCTCCCCCCAGCTTCCCTGCTTCCCAAGTCTCTGTTTCTCTCACTGAGACTCTGTGCATCCCTTAATGCTATATGACTTCTTGGGAAGATCCAGCACCTATGGTGCCATTCCATTATCACCCTTCTGACCATTCTGCTGCAATTGTCAAGGAGTTGGATGCCTCCTCCTACTCCAGGGGTTAGCAAGGCTCATGATCATGACTATGTGTCTCTTGTGCAGTCCTGTGCTTCCCACTGTTTATGCAAGAGAGCTAGCAAAGGCTATTTATGCATGTATTTCCTTCTCTTTCATCTATCCAAATCCTGCCCCCCTTCCCAGTCCAACTCCAGTCTTGCCATAGCCTCCAGTCTGCATAGCATGTTTTTTTCCTTTGCATTCCTTCCTAGGGTTGTCCTTTTTGTCATCACATGCTGCCTTTCATTAATGATTTGACATGTAAAATAATTTAACTACCTGGTGATTTATAAACACTAAGCAGGTGGGAATTGTGTCTTACAGTGTATCTCATCTACCTCCCAGGAAAGAAGAAGGAGAAAGAAGGGAATGGGAGGCATTTACAAGGCAATGCTTTGCAGACAAATGGAGAGGTATAGGGAACTAGCTGGATAATAGATCTAGTAAATGAGTGAGCACTGAAGTACTTACTGTGTATAGGTCCATGCTATATGCTGATGCAAGCACAAACAAACATGATGATCTCTACTCTCAAGGAGCTTATACTCTGGGAGACCCTTCCTGTCAGCCTTCCAGACTGCCTCAGGCTGGAAATCTCTTTCACTCTGTATTTTTGTGGCTTCTACTGTTCTAGAATTTGTTTAGAGTCATTTTTTACATTTACATTTACATTTACATACACTTCTACAACCTCCAATGGGACTGGAAAGAGGAAGAAGCCACATAGAGAGCTAATGAAGGATTGGACTGGCTATGAAGGGAGCATGACTGGAGTCACTTATGTAGCATGGCTCAGTAAGGAGAGAGGATTATGCTGCGTAGAGGCATCACCATATAATTACCTACATTAATAACAGCTGAATGAACCAACTTTCCCTAATCTTTATATTGTCAATATCTTTCCCTTCTTTTTTGAGATATGTCACCCCTTCCCTCTTTATCTTTTAACCTGATATTGAATTGCAGATTTCCATGCTTGGAAAGTTGAAATCCATGCTAAGAAAGTTGACTCCCACTTGTATAATAGAACACTCTATCTCCAAAGACAAGGGCCACCCAAGAAGAAGACAACAATTTTCATATTTCTTTTTAGTTTTTTCAAATGTTCTTTTCTTTATTTTTAAATACTATTTTATTTTATCCCAATGACATGTCAAGATAATTTTTAGCATTCATTTATTTTGAATTGCACATTTTTCTCCCTCCTTCCCATCCCCTGCTCTAAAAATTGTAGACCACTTCAAATAGGTTATACATTTTCTAACATGTAAAACATATATCCATATCAGTCACAATTACAAAAGAAGACAGAGATCACAAGACACAACACACACAATAAAGAATTAAGTAAGTGAAAAAGTGTGCTTTGGTTTGTATTCAGGGTCCGTAAGTTCTTATCTGCAGGTAGAGAGAGTTTTCCTTTGAGTCTTTCGCACTTGTTTTGGGTCATTATTTTGCTAATAAGAGCTGCGTTGATCGTCATACAATGTTACCCACTGGGTGAACAGTGTTTTCCTGGGTGTGCTCATTTCCCTTTGCATCAGTTCATACAAATCTTCTCAGGTTTTTCTGAAAACTGCTTGTTCATCATTTCTTGTTGGACAATACTATTCTATTACATTCATATATCACAGCTTGCTCATCCATTCCCCAGTTGAGCATCCTCTCAATTTAGGTGGTTTCCCACTTTTTTATGATGTTTTTGTGATGCACTCCTAGTATTGCTGTATCAAAGAGTATGCCCACTTTGACTGCCCTTTGGGAATAGTTCCAAATTGCTCTGCAGAATAGTTTTATCGGTTCACAACTCCACCAGTAGTGCCTTAGTGTCCCAATTTTTCCACATCCTTTCCAACATTGATCATTTACATTTTATGTCCTATTATTCAATCTGATAAGTGAGAAGTGGTACCTCAGAGTTGTTTTCATTTTCATTTCTCTAATCAAAAGTGATTTAGAGTACTTCATCATATCCCTATTGATATCGTGGTTTTCTTCATCTGAATATTGCCTGTTCATATCTTTGGACCCTTTATCAATTGGAAAAAGACTTGTGTTCTAATAAATTTGGTTCTATTCTCTCTCTCTCTCTCTCTCATATATATGTATATATATATACATATATATGAGAAATGAAGCCCTTAACAGGAATGCTGACTGTAAAGATTATTTCCCAGCTTTCTGCTTTCCTTTCAATCTTGGCTGCATTGGTTTTGTTTATACAAAAGTTTTTCATTTTAACATAATCAAAATGATCTATTTTGCATTTCATAATGCTCTTTATCTCTTGTTTGGTCATGACTTCTTCCCCTCCCCATAGATCTAGTAGGCACACTACTCTTTACTCTTCTAGTTTGCTTATGGTACACCCTTTTATGTCTAAATCATGAACCCATTTTGACCTTATGTTGAATATGGTGTGAAATGTTGTTCTATACCTGGTTTGCTTTCTACTATTTTCTGATTTTCCCAGTAGTTTTTTTGTTAAGTAGTGAATTCTTATTTCAGAGGCTGGGGTCTTTGAGTTTATCAAACACTAGGTTACCACAGTCATGCACTTCAGTGTCTCTGATTCCACTGATCCACCACTCTATTTCTTAGCCAGCAACAGATTGTTTTGATGATTACTGCCTTAAAGTCTGGTCTTGCTAGGCCCCCTTCCTTTATTTATTTTTTCATTAATTCCATTGATGTTCTTGTTCTTTAAATTTCATAATCTTACTTGTCTCAGAGGAAGTCAAAAAGGGTCTGGCTATTTTGTGCTACTTAGTTGTTGTATCATGTATATTTGAGATTTCTCCAACCACAGTTTATAATCTTGGGTCTATGAGTCTCTAGAGGACTAGGGTGTAAATTCCAAAGAATCTCTAAATGTAGATGAGAAAACAATCCTTCTTTTCATGGACCTCTAACTGAAATTTAGCATTTCCTTTCATTTTGAATATAGACAATAAAGCATTCAGAGAAGGCTGTTATCACTTGTCTTCCAAAGAAATCAGAGAGAGAGAGACAGAGACAGAGACACAGAGTGACATGGAGAGACGTTAAGATTAATAGTCCCTTGTCTAGAAGATTGCTCACGATGGAATGTGATGATCTTTGAAGGTCAAAAGGAAAGCGTCTCCAGGCCAGACTAGGTAGACTAAAGGTGCCTAGAGCCAGAATTTTGAAGCACTAAGGACATTATTTAGTGAAAAGATGAATTTAGAGAAAGCTTGAGAGAAATGAGATGGGCTTATTTAGAGTGAAGGGAGCAGTGATGAATAACGTGAGAGAATATTATGAGCAAATGTAGACAAGAGAATTTAGAAAACAGGAAACCAGGGTGTATTATACCCCAACATGTATTGATGAAGAATTGATGACTTAGGTCAAGGAAAAATCAAGGGAGGAGCTGAGTGCCCATGACCAAAGAAAATACCATCTGAGCTGTCCTGCCGGTGGGATCCTGGTTGGTGGATCATGTGATTGTCTAGACATGTTCCATTTGGAAGCCAAGAAGGGTGACTGTAAAGACAGAAGGGGAAAGACCCTGCTTCTTCAGCAATCTAGGACACTAGAATAAATAATTCATCCTCAGCCTCATGGAGAAGGGAGGGGGAGAGTAGCAAGGCCAATGAGACAAGGAGGAGTCTGCCAACTGGTGAGGGCACTGGTGGATCAGAGTCTTTGGATGAGATGTGCTGAGCTGCCAGACACATTTGAATTCCCTTCAGCGGTACAAAGTAATTGCTCTAGAATGTGTTCACAGTGGAGCAAACTCATTAGACTTAACCCAACTGTGGGCACTGAAATTCAGTGGCTCCGAGGAGGAACCCTGAGAATCCCTTTGAGAAGAGACATAACTCCACTTTAGACTTCTTGAGAGATCTGGCTGCAGGAAGCTTTTTTGAGGCCTGAACTTGGATATGTTGTTGTTGTTGTTGTTTTTAAAGTCTTTTTGCCCAATAACATGGCTTAAAAAAAAGTGTCCTGCCTGGATATATCTATGTAAAATCCAATTTAATCCAGTAAACATTTATTCAATGTTCCATTTGGACCCAGAAGGGAACCAGGAAAAGGAGGATGGGACGAATTCACCAACCAGTAGGGAGATGTACTGAGGAAATGGGTCATCTTGAGAATCAGTAGGCACTTCCTCTTCAGAGGTGTTAAAGTTTAAGTCACTTGTCTGGTATACAGAGGACGATTCCTATATGTCTCTGAGTCTCTTCTGAGGCTCAAATATTTACTTGGTGCAAAGTTTTGTATGAGGTACCAGGGCATTAGAAGAAAAAAACACAGTCACTGACACCAAGGAGTTTATATTCTAATGGAGGACCACCTCAAGGAAACCACTGGGTAGGAACATGTTAAACAAGCAATTGTTTCACTTTTGTTCTTGTATCTTGAGTGCCTAGCACCGAGTAGGTGCTTAAGAAATGTTCTTTTGGATTGAATGGGAGGGAACATTAACAAGTAAGAAGATGAGGTTGCACTTCCCTGGAAAAGTGATTTTCTTTCCTTGATGGAATATAAGGAATCTAACAGATGAGATGTGGAGGTCACACCTTCTGGGCATGTAGAGTCTATTTCTAATTTCTTAGTTTTCATAAAAGTTTCTAGAAAACTTCCAATGAGCATCCCTCCCAACATATACTCATCTTCCTGGTTTGGGAGCCCTTAAGGTCAGTGGAACACCCCTCTTCTCACAGTTCAGGGAGAACCTTACTGGGCTCAGTTTCCTGTACCATGGTTCACTAATCACTGCTAAGGACATCCTTCCCATTAGCAATCAGACAACAGATAATGTGTTCTTAACCTTTGTGTTACAGGCCCACATCATAATCTGATGAAATCTATAGGCCTCTTCCTAGAATCACACACACACACACACACATACACACACACACACAATTTGAGGAAATTATAAATTTCTACTTCTGTTTAGTATAAATTAAGACATCATTTTTTCCTATCCAAGTTTTTATACTCTTGGAAATCTAGTCCTGGGGTGGAGGCCCCCATGGACTCCAGGTTAAAAACCCCTAGACTAGAAAACAATTGACTTTCAATAAAGTTATTTAATAATATCATAGAATTAAAAACAATTGGTCAAAATATATCTCTTCCTCACCCAAAAAATTCTCGTGCATAAATAATACCCAGTCATCCATGGAAAAAGAAGGCATCACTGAAATGAGGCTTATGTGTTGGATCCATTTGTGGCCAATGAGGAACACGTAACTGCTTGTGTTCTCTGGCATGGGAGGCCTTGCTAGAGGACTTTGCCTCAGAAAGGATCATGGCAAAAAGGGTCAAATCCCTTGAAGCTGTGTCCCTCCTTGGGTAACTGACTCTATGTATGTGAGAGTACTCTGATAGAGTAACAGCAGTCATCAGCCAAGTTAACAGGGGAGGTGGGCCTCTACCTCCTAACTTGGTCAGTCATTGGCACTTGTTCCTTTAAGTAGAAAATAATTTTTTTAAAAGAAAAAGAAAAAAAAGATAGTAATTTCTTGCTGATAACACATTGTAAAATTAAACATCTCTGAGAATCTAATGTGATGAGTCCTATTTTTCACCCTTTACCCAGGCCTGGGGCATTTTCATTTTTGTTGACGCTTTCTGACAGGAGTGAATTAAAGTCCCTCTATGCCCTAGACGCATCAATTTGTTGTCTTTTCATGGATGCATTTTTTTTATAAGTGTTGCTTATTTTACAATAAAAAATGCTGAAAAATTCATCTTTTTAAATAATTTTTCATTTTGTAAAAAAAATAAAAAGGCAAAGATTGACAAGGATATGACAGACCTCCTGTGGCTTCTCCTTCTACATGAGAAGAGCCACAAAGAGGTGTCCACTCTAGTTTCTGTCACAGAAATAAAACAAGGCCTGCTCACTTGTTTGCAAAGGCACCGGGGCAAGACCCAGCTTTGAACAGGCTCTCTCCTGTTCAAGTCTGTATAAGAGTTGTGTTTGCTGCTGTGCTGGGTTCCCAGATATGGGTTGGATAACCATGGGACTTCTGAGGAGCATATCTACTTTGTTTCCTTGCTCATTTGCCCCATGTGGGGAGGGTGGCAGTGAAAGAGAGATAATGGATTGCCATTTTCATTCCTATGCAGAAAAACTTAAAGAGTAACCATCACATGGTCCTTAAAGCTAATTTAATTTTAAATTTACCTCAGTTAGAAACTCAGTAGCGTCTAAAAGCCTGTTTTGTCAAAATAATAATTTAGGAACTTGTATTATATAATCTCTCTCTCTCTTTCTCTCTCTCTACGTAGATACAGCGATGTGTCCATTAGATATGTCAATAATACAGTGATAAAGATATAGTGCTATCTATATAGATAAATTTACCATAGGATCTTGTAAGTTATAAGTTCCCTTTGTGCCTTTTAAATGTTATTTGGTTTCTAAATATTTTAATGCTATTTGATTTTCCAAATATTGAGTTATTTTAGGTCTAAGCCTTGTCTCAAACCCTTTCCTGCATTATTTCCCAATATAAATTGTGATGATCACACTTTTTCACTGTTACTGATTGGGTCCAACTTCAGAGATGGGATTTTGCTATTATTGGGCAATAATTCTTATGAACACCTTATGCTAAATGGGGGGATCCCCAGTGAGGGACAAGTGTCTATCTCACTTAGTTAGTGACCTTGTAATGACAAAGAAGAGCTGGATTCATTAACTGCTGCCCCTGTGCAGGCAGACCAGGAAGACTCGGTGCCTCGCCAGGTCTGGCTGCTGTTGAGTGCAGGGAGCGGATCCAGCCCTTGGTGTCAGACTTCCCATCAGCCTGAATGCCCTTGGCCAGCTTAGCTGATGGATGGGTTTTGTCAGTTCCTGGATTTGCCCGCTTGTGGCAAAGGATGCTGGGGTTCAGGCTCCTATCTAACAAAGACAGGATGAAAGCTGACCACTTAAAGAAATGAATAGTCACTATAATCCTAGCAAACAGACATATAAAAAATTGTAGGTGCAGATAGACAATGAGATGAAGTGATGAACTCATTTTTCTGCCTTCCAGAAAAAGAGTTTAGTGGGGAAGGAGAAAACTGAACAGCAACAGCCCATACCCTTCATGAAGGCTTCACTTGCTTCAGTGTCTATTTCCCTCCCCTCCCACACATACCGCATCTCTTCTTCTTTCCCTTGTGTTCCTATATCTATCAGTTTTGATAGGAGAGGGCCTTTGGGAAACATGTGAGACATAGGGGCTCCTTGGAGAGTCTCCCTCCTCCCAGGGGGATAAGGAGCATAGTGAATAACCAAGGGATGAACAAAAGACACTGGGAGATGGGACCACAGGATTGCTGAGAGCATATCTCACTGATTTCCCGATCACAGCTGGGGTTGGTCCTAACTGGCAGCTTCCATGGTATTAAATCTGAATTGATAGACCCAGGAATTTCAGCTATTTTGCCCAGAACTGAAGGAAAGACTCTTGGTGGCCGTTGACGTAGACCTAATACATCCAATCACTCCCCGGGTCATCATACTTGTTTGAGAATTATAACACATCTAGTGATTGGTGCCACTCAGGCAGAACGCCAGGGCTTCTTGATGGCCAAGTTGGTGGAAGGGGAGAATACAACTTCAGGTTTAAAAATAGGACAAAATTCTTAATCCCGGCGGGCGCCGGTGGGTGTGCACACATGTGTGTGCATTGTGTGCACATATTTGGTGCTTGGTTTGGGATCCCTTCCAGGAATATTATGGTCAGGAAATGGGAAGAAGCCATGATGCCAAGCCCTGGACACTTGTGTTTGAACCCTTTGCATTCTGCTTCCTCACATGGTGGGGACGCTGAGCACTGGGCACCATGAGCACCTTGGCGGACAGAGTCTGTTACAAAGGACTCCATGTCACACAGAATCTGAATTCCAGAAGAGTCAGGAGAGGGAGAGAAGATACCCCTTATATCTCTGCCTGCCTTTCCATTCCCATATCTGCTTTAGGTCAGACTCACCCTCCCTATGGCAATTCTGACCTCTACTTTCTTCCCCTGACATTCATCATGAGCAAAGCTGCCAGATTAATTTTTCAATTTCTTTATGTCATAGTCATGATTGAAAAAGAAAAAGAAAATCCTTCAATGGCTCTCTATAGAATAAAGTTCAAATTTGTATTTGCTATTCCAAGCCTTCAACTCCTCCCTTACAGAAGGATCCACATTTGTCTTGCACTTTAGGCCACTGCCTTCGTACTTCTATGATTGTTCACCTATATCAATACAAACAAATAGGAACATAGTATACAAACACATGGAACTGTGATAATTTACATAATAATAGTTAATAGTTAGAATCTATCCAAGACTTGAGTTTACCAAGTTCTTTCTAGATTTGTTCTTATTTTTCCTCAAAGAGGCAGACAGCAGTTAAATGACTTGCTCTAAATCAAACTGTTAGTAAATGTCTGGGCTACATCTGAATTCAGGTCTTCCAAAAGCTAGGATTGCACTCTATGCATTGTGGCACTACCTAGAGAAGCTAAATGGCTCAGTGGATAGAATGGCAGACTTGGAGTCAGAAAGACTCATTTCCTGAGTTCAAATCTGATCCTGGTAGACTCACTTTCCTCATCTATAAAATGACTTGGAGAAAGAAATGACAAACCTCTCCAGTATCTTTGGGGGTGCACCAAATGGTGTCATGAAGAGTCAGATGTGACTGAACACCTGACTGCATTATGATTTTCCAATTCACACAATAAATAAAACTTTTTTAAAGAATGAGATAAAAATGAATTATTTTACTTATTAATAGTAGTACAAACTTTTTATCCCTAAAATATTGTCATTAATGATATTTAGTGAGGATAACATGGCTGAATTTTTTGTTATCATTTAAAATTCTTGGTTGAACACTCCACAGATGCAGTGATTTTAAGGGTTGGTTCTAAACTCAGTTTGTTTTAGTATATGGTTTCTGTGTGATCCAGTGATCCCGGCCCTTTTCCATGCCTTGAACAATACTTTCCATCTCCTGACTCCATACATTTGCTCTGGCAGTCTTCACCCTCACCCTTACTCCCTCTTAGCTTCCCTGGCTTCCTTCAAGTCTCAGATAAAATTGCACCTTCTCCAGGGAGTATTTTCCAGTCACTTCTACTGCTATTGCCTTCCCACTGCTAATTATTTCCCAGTTAGCCTAAATATAGCTTGTTTGTATCTATTTGCTTGTCATCGTCCTCCTCATTAGACAGGGGAGGATTTTGAGAACAGGGACTATTTTTTGCCTTTCTTTGTATCACCAGCACTTAGTGCAATGCCTTGCACATAATAGGTACTTAATAAATGTCTATTAACTGATTGATGGTCTGATAAAGATAATGTACACAGAAAGATCCATGCTATGGATCCAGATGGAAGAGGCATTTCGTTTGCAGCACTCACCAAAACACACTATTGGTTTTTCAGCCCCTTCCATCAATTATACAAAAAAAAGAGGCTGTTGAAATTCAGCTAGTAAATTTCTATCCCCTTTAATGTTAATAAGTTGTTCTTGGAAACTAATCTGAAGATGTTGCACTTTTATTTTAATGAATGGATTTAAAACCAAAGATTTGTGAACCATTTGGACAATTCTCTTTCCTAGTATGAGGATGAAGATCCAAGTTTTTCTAGGTAAAATAGACCACTTTCCATGACTCCAGGAGTAGAGTGCAAGTATCTAGGAACAGAGGGTGGTCACAACAGAAAATGCTACTAAGAAGTCAAGGATGAGATTTGAGGAAAGACTTTCCAGCATGATAATAAATCTCCAGTGACTTTTGAGAGGCACTATGGGAATTGTCACTTGTCTGTTAAGTGAGGAGTCAAGGATAAGGAAGAGGTTGAGAAACTGGGAAAAGAGGGATGGTGGAGCTCTCCCAGAAGTAGGGATGTTCAGAATTAGGGGGTGAAGGATCATGTTATGATGGACAGTTCCTAATCTGAGTGTGTGTAAATGCGCCCACATTTTCCTGTGTGAATTGTTGTATTGAATTAAAAATGAAAAGCGTGCTGGGTATGTGTGTGGGGGTGGGTCTAATACACTCGCCACTGTCTGGGAGGACAACACTTGTGCTGCTGAGATGCTCATGCCAAGGCCACAAGATGTCTATGCTTGCAGTTTTTCCCCTCAAAGTTGGTAATTCAAGGGCTCAAACACAAAGGACACTCCCATTGCCTTTGGGGGAGTGTTGGACAGGGTCAAAGAGTGCACAGTATCTGGGGGCCAGCTGCAGGGAGGGGCAGAGAGGGATGATAATGTTGGAAGAAGACTGTATTTGGGGTGAAAACAAACTATTCTGTAATTGACCATCTAGAGCAGGCAGGATGTTTCTTATCTTTTTGCCCTCTGATCAGTTCCTCCCCAAGACTCATAACACTACAAATCGGGGGCATCACCCCTGATTTGGAGACTTTTGCTTTAAGACTTGGGAAATACTTCCCTCGTTTCCCCTCCCATTAATGCATGTGTTATTACTCCTGTTTTTCAGGTGAAGAAACTGAGGCTATATTTCAAATGACTTAGGTTCATACAGCTAGTAAGTGTCAGACCTTGGATTTGAACTTTTCTTTCTTGATCTGGAGCTCGGTTTCCTTTCCATTATACCTATTTTGAGTCCTTTAGTACAGCTGATTGGGCTACTCAATTTTCTAACCACATAGGAGCACAAAGAACAGCTCTCCAACTGGACAGGACTTTATTATCCAGAAAGCCCAATTCTCCCATTTTACAAATGAGGGATCTGAGGTTCAGAGGTTGAGTTGTCCAGAGTCACACAGGTAGGAATTCTCTGGGTAGGGATTTAAACTCATTTTCTCTGATGTCACATCCAGTGTTCTTTCACCTGTTCCCAGCTGCCTCCCTTGGGTCCATCACCACCTTCACTTCTCCCTTTGTGTGATATGCCTCCCCACTCCCTCTCCGCTCTCAATGTGGACTGATCCAGATACTGTCTATTCTTCATGATTTAGGCATTCTCCTTGTGGAGCCTCAGTCCACAGTGAGCTTTCCATTCTCAAATTCCATGGCCCTTGTTTGTTACTCCATCATCATCACCATCAGTTCTCCTATGTGTTTATTTCACTCCAGACCAGACTAATCTCCTTGAAGGAAGGGCCCATGTCCCATGTAAACGCATCCCCCTGTAGTACTATGTAACCTGGGTGGATTTATATTAGCAGGTCAGGAGACTGGTTTCAAATAGAAGGATTTGATATAAAAATATGGTTTAAGATATGACGGATCCATTATCAATTAAAGGCTGTCGGAATACAAAATCAGAGCAGAGGTTTTGCTTGTTTGTTTAAAATTTAAAATGTTAGTTTGTGCTTAATAAATCTGCCCCTGAAATATTTAATGTAAATTTAATTTTTGCCCATTAAATCATATATTTAATGTATCCCAAAATGTTCATAAATTTAGTGTCTGATGAAGAATTGCCTCACTTCTCCTAACTAGTATGTTTAGTACATAAGAATTTTTTAAATACAGTTTTCTTAGTGTTAGGAACAGTTCTGTTTTTACTTCTTGTAAACTATATTTTCCAATTTGTCATTTTAGAAATGACTTTTCACTATATTCATGTGGAAAGCTCTATTCACATTTATTTTAGAAACATTTAACTCTTCACAATTAATAGAAAGCTATTTCTGTTAAAGTAGCTCTCAGAAACCAGGCTAGCAATTGAAGTGACCCCATCATCACTTCACGTCTGTGGAGTGAAAGACCAAATTGCAGAGACTGAGATTTTACCAGCCTCCACTTTTAATAAAGTCTGTTGGTTGGCAACATCCATAAAGTCAATATATTGTGTATATCAGTTTTTTCAATCTCACCCAAGAGAGAAGCTAGGATTTTCACTTGAGGCAATGCAAATGGTGACAAATAAAACATTGTTCCAGCTTTTGAATTTGAAATGAAGCTCAGACTAAATGAAATTTGAAAAGGTGACTTTAAATCTTTGTGTATGCAAACAATTGAATCGGTATAAATAGATGAAAAAATCAGGATGTTGGACATATGCTGAACAAATGGAGGGAGACAAGCAGGGTCATAGGGGCAGTAATGTAATTTGGAGCTGTTTGCTTCCGGACAATAAGTTTAAATATGACTCAGATCGCAATAGATTATCCTTTTGGGATCATTTAGTCAGGATTTTCTCTCTTGTTGCAATCAACTTATATCCCTACATCACTTTAAATGTTTCTGCCATAGTAGAAACCAGATGGGTTCCTGTTGTGTGGCTTTCTATGAAACTCATTTTGGACCTTGGCTTTGTCATTAACAGCCTTCATGAGCTTCCAGAAGTCTTTCTCTCTCTAGGCCATTTCATCTACCCTATCTTTATAGTATCAAACCTTTAGAGAATCAAATGAGAGAATGCATGTGAAATTATCTGAAAAGAAGAGATGACTACATAGATGCACAAATACTACAGTGAGATATGTGATCTCAGCTATTTGAAAGGTCCCTCTAAGGGTGGTGGTCACAGCACATTGCCTAGTGTCCATGCCCCCTACCACACACACTCTTTCTAGGATCTTCACAGGATGTCCCTGGAATGTACTCTAAACCTCCCTCCTGACATATAGATAATAGCGGAAGGGTAAGCAGGCTCACTCTCACCAGGTCTCTTCGTCCTATCATACAGTTCCTTCTTGATATTTTTTATCCCTGGTCTTCAAAGTTCCCGTGGGGTTATATATTACATACTGCTCAATCCTATCATGTACTTCTCTTGTACCCTCAGTGTGATTCATTTTTGTTTTTATTTTATTTTTAGTTCTTCAGAAAAATGTGTACCTCACTTCTTGCTGTAATTTGGTAATCCTTCTGAATGATAAGATTTTTTCATCTATTTTCTGTAGATGAAAGTGTTTTCTGTGTCAATAGTCAGACTGTGCTTTTTTGAGTGATTACAGATCTATTTTCTAAGAGGCTTTAAAATGTTCCAAAATTTGATGAAACTACCACAATAGCATCCACAAACCAAAAAAATGTAGAAGACCTCACCATCTCCAAAGACTCCATCATGAATTTGTACTTTATAGTGACTCTCTGCCATCACAATGGTGAACACCTTCACCAAACATACTTTCCGTTGTTTAATGCCCCACCCCACAGTCTTGATTAGAGAGTCATTAAACATGGTTATTTCTATCATCATAGCTTTCACTGAATCTTCAATGATTATGAAGCATGGCTGGGCAAAATCTTATTGGCAGTCTTTAAGGATGCCTTGTGTATTGCTGAATCAAATGTGTTTTCACAAATGACAAGAAGCACCATGATATCTTATGTGCTCTACATCTTTTGGGTCAAATACAGAAGGGAAGAAATTTGATCTGTTATTGAATGTGAATTGTGAAAGCCTGCGTCATCCTATCTGTATTATCTATATCTTCAATGACCTTGATTCATTTACTGGTGACTCATACTGTGTATCAGTAAGAGAATAAGCATATAGGTTTGATTAATCTTGATGCTCACTTTGATTAATATTCACCTAATCATTGGTCCCAGATTTTTTCCATATTTTTTCGTATGTTCTCCTCATTTACATCCATTACTGTGTATCACTTACCAGCCTTACTTTTGTGATCCAATGTGAATTGTCTCTGCATATGTTTGGTTCTATCCAACTTTTGTTATTGTCTTTCTGCTGTTTTCAATCATGCCCAGCTCTTGGTGACCCTATTTGGGGTTTTCTTGGCAGAGATACTGGAGAGGTTTGCCGTTTCCTTTTTCAGCCCATTTTACAGATGAGGAAAGTGAGACAAACCAGGTTAAATGACTTGCTCCAGGTCACACAGCTAGCTAGGGTCTGAAGCCAGATTTCAATGAATGCAGATGATTCTTCCTGACCTCATGCTGGTGCTCTGTGGCATATAGCGGTAGTAACCCAGCTACTTTTCCTAACTTTCTTCACTTCACTACCATGTCTGCCTTCACTCTAAATATAATGATGTCTGTGATGTGAGGGTTCCATTGTGCCCATATAATTGTCTTTGATGGTGAAAGCTATTTATTGTCATGATCTTCAGAGATCTTTCTCTAATTTTTCTTCTATTAGTTGCCCTTCCATTTTCACCCTTAAATGTCTAGGATGATTTTGCTTAGTTGAATTTGTTCCTCTTCTCTGCTCTCTCTCTTTTTTTTGAAACATATTTGTCCTTCATGACTTGTCTGTTTATGAAATGATGCATCATATATTCAAGTTCATAAACCAAGTCAGTGTTTTCTTTCACAATCATCTTTCTTTTGCCATTTATCAACTATATAACTTCATGGACTCCTGTTCACATTGTGGCAAAATATTTACTTCCCCTAAATTCTGAATAAGTTGGGTTTTTGTAATTGTCATGTAATTCCTCCCTCCTTTTCATTGTTAATTATTTTAATAGTATGAATTTGATTAATTTTCTACCATACCTTGCTTTTTCTCACAGTTCCTTAATTATAATGTTTGCTCTGGTAAGTTTCTGATTTGACCACAGACAAGTGATTCACGCGTAACTTACTTATCAAAAATTAGTCTTTTTCTATTTGTTTCAATATCGTACATTTTTATTGTCACAGCAAAATTTTCCTCGATATGATCAGTGTCTTCCAATTCATTTGGAGGAAGGGAGGATCTCCATGATATACAAGTTTGGCCTCTCTCGTTTCTTCTTCTTAAATGACATGTTCCCTTCCTTACTTTTCCCCAAGTCTTGAAGTGAAATTACTAAATGTTAGAATATTTGCTGAATTCATTTGGATAGTCTGAGCTCTTCAAAGAATTTTTCAAAGAACTTTTCAATTTTAGCAATTTAAATTGGTACATAAGATACAATTATATTCATGATACTCTTTTTGCAAATAGTTATCATCAGTACAAAAACCAAATCACCAAATACAACATGAGATTATATTACTTGCTGCCTTTAGGCATAAAATACAACCAATTTTAACAACTCCCTTCTTTACCACTCAAAAGAGTACCTGTCAGTGGTCCTTCCTCTGTGCTAAAACATTATTCTTTTTTCTTGTGTCTTTCAAAGGGGGAATGCTAAGATTGACAGGATTTAGCTCTTCCAATAATATGTCTTCTTGTTCGTTGGATAAGCATTTTAGAATACCAACTGGTTAAATTAAATTTACAAACAATCTAAAACTCTGACACTTAGCACCCTCTGGTCCCTTTCCAACTAATCTGCTAACCTCACTCCAGAAGCATGAGGGTGCAGTGCCAAGCTGAGGACCAGTCTGTGTCTCTTCTCTCTTCCATGTTTTGACATAATGGGAAAACCTCACTGAGTGGCCAGCTTACTGTTTTTGAACCTTTC
The DNA here is from genome assembly GCA_028658325.1 of Potorous gilbertii. Taxonomy (NCBI): domain Eukaryota; kingdom Metazoa; phylum Chordata; class Mammalia; order Diprotodontia; family Potoroidae; genus Potorous; species Potorous gilbertii. The sequence goes on along the minus strand of CM053771.1, from coordinate 553,367,963 downwards.
TGAATTCTGTTTGACTGACCCAAGGAAAGGAGACAGCCCTTTGCTTTGAATCATATGTGATACCATTCCAACTTGCTAAGGCGTAGAGGAGTTTGTCCTCCACTGGCATTGCCTTCAATAATTAGGTCACCTGCACACTATGATGAGCATCTTTGGAGAACCTAGTGAAGTGTTTTGTTAAGCAAATCTAATTGGTTTGAGTTATTTTTGGGGGGAGCTCTGTTTATCCATCTATCCATCCACTCACCTACCTACCTCTTTACTTGTTCATTCATTTTGGTTTGTTACTGGATTAAATACTACAGCTGATAAAATGACTTTTTGTTTGAATAAATGAAATTCACAAAAAATTTAATCAGTGATAATCACTTTCAAATGTATCACCAGTTAAGTTATACCTATCAATCAGCCAAAAAGCATTTATCAAGAACTCATCATGTGCCTGTTAATAGAAATTTAAGAAAACAAAACCAATTCCTGCTTTAATTTCCTTATACATTTGTTTTTCTATCTAGTATACACATTTAAAGTAATCATATTATTTTGAGCTTTTCCTATTTCCAGGGATGAACTTTGTAAAAAAAAAAAAAGCTCAACATAAAACTTGTCACTGATGTTTTGAAAATCTTATCTTACTTGAGCGTAATGAGCAAGCCAGTTTCATCATCTCCATTTTGAAGATGAGGTAACCAAGACTCTGCCTATGGGCTTAGAATGTTGCATTCTTGGTATCCTTGAGTCACTAGACTGGGTAGTGAAGATAACTGGGTAGTGAAATCTTTTTAGTCCAGAGAGTTCAGTTTTTAGATAGCCATAGGAAAGTTTACAAGAAAGAATGTCTAAGGAGTATGTGAGGGGAAAAAGGTAAAAATCAATCTCTTCATGTTACAGATGAGGAAACTGAGTTTCTACTGCTAAAGACAAGATGCATTTAAGGACAAGCTAATATAATTTGCTGCATTAGCAAATGTTGTGTTTTAATGTCATCAAAATATCTGTAAAAAAAAAAAAGCAAGTGACTCTAAATCTCAGTTAAACATATGCAATATATCATTTGTACTCCTGGGAAGGTGATTAAAAAGGCTAGCTAGGTAATATATTGAATTTTATAATGCACAGGGAAAACAAAATACTTGGATTGTATTTCCAAAACAAAAACAGGCCAAGAAGAAGAAAAAAATGTTCATTTTCATTAGTCTCTTGGATAATTTATCATAAAAAGTTTTAATTGCTTTTTTAGAATAATTTCAATTGAAGAGGAGGTGTCATATTTGAGAAGAGAAGGTGAGTGATAGTGAATCTGATTCCATGACCTGCCTATAAGCTGCAGGTGGCCATTCTAAACAGAGCCATGGGAAAGAGAGGAGAGAACAAGAGAGGAGAAGAGAGGAAAGAAGAGGAGGGGAGGGGGGAGGGGAGAGAGGGTTCGTTTACCTCCTTTTGTTCTTTCCATCAACAAACAAAAAATTTGTCTTCTCTGTGTGTAGAGCACATTCCCAGTCACTTACAGAGAGGCACACTTAGGATACTGTTATTCTTTAGCCCGCAGGATAGGAGAGGTATATAAGATCCATTCTTACAATTTGCTGAGTACATACTGAGCAGGGTGAAGACACATCATCAGGTCCAGGGGATGGGCTGGGGACAGAAGGGTTATTTATGGCAGACCAACCCATCTTCCCATCCTTGCTTATGACCTGAAGAGGTTTACATCAAAATGAGAAGCTTCAACTCAAAAGAGAGTAGTAGCTACCAACTTTAAGAGACCAAATGTAGCATATTGAAGAAATGGTTGGCTTGCCTTCACTTTACCTGCTCCTAAGATGACCAGGCCACCAGACTCCATATGGTTGTAAAGTTCCCGGTCAGTAAATCTGGGTTGGTCATATTGGCTTTACCCAAACCATAAAGTTGTTTTTTTAGGACAGCAACGTATCATTATAAAAGTGCTATTGGAAAGATGGATTTTGGGGGAATAGAGCTATCTTTTTTTTCTCTGCAAAGTCTTGCCTTTCCAAAAAGGCATATTAGCCTGAGATTAGCCAGTAAGCCTTGATCTACAGTCTGAGAGAGGGGCTTTCCCATAGCCATACAGCAAGTGAGTGACAAAAGGTAAAACTCAAACACAGCTCTTTATGAATGAGAAAACATTTATTAAGTGGTTACTGTAGGATAACACTGCTGAATTCTGGGGATAATGATAGAAAAAAGAGCCAAAGTCCCTTCTTTAATTGGGGGAACATAATGAGAGAGAGAGAGAGATAGAGAGAGAGAGAGAGAGCGAGAGAGAGAGAGAGAGAGAGAGAGAGAGAGAGAGAGAGAGAGAGAGAAAGTGTGTTAGTTCATCAGCAAGGTAACTTGAAAGTCTCAGAAGTCCTAAGGGTGAGGAAGCAGTGTGAATGGCAAGGTCCAGAGTTTCTTAGAGTCTGTCTTTGTCTCTGTCTTCCTCTCTCTCTCTCTCTCTCTCTCTCTCTCTCTCTCTCTCTCTGTGTCTCTCTGTCTCTCTCTTTCTGTGTGGGTATGTGTCTGTCTTTATCTCTCTCTCTCTCTCTCTCTCTCTCTCTCTCTCTCTCTCTCTTTAGGTTGGTCATATTGGCTCTACCATAGAGTTGTTTTTAGGAAAGCAATGTATCATTATAAAAATGCTATGGAAAGATGGCAATAGATAGATAGATAGATATACATAGATATCTGTTGATTTCTGAGACCCCCACACATAAATGTATATACCTCAGAGACAGTGTCCAGTGGTCTGGATGGTGTATAGACAGGCATATGGTAGGGCCCAGAGAATCTTACCATGCAGTGGCAGGGCAGATGGTCAGGTCTGGCACTCCTCCATCTCTCCAGAAGGAACACAGTTGATGATCCCATTCTCATCCAAGCATTTTGAGCAGTCATATCACTCCTTAGTCCTTGAGGGTCCAAATGGAGAGCTATAAGTCAGAACAGCAAAGGATTGGCAGAAAAACCTACAGTCTCTAATAAGTGGGCTCTCAGATGCAATGGTCTGGAATTCCCACTTTGCAATAAAGAGAAAAATCCCATCCAACCATAACAGTATTAGGCTTGGAAAGAGACAAAGGGATTGCCCTTCCAGGCAGAGTGTTCTGCCTCTTCTGATACTCTCAATTACAGAAATGAGATAAAAGTAAAGTAGTTTAAATCAAGATGATTGATTTTTCTCTGACAAATGTTCACCGGATAGCAGCTACCTCAGATGCAGTTACAGATTTATATGTAAGTTACCAAAGTGACTCATTTTAATGGAGAACTCAGGAGCTTGCAAATAACAAAGGACAGGATAATGACTTTGGGATTCCAATGAAGTTGTCCACCTGTGAAAACGGAGAGAGCACTAAGAAAGTGGAAGGGCCAGTGGGCCAAGCAGGAGGGCTCTGGGGAGCACTGACACTACGAGACAAGAAACCGGAGGCTGAGTCCAGACTTTACAGCTTATGAGCTAAATGACCATATCACCTCCCTGAGCCTCAGTTGGATCATCTGTCAAATAAAGAATAAGACTCATAAAGTCTGCCTTACAAGACCATTGTCAATCAATCAACAAACACTGATCTGCTGCCTCCTATAGCTATACCTGGGTTGTGGAAGCACAAAGACAAAAAGAAAATAGTCCGTGCCCTCAAAGAGCTCACATTTCATCTGTGGAGACAATGTGCACTTGTCTATCTGTCTATCTATCCATCCATCTATCCACCTTTCTGATGCACATCGTGTGTGTGAAATTTAGATTATAAACTCCTTGAAAGCAGGGGTTATCATTTGCCTTTTTTGTATTGTCAGCACTTAGCACAGTGCCTGACATATAACAGTTATTTAATAAAAGCTAGTTGATTTGCAAGGCTTAAAATATCAAATAGAAAATTTTGCATTTTACTCTAAAATTACCAGGGAGCCACTGAAATGTAGTAATATGATCATACTTTTTCTTTAGGAATATTCCTTTGGCAGCCATGTTGAGTGTGTATTAAGAAGGAAAAGAGTCAGTAAGATCCATGGGAAGGTTATGGCAGTATTCCAGGCGAGAGATGATGAAGACCTGAAGTAAAGTTTGAGTTATATGAGTAGAAAAGAGGCACATTAAAAAAAAGAGGTTTTGAATGTGGAATTGACAAGACTTGAACACCAACAGTGTATGTGAAGGGCATCAGGGCGGTGAAGCCAACTCCCAGGTTGTAAACCAGAGTAACAGAAATCTTTGACATGCCCTCAACTGAAAGAGGACATTTTGGAAGATGAATGTCTTCAAAAGAAAGATGACAAGTTGGGGAAAGTATGTTCTGTTCGCTACCTTCTGATGTTCAGAGACATGTCACAGACGCGCCAGAGAAGCCCTGTAACATAACAGTCTTAAGACTACTTAGTGTTTCCATCCCCACAGTTCTGTGTTGGGACATATCTGGAGAAAAGATGATAGAAAGGTAGACAGATATCCTGAATGATCTACAGTGGGCACTCTAATTTTGAGAGTGGCCTTTACAATATATTTAGTCTATGTCCACGGCTGATTGGGAGAGTTAGCCTGGAAGATGGGGATTGTAGATATAAATGTTCTTTCCTCTCCTTCCATATTTGTTTTTCCAGATGACAAGGAATTGGAGGCTAAGACATGTAAAGTGACATGCCTTTGGTCTTAACTGGTAACTGATATGGGCAGCATTTGAATCCTGATCTTGGCAGACTTGAAGTCTAGCTTACAGCACACTCCGTTGGTCCAAACAAATTCAGTGCCACAATAACTTAGCCAAAGAAGTCAGTCACATATGCACTAGATGGCAAAATGTGGCTGGCATCCCTCTTTGGCTCACAGGAGTCAAGAACACTTTTCATACACATCAAAGGCTCTGGTTCAACTATGCTTTTGAGAATCAGTCTCTCTCACAGCTCTGAACTTTAGAATGGGCTAACTTGGTGTCTTGCATAGTGTAGATGGGAGGAACCATGGGCTGTTCTACAGGTATACTGTTGTTTTCTCTCTCATCTATGGTTTTCTCTACCACTAGTTTGAAAATGCTACTTATTGCTCAAAGATGAAAACCATATGAACATTCATCATGGCTCCCATTCTCATTATGCCTCTGTATTTACTTCTTTACCTCAGTCCTATTTCTTACATTCCTTACAGTTTTTTGAAGATGAGTGTAAACCACTAAGTTGGTTGTGATAGTGGTGGGGGGCACTCTTAACATTTAATTGCAAAATACTTTTAGAAATAGTTACGAGCTAATGAGTCATTTTTACTGAGATACAACCTGTGTACTCCATGCAGCCAGGATGCTTTTACTTACTTAAAAGTCATTAGATGTCTGCCTACAATTATTTCCATGATCACCTAAAGGACTTTCAGTTTTAGACTTTAAACCCCATCCCCCACCCCCAACAGTGCTAAGAACAGCTATCAACCCCAAGTGTCTTCTTAATGGAAATGTACACGATTGTGAACTCTTTTCTTTTCAGTGTGCCTACTCTGTGTAAATGTTAATTTCCCTTTCAAAAACATAAAACATTTTATTGGTTTTATTTTTAAGGAATTGGTGAATTTTTCTTGGGACCATGTTTGTAGCTTGTCCACTCTTATCACTAGTAACACAACAACATGACCTAGTACATAGTGGGCAAAATGCTAGAAATGAATTTAGGCGGAGCTGGATTCAAATTCTGTTTCTGACATTTTATACCCCATCATGCTTATTCAACCCTCATCCTTGTTGATCTCCCCAAATTTAGCATTCTTGACATCTTTTGTTTTCTTTTATGTTTTCTTTCTCCTGTTTGGATTTTCATGAAAATATTCTCTCAGTACTCTTCCTATATGACCGGCCTATTTTCATTCTTCTTTGCTCAATCCTCATCATTCTACCATGTTCCAAATGTGGGGTTTCCGAGAGGTCCAACCTTAGGCTCTCTCCTTTGCATTCTCTACACCCTTAGTAACCTCCAACAGCTCTTCTAAGTTCAAAGATCATCTTTTGTTGATGTTTCCCAGATTTACACAAACAATGTTAGCTGCTTTCCTGAGTTTCAGTTCCACGTCATCAATTTTCTGTTGTACATTTCCAACTAGATATCTCAGGGGAAAACTCAAATTCAGCATGTTCAAAACAGAACTCAGGAGCTTCCTCTCACTTCTGTTGAGGATACCACCATTCTTCCAGTCATTCAAGCTTGAAACCTTAATTTTGTCCTGGACTCTTTACCCTCACTAGCCCCCCTCCAAGAAACCCCACAAAGCTAATCATTTGCCAAGTCTTGTCAACACTGTCTGTATAATATTTCTTACATCCATTACTTCTTTCTAATCACATAGACACAACCCTCACTCAGACTCTCTATTGGATTATTGCCATAAAGGAGGTTATGGCAATTTAAGGCCCCACCCTAACAGATCTATTCTCCACAGAGATGCCAAGGTGACTGTCCTCAAGTGAAAGTTTGACCACATCACTTTACCATTTCACTTCTACAGTCTGCTTTGACATAACATTAGGAGAAGTTAACAAGGAGATCATGTTTAAAAAATTCCAGGGTTTAAAGAATATTTAATAATCTTTTTTTTTTTTTGCATTGAGTAAGTAGTACTCTGGGTTTGGTTAAAAAGAAAAAAATATCAGCTATGGATCCTAGATCTACCTCCCAAAGGGACCTTAGAGATCACCTAGTCTATTACCTTTATTTTACAGATGAGGCAATGGAAGTTGTGTGCCTTTGGCCAAGCCTTTCCCCTTTTCTTCCTCTGTAAAATGAGTGTCTTGGACTCCATAAGCTTCTCTCCTGGTCCCTATCAATAGGAATTTTTATATAATTTTATATAATATAATCTGCTACTCCATTACCCCAGTGTTTGTGGTAGCCTACATTTTGCCTCAACCACAAAGAGACTTCAGGAATAGATGTGATACCTAGTAAGGGAGAGAGACAAAACCCTCCCTGAAGGCTCGAAATTGTCCGAATTGGAGTCTCTGAGCAACTAGGGTTGTGCCAGATTCTAACTTTCTAATCAGACTTACACATCCCCTAAAGTCAAAGATAGGGAAATCTATATAACAAAGAGGCTGTTTGTTGCCCCAAGCTTTTTAAAAAAATTAATTATTCTAATAGCTGTAGGGATTTATAGTTTATATAAAAGGGAGACTATAATGGGTGTGTGTATTTAGGGTTAGGGTTAGGGTTCATGTGCGTGTTCTCGTTTGTACTTGTCTCCCCTATTCGAATGTTAACTCCTTAAAGACAGGGATTGCTTAACTGTTGAGACAGAGAGAGAGAGAGAGAGACAGAGACAGAGACAGAGAGACAGAGGGAGGTAGGGAGGGAGAGACAGAGAGAGACACAGTATAGAGAGAGACAGAGACAGGGGTGTGATTGGGGGGAGTGGAAAGAGACAGACTGACGGAAAGGAGGTGGAAGAGACAGGAGAAAGTGTGTTAAAACACCTGAGGATATAAACAAAATAAACAAGACTTTCCCCGTCCTCAAGGCATTTATATTCTAATTCAGAAATATCACAAATGGAGCCACTATCTTAGATTTGGAACCAGTGACTGGGCAATGAAGTAGAGGCCTGGTTCTATACTAGATAAGGCAGAGCCCAGGGTTATTTCAGAAGCAAAAGCCCCAATTCTTCCAATACTTAGCACAATGCCAAACACTTAGTAGGTATTTTATAAATGCTTGTTGATTGATACTATAGAAGATAAGTGATATAAGTTTTGTTTTGAGTTTTCGTTCGTGATTTTCAAGGTGAAAATTCCTAAAGGGGAGTGGGGACTGTCCTTGAGATGCCCTAACAGGATCCAACAAATAAAAAGAAATCATGTTTTCGGGGGCAATGTTTTGTTTTGTACCTGCTTCCTGTCCTGTCATTCCTTGTTATGATGGGAGTGAAGGAGATATATATGGGAAAAGGTTCCTCCCAAAATAGTAGAATAAAACCTGCCACATCTCATTAATTGAATAAGCTACATGAAAAGAATGCAGAATATCATCTTCTCTATCTCTCTGTCTCTGTCTGTCTCTGTCTATCTCTCTGTGTCATCAGGAAATAAAGCAATTTCTGACTTATCTCAGTTTTAATCAGTTCCTTTGGGTTTTGACTTTGAGGAAAGTCAACTTGATATAATGTCTAAATGACGAAGTTTCACTGAATGCTGCTTTCTTTGGCTGTGGTGGTCTAACTCTCACACACAGTGGCATGCCAGTGCACACACACATCATCCTAGGGCCAGTTCCCAACACAGTAGAACCCAGCATGCAGTAGGGGCTTAATTCCTACAGATTGTTTATTCAATTAAGTACTAACTATGTCAGAGGCTGTTCTTGGAACTGGGGTCGCTGCCGTGAAGGAGTTTACAGTCTATTGGAGGGAAGTAGCATGTCCATCATTAAATAAAGAAACAATCCATACAAAGTGATGTCCAGAGGTGGAGGGAGAGTGGGAAAGCATTGATGGCTCTGTGTTTTAAAGATCGCTGGAGATTCTACAGGGTGGAAGTGGGGGCACAACATGTTCAGCACAGAGGGGATATGGGGTAAACAGTGCAGAGATGGGAGATGGTAAGAATGTCACATGTCACATGTGAAGAATGGATGATAGGCCAGGGTAACTGGAGCAGAGAGCCAATGAAGGAGAGGAAGACGAGATAAGACTTTGACAATTGGGAGAAGCAAAAACTGTGAAGGGCTTTGAATTCTAGGCTACACAGGGTGTGTTTTGTCCTAAGGGCCAGACGGAGCCATTAAATATTTTCTAATAAGATTTAGGGTTGTTGGTAGGAATTCACACCTAGTCATAGCATTTCTAGATATCTTTTAGGAACATCACTTGCGATACCTGATTAGAGTTTGGTTTGAGGAGAGAAGTTGGTGATGAGGAAACCATTAGGAGGCTATTGTGTTGGTACAAGCCAGAGGCAACAGGGGTCTGATCTAGGGAGTGGAGACAATGGGGCAGAACTGAGAGATATTGTGGAAGGAAAATCAGCCAGGGGGTGGGAGGAGAGAGAAGATAGCAAGGATGAGTTTGGGTTGGCATTCTTATGGAGACAGGATGCCAGAGTTCCTTGCCAACACGCTAAGTGTCCTAAGCAAACAAGAGACCGACTGCCATATCTACATGGAGGTGAGCTCGGAATGACTTTATTCTCTATCCCACCTTTCTATCATATTGGCCTTGCACAGATTTCCCTATGTCATCCATCCCTGGATCACATATCCTATAGTTTTGCTCCCCTGGAGAAGAGGGAGGATAACCTCTATCTACAGATTCTGAAAATAAACACCACTGCCCACAAAGGCCCTTCTTTGGCCAGAAAGCAGATTAATTGACCATCAGCAAAGGAATAGGAACTCTGGCAGATGTTCTCCCTCCCTGGGTCCCAAAAGTATAACAGGTGACTTGACTTTTAAGGGTTTTGCTTAATAAAAAGCAATCTGTTTCTTATTCATTCCTAGATATCTGACTCCATCCATACCTCTCCTTTGATAACTCTCCAAATAGTATCCCCCGTAGATATACTCACACACATACAGACATCTTCAAATTCTTACCTTCTTTATCTTAAGTAAAAGTACATGATAAGGTCAGGCACTGTTATGGATCACTTGGATGTCAGTCAGTCAACATTGTCTACTATACAGGAACTGTGTTAAGCAATGAAGATACAGAGAAAGGTAGAAAACTGGAAAGGTAGGAGGGAGCTAGGTAGTGAAAAGTGCTAAAACTGGGGATTGTCTATAATATTTTGTAATAGCCACTGTAGGATCATGAATAGGGGAGTGACATGGTCAGATCTGCGCTTTGGCAAGATAATTTAAACAGCTTAATCTAGTAGGGACTGGCCTACAGAGGGACTTGAGGCAAAGAAAACCACCAAAAAGTGATGACACCAACCCAGGTGTAAGAGGATGAGGGCCTGTCCCAAAGTGATTATAGTGTCAGAGGAGAGAAAAGGACATTCTCATTCTGTGGAGTAGTAGATAGCATACCAGGTCTAGAATCATGAAGAGTGGTGTTCAAAACTTGCTAGCTCTTTGACCCCTGGGCAAGTTACTTAACATCTGTTTGCCTCAGTTTCCCCAGCTGTAAAATGGGCACAATAACAGTCCATACCTTCCCAGGGTTGTTGTGAGGATGAAATGAGATAATATTTGTAATGTGCTTAGCCCCATGCTTGACCCATAGTAGATAATTTATGTAAATATTAGTTATTAATATTATTATTTATGAGAGATATTATTAAAGTAATATTTACAGGACTTATAAACAGATTGGATATATGGAATGAGAAAGACTGAAAAAAAGTTGCAAACTTAGGTGCATAGGAACATCATGGTGACTGTGGAGTGACAAGAATCAGAGTGGTGACCTCCTCAGTAATAAGGAAATATGGAAAGGAGAATATTTGGGGTGGAAAAATAAGTTTATTCATGGAGATTTTGAGTTTAAAGTATCTATGGGGCATTCACTTGAAGATGTCCATCATGCAGTTTATTTAGGTGAATCTGGAGGTTGCAAGAGGATCTCAGACTGATGAGATGAACTGAGAATTATCAGTATAGAGATGATCCAGAATCCATGGGGGCTACTGAGCTTACCAACTGTAATAGTATAAGGGATAAGAGAAGATATCCCAGCCAGAAGCTTTGAGGAAATCCATGATTAGTAGGATTCAGTAAATGACTATTAGGAACTATCTGACATGTAGAAGGGGAACCAGGAAAGAGTCATGTCCTGAAAAGCTAGGGAGAGAAGAGACAATCAAGCAGAAGAGGGTGAACAACAATCTCAAAGGATACAGAGAGATCAAGAAAGATGAGAATCTTTAAAAGATCATTAGATTTGCCAATGAAGAGATCATTGGTAACTGGAGAAAAGACTGTAGATCGATTGATGAGGTTAGAAGCTAGATTGTGGAGCACTGGAGAGAGAGAGAGAGAGAGACAGAGACAGAGAGATAGAGAGAGGCAGAGAGAGAAGGGGCATCTATTGTAGATGGCATTGTCAAGGGTGGGGTTTTATTGAATAATAGCTAATGGAACTAGCTCCAACTTGATTTTTGGAAGATGGGGGAATCTAGGGATTTTTGGGGGCTGCAGGAGAGCTTGTCTAAAGACAAGGAAAGATTGAAAATAAGTGTGGGAACGATAAAGTCAGTGTTATGCTGTAGAAGACACGGTGTCATTTTGCATGCTGAGGAGTTTACTCGGTTCAGGAGAAGGGGCATATCACCGTATGAGACAGGAATTAAAGAGGAACTTGTGAAAGAAAGCATGTGTATGATGTGAGATGAATAATAGGAGAAGGAAGGGACTTGGGAAATGACCTCCAGTGTTTTCAATGAAATCTGAAGCCTGGTTGGCTCTCAACTGAGAGGGTGGATGGAGAGAAAGTCAGAAGATGTTTAAGAATGGATGAAAGGGTTTGGAAAAGTGAGGAGACCACCTAACTCAGAATGTTCAAAACTGAATTATCTTTTCTCCAAAATCCTATCCTCTTCCTAACTTCTCCATTACTGGGAAGGATGCCACCAGCCTTCCTACCACCCTGGCTTATAACTTAATGGTTGCTGTCACTCCTCTTTCTCCATATCCCATTAGCTGTCTAGTTCTGGCATGTCTATCTTTTAATTAACTTTCATTTTAATTACCTTTGCCATGTCTCTTGCATATTTCCCCTTCTCTCCTCTGACATGGCAGACCATCCCAGTGCACGTGCTCATCACCTCATTCTTGGGCTGTCAAAACAGTCTGCTATTCGGTCTCCCTACACCCTCCTGATGCCCACTTCCACTCTTCACTCAGCCTGCTCTGACTGTGTCATTTCCCCTGCTACTCCATGAACTCCAGTGGCTCCAAGTTCAAATAGAAAATCACCTTATTGGCTTTGAAAGCTCTTCACCAGCTGGATCCTTTAGACTCTCCTAGTGTTCTTTTACTTTGGTTCCCTTTTATGCACATAGTGGGCCCTTGGCTGTTCCTCGATCTCTCTGCTTGAGAATTGTTGCTACACCTCCCAGGCCTCGAACTCTCTCCTTCCTCACCTTTGCTTCCCTGATTTCCTTCCGAAGTCCCACCTTCCCCTGAAGTGTTTCCCAGTCCTTAGTCTTAGCGACTTCCTTCTGAGATGAACCACAATATTTCCTGACTCTGTATTGTTTGTACATAATCATCTGCATGCTGTCTCCCCCATTAGGAAGGGAGTGCCATGAGGGCAGGACTGTGTAGGCGTTTTTGTTTTTGCCTCTCCTTGTACCATCAACAATTAGCACATTGCCTGACACATCGTGGGTGTTTAGCAAATGCTTATTGACTGATGTGTGTTTGTGTGTGTGTGTGTTTGTGTGGGAGGGGGCGGGGCAGCACTGGAAGAATGGTAATTCTGCCCTTTTCTCCTTCCTCCTGAAGGAAGGAGAGCCGGTATAATGGAGTGTCTGCCCTCGGGTCTCAAAGAGAACTGGAAGTAAGGAGAAAGAGGATGTGTTCAGGTGGCATCTGTGCTTGGTCTTGAGAATGACTCTTCCTTATGAATCTCTCTGTGTTAACTGGTGAAGTAAGAATTGCACTGTGCCTCAGTCATTAGATCTAAGAAGAGCCCAATGCGTTTCCCTTTCTTCACCTCTTTGCGGTATGATTTGAATTGCCTGGATTTCACAGTAAATAGACCATGACAAAGTCTGAACCAGAAAAGCAACAGAGAAGGGCACCTGCAGTGTGGTCTTTTATTGGTGGTCTTTCCTCCACTTTCCCCTTCCTGTAAGTTACTCCATCTGGCATCTGATGAATTCATGCAGCAGGGTTTCACGTTGCTGATCACCTCATACATCTGTGTAATCTTTTCCCTGAGGCTTCTGTGACACTCTTGTCTTGTCTTTCTTCTAACCGTTCTGACACATTTCAGTATTCTTGACAAAATCATCTTCTAGAGAACCAGACATGGAGTTAGGAAAACTTGAGTTCAAATCTGGCCTCAGAAATTTACATTTGTGTGACTCCAGCCAAGTCACTTAACCCTGTTTGCCTCAGTTTTGTCATCTGTAAAATGACTGGAAAAGGAAAGGGCATGTATGTAGGTACGTATGCATGCATGCATGTATCTATCCATGTATTCATTCATTCGTTTCTAAGCTAATTTACTTATTTAGCATATTTTGTAACTATGGCTTTGGGAACCTTGTCTACCCTGCTCCCATCCCCCACATAGAATGTGAGTTCTTTGAGTTCAGAGAAATCTCTCTTTTGGATTCATTCCCCTAGAGCCTAGTTCCAATAAAATACTTAATAATTTGATTGATTTTTTTTAAATGGTAAGGTTGGCTTTGCAGATATGCTCATTCTTATTTTACAGATGTGGAAACTGAGGCTCAGAGAAGCTGTCATTTGGCTCATAAGCGCTAAAGGTAAATGAAATGATGCCAGGCTAGGGACTCTTTCAACTGTGCCTCAAGTTTAAATTCCATTCCTGCACATTCAAAGTATTTTGCAAAGACAACAGACTATTGCCGATATGCATGGTTAATTCTCCAGCCACCTCTAGTAATGGGTCACCTTTGGGGTAAAATGAAGCATCTGCTTTGGCATATTTCAACATCTCTGTCCTTGATGGCCTGTCTATCCTACAATGTCTCTATCCCAGGCAGGGCTGTCAAGCTTCTGGGGTTCATTCCACAGTCAGGTTTTTCTAGTCATATTTAGGAGGAGCTTTAGCTGATTTTTTTTTCCCACCAAAGATACCGTTCTATCAATCAAACAAGAAGGATTTCCTGAGGTCTTTCTTTGTGCTAAATCTGCTTTGCCCCAGGAAAAATGGAAACAGTGAACTGAATTAGCAAGTGTCTCCTGGTCTGATTCCCAATCCCAGTTCAACAAGACCTGGACATGCGACCTTGCAGAGGTCATCTCCCTTGAGCTCCTTGAGCCTGGAGCTCGTGTTTTTTTACTTTCTCTGTGTTTCCAGCACTTAACCTAGTGTCTGGCACACAGTGGGCATTTAAGAAATGCTAATTGACCTCTCAGTGATTTCACCTGGGCCTTCAGGGCAGCTCTCTCCATTGGGGGGTCACTGAGGTATGTTCAGATAACAAGTGACCAGAGTTCTGAGGAGAAACCTGGGTAAAGAATCCCTTCCCTACACAGTCCTCCTGAGCAGACTTCTCTTGGCTGCCTTTTATTACCTCGATTTATCTACCTAAGAAGAATCCATTATTATAATTTACAGGCATAACCATTTTATTTGGAGATGGAGTCTGGCATAGGAGAAAGAGCACTAGTCTTAGAGTCAGAAGGACTGGAATTCAAACCCTGATCCATGCCAGATATGGGGCCCTGACCGAGGAAGCCACTGAAGCTTCTCAGGGCCCCAGACAGTGTCCTGGGATCACAAATTGCAAACAAACTGCCTTTGCATTTGTGGAGAGATTATTCACACTGTGAGTTCTCTACAGAGATAAAATTGCCCATCAGAACCCAAAATGACTTCATATATCTCTATGTTACCTGAAAGTTAACAAAATATATTTCTCCTGACAAGCCTATGGAGCACAAAGTGAAACAACCTCATTCCTTCAGTAGCCTGTGGAATGCTGGCCCTAGAAGGAGCTTCAGGGGTAAATAAGTCTCCAGTTCAAATAGACAGAGGTGAAAACTGAAGCTCATAGAGGCAAGGGACACCCTAAAGGCTTCCAAGGCTATTAATAAACTGAGCTGAATGTTCTTAGACATTATGTGATTTTACTCTCGACACCCTGTGAGGAAGCTATTATGGTCTCTGTGATACAGAAGCAGGAAGCCACAGAATCACAGAGCTTGAAAGTTGGAGAGACTCCTTTGCCTTCTAGTCTAATTCCCAGATCCAAGGAAGCCACCCCCACCCCCACCCCTTCAATAACACACCCATTGGCCTCTGCCACTTCTCCTCCACCCATTCCTTTGTTGTACGCTTTTTGTCACTTTTTGGTTAATGGGTGGTCGGCCATATTTCACTTATTTTTTCAGAAACCATACACACACGCACGCATGCACACACATGCGAAAACTCTTCTTTTGGAGACAAGGAAAAGGAAAGGGCTAGGTTGAGAGACAGGATGAACTGAGTTTCCCAGCTATCTAGGTCTCCATTTAGGCAGCTCGGTCCTCTCACAGGTTGTGTTTGTCCTTCATTCTCAAAGAGGACCATGACAGAGAAATAATATGACTTGCACTTGACTTTGTCTCGAGTGAGGGAGGGCTGTGCAAGGTCCCTCATGGCTTAGAGTGCATGTCAATAGTAACAGTTTCTCTTCAAAACAACAGCCCTGAGGCTCCTGCCCCTCCCAGAGTGATTTATCTATATTTTTTTCCTTTTCTATTAAAGGGGCCATCCACCTGATTACTTTTTAAAGGGGCCTATTTCTTGAATAGGCATTACCTCACTTTAAGTGAGTACCTGCAAAGGCCTTAGCCTAAAAGGCCAAGGTTTCCCAGTGCATCCTGGGTAGTCTCCAGTCTTCCTGATGAATATCTGGTCACTGGATCCAGATGGCTCTGGAGAAGTGAGGCTGGTGCCCTTGCACAGCCCTCCGTCACTCAAGACAAAGTCAAGTGCAAGTCATGTCATCATTTCTGTGATGTCATTTTCCTCTTCCAAAATGAAGGATGAACACAACAATACAAACCACACACACACACACACACACACACACACATATATATATATATATATACTTTTAAATTTACCCCATGTTTTGAGGGGCTGTTATATATAATAAACAGGACTACTAGCTTCCTGTCTTCTGTGCTATCTGATTACAATGACATATGCTTGAGGTAAAGATGACTCCATCGCCAGCGAATAATCACCTTGATACAGATGGTAAAAAAGATGGTTGTGCAAAGTTAGGAATGTTTTAGTGTGTGTTGGTAATTTTAGTTTTAATTTCAACTTTGAGACAAAGAAGCAGAGAAAATTAAATAACTAAAGAAATAATGTCCTTATAAGTATCAGCTTCTCTCAGCAATGTAATAAGAGGCAGGAACCGCCTGTAGAATTGCCCAGGAAGCCTGCCAGCAGCGAGCCCACACTCTCAGCTGGGGGAGTTTTGGGACATTATTTGGGAACCTCGTCTGTTTGGCCTCTTCATCCAAATCTGCAAGTGATCACTGACTTCTTTATTTCTTCATTTTCTCCATTGTTGTGCTGGGAGTCAAGGGTCACTGAACAAACCGATGGCCAAGCCAGAAATAAAAACAGGACTCCCAAGACCCAAGTCCATCCTGGATGTGTTAACCTCAAGTCTTTGCAGCAGTCATATTGAGTTGATTGGAGGGAAAATTGTGGTATCTCTCATTAGCAATGATCCTGGGATTTCTCAGGTACTTTCCTTAGACAGCCCTTTAAGGTAAGGAATTAACATTTTCCAGCTAGAGGCCAGAATGTACCACCCACAGAAGGGAAAGACGTGTGCCTGAGGTGATTGGACAACAGAAAGTCCCTGAGATAGGATTTGGCTCCAGGATACCTGCCTTGGATGGCCAGAGCCCTCTGTTACATCACACTGGTTCTTGAGAGAAGAAGAAAAACCTTTTCAGCTTTGGACTATCACCGGTTTAGGTTTGAGAAAAGCCCTGAAAACTCTAGTCCATAGGAAGACAGATGATTTTCAAAATCTACCTGCATTTCAGTTGTGTAGACCTGCAATGTGGGGCTGTCTTAGAACAAAATCATTGCATCAAATTAGGCCTGATTTTGTTCATAGGCAAATTGGTAATGTAGGGGACTGGAACATAATCTACAGGTGATTAGGAGTCTCTCTCTCTCTCTGTCTCTTTCTCTCTCTGTCTCTCTGTGTCTCTCTCTCTGTGTCTCTCTGTCTCTGTCACTGTCCCTCTTTCCCTCTCTCTCTCTCTCTCTCTCTCTCTCGGTCTCTCTCTCTCTCCCTCCCTCTCTCTCTCTGTCTTTCTGTCTCTCTCTGTCTTTCTCTCTCTCTCTCTCCCTCCCTCCTTCCCTCTGTCTCTCTGTGTCTCTCTCTCTCTGTCTCTCTCTCTTTCTCTCTCTCTCTCTCCCTCCCTCCTTCCCTCTGTCTCTCTGTGTCTCTCTCTCTCTGTCTCTCTCTCCCCCCCTCTCTCTCTGTCTTTCTGTCTCTCTCGGTCTCTCTCTCTCCCTCCCTCCTTCCCTCTCTCCCCCTCTCTCCCCCTCTCTCTCTGTCTGTCTCTCTCTGTTGCTATCTCTCTCTGTCTCTCTCTCCATCTCTCTCTCTCTGTCTCTCTCTCTCTCTGTCTGTCTCTCTGTCTCTCTGTCTCTCTGTCTCTGTCTGTCTCTCTCTCTCTCTCACATACACACACACACACACACACACACACACACACACACGCACACACGCATGCACACACGCACCCCTCAATACAAATTCTAAATTCCGAAGTGCTTACTTACAGAGTGAGCCTGTGATGTGATGCAAGTGCAGGACCATTAGCATCCAGCAGAGGGCAACATTACTGCATCATATACCCTAGGAAACCACAGAGCAGAAATTCGAAAACTGAGAGCCCTCATTTTGGAATCCTCAGGCCTGGGGTGCAAACCCAGAATAATCATGGAAACCCCAAGAGGTCTTCCAGTCCAGCCTCCTTGTTTTAGAGATGAGGAGAGAGACCCAGGGAGGGTAAGTCACTTTCCTGATGGCACACAGGTAAGACAGACTGTAGTTCTCTGACTCCAAAACCAGCACTATTGATCTGGAGGTTTTTTCTGCATATGCTTTGAGGTTACCGACTTCTAATCTATAAGGCTTAGCTTCTTTGTTTGTAAAAGAAGGGAGTTGGAGATACAAAGTCAGCTTCCCCACCGGACTCTAAATATTTGGTGACTTTAAACCAATGCCCTGAGGGAATCAATAATGGCCCTTTCCTAAAGACCTTTTATTCCTAAATATCAGTGTATTAGCGGGGCTCCAGCAAATCCCCTAAACTAAGCCTGGGGCTATGACTTCCAAGGTTCTACGGTTCACTGAGGCTCAGGATGTTAAGTACCTTGCCTAAGGTCATCTAAGTAATGAGATTCCTAGGTGGGATTTAAAGACCGCTTCTCTCCTTGCAGAGCCTGTCATCTTTGCTGGATACCAAATTGCTGCTTGAAACACCTTGAGTAATTGAGGTGGAGAGATTACTTTTGCTTGGTCAGTGAAAGCATTGGAATTGTTCATGGTAGAATTCACAGCTCAATCAGGCATTTTAAAAAGAGGGGATTCAATATATGGAAATAGATTGGAGTGGGGGTGTGTGTGCAAAAGTCCATTCAAAGAGTGGGGAACAGTACAACCCAATGCGCAGAGAAAGGGGAGGATAGGAAGAGAATTTATTTCTGTAACCATTTAATGAAGAGATGGAAAGTGTGTGGTTTATTGTTCTCATATCACTTTATTTAAGAAAAATACCTAGATGAAGCCACAATCTAATCCAGGAGTGGGGAACCCTAGCCCTGATCTAATCCCTGAGCTAATGCAGGGAATAGCCCATCTTTACCTTTGCATCATGTATCATTCTCATTTATATTTTTCCACAAATTTCCCCATAAAGTATCAAATCTGAACATCCCAACATTCTTCCAAGTCTTTTCAGGTTGCAGCATTCTGGCTGACAGTCTGCCATCCCTTCCTCTTACAGCATGACCCATCTACCTCCTTTGGTTTTGATTGATGACACTGATTTAAAAAAAAATTTTCATGCAAAAGTACTCAACGGGGATATGCACAGCCTATATGTTCCTTCCATGCATACTTCGATTAGACTTTGCTATTGAAAAAGTGGGTCTTTTCAGTAAAAGAAAGATGATAAGGAGAGGGAGGGAGAGGGAGGCAGGCAGAGAGAAAGAGACAGAAACAGGTAGACAGGGAAAGAGAGACAGCCTTCTACAATTTGCTGCTTCTTGAAAACCTTCACCTTTAAAAACAACGATCTTCAAAAAAAAAAAATGAAAGAAAAATATCTACTACATAGAACCTCACCTGAGGGGCAGAATGGTACAAAATAAAGACCTCTTACTTGGAAGTCAGGGTTTTGAGTTCAGATCCTCCATCTGACACATAACCTGTCTGACCATGGACACTTAACCTCACTGCACCTTAGTTTGCTTCTCTGTCAAAGGAGAAGAGCATATTAGATGACTTCTGAGGTGGCTTCTAGATCTCCCAGGCTATAATTAGTAGACTTAAGCAGGATTTTATTGGAATTTTCTTTTGTCAAGTCTAGCTAAATTTGAGCTCTTCTGGTTTCATTAAAAACAACATACTTTTCAATAAATGACACTATTTGAGTTTTCACAATAAAAATGGCTTGTACTTCCAATACCAAGCATGGGTTTCCTAACGGGATGGCTACAGTGGCCAGACTTAGTATCTGCTAAGTATAGCTCCCAGGTTTGCAGGCTCTACAGTGGCTGAATTTGGGAAGCCTGGTCTGGTCCTGTTGTGTGTGTTTGTCCTTCATTGCTGAAGAAGACCATGCTGTCAGAGAAATGATGACAT
Source organism: Potorous gilbertii (assembly GCA_028658325.1). Classification (NCBI taxonomy): domain Eukaryota; kingdom Metazoa; phylum Chordata; class Mammalia; order Diprotodontia; family Potoroidae; genus Potorous; species Potorous gilbertii. The sequence goes on along the minus strand of CM053771.1, from coordinate 553,348,452 downwards.
GACTTGCACTTGACTTTGTTTTGAGTGAGGGATGGCTGTGCAGGTCACCAGCCTCACTTCTCCTCCAGAGCCATCTGGATCCAGTAACCAGATATTCATCAGGATGACTGGAGATGACCCAGGATGAGGCAATGGGTGTTGTGACTTGCCCAAGGTCACACAGCTAGTGAGTGTCAAGTGTCTGAGGTGAGATTTGAACTCAGGTCCTCCTGACTCCTGCACTGGTGCTCTATCCACTGCACCACCTAGCTGTCTGGGCATGCTATTTAACACTTGAAACCTGATTTAGCTTAAGTCTTTCCTGGATATTTGTTTGCTCATAAGATACAGTTTATTTAGTTACTCAAAGTAACTAGTAGGATACATAATGTAACTGTTTCTTCAGTCAACAAATGTTTCCTGAATTTTTCTATCTGCAAAAGCCAGAGCTCATTCCTGTGGAGATCTCTAAGGGAATGTCTAAGAAACCTCAGGTCTCTCAAAGCTTTAAACTTGAAGCTCATACAAACTGTCTCAATCAGAGATCTTGAAAACTTGTCCAGCCAGCAGGCAATATTTTGTGAAGGTGACTGGCGCCCTCAGAAGGAATGATATTGACCAAAACACAAGCAATACTTTTAATCAGAGAAGTTAAATGACTACATTAGCATTCTCACCAAAACATTTTGATTGCCCAAGTGAGCAGAATTGCCTTCCTAGGAGCAAAAAAACAAACAAACCTGGGTTGAAATGGGAATGCAGAAAATGTGATCTTCGGCAAAATCTCCTCATTCTCGGGAGGGTCAGCTCTTTTGACATAAAGACTCTGGGTTCAGTTGGATGACAGAGGAAGTAAGCATGAAAGGGAAAACCAATAACTTTTAACCATGAGTGAGAGAGGGAGGAAAAGAGGGCGAGACAGAGACAGAGAGGTAGGCAGAAAGGCAAAGAGAGACAGTCTTCTGCAGTGTGCTTCTTCTAGATGATCTCCCCCACCTCTGGAGTATGTTGGGCTCCAAATGAGTCACAGTTGTTCCAGAGGATAAAAACCTATCAGATATTGATAAAGAGATATGCATCAATTGTCACACATGTATTAATAGAATCAGGTAATAGATACTACCCAACATTTATCAGCAGCCTCTGAAAACACTGCATAACACCACAGTTCTGAATGTGTATGTGTGGTCTTCTTAAGAAGTTGGGTATGATGGCACACATCTGGGATCTCAGCCACTTAGAGGCTAAGACTGGTAAATCTCTTGAGTTCATGAATGTGGAATTGCAGTAGACTAAGCTAACTGGGAGTCCACACTACATTTGGCATTGTTATAGTGAACCCTGGAATGGACTTCATCAATTTGCCTTGAGAGAAATACTGTCCCAGGCCAGAAATAAAACAGATGAAAAATAACAGATCAGAAATAAAAACAACTTAAACTTCTGTGCCTACCAGATATGATCTGGGCCCATGAGGAACTCCTACTCCTCCATTCTGAGTGTCATATAGAGACCTAGTCTAAAAAAGAAAAAAGATATTTGCACTCATGCACAGCTCTCCATAGCAATGGATATGTTGTCATTGATCAGTTTTGTGAAGATGGGACTGAGGTTAACTGCCACATTCTGTCCAGACAGATCAGAAGATCAGTGCAGAAACATGCAAGTCCACAGTGTTGCACAATGCTTATTTATAACAGGGCTTGGCCAACCTTGGCAAGGAATTGAATGTGGTCTTCTGGATGCTTTCATAGGGTCTGCAAGGTAAGAATGGTGTTGAAAAATGTAAGAGTCTGAGGTTGGCCAACCTCTGACCTATAGTAAAGGAGAGTCATTGGATGGTAGTCACTCAATGGAAATCTTAGCTTGTAAAAGCTTAATATATTTGCTAACATGGCAAAAGAAGAATGTTGAGATTGGTGTTGGAGACCAGATGGGCTGGAGATAGATTATTCAGTGGAGAGATTCTGAATAGGTTTTGGGAGAAGGTGGTTAAATTTATACAATAAATATTTATTATCTGCTAACTACGAGGGAGGTATCCTTTCAAGTGAAAGAGTAAAACAGAAACTAAAACCAACTCTTTCCTTTAATGTGTTTCTATTCTAGTGAACAACATGACATTTACATGGAGCTTTGAGCATGAGAGTGACATATCATATCTGTATTTAGGAAGACTAAATTGTCAACTGTATAGAGGATGGACAAGAGAAAGGAGATTGGAGGAGGCTACTGAATTAGTTCAGATCAGTGGCTAAAATGGTGACTGTTGAAGGGTAGAGATGGAGACTGGATATGAGAGACTGTGTAGTTCGAATTCACTAGACTTGGCAACTGATAGCACAGGGGAGGGTGAAAATAAAAAAGAGGCCTCTGAGGCTGTGAACCTGAATAGGTAGAAAGATAAGATGTCCTCAGTAGAAAGAGAGAGCTTTAGAGAAGGGGTAAATTCTGTTGATGTATAAAAATGGGCTGGAACCATTATTAGCTGGATCCTATGGGACCTACAAATGGCTCAAAACTCAGTGAGAAAAGCAATGGCTACATTCTCGGCACAGACACAGATAAAACAACAAAGGAGAAATGTGATTGTTTAGTGCTGATGTTTTCCTCATAATTTTGGGAATTTTAAAGCACCATGTAAATGTCATTGATGATTGACAGTTGGGGTATGAATGAGCTAATGACATTGTGGCTGTTGCTGATCCATGACGATAGAAATGGTATATAGGCACATACACATACACATACACACACATACACTCACACACAGACACACAAACACACACACACATAGACACATACACACACACATACACACAGACACACAAATACAGACACACACATAGACACACACAGGCACACACATACTCACATAGACACACACATTTTTTTTTCAAGGAGTCCACTTTTGTACCAATATGACCATGATTAAGCTGAGATGAATCTCGTTTTAGTTGGCTTACTAGGTTGTGTAATGTCAGCTCCAGCTCTTGCTTCTTACATGTATCTTTTTAACTTTCCTAGAGACATTCAGATAAGCTATATTGATAATGCAAGCATAGGTACAGCTATTGCTTTAGTAACAGGAAGCATCCCCCCAACAGGTTTTTCAGAATTTCTGGAATTCTGATCCAGGATTATGGTAGATTGGACCTTCTTGCTGTCTGATGGATTGTTCTTTGAGTAGGTCATAATTCAGCACAGGCATCTTAATCTTCAGTTGAGACCTTTTGAAAGTCTTTGTGAGCACAGGCAAAGCTTAAAACAAATTCTTCATCGGTCTTTTTCAGGGAGACTCTTTTCCAGCTCTGTTCCCCAAAATCTTTTTCAAGAGATACCTTTGGAAATTGTTCCTGTTCTCTCTTTTTATAGCTCCCCAGGAATTGCAAAATTTCTTAAATAGTAGTTGTACCTAGGAATTGGCTTTTTAATACTAGAAATTTTTTTCTCTTCAGCTGCTCTAGTCAAACTGACGGTACTAGCATTTTTTCAGATTGGAACTGAAAGTTTCCCCACCTTTACCTGCAGGGTCAAAGTACCCTGCGTACAAGAATTAAATGTGGTCCCATATGATGCCCACATTTCACATGAAAGCATAGAATTGTATTCAATGTAGCTGTTTCTTTCCTCATTACTGGATCAAATGAATCTGAGATGAAATTCTATAGTTCTACTCAAGCTGCCTTTTCTATCTTTAAAAGTTGTGTTTTTTTCATAAATATAAATTGAACTCATTTAGAGATTCTTAGGTGAAATTGGTCTATAGGAGTGTTGTAATGTTTGCTATTTTGTATGTACATTTATATATATATGTATATATATATTCATAAAGTTATGCTTCATACGTTCATTTCAAAGTTTCCACATGTTGTTAACAAACGCAGGAGAGGGTTTGAGGTATGTCATCATAGCTGATACTACAAAGGACACTTACGAAAGACTGGAATGTTTAAGGACCATTGCACATTCACCATTTGATGTAGGCTTTCTGGAGAAGAAACTTAGATATGGGCCCTATCTGTGCAATTCCAAGCTCAAATTAGGAATAAGAAGAAAACCTTAGCACAAGGGAAGTTGCTAATTAACTCCAAAAGATGGTGAAAATGGGACACAAAAAATAAGTTTGTCAAGCTACTTCAAGTTCATTCCGGTCACCTTTAGAAGTTCGTGTTCCTGACTTGGAGGGACAGACTCCACGTTCTTTTGACCACACTTCAGAGGTTGTTATTTTCCTTTTCTCATGCCATTCTCTTTTCTCTCAGTGTATGTAGTGGTGCAGAAGGAATAAAGATCTCTAAGCAGGACCCTGGAAAATTCAGACTGAGCTGAGCAAACAAGGGTGTGCAATATTCACCACTATTCCTTTACCCAATGGATAAAACAAAACAGAAGGTATAATTAAATGACCTGGGGACTGAGCTATGGAAAACTTTTCGCACATGCACAGAGATATGAAACATCCTTGATGGCAGCATGGTGTAGTGCCAAATACCAAGACAGCAGTTAGCTGAGTGACACAGATCAAGTCATTTCTCTCCGGAGAGCAGTTCCTGTACCAATACCATGGAGAAATTAGATGAGAGTATCTCTAAGCTCCCACCAGTTTTTAACATAGTACAATTCTAAAAAGCTTCTAAATCAGAAGCCCTCAATTTGGCTCAGTTCTGCCAATTAGGGTCTCAAAGACCCAGTTTCTTTATTTGGAAAAAAAAGAGGATGCTTGTATAATCTTTGTTTGATGATCCTTCTCTCCTTTGATCTCTCTTTGTATCTCTCTTGTGTACTTCATCTTGTACAACTTTGTATAATGATATCTCCACCTAGCAAAGCTAAAGTTCATCAAAGGCAAGAATCAGTCTCAATTATCTCTGTGGGATGTGATAGGGAGGTTTGTCTTCAAAGAGACTGGGTGACTAACAGATAGAGAGGCTGCTTCAGGGCCTTGAAGATTTGGGTTCAAGTCATGCCCTTGATCCATCCTGGCTGTGTGACACTAAGCTGGTCACTTAACCTCTACAGTTTCAGTTAACTTTCTGAGACCAGAAATTATAGAGCTAATTTCTACTGGGTAGAGTGGCAGCATGTGGAGCTACATTGGGAACACATTCACCTGAAATTTGACTCTAACCTGTCTGGAATCACAGATACTTGGTCAAGTTTTGCTGAATTGAAATGCATTTAAATGAAGGTTATTGTTTACTATTAAGCATCCTGGATAACAGATGTCAGATTGAATGCATATATTAGAGAAATGTAGTTTCTATTCAGTGTCTCTGTTTAAATAACCTCCAATACAGGCATTTCTTAAGTACCTATAATGTTCTAGGGCCATGAGTGGGGAACCTGGGACCTTGAGGCTGCATGTGACTCTCTAGATCCTCAGGTGTAGCCCTTTGATTGAATTCAAACTTCAAAGAACAAATCCCCTTAAAAAAGGTATTTGTTCATTATATTTGGGTTCAGTTGAAAGGCTACACCCAAGGACCCAGAGGGTTACATGTGGCCTTGAGGCTTCTGGTTCTCCTACCCTATTAGACACTGCCAAAAAAAGCAAAAATAAAAATGAAGGTTCTTACCCTGCAGGAAGTTAAAGATATTATGTTCATACTTAATGAACATTTGTAACAAATCATCTATTCACCTGAATGTCTGATCTATCTTTGTCACTCTCTTAACCTATGATTTGATTGTCATAGGGAACTCTTGTTGAAGAAATGTTTATACCCGTCTCAGATAGTACAAGCTCCCGACTTAGAGTCATTGAGAGCTGTGTAGAGACTGGTACAGGACCACAGGAATCAGGAAGATGAGTCTTGCAATAGTGCTTCCCGACTAAAAGGCCAGTTGTCCATCCATTTTACCAGACTGCCTCTCTGAAGGGAAGCTCCTTTCCCTCCACTGCTGAAGACCTTATAAGGGAATTTTTAAAATAAATCATGAGCAGCTGGGGGAAGGTAAAGAACAGGGGAGAGGAAAGAAGCCTCTTTTGGGGGATTTGTCCTCTGATGACAGTCTGGTCTTCAACCTGTTTTCTTACTAGCTCCATTTCTTATATCTCTTGGTTTTAATTCTCTCCAGAAGAATGACTTGTCTTTTATCTCCGTACCTGCGGGGGAAGAATTTTTCCTTATTATTTCTCCACTAGAATTTCCTATCCCCAAAAAGAGCAGAATCAACTACTCCATTCATCTTTACCCTTTTAATTTGTACCCCTCACCCCTCTGCTTTGAATATGATAATTTTTATATCATTTATTTAGTAAATTAAAGTTTTCAAAGCATTATACATGTATATGTAACCTCATGTAATCCTCATCCAAACTCTATGAGCATGTATTCATTTCACAAATGAGAAAATTCCGAATGAGAGATCTTAAGGGACTTACCTGGGGTCACATAGATTGTGTCTGACACAAGATTCAAGTCTTTTTGACATCAAGGCTAGCATTGTACCCACAATGGGAGTGAGCTACCAATCATGGAACATTGATTGTACTGAATCCAGATCTTGATATCATTTAGCACTATGTTTGTCCTGAAAAGATATCAAACTATTAACTTTTATCTGTTCCTAACATAGATATTTATGTGCATATGTGTTACTAGTAGGCAACAAGTGGAGTAATTCAAATCCTCTTTAAATTTCTTAAGGCTAATCCTTCATTTTAAGGTAGCACAATAGTCCCTATGCTGAATAGTAATTGAAAAGGCACATAAATGCCACGCAGATTTGCTTCAAAAGAACCATATTTTATAGCAAGTATCTACCTATGATGAATCAATAATATTTTTTTCTTTTCCAGATTATATCCTGTTTGGGGGTCTTTAATTATTATATTCTATGATACACTTAAAGATTGAACGCCAAATTTTAAATACAGTCAATGCAAATTGAGAGACTTGGATTTTAATCCTTTATGACCTGAGGGAAGCCAATTGACTTCTCAGTGTTTGGTGTCCAATTATAACAACGAGGATAATGACCATGCCTTATCAATCACACCAAAAAGATGGGCAATGAGACAACATAATCATACCTTTGTAAATTTTGATCTAGAGCCTTTGTCCTGAGTAACTCAAAATACTTTCACTCATCGTCCATGTTCTCACAGCAATCTTGAGCAAGAGGAGGTGGTTTAAATTTGTACAAGTTAGCATTTTTCTGAAAAAATGACATGAAAATCCAATTCATTCCAACTAACAATCTCACGCAGTGTCTTAAGAGTTGTGCTAGATGGGGGAGGGGAGCACAAACAGAAAATATCATACTCCTTTTCCTTCAGAAGTTTATTATCTGTTGGAGGTACATTGGGGTATATGAGATGTACATTGATTAGTATAAAACATTGTAAGGAGTAATAAGTGATAAGCAAGGGACTTTGCCAAAGTATTCTAGGAAATGTTTAGGGGAAAATAATATTTTTTGGCTTCCATGATCAAATATTTAGAAAAAATAACCCCCAAAATACCAGTTTCCTTGGTTTAAATAGCTTATTGGAAAGTTGACTTAAATTAATGCCTCATTTATAAATTTATAAATACCATTTTATGTGATCTCTACAAATATGTGATCGTATTTGGAGGAGGGACATATTTGATATTTATACAGTATTTTCAAGTTCATAAAAACTCTTATACATATTGCCTCATTGGATTCTCACAACAATCTTCGGGAAATAAGTCTTACAGTTAAATTGTCCTCTTTTTATAGATGAGAAAACTGAGGTGAGACACCAATGTCTGATGAGACTTGAAGTGATTTTGCCCCTTGACTGAGTATCTGGGGCAAGACTGGAACCCAAGTTTCCTGAGTCCAAGTTCTAGATACTACTAGACCATACTTACAGTGAAAGCTTCTAGAGAACAAAAAGCAAATGCTACAATTGGTTCCAATCCCAGACACCATGTCTCTATTTCTGGATGTCACTAAGATAAAAACCTAGCATGAGCTGTGACTTGTGACGAATGTGAAGCCCAACAAAATGACTTTTTTTTCTTTTTAAGCTGGTTTGAGGGCAAGTTGAAGAAGGAAAGGAAACAACTAACGCTCAGTGGGAATAAGGCAATAACAACAGAGGCTAGCAAAGTCAAACCACTCAACTCCTATTTTGCTTCCAGGTCCCCATCCATTGGAATGATCTTCAGACTAAGAATGATAGACTAAAAATGCTTTGTATTCCTGGCTAACCAACATAAGTGAGGGGATAGTAGAAGAGGATATGGCTGCCTTGAGTGAGGTTGTCTGATAAACTACATTCCCATTACATTGAGAGAACTTGTATGTGAGCAGGGAACTCCAATTAATGGATTTGGAAGGGACCTTAGAGGTCATGAAGCCTCAGCCTCCTTATCTTTTAGAGCAGAAAACTAGTTTTCCCTAAGTAGGAAGTGTTTGATGCACAATTTGAACCCATCACTCTATGGATCTCTACATTATCATCATTTGAACAAAGTGGAATAACGTCAAAAGTGATTGAGTTAGTGATAGCCAGAATTTGAGAGCGGGTCTTCCAACCTCAGATTCAATATCCTTTGCATTCTAACATATGGCCTCAATTTAGAATATTAAAGAAATTGTGTAGCATGACATTAGGACCTGGCCTGGAGTCAGAAAAACTCATCTTTCTGAATTCAAATCTGATCTCAGACTTTTACTAGTCGTGTGATCCTGGGCAAGTCATTCAACATTTGCTGCCTTGATTTCCTCATCTATAAAATGAGCTGGGAAGAAAATGGCAAGCTACTCCAGTATCTTTGCCAAGAAAACTCAAGCAGGAACTTAAAGAGTCAGACATGACTGAAATGACTCATCAATATAAAGGATCACTTTTCAACAATTTCAGCTGTCACAATAGTCTTCCTCCTGAGGCACTAAACTAGCTACTCCAGTTGTCTGGAGAATTTCAGGCGAAGATTGCTTAGCCTTTTGGGGAAAGTGATAAAGATATTCTGCCTTTCAGGAGGAGGGAATTTATTAAGCCCCTACTTTGTACCAGGCATTTATTCCATTTGTATTATTTCATTTGGTACTTACAGCCCTAGGAGGGAAGTGCTGTTATGATTTCCACTTTACAGATGAGAAAACAGAGACAGAACTTAGGTGATTTACCCAGGTCATATAGCAAGGAAATGTTCAAGGTATGACTTGAACTCAGATCTTCCTGACTCTAGTCCTAGCTTCTATCTAATGTGCTCTCTACCTGTCCAGAACCTGCTAACCTCTTAAGACCTCACAAATCCTGAGGCTATAACTCCTCACAATATCTTGTACCTGACTCATCTTCCTCAGCTTCAGAAGGAAGTTAATGATGGGATAAATAATCTAGATGGATGAATAATTAACAGTAGAAAACCACTCTGAAAATCTACAGCTCCTGAAATTCTTAAATGAAACAGCTTATCTGATAGTATACAGGAAGCAATGTATCCCGTTAATAGAGATTTTTGAGTTGGAGAAAATCCTACTCTTCTCAGTCAGAAGTGAAGGGTTTTGGTTATCAGTAGAACTATGTACATTTGGTTATCAGTAGAACTATGTACATTTCTACATAGTAGAACTATGTACATTATCTGTTTTACATATCCAACTGATTTTGGCTTGTCAAAATGCAGAAGAGATTTTCAACATCTGTTCAAACAGCAATTTTTATCTGACCACCACCCCCTTTCCCCATTTTAAACCTTGAGATATGTTCCATTGGTTACCTGGTGATCCAAGGTCAACATTGCCCCACAGGATTGGAAAACTAAAGTCAACTCCATGAAGGATGAAAAAGTAAAGAACGTTTAAAGTGAATTTGATTCCTTAAGACAACAATAAGTCTGTTGTGGGGCTAGAGGGAAATGGATCAGATTTTGGGGCAGCTGGTCAAAAGGAGAGCAATCTTAGCACTTCTCTGTATCCAGAGTAGTAGCCAGATTCTGTGAGAAAGTATTTCCTTTTGCCTCCATTTGGCATAGAAGTGTTCTATGGGAGAGGGATAGATGGTGCTAGGCATGGTCATTCCCTGAGTTCTTTTTTCAGTTCATTCCTCCCAAGTATCCTTTGCTACTGTTAACACTTTGGTTTTCCCATAAAAGTTGCCTAACCTTTCTGCTCAGTTGGCCAGCTGTGACTTAGAAGAGAGGGCTCTGCTTTACCAAAGACAGGAGCCTCAGCAATCCAGTCTGTTCTTGTGTTACTCCAAACTCAGGGATGAATTCTATTAGCCAAGTAAAATCACTTTCTTTGCTGAATTTGGACAAGTCTTTAATTGATAACATCCATATGGTGCTACCAGTTGGTTTTAAGCCCCCACTCATATGCACTGAAACGCATTGTGTCTCATTTTTGGCAAAATATATTTTAACAAAAACTATTGTCAGAACACTATGGACCATTCCATTTATTCTCATTCGGGCAAATCAAGCTGGTGCAAGAGTATAGTCAATGAGACATGGGTGTTTCTCCTCCTTTTTCACCCTGGAATGCACTGAATCTGCCCTCGAAGATACTCAGTCTTAACTTGATCCCCTTCTAAGCAGCTGTCAAACTGATTCTATAATTCCCTTACCCCAACTGCCAGCCCAAGACTCATCTGGCTCATATTTCCTAGACAGCCAAGTATATACACAATTCCTAGCCTAAGCAGTCACACATGCAAAGTTCTTGGCTTTCCTTCTGTGCAAATCTACCCTTTTCCCCAGGCAAACTCTTGCCTCTGCATGGTGACTGATGTTCTGTACTAGAATGACATCTCTTTGAGGGAAAGGGTTTGATTTATTGTTGTCCAAATGTCATCTCACTCCCCATCTAGAAGCTGTTGTCTGTGGATATTAGGTCACTTAAAGTCATGTCTGACTCTCTATGGCCTCATTGGGGGTTTTCTTGGCAAAGATATTGGAGTAGTTTGCTGCTTCCTTCTACAGCTCATTTTACAGATGAAGAAACTGAAGGAAACAGGGTTAAGTGACTTGTCCAGGGTAACACACCTATAATCTAGCACATAGCATTGGGTAGAGTAGGTTATTGAATGCTTATTGAATGATAGCTGTTGAATTCAGTTTTGCATTGCAATCATCCTTTGGATATACTCTCAAAGAAACTATCTAGAGTCCATATATGTGTGCATGTATATATGTATTTCTAAAATCTCAGACTTGGATGGACTTTTTGAAGCGGATAAGTGGTGCAGTGTACAGAGGGTTAGGTTTGGAGGTAAATAAACATTAGTTCAAATATTGACTCATATACTTACTAACTGTGTGACCCTAGGCAAGTCAATCAATCTCCCTAAGTCTCAGTTTTCTCTTCTGTAGACTGAAGGAGACAACCTTAATTTTCTGCAAGAATCTTTCCATTTTAAAATCTTTAATACTATAAACTTTTGCCCCCAACCTGTAGCTCAAGGAGAGTATTGTCTCCAACACACATCCACTATGCACTTGCAGATCTCTAGTATGGAGGAACTCAGCACTTCCCGAGGCACCCCATTTCACTGCACTGCTGTAATGTCAAGAAGCTGTGCCATATTATAATGAGCTGCCATTTTCCTCTCTCTCTTCCACTCAACTCTAGTTCTGTCCACTGGATCCAAGCAGAATCAGTCTAATCCATCCTTCCACAGCAGCCTCTAAATGCTTGAAGAAAGCTCCTCTATATGTTTCCTTCCTTTCCCCCAGCTCTCCTCAAAGCTAAACATTCTTTCATGTAACTGATCCTCACATGCCATGGTCAGGCTCCTGAATGTGTGTTCAAACTTGTTAAAGTCCTTCATATGTAAGTGCCCAGAACTGAACACATCACTTGTGCATGTGCTCTGTTTGGCAGAGCGTATCTCCCAACAGTTTAGCAAACGAGTCTGGATTCTCTCTTGCTGATGCCACTTAGCATCATGTCTCTGCTTGGTAAAGAGTGAGGAGAATAGATATGTACTATTGCTATATCTATTGTTTGCATTTACTGGGCAAGTGCCCATCATGTGACACAGGAGACATAGAAGATCACATTCTCATTTTAAAGAAACCAGAATGTATACTCAGAAAGCTACAGAACAATTCTAGGGACTTCAGAGTGACTGTGTCAGGGCAGGTGAGAAGGCAGCTGAGTTCTCCTGTGCTTTGCCGATATCTCAGAATTGGAAGAGATCTCAGACTTTGTATATCAATGAGTTATAATCCAGTCTGATTGAAACCCAGTCTAGTTCATTGATACCTAATTCTTATTATAAGGATTCCTCTTTCTCCCTTTCAACCCCAGAAATCAATCCTAGATTGACTCGTAGTTCTATTCTCTGATGTCAAAAGCAAAGGGTACAATCTATTTCGTTTTCATGTAACAGCCCTTCAAATAAATCTTGGAACTGGTTTTCACCATTTTTGTCAGTCTTCTCTGGTTATCTGGACTCCTCAACATCCTCCCCATATTGTGGTACCCAGAACAACACACAATACTTCAGATGCAGATTGACCAGCATAGAAAATAGAGAATGTCCTCTCATGTTGGACACTCTCCTTTAAGTGGGTAAATTTCTTGTGGTTTATTTTCCTGAAAATGTCAAACTTTTTCACAAATGACCTTGGGCAGCTTTAATACTTTAAACCCAGCAGAGATACCCTGGATTTTGGCTTTACATAAAGATAGAAGGCACTTTTAAGGTGATCCAATTCAATCCACTTCTTTTGCAGGGAGAGAAACGGTTTCTTCGATGAGAAAGGGACTTGCCCAGGATCATACACCTAGTGAATATCTCAAGAGAATTTGAATCTCTGTCTTTCTGGCCTCTCGGCATTGTTCTTTTCATTACACCAGGCTTACCTTAGTTGGCACCTCTTGGTCAAGGGAATCTTCTGTAGGTTCTGGGAAGCGTCTGGGATTTGAATGACTCTTAGGAGGCTCTGATTCGCTGCCTTCACTTAACTGTTTTGAGAAGGACTAGAGGTGGTGAACCCAGCAGGTGGTCTGAAGGCCATTCCCTGATACCCAGCTGCTCCCCAAATAGAGAAATCCTTAACTGAGCCAAACTTACCCAGGGTCCTTACTGTTTTTTTCTGTCTCTTCCTTTTGCTAACGCTCTTTAGCCCCCGCTCCTCTGTGTAATCAACGTTTTGCACACACAGTAGGTGTTTCATCCCGCAGTTGGGCATGTTGATCCCCTCTCCCCTGCCCCTCTCCCCAGCTCACACACTCCTTCCGTGGCTGCCCAGGGCCCTTTTCTCCTCAGCAGGTCTTGGGCAAGAGATGTTTTCTCTTCATTTCGGTAAAGGAGGGGACAGAGCACACTCGAACTGCAGTTCCCTAGCTCTGCCTCTGAGAATTTCTCATCCAAACCTCAATCACGTAGGATTGCGTAGAGAGAAGAGGAGAGACAGAAGACACAGAAAGAGAAGGGGGAGGGAGGGCGAGAAGGAGGGAAACACAGGCTGCCGCTGGGGCTGGGGGAGGGGGAGGAGGAAGACCAATGCCATCCGCCGGAGCCCAGGAAGAAAATGGGCCCAGCAGCCCACGCTTGCTCGCTGCCCAGCGGCTGTTGAGGGCTGGATTTTAACGCCCGCCTCCCAGCCCCCCTTTTCTTTTTCCCAGGCTGCAAGGCAGAAGTTCGGAAGGCTTTCCCTTCTCTACCCCCCACCCCCTTCCCAGTCATTTGCCCCAGCGTGTCTTCTCTGCCTGGAGTTTCCTCTTCCAGACCTGAGCGAGCCCCAGCCAAAGTGAACAGAAACCTGGAAGTCCAGTCTGAGCCGGAGCCGGAGCCGGAGCCCGAGCCTGAGCCCGAATCTGAGCCAGATCTGCCGCGGGCACCCAGGGGTCTGTCGGGCCGACGGACCAACCCTTCCCGGCCTCTGACCAAGCGCTCGCGACTTAGCCCCTTGTGAACTAGGCTCAGCCCTGAACTTGACCTCCCGCGCCCCGCCGGGGGCGCCGATGGATCCCCCGGAGCTTCCTCTCCGTCCGACGCGGGAATACCCCTTGCGCTGAGCCGCGCCAGCACCCAGCTGCTACGGGGCGGGCTTGGGGCGGTGTCGGCTGCGGGCGCTTACGGACGGCGGGGCACACTAGCTCCTGGGCAGCCGGTGCCCCTTGGGGAGCCAGCTGTCGCCAGTCTCCCGGACTCGGCTCTCCCCTGGGCTGACGCGAAGGGCCGGGTGGGCCGGACGATGATGTGGCTGTGTGCGCTCCCGGAGCTGCCGCGCCTGGCAGCCGCCGTCTCAGACCAGCAGCCTCCGAAGGGCAGGATGATGTGTGCCCGCAGCGTGCCGGTGCTCCGAGCGTCCTCTCCAGCCGCCCCCTCCTCCTTTTCCTCCGCCTGCTTCAGCTGCTCCGGACGCGTGTTGTCTTCCTCCCAGGGCTGGGATGGGGGCCGCAGAACTGTCTGAGCGTCCGCGGCCGCCTGCGTCTCGGATCTAATCCATCGGTCTCCTGGTTGGGCCGATTATTCTCCGTGTGGAAGCGGGGACGTCTCTCTGAACCCGGGGCGAAGGGTAGGCGCCGCGGGTGGGCCGGCAGGCCGGTAGGCGCGAAGCAGGGCCCTCGGGGCGATGCCTTGAACCCTTGGACGCTCCAGAGCCAGGGCCCTCCTGCTTCTGGGCCGGCCCATGGCAGGGAAGCCCCGCTAAAGCGGCCCAGGGAGGGCCTGGGCCGCGCTCAGCACCCCAGAGACACCCCCACCCCAATCCAGGGTTGAGCTTCTCCGCTGGGGCTAGGGATCAGGGGACCCTCCGCTGAGCCTCCCAGACGCTCATTTCCCGAAGGTATTCCCACTGTGCGGGTCTAATCCAGGAGCAGAAAGGGATTTCCCTCCTGCAGACTGGGCTCTCTATCCCCTCCTCCCCGCCCCTTGCCCTCGCCGTGGGGGTGGGCGGGCGGTTCCCGGGGGCGCTAGGCTCCCGGGGATCTCCCTCCCCTCCTTTTTCTTTCTTCCTTCCCCCTCCCTCTCTCCCTTTTTCCCTTGACTACACCGCTCGGGTGAATCGACGTTCCCACAGCTTCTGGCGCTCCTGGAGCTCGCCCCACAGCTGGTAACAGCTGCCAGGGCAACACCAAACCTGGTGAAGCACCAGAACCGGGGCTCCATTCCACCTTGCTCGGATTTGTGTCTCCTCCCCTTTCCAGGTAGCCTTTGGCTTCCAGACGCAAGGCACTCATTTCCGTTTGCAACAAAACGTAAATCTAGCCGTCCACACAAGTACCACCGAGGCCGGGAGTGGTGGGCGATGTAGTTAGCGCGGGCTGACCTGGGCGGAATGGCTCCTTTGGTCTTGCAGAGTCAGCCAACCGGCACTTAAGTGACTGCCCCGCTTTTTCTCCTCAGCTTCGGTGGTTTCTTTTCCGAAGGCCCTTAGCTTTTACTCACTTTTAAGCTTTTGTTGTTGTTAGCAGGGGGGGCGGCTGCCCTCCCCACGCTCACTGCTTTGTACATAGTTTTTACGTCGAACTCTCACTTCCTCACCTTGGCTTGGGGGTCAGGGTGCAGCCAAGACCCCGAGGGCAGGTGTCTGAGGACTCGAGTCCGGAGCCACCTTCTTATCTGGGACAGCACCTCAGTGCACAGACACTCCAGAGCCGGGCCCGACTCCAGGCAAGCCTAGCCAAGCGCCTTGTTCAACCTCACCTGGACAGCCGAGTCCCACGGCTTCAAGACTTCGGGGCCAACGTGGGGTGGGAGTGGGTGGGGGGTGCCCTCGGCTTGCAGAAAGAACCACCAATCTTTTACTTTCTGCAGCGGCGCTCCGGGAAGTTTACACTCGGATTTACCTTCATTTTATCTCCACCAACAAACAGCTCCTTCGTGGTCTCCTAATTCAAGGCTGACTTGGTCGGCTGCTGGGCGCCAGGTTTTCTCTACCGCAGCCAACACACAGCTTCTTCAATCACTGCCTCGCCTTTCCCTAATCGAGGCACTTTCGGGGTCCTGACTGACCTGCCTTGGATTAGGAGGGAAGGCGACTAGTCCTCCTTCCTCTACCGACCCAGGAGCCCTCTGGGGCTGGAGCTGGGGCCCCGACGGCTGAGCCGCTATGGCTGCGGCCATCGCCAGCTCGCTGATCCGCCAGAAGCGCCAGGCTAGGGAATCGAACAGCGATCGGGTTTCGGCCTCCAAGCGCCGCTCCAGCCCCAGCAAGGATGGGCGCTCCCTTTGCGAGAGGCATGTCCTCGGGGTGTTCAGCAAGGTGCGTTTCTGCAGTGGCCGGAAGAGGCCCGTGAGGCGGAGACCAGGTCAGTGGCAGCAAGCGAGACCCGCGGCGGGCTTCCTTCCCTCCCCCGACCCCCGGCAACCTCCTCTTTCTCACCCCTTGGGTTCCCATGGAGCCCCTTCCCTCATCATCCCACCTAAGGTTCAGCAGGCATCAGCAATGAGGAAGAGCCCCGGAGGCCTGGGCCAGGATGGTTCCTTCCCTCACCTTGCCCGCAGTTTCCCTTCCAAAACCCTCCACTAGCTGCTTCCCCTCCTTGCCCAGTCCCTCCTGGCTCTGTCCAACGTCCTGTCAGCTCAGCTCGGGATCTTCCTTTCCACACATTCTCCATCCTCGTCCCATGTGTCCCCTTTTCTGTAATCATCTTCCCACAGCCTTTGCTTTCTCTTGGGAGTTTATCTCTAGCCTTCCCTCCTCCTTCCTTTTGTATTCGGGGGTTTGAAATCGGTGAAGTCGGCAGGCCAACAGTGGACGACTATGGGCCTGGTGGGAAGTCAAGCTAGGCTTTGTCTTCAGCTTCTTGCTTTTTTTCTTAACTTAAATGGCGTTAAATTCCATAATGGAGAATGGGGGAGAGGGTATGATGGGACCAGCAAGAGCCATATCAGCTCTCTAGTGCTTATTTTAGGCGAAGATGTACATCACTTTCAAGGCGAGCCAGAGTCCAGGTTTGGGAGAATCAAAACAAACAAAATTCCCGCTCTCTCACTCCCCCCTCCCTTATCTGATTGCTGGAGTGTGATTGCATGACTTGAAACATTCATTTCTTCTCCCTGAACTTCTAAGGAAAGGCCAAAGAAGAGTTTACTGTTTTCGAGAGACAGAGCTGGCTGGTTAGTTTAACCTTTCGCATTTCTGGCTGCTTTTTACGTTTTCTGTGGGCCGGGCAAAAGCGCTTGAATGAGGTAAATGCTTGAATGGAGGAGACACTTTAAGCAAGTCTAGGAAAGTTAAAGTTTTAGCTGAGAGATTTCAAAGTATTCCGTTATTGCCCAAATTAAGGCAAGTGAAGGATGTGTTTCTTATTTATCATGGATATCTGACATGAAATTAAAAGAGAGTTAGCATTGGATCTCGTCCCTGTTAGTAAGAAAACAGCATCACAGGATTTTATAGATGGAAGAGAATTTAGCCATCACCTGAAATAACCCTTTGGTATTATGGAAGAGGAAATTAAGTCTCCCAAAGGAAGTGACTTGCCTTTGGCCATATACGTAGGAAAAAAAGTCAATCATGATTTGAAACTAAACCCTGAGAGTCAAAATCCAGTCCCCTTGATCCTGCATCTCTTAGCCTCAAATGTAACCAACTCAATGGAAAGGACATCATAGTCTAAATAGTTCCCCCAAACCTGAGAGTTAATTCTTTAACAGTGTGGTGTTCCATGGATTTTCCTATTATGTGGTTGGTAAGACACTGAATAATTCTACCCCAGAGTTAAGGAATTGAGGTAAATAAAAACCACCCCTCTGTTTGATAGGACTGTCACCCTTTTGTGGTTTTCCTTCTAGTGGAAGCAAAACAAATTTCAAGGCTCTGAATTCATTGGGTGCATTTCTAACCTGTAGCTATAGGAATTAAATTATGTGAGTAAAGAATTTAAATTTCCTTTGCTGGACCCCTCCTTTCAATAACTAGAAGTCTTCCAGTTAAATAGCAGAGAACCTGGGAGAATGTTGTCCTGTCATTGACTGCTCATTGGACTTCCATAAGCATCTTCTTAGAACAGTGAATTTCAGACCACCTTGGAATTTATCTTGTTATTTTTTTCCACCTGACTATGGTATCCCTCTCCTCTCATCCGACTCCATGCATATCTATGTATCTTCTCAGAGAGATTCTCGATGGTTACTTTTCTAGTTGAAGTTTGCCAGATGGAGTAAGATATTCCAAAGATGTCAACACTTGTTAAGCCATCCAGAGGGCTAATGCAGCATGTATTTCATCTATCAACCCAGAGATTTAATCTGTTCTCAAACTGGCAAATTTTCTGGTTTTGAGATCGGGTGCTATTCTTAATACTAACAAAGCAAAATAATGAAACTGTTGGTTTGCTGTCAGGAGCCATGATTCACATTGCTTGGGGAGAACCTATTTATAGTGAGCCCAAATCTCCAGACTGGCAGCATGGATCACAGCACCAGACAAAGCTTTTTAATGATTTGGGGGGTGGAGAGGGAGTGAGGGGAGAGAAAATTTGCTAAAATCAGAAGAATATCAAAGTCAGAGTGATTCCATAAAGTGACTTTCCCCCCTCTACTCTGGCAAAAAATACCTTTCTGTCCTGTCTCACCTGGATCTTGTCATTCATAAAAGCATCTTTGGGTGAAGTACCCAGATCAAGTAACAAATGCCACAAGAAGATTGATGGAAGGGATCTGACAACAAATTCCTCTAGGATGCTGAACACTGCTTGAGTCTAGGTCCTAGGTAAGAAGCTTGTTATTTGGACTCAGAGTCAAGCGCACGTGATACAGCTGAGGCCACAATCACCTAGCAGCTAAGAGACTGCAGGTGATTTACCTACTGACTGGGGAAATTCCTCTTCCTCTTGCTCAGTACCTTGGCTCTCCCAGTTGACCCATCTATGGATAAGATACAGACACAAAATTATTAGTGAATCTTGGTAAATTATATAGATTCTCTTTGAACAAAGGTGAAGTGTGGAACCATAAAACAAGACCAGGGGAATGCTGATGGCTATGACATTACACTCTAAGATGTCATGCTTTCTTGGTTAATGTAAAATAGTAATATTCCTATTTTCTAATCAATGTTTGTTGGTTTGAAGGGCTAAGAGAGGGCATTTGGGAGTGTCAGTCATTTAAGCATAACTTTCAAGTCCTGAACCCTTCAAGTGCCTTGTTAGAGTGTGAGAAAATGAACTTTGAAGTAGAGTTGCTTGAGATTAGCTTCATGGATACTGTTCTGAGCTCTGTATGAGAGGAAGGATTGAGGAACAAAAATTGAGGTGTCCCCCATTCACTTCTGAGATATAAACTATCTTTGGGAATACTTGTGTTTCATAGTTCCTCATTTCATGATCCCCTCAATCTCAGTAGTCAGTGTGTGGGTATAAAGCAGCTATTTAAGAAATGGCATTGTTTTCGGAGAACCTACTTAAAATAAGACCAGATTTCAAGGAAATTATCTAGGAAATTAGTAGTCACCTTTGGCTACTATAATGATGACCTCCCCCATTGGCATATTGGTGTTGTCCTATGGCTTTTACATTACTGGAGGGTGAGCAAAGATGAATGAAAGCTGGTGAAGTGGTAAGCACTTGAATAGTGTCCCAACCTCTAAAACTAGCTAGAAGTGAGAGAGCTACTACATGGAGTATGACTCTTACATAGTCAATAGAGGAGATTTTCTCAGGGAAATAACATACTTCCAAGTGAAGTGATAGGTGTGTGTGTGTGTGTGTGTGTGAAGTGATGTATATATTTTCCCATTAACTGAGCACCTTGGTATAGTAGGTCAGAGATTTATTCGGAGATACTATATGGTAGACTAGGTGACTTTTGAGGTCCCTTCAGAATCTGAAATTCTGTGATTCAGTGTGAGGAAAGATGTACCCAGAAATCAAATAAGCATAAAGTACAATCAACACCATGGTGTTTGCCTTCATCTATGGAATCTTCTTTCCTTATAAATTTTGAAGGAGAATCAATGTTTCATTAGAAACATTGAAAAGGAACTATTACAAACCCCTTTTAATGGTAAGGATGCATATGCTAAATGATACATCATAATTATTTCTTTGAGCTCCCCCAAAACTATGGTCTATGATCCATGTTTTAAGTATAGCAAAGAAGTGAACGTAAATTAAAACTCATTTTGTGAAGTTTCAGTGGTCTCATTTGTTTGGGTACTTGCTCTTTCCACTCAGACAAATCTTGCTTATCTGAAAGGAATTCTGTGCCCTTCATGCTTTCCTAGGTAAGTGTGCTTTGGGTGGTAATCTCCCTGTGCCACATTTTGCTATCAGACAGTCTTTGACATAGAAGATTGAAAACATCACAGACAAGAAGCAAAACACTAGAGAATAGAACAGAATGCTCATCATCTGATCTCTGAAAAGTCAAAGATGTTTTTCTAAGTGGCTTGAACTCTTAGTCAAGGTAGGGCTAAAAAATGGGTTTCTCTCTCTGCTGAGGTGTATTGAGACAGGTTTAAAATTCCCCCTCTTAGGAGAATGAGTCATGATTCTGAACCACAAAAATCAGGAAAATGAAATGCATTTAGTTTGACATTTGTCATCAGAAATTCTTTCTCCTCAGAACTTCACCAGAGGGTTAAACTGGCATTTTGTATGGATTTTATCATCTCCTTTCTATATTGGACATTCAATTCTTCAAATTATGTTTCTGTTGTAAGTTCATGTTGCCTTTATAGCAACTCCCATGATACCTTGATTCTTTTATCCCTCAGAAATCCCATCAAGCAATATAGGATTAAAACTTTGAAGTTTTAATGAAGTTGATCTCTTGAAGAGAATTAGAAGATCAGTTTGCCAAAATGCTAACAGCCTTCAAGTTGGGGGAAGGGCAAGCGGAACTTGGGGAGCAGAACTTTTGGAGTCAAGGAGTGTCTTACAAAATCAAGAAGTCTTTCATCTACTGATGTTCAGTCACTGTTATCTCTCTTTGTCATCGATGAATATCCCATTGGTGTAGGGTGTCTCTTGACAGTTGCCTTCCCCAATTTGTTTCTCTGAAAAAGACTGTATTCTATTGCACTTTATTTGCTGGTAGTTCAATAGACTTTGTGAAATTTATTGCACACAGGGTATCTGTCAGCCACCTTGATGGGTGACACACCTCTGAGCCCTGCGCAGCTCTCACTGTAACATAATGAAATTTTAAAAGAAAATGGTACTTCAGTGATGACGCTTTGTGGTCTGGTTATCCTTTTTGCCATACATCAATATAGTATTGATGAATATGAATCATATTATAATATGGTCATCATGAAATCACTACTGGCCTTGTTCCAGGTGAAGATGGGTATCTCCTCCCCTGTGACTCTACTTGTCATCCTTGTGGCTTTTCGAATGGAAACATTCCCATCTCCAGTGCTACCACTCCTTGAGCAGCTGCCTCACCATCACTTTGCCCCCCTTTAGTATAGAAGCTTCTTGAGTGCAGGAGCTGTTTCCTGTCTGTATGTATATCCCCAGTGTTGATCATGCACAGTGCTTGGTACCCAGCAAGTACTTAATAAATTGTTTTTATTCATTCATTTCTGCATGTATGTAATACATTCGGGTTTCTTAAAAACAGTGGCTTTAAGTCAGGCCATGTAACGATCATGTGAAGACACTAGGCTTGTTTATTACAGAAAAGGGAAGAATTGGGGAGTACATGAGCTTGTCCTCCAAGTGTTTGAAAAAATGTCATGTTAATCATATGCATTTTGCATGACTTCAGGTTTTATGTGCATGTGTGTCTTTCTGTACACGTACAACTGGATGTGCTGTATGTTTGCAGAACTAGGAACTATGAGTAGATTCTGAAGAGAAGCAAATATAGGGGGGTTGGTCTCCAGGGTGGGGGAGACGTTCTAAACCCAAAGAAAAGAAATGGGCTGCCTAATTAATCAGCTTGGGATTTCTGTGTCACTGGATGTGCTCAGACATGTGTTTGGTTGCAGTAGGTGACCTGGGAGATGCCTTCATTCTATGTTTGACTTACAAAAAGGTGATCTATGTTCAAAAGGCTTCGAACTGTTCTCTGACTGAATGGGTGATTTCAGGATCTGAATAACTCACCTCAAAGAGGAGCAGGCATCTGGGGAGAGAATCTGGTTAAACATCCTGAGAGATGCTAAGCCTGCTCACAGCAAACCTGCGGCTGTGTGCATTGATCCCAGTGCTCTGGGGAGTAAATGAGGACACAGAGAAGGCGGGTGAGATCACAAGGTCACCTAAATAGACTGTCTCTGTGGATCTGTGTTGTTATGTGTGTGCTCCAGGCCCAGGGTTCCAGGTAGGTCTCTCTCTCCCTGGATTCCCAGCACCCCAGGGACTTTGAGGGGAGGTAGCTCCTTGTGGAGGGTAAGAGACACTTGGGAGCCCTGGGTCCAGAGAGGTACTCTTTCTTCGACTCCATGTAAACAACAGCTTTAGATGTTTTGAAAGGGGGAGAGAAGATTGCCAAACTTAGAGCGGTCAATCCTTGCAGAGGGCAGGCTGCTCCATTCCTTTGATGGCGAGGCCTGTTGGCAAACAGCTGGAGGCCCCACACAAGGCTCATGTGGTCTTGACTGCAGAGATGCTTGGTAGAGGACTAATAGGTTGGACCTGTGGTAGCATATTCATATTTGGATTCTTGATTGTCCATAATAAAGGTATATACATTAACAAGGTCTCCTGACCTTTATTAACTTGGAAATAAAAAGCAGATTTCCACTGGGATTGGCTTCTTTTTATGAGTCCTCCTATGGAGAGTTAATTTAAAGGTTGGAAAAGAGGATGGGGTTTTGATATTAGGAAATATGAGAATATTTTCTATGCCATTGTCACAGTAGAGATTTTGTCAGATGACTCCTTTTTTTCCTGACAAGGTCCAGTCTGAATATTGTTGGATTGTGACATGCTGCTAAAGGATAGATCTAGAAGGCACTCACTGGCAGGGGCAGGGAATGTGGAGTGTTTATTCCAACTCTGGGGCTTCAGAAGTGTAGCATTAACTCAGAAATCCATCTGGGCATGACCTGGCTGTGGTTTGTGGTCAGATCTCTGCCTTAGGGAGTTTTGTCTTCCTTCAAGACACAAGTCAAGGAGCCCCTTCTACATGAAGCCTTTGCTGATCCCCAGTCACTAAGCCTAAGCCTTGACTCCTTTCAATTTACCTACTTTGCAGTTATTTCTATGTATCTCTTTACATAGTTTTCTCTAATTTAATTAGAGATGGGCCTCTTGTATTCCCCATTATAATGGAAACTCTTTTCAGAAAACAATTACTTCATCCTTGTCTTTGTAATCCTGATGCCCAGCATAGAACCTGATGCATAGGAGCTAATCAATCTACATTGATTAAGCGCCTTCTATGGCTGGCACTGTGCTAAGCATCAGGAATGCAAAAAGAGTCAAAAAGATAGTTGCTGCCCTCATGGAACTTCCAATCAAACAGGGCAGACAGCATGCAACTAATTGCTTATTGCTTGACTGAAACAAGAAATGCCCAAATCCAATAATGTGGTGTTTATAGCATCCATACCCAACAATCTCTGGAAGGCAGAAGAGAGAGCCCCTGGCCTGAGGAAGGAGCCAGGTCAGGACCCTGATCATCAGGACTGTCCCCTCCATTTATTCTCATTGCAGTGAAGGCAGCACCTAGGAAATCCAGGGCTCCACCTTCTTGAAGAGGGCACAGAGTTGAGAGTTCAAGTAATGACTGAGATTGACTAGGAGGGGCTCTGAGTATAGTGATCAGGAGCAGGGTTCAGGCTCTTGCCCCACCTTTGCATGCTTGGTTATGATATTCAAGGGGCAAACAAAGAGATCTCCACAATTTCAGAGCCGGATCCAGCTTGTCTTTTCTGTCCCCATCTGAGCCAAGAGTTAGGGGAAATCTTGTAGTTCCTTGAGGAAGCAGAGCAGGCAAACCTGCTCCAATCTTCACATCACAGCAAGCTGCCATGATGAAAGCCGCCTTTCTACTAGACAGTTCTATCCATCTAGGGTTTTCTCTCCATTCTGCAGTGGGTGGAAATCAACAGATCTTTGTTTCAAGTATTCAGTGCAAATTCTTTGAACTCCTACCTTCCATCTCTCCCTGTGCCTCTCCCTTGCTGAGTTCTGAATCCTCGCTATAGCCTCAGATCACTCAACCCCTTCCTAGTTTCCCAGACTATTATCCCAACTCTCACCTCACTTTCCTCCCTGTAAAATCCTGACCCTTACAGTCATCCAATTCAATTTAAATGTTAGCCTCTAGCCTTGATTTCTTTACCTGTTTGTGCTGCTGCTGCCTATCTCTTTGCAGATACCAGTCTTGGATTACTTCCACTAGCTGCCTCCTCTCCTCTTTAATGAATGAGACTGAACGCCAGTGGGGACAGTCACATAACCATGTTGACTGAGTGCACTCAAAATATGTTATGTAATCTCAGCCAACTCCGTACTAACAGTTCTTCTGGATTTAGGATTATTGATTGCTTCTTTTTTTTTAAAGTCACCTTCATTTCACACTCCACTCCCCATGTCTTCCCTGTCCCAAGTGATTCATGTTTATAACAAAGAAGGAAGGAAGAAGGAGTATGCAGGGAGGAAGGGAGAGAGGGAGAGACAGACAGAGAGAGAGAGACAGAGAGATAGAGACAGAAAGACAGAGACAGAGAGAGACAGAGAGACAGACAGAGACAGACAAAGACAGAAAGAGAGAGACAGAAAGACAGAGAGATACACAAAGACAGAGAAACAGCAATAAATACTTTAGCAAAGTTAGCCAACACACCAACCAAATGTGAATGTATATTTGATCATCCACACCCATAATCCCTCCCTTCTGCAAAGAAGGGAAGGTTCATTATGTCACCTCTGAGAACACACGTGGTCATTATAATTAGATGGTGTTCAGTTTGTTTCGTTTTCATTCTTTCTATCTATATTACTGTAATTGTTGTGTACATATTGCTTTCCTTCAACATGCATCAGTTCATTCAAGTCTCCCCATATTTCTCTGAATTCTCATAAGAACAAGATTAATAAATTACGCTTCTGTGTTCTGGTGGCACAGCTATGTTCTGGGATGTCCATAAAAAATGATTTGTTGAGCAAGTCCCCAGGTGATGGGCATTTACCGTTTTCTAGTCATTGCTTCCGCCAGAAGTGTCGCCATGCATGTTTCGGGATATGTGGGACCCATCTTACTATCATTCTCCTCCTTGGAGTATACAATGGCAGCTTCTGTATAAAAAGGTACCACCAGTGTTTAGTTGTATTTTAAGCCTAATTCCAAATTACCTTCTACTTGCTAACTCCCCTAGCATTGGATTGTTGTGTCTATCTCTTCTGCTGTCCCCTTCACCTGGAGCCTTCTGCCTTTTGTCCTCTCTGCTCCTTTGGTCCGTGTCAGCTAAACTCCCGAGGGATCTTGATTTGCATTTCCCTTGTGATTAGTGCCTTGGAAAATCCTTTCCAGTGGGTGCTAATAGTTTATATTCATTCCTTTGAGAACTAGTTGCTGATATTGTACTATATCAGCTCATTAGTAGGTAAGTGACTTGAGGGAAGAGATGATTTTTGCCTCTTCTTTTAATCCCTAGCATGTAACAGGGACTAGCACAGAACATGTGCTTAATCAATGCCGTTCACTTGGGGGTGGATATACTTTGGTCACTACACTTTATTTCCCTTCCCTCAGTCACTGCTCCAGCCAAACTGGTATTCTCACTATTCCTCTTGTTTTTTGCAAATTGGCTAGCCTCCATGGCTGCTCTCTGAATCCTTTGGCTCCTTCGGAATTCAACTGGAGTGCCACCTTACTTAAATATGACACTTTTCCTAAAATCTCAGCTGCTACCAAACTCTTCTCTAATAATTTTTATACATTTGCATATTTGTGTGTATGTGTGCATGTATGCGTGTGAGCATGTGTGTGCACATGTGCATGCACACTGGCTTCCCTGATAGAATGCAACACCCTTGAAGGCAGGCAGTGTTCTATTTTGATGTTCTCTACCTACCATCTGTTGCTTAATAGGTACTTAATAGATGTTTGTTGATTGATTGGTGCTTTGGCCAGGGATTCACTGAGGGTAATCTTGTGTAACCGAAGGTAGATCACTAACTCCTCTGAACTTCATGTGCAACTATCTTTTTTATTATACTAGATTATGGAAATGCTTGTTTTATTCCATAAATTAAAAAAAAATTAAAAATCTGAAAACCTGAAATGATGGGGTTGGGGCCTTGTAATTGGTAAGAACCCTTCCAACCACAAACCTGTCATCCTTGATCTATTTGGATTGTGATGTTTCTGCACACATTTTATTAAATTTTTCAATATATATCTCCCCCTGCCCAGTTACTTTGACTGAAGGTGAATGAATGAAAAGCCTGCATTAAGTCAATATAATGAGCCAGATATTATGTTGAGTTTAAAGAAAATAGCTATAAAAGTAAGATGGTTCTTTGCACAAGGCAATTATATTCTAATAAAGGGAGGTGATATGTACAGGGGAGGGGTGACCTGAGAAGGGTGTTCTGGTCTGAGCAATCACAGGGATGACCAGTTGACCCATGGACCAGTCTATTGGCACACTCAAGAAGAAATGGCATTGATGCTAAGGGCCTGATGTAGAAGGAGAAGTCAGAAGCAGGCAGGTGGTATTCCTTCATGACAATAGGGCCAATAGCTAGATGACCATGTAGGATGGAAAGGGGAAATGTGAAACATGGTCTGGTCTGGGGCTGAGTATATTTATACTCATTCAAAAGTCAGGACAACTCAGCTTTAGACAGGGTTTTCAATGCTGAGTAGATGTTCTTCCCCCTGAGTAGATATTGGTAGACTGCATGCAATATGGAGGGCTGCAGTAAAGAGTGCCATTGCAGGTGACCCTGTGCTGGGCACAATGGCTAGGGGCTAAGGGACAAAGGGCATACTGCTGCATCCCTCATCAAGTGTGCTCTTGTCTGGAACTATAGGTTCCAATGGATAAGTTTTTTCTTCAACCAGAACCTCTCATTTTATTAGTTTAGACAGTTACTTTTTTTTTTTTTAACCAAAATAGCATGTTTTATGCAACTCGTTCTTAGAGAGTCGCGTGGAATCCTGAGTGGCTAAGTAAGCTGATTGGAATCATATGGCGGTGTGTGTCAGAGGTGAGACCTGGTCTAACTGTGCTAGGCTCAGAGGCATCCTTCAGTCACAATTCTCTGTGACCTCTTCACAGAAATCTGACTGCAGCCCAGAGGTCCCACCCATGGACTGATCCATTCAGTGTCCTGGAGGTTGTTTCCATGGTCTCCAGGTTTTGGTAAAAATACTTACCTTACTTTCTCACCTTCCATTAATTTCTTTGTCTATTTAAAACCAACTTTGGCCCTCTTCGGTCAAAGGCAATCTTTCCAAGGTTATTATTGATCCCTTCATTTCCAGATCCCAGAGCCTTTTTTCTCAGAACCCATATTTTCTCGACTTCTGCAGCATTTGACAGCATTGACCAGACCCCCAACCCCCACACACCTTTCCTTCCTGGGTTTTTATTACACCATTTTCCTGTTTTTCTGCTTCTTATCTAGTGAATACTCAATAATGTTTGCTCAATTATCAACTTTTCCTGGGGGTTTGACTACCGTCTCTTTTAAAGCTGACTTCCAGAAATTCCTTTACAGCTCCAGTGTGTTTCTTGGTTCATTCTATCATCATCAGCTTCCATTTGGACATTTCCAACTGAATGCTCTACAGACATCTCAAACTCAACTTGTATAATACAAATCTTTGTGTCCAAATCATCCCATTTTTTGGACATTTCTATTGATTTTTAGGGCACTGACTTCCTACTAGTTCACCTCTCATGCTGAAAATTTCTTCCTATTGACTTTAAGAATATTCTTGGATTTTTTTCTCTGTGTGCCTGTAGTTTTCCTCCAATTGGATGTAAGCTATTTGAAGTTAGGGAATTATTAGTTCTTGTCCTTTAATACTGCCTAACAAACTTTCTAAGGCAGTGTCAGGCAAATAATAGACAATTAATAAAGGAATATTTAATGAATGAACCTAATTGAAGCATGCTTAATTACTTAAAGG
This sequence comes from Potorous gilbertii, assembly GCA_028658325.1. Classification (NCBI taxonomy): domain Eukaryota; kingdom Metazoa; phylum Chordata; class Mammalia; order Diprotodontia; family Potoroidae; genus Potorous; species Potorous gilbertii. Next base: position 553,320,539 of record CM053771.1, on the reverse strand, counting down.
AATGAAAATTCTACTATGAGCAATCTAGTGTGGACTTGAGGAAACCTAAGTTTAAAAGAGAGATTAAAGTTGAAAAAGAGAAATTAGGGATAAAAGTTGATAGTTTTAAAAATTTTCTTGTGTTTTGTTTGAAAGAAAAGATCTGTTGTTTTTTTTCTAATAGTGATATAATGATGGAAATTTTTCACCTCTGGGTTGTTGATTTAGATGTTGCTGATCACAGCTGTTACAAGCTGTCTTCACAAGTAGCCTGAATTAAATAATACCCTCTTTCATTGAGCATCAGGGATGAAAAGTCAACTGATTTCCCCAAAGGAAGGATCCTAGGGCAAAAAAAATATAAAAAGAAAGAACAAGAAACTGTAGTCAAACAAGAATCTCCTTGGTCAGGTATAGCCAGGTCAATTTCACATTGGCAATAAAAGATGAAGAGGATGGAAGGACCTGCGGTGGCCAACAGATCCCGTCCTCTCCAAGAAATGCTTACCTGGTTTGCATTCCTGACTTTTGCTAAAATAAACAATCCATTTTAGGGAAGTCATGGGGAATGGATGTGGGGAGAAAGAAAACTCTGCAAGTTGTTCTATATCTTAGAACTTGAATGAATGTCTGGTGCTCTCTCCATTGATGTGATGACCCTTGGAGGGGCAGAGGAGGTAAGCTAGCTCACCTTCATCCATTTGGGCTGCAATCCTTTCCATAGTCTCCTGTGTCGGTGTTCTCTGCAGTTTTTCTCAGGAAGTGAGTTGGCATCTTGTCCATTACCATGCTACCTCCCACATGCTGCAGCTCAAGTTTCCTGAGCAGCCTACCTCCTCCTTCTCCACCCTCTTTCTAAAAGCAACAATAAAGGGAAAAATACTTTAAAATGGAGTTGGTCCTTGTGTTTCTCAAAATGACTTTCCTTTGCAGTGTGCCTGGCACCCATGGTGATATGAATGAGTTTTGGCTTAGTTGAGAATTCATTTAGAATATGGCCTGTTTGCTGGGGGACTCATTTTCTAGAGTCAATGCCTGGCTACCAAAGAATGAAGTCACTTTGTCCCTTTGATGTCGTTTGTCTCTGATGGCCAAATGCCTTTAACTGGCGCCATTGTACTCAAAATCATTGATTCTAAGAGTTTTCAGAGAACTTCAGAGACATGCTCTATGACATGCTAAGTCATATTTTGATAATGTACATGTGGGGTTCTTCCCTGTCTTTTGAGGGAGCTCATTCAGATTTTTGATAGCTCACATTGTTGGAAAGAGTCTGTGGTTTGCCTTTGCTTCATTTTTTTCTTTTTAAATTTCCTCAAGTTGAAATCTGTTTCTTTGTAGTGTCCTTGAAAGTCTGCTTATTCTGCCCTCTGGGGCCAAGAAGAACAAATCTATTCCCTCCTCCAGAAAGGGCCCTTCAAGTCCTGAAGACAGCTGCTAGGCCTGTCTTCATTGTTCTCTTTTCCTAGCTGAATGATCCTATGGTCTTCAGCTCATCCTCTTCTGTCCAGGTCTCAAGGCCCTGCCCCGCCTTTGGGTACCTATCCCTGACTGGTTGCCCGCTAATTAATATGAAAATGTTTTACTTCTCTGCAATTTCCTCAGTAGAGAGAGGGCTCTGGGTGTGATCCTAAATCAGTTCAGTGGACTTATCCTTAGGGAGTTGACTGGAGGTTAAAGATTTTCCCAGTCTTACAAACCGAGTGAGTCTCAGGAACAGCATTTGAACTCAGAGCTTCCTGATCAGACACGAGGTAATGTTTGTTATTGTTCCTTAAGTATGCCACACAGAGCAGAACACAGTGATTCAAACATAGTTTAGCCAGGGAAAGGGGAAGTGGTGTGTGGACTTTCACAAATTTTGACTGTTAATTTAGCTGAACTTCGCATTAGCATCCTTCTCCCACTATTTGACTCTGATAGAGTTTATGGTCTCCTAAATCACACAGATATTTTCTATTTTTCCCCCAGATGAATTTATGTCTAGTTTATATCCCTCACCTTGTACTTGTGGAAGTGAGTGGTTTTGGAATGACATGTAAGATTTTACCTTTATTTTCATATCCTTTTTGCCAAAGTATCCACATTCAGTACAAAGGGAGGCTTATTCTTGATAAGAAGTCTATGGAGTACATATACCCACTCTGGAGAATCAAGCTGCTTATTAGATCTCTCCCTTGAATGACTGGTACTGAACCAAAGAGTCAATGCTTTCATGCTCGATGAAACTGCCACTATAGATGTTACAATGGGCCCGGTATTCCACAGGGCTGGTGTGGAAGCTATACCTTTTGAGTTTTGTGCAGGCTAGCAGGTAGGGAGAAACAAGCCTTGCTGATTTGGCCAGGACAACTGGACATCTTACACTTCTCAGAGATTTTAATGGCAAAGGTAATTTAGAAATATAGGCCAGTAGTGTCAAGCTGAAAAAAAGAAATGGAGCCCTCCACCTGTGTATTGACTTCGAAAACCACAAGTTAGTGTTATCTAGTATGTATTGTCAATATAAAAATCCAATCAACATTTATTAAGTGTCTCAGGCAGCTCCTTGATATCAAGAAGTCTATAATCTAGTAGGAGGAGAGAACACACCAGAGGAGGCAGGAGAGGGGGAGGGGGTAGGACACCAATGGGTACCTTGTATGGGGGCATTTGGTTCTATGGAGTTGAAATCAAACAGTGCAATAGATGTGAAGTGAAGGGGACTGAGAGTCCAGTTTCTGCCTTCTATAAAGGAAGGCATTGGGATAAGTTTGGCACTCTGTCCTCCAGCCCTCTAGTCAGAGAGGAGGCTAAGGGAGGGATAGTCGATCAAGGCTTTAGTTAGTCGTATGGTGGTGAGTTTAGAAGTGATTCAGTTATCCTTGGAGGAGCATCTTGGTCCATGAAACTGTGACCATATAGGTCAGCAGATGTAAAGTGTTATGAGGAGGGGTGGGATTAGTTTCTGCCCTCTATAGAAGAAGAGGGAAAAACTAAATATTATATTTTTTTACTTATTTTGTTAAACATTTCCCCAATTCAATTTAAATGTGGTTTGAACTTCTGTCAGGAGTTTTTCAGTCCAAGACACTGACACCTCTACATAAGGCTAAACCCCTCATTTAGGCAGACAAGGAACCTGAAAACTAAGTGGGAGAGGAATTCCAAAACCCAAATCATAGACCATGTCTGGACTACATCTCCTGTCTTTAGAGCTTATGTGTGTATGTGTATTCTACCAAGTCTTTGCAAATGTTTACTATACACTAGGCCCTGGGTAATGCCCAGTCAGTTAATAGGCTTGTTCAACAAGTAGTCAGGGATGGCCCCTTTAATGAGGCAAAGAATAACTAAGTCAGTATGGGAGGAAAACAGCAACATTTACTATTGATAATCACTCTTAAGCCAGGAGGGTCGAAAAAACAGCCCTTAAGTGAAGTTTGGGCAGGAATCTAGTGTGGTACAATCTATAGGCTTCAAAGTGTAGTAGATTTAAGATTTTGGGAAAGGAAAGGAAAGGAAAGGAAATCAAATCCCAAGTTAACTGGGCATCCTCTGGCCATCCAAATTTACCTTCCTTTGTATAGCAGAAGGAAAGGGAGAGGGAGACAGACAGGAGAGGAGGAGCTGAGTTAACTAGCTAGCTGGATCATCATTCAGGCAGCTGGTTCTACTCACAGATTGTTGTGTTTGTCCTTCGTTGCCAAAGACTACGCTATCAGAGAAATAATGGCTTGGCTTGTACTTGACTTTGTTTTGAGTGAGGGAGGGCTGTGCAGGTCACCAGCCTCACTTCTCCTCCAGAGCCATCTGAATCCAGTGATCAGGTATTCATCAGGATGACTAGAGATGACCCAGGAGGCACTGGGAGTCCTTGGCCCCTTTAGGCCAAGGTCTGTGCGGGAACCCACTTAGGGTGAAGCAACACCCTTTCACTGAACAGGACTGTTTAAGAAGTAGTCAGGGCATGGCCTCTTTAATGAGGTAAAAAGAAGAAAGACCTCAGCACAGGAGGGAAACAGCAACAGTTACTGTTGATAGTCACTCTGAAGCCAGGAGGTACAATCTGCAGATGGCTCCAGAGGAGAACTGAGACTGGTGACCTTGCACAACCCTCCCTTACTCCAGACAAAGTCAGGTACAAGTCAGGTCCTCATTTCTCTGATGGCATTGTCTTTTTTGGCAACAAAGGAAGAGCACAACAACAACAACGGCAACAGTGCAACAGCAGTGGCAGCAACAACACAACACAACAACCGCAACAGACAGCAAACAACTACACAACAACAATACAACAAAAACAACAGCAGCAACAACACAACACAATACCACAGCAGCAACAGCAGCAGCAGAAACACAACACAACAACAGTGCAACACAACAACACCACCACCACAACAAAGAGCTTCCCATCAATACTTCACTCAATTCCCAGGACAACCCTGGGCAGGCCCAGGATGGTCATTCTTCCCATTCTTCATTTTCTTACAAATAAAGACCCTTGGGCTCAGAGAGCTGAGGCATTTTTCCCACTGTCACTCAGGGACCTGGGATTGGACTTGGGATTTGTCCTGAAGCCAAGTCCCCTCTCCTACAATGCAGCCTCTCCCCCATTGGAGCTCCTAGACTTAGCCATATCTTTGAAACAATTAGCTGTGACAGGTATGACCGGATGCATTATGATCCTGGTGCCTTTGGACACAATCCTCTGCCTGTTCTGTGCTGGACACTGTTCTAGGTGCCAGAGAGAAGAGAATACTGGAAGGAGTGCAGCTCAGTATGACTGTTCCTGGCCCTGCTGCACAAATAAGGATGGCAGAAGGTTGAATTGACTCCAGGTGTCCTTCCGATGGCCAGTGGTGCTGCTGTGCCCAGTTAGCCAGCTTCTACCTCACCTTGAAATGTCCATTTTCATTAAAAGACATGATAATTCCTCAATTTCCTTTTTAAAAATCAGGGCAATGAAGGTAAATTAATGGGCTTTCTGCCTCTTTCTTGGTTGGTTGAGGTCCTAGGCATTAGGCCCCCCGACTATTCTGGGAGACTGACTTGGCCAGCATTCACAGTCTTCCATAAATGCAAGCCATTTTCCTCCATCGTCATCAACTGACATTGTTGAGTGGCTACTTTGTATCGACAGCATGCCATACAGAGCCTTTCCAGCTGAGTGTGCCAATACAGCCAGGAATAGAATGTGTTGGCCCTTATGGAGTGCGTTCTCTGGAATGTGATGTACTTGAGCCCCTCAACTTGAAACGATAAGTGAAAGGGGTATTAATGCAGATCATTAGAACTCATGCTTCCAAAGTGCCAGCTGGGTATATTTTTTCTCATTCAGCATGAAGTATTTGTGTCAAGACACAAATCTCCAGAAGATCAGGCCTGTCCATTACTGTGTTATACCCTGAAGAACGCCCTATTCTGAAAAAAAGGCAGCTTTGATGGAGGTATCTCAATAAAAAATGAGCTCTTTCGTTCCCCCCCCCCTCACTCCCACCCCCACACCTCCTCAGGAACCAGCAGAGAGGTCAGTGCTGTGGGCAGTCCCAGAAGCAAGGTCAGGTTCTGACTGAGTCAGTCCTGAGATCAGAAATTCTTATCAGGGCAAACAGACATCCTCAGATGTTTCGAGTTACAAAGGAATGGATGGATGAAAGCTTTGTTTTCTGTGGAGAAGAATGAGATATTGAAAACAATGCAGTGGCATCGGGACCTACCTCATTACAAAAAAAAATAATCCAGCCAACTCTTAAATTCTTTGGTTTATCATTTCAAAGCTTCAACATCACCTATTTCCCTTAATGCTGGGTTTAGGGGACAAAATAATTCAGTCACTGACAGAGCCAATGAGCATCTTTTAGGCATTTATTAAATGAGAGCACTGGATTAGATAAGATTTGGGTCCTTCCTGGAGCTCAGCTCTAAAATTGTTTTTGAAAGTAAGTTGTCCATACATCATTAATAAGTAATCCCACCATGGACCATAGGGAGGTGCAGGCAAGTCAGACCCACTAATGAAATCTACAAACACCATCTTCATTATTTACTTTTACAGTAAGTGCTTATATTGGAATGGAAGTGATTAAATCATGTTAGAAACCAAAGATCATCTTTTGAATTGTTTTACTTGATAACAGTCTCCCCTTCCTGAAGTACATTAGTATAGAGATTTAGGAGCTCACTATTTCTCCTCCCTTTTCTTCATCATTGCAGTGACTCCAATTCCATATGCAATCTACACCACACCTGTGTCATATCTCTTCGTCGCTTTGCACAGGCTGTCCCTGAATCCTGGTTTGTATAGAATTCTCATTTTGGCCTTCAAAATGCCCTTTTTTATTTCAAAACTTACCTCAAGTGATACAACCTTTGGGAGGCCTTTTCACTTTTCTCATTGACTAGCATCTCCATCCCTTAAATCACTTTATGTACATATGGAAATTACTGTATTCATTTTCCATGATAGGGGGCTAAATGACAAACATTTATTAATCTAAAACTACATGCCAGGAACTATGCTAAACATTTTATAAATATTAACTCCTTTAATCCAACACAAATTCCTTGAGTCTTTTTTCCTTCCTTCCTTCCTTCCTTCCTTTTTTTCTCTTTCAACTTTAATCCTAATTTTCAAAACACAGAAAATGTAGAAAGCATTTCTGATCAGTAAGGACACTGGCATACACAGGAGGGTCTGCTGTATAGGTTCTTAGATCTGCTTTTCTAAGAGGAAAACAACTTTTCAGGGGTCAACAATCTACTTAAATCAAGCATGTATATTATTCACTTGGTTCAGGGGAAAAATTCAGCACCCTGAACTTTAGAGAAAATACAAACAGAGAAATAAAGATGAACAGACAGGGCTTTCTACTCTCTAACTATAAGCAATACATACAACACAGATCAACAGACAGATCCAACTGTCAAACCCTTATATACATACATAGTTACAAGAGAGAGGAGCACCAACCTCTGGGATTTCAAAGCCAAGGGGGTTCCTTAGTGGCTTCCCAGAGTCTTATCTAGCACATAAACCTTCTTCCAAAAACTAAGCCCCAAAGTAAAAACTCACCTCAGGGTACTGATGCATTTTTCAGAGCTGAAGGGAAGCACCCTCTGACCAGTGCCTCAATAGAAATTAACAAAATGTGCTTGAGGCCTATTAACAGATGGGGAAGATCTTTAACTCTTACCCCCACCCACAATTAACCTTAAATTGCCATTATACTTTCCCATTTGGTGCTTAGTTAAAATAGCACATTGCTGAATGTGGCCCATTGAATTAATTCTATCATGCCATGTAAAATAAGCTCATGGCAAGAGTAACAAAAGTTAAAGGCTTTAGTGACTGCTTATTTCAGCAATCTATGAACCAGAAATATATATATATATATATATATATATATATATATATATATATATATATATAAAACATAAAAAAGTACACCCCCTTAGCCATACCTCCTCCCCCCATATCAATTTGTTCATAATTATTACATTTATAAGGTGCTCCTTGGATATGTTGTTGGGTAGGGACAGTCATACAGAAGGGATCCAAATTTGAATACTTCTCATACATTTTGATGCAATTATTCAAAATCTTTTCAATAGTAAGGAGTTTTATTTGTTCTGCTCTTAGAGCATTTTCCTTAGTCTTGACTAACTAGGATTTTTTAAATGGACTGTGGAGCACCATAGATTCTCTGGTCTTTTTGAGGCATATTGTTCTGCATTAGAATCATTTGGTATCAACCAAGTGAGATAGAAGATTGTGGTTTTCAACATCTCAGTGTGTTGACCTGGGCACTGGTTTTAGCCTCACTGTACTCTTTTCCTGGCATCCTTGCCCTGGCTCTGCAGGAGTGAAAATGCTTTGGTAAAGCATTTTTGGAAAAGCAGGAAGGTAGCATGTAGTTTACCTGTCTAGAAGGAAGTGTTATAAAATCAAGGGAATGTTGACTTATTTATATATGCATGAAATTAGAAAATGAAATTTGAATGGATTATGAAATAATTTTGCCACCATTTTCTTTAATAATTAGCTAAATTGATTATAATCACTTTGAATTAAATTTTAGAATCAAAGAGAGAACATTAGTGAAAGAAGGTGTCACCATTAACTTGGCTATGGCTCTTCCCCTAGCTGCAAAAGGGGTGAGTTTTAGAGAATCATTTGTGAGTCAGAGTGGGTTTCTCATCTGGTAGACCCGGCATTGATAAAGAGTGGCTGAATTCTGGGCTACGCACCCATGTGAAAAAAAATTAAACTACTACAGCAACAATTTGCAATACAAGCTCTTAGATAAAACCAAGACTAATAACCATTCAATTCAATAGAGAGTAGTTTTTAACATATTTTTCCCAAAAAAGTTTAATTGAGGAGGATGCAGAGGTAAGCATGGACCTTTGTGAGCATTCCAAAGAGGAAGTTTTACCATGTCTAACACATAGGATTCCAGGCGTAGAGCCCATCAACTCCTAAGTAGGTTTTACAGCTGAGGAAACTGAGCCCAGAGAGGTTTAATGGAATTTATCTATGACCAGCTAGGTGTGAAGGACCAGGGTCAATATTCTTTTTCATTGTGACCCATTTCTTGGTTCCAGAATCTTAAACAATTCGTTCTATCATTTTCTTTTTCAGTTTTTTTTTTTTAATGTGGGTTATCCACTTTGCTAGTTCTCTGTGAGAAGAGTTGGAAACTAACCAGGCTTCCTTTAGCAGCAGCCAGCTGGTGTATGCTTGGCAAATGAAAATTCCTTTTAATATTTGCAGGATCAAACCATAATAAAAAAATTACATTTATAATAATATAATATGTTAGTAGACTATTAGTGACTTTTTAGGAATGCTATGGTATTGGATATCCATGTCTCTTCCTATCTCCATGAATATGGAACACTGAAAGTTAACTATAATCACATACGGCATTTGAACCTCATTAAGAGTCTGGGTATTGAGTGTCTTACCTACAGGAATTAGAGTTATGCAATGGGCTGCTTAAGTATGTAGTGGCTTCCCTTACCATGAAGATATTCAAGAAAAAACCTGCATGATGACTTCTCATGTTGTGGTTGGAATCAGGTATGGAACATATTCATTAGTGACTTCTGGGGTTCCTTTCACAAGCCTGATGTGCTTTGATTGGTGTTCTCTCTAGAAAGCCTTTCCTATCACCATGTGATGCTATCAACTGCCCGATCTCTAATTAATTGCCTAGCTGCCATTTGGTTAATTTACTTCTCACTCAAATGTTGTTGTGGCATGCTGGAGTGGGCAGTGGTTTTTTAAAGCCATTTGGCATAGGGAAAAGCAGAGAGTTTTGTGATGAACCTTTAAAAAATACGTGCACATGCCTCTTTGGGTCCATTATTTGACATCATTGATGGGAACAAGGTATAGGGCAGTGCTTCCCCCACCCTGTTTCCCCACCCTGCCCCAGAACACTCCAAGATTGAATGGACTCTCTTACTTCACTTTAAGTTCTCAATGAAATGAAATCATTGGTCTTTGATATGGCAACACTTCTCTGGGTCTGTGCTCATTCTTACAGGAGTACTCCCTTGAAAAGTAAGGCTAGCCCCCCCACCCACTACTTCAAATCCTGGGTGATTCCACATAGGAAATAGGAAGAGCATCACCAGATTATCCATGTAGCCCTTGGGCTTTACATGAGCACACCTTCTTTTCCATTCAAATATTTCCCCCCATGATATCTCTTATTACACATAAGCAGTCATACAATCAAAGATACTTACATCATGAGCCATTTCCACAGATATCATCGGTGTGTACTCTATTGGTGATTGGGTGTGGGGGTGGTATCAATTAATGAACATTTTCTATCTACTATGATCAGATATTGAACTATGTGTTAGGTGTAAGAATAAAGAGAATAAAGTCTTTCCAACTTTCCACACCCACTTTCTATTAACTGAGGTAACAAGTGTATATTGAAATGTATGCATAATAAATACAGATAGGTCCAAAGGAGTTACATATAAGAGAGTGGGAGAGGTGCCAGCAATTGGGGGAATCAGATAAAGTATCATTTGTGCATCATGTAATACTTTTTAAAACAAGTAAGAAAGTTTTGTTGATACCCTTTATATTACATAAATCATGATGTGTAGTTTAGTGGGGGTTTTTTAAAATATAAGTACATTTCTCCCTTAGAATTATTAGTGTATTCTATAGTACTACCACAGTATCTTAGTGTGCCTGACTTCCCATAAAAACTAATATTTTCCATTTCTTTTTTTGTAGTATTTGGCATTATGATGAGTGTGAGATAAAACCTCAATTGTGTTTTTATTTTCATTTTTCCATTTCTCTTATTACTGGTGATTAAAAAAACCTTTTTAATCAAAATTTATATTGATACATATTTATCTTATATTGCCTAATTTCCTCTTATATCTACATCATATCCTTTCCCAAAGAACCATTCTTTATACTAAAGATGCTTGTTTAAAAAAAAAAAGAAAAAGAAGAGAAAAACCCCAGCAACACTAATCAATATTTTGTAAAATATTACTTATTTTACTTACTTATTTAATATGTTTCAGCCCCAAGGAGCCCATCCCCTCCTCCCCCCAAAAATCAACCAACCAAATAAAAAAGCTTTCAGCAAAAGAGTGGGAGGACACATCTTCTCACATCTGTTTTTTGCAGTCAAGTTTGTTCTATATAATTCTCCTACATTCATTTTCAAGTTTTGATTTTTGTTGTCAGTCCACTTTCTATTTTTGTAGTCATTCCATATTGACTTCCTGGTTCCACTAACTTCACTTTGCATCTGTTCCCAGAAGTCTTCCCACATTTCTCTGTATTTATCATGATTGTCATTTCTTATTGCACAACACTCTTCTCTTGCATTCATTTACCACAATTTATTTAGCAGTTTAGACTCTAGTTCTTTGTTGCCTTAAAAAGGGCTGCTAAAATATTTGGAGAACCTTTCTTTTTGTCATTTTGCCATAATAAAGAGGAGCCTTTCTGTTTTTCAATTAACTTTTTGGGACATATGCTTTGAAATGGAATCTTGGGGTCAAAAGACATCACCATTTTAATCACATTTTTTAGTGTCTTGTAATGAATTGTCGTGTACGTCTTAAACGCCACATATCCAAAGTAAAACCCACTCTTTTCCCCTTCCTTCATACAACACCATCTTGCTGCTCCTTCAGACTCACAACCTAGGAATCATCCCAGCCTCCTCATTCTCTCTCACTGTCTCCCCCCTTCTAATCTGTTGATTTCCCCTTTTCTTGCATGTGCCCCCTTCTCTCCTCTGACCGTGCCCCCACTGTTGCAATAACTGCTGGTGGGCCTGCCCTCCTCAAGTCTCTACCCTCTCTGATCTGTCCTCTATTCAGCTACTCACTCAAATGTTTTTCCTAAAGTGCAGGTCCAAGCATATCTCTTTCTTACTCAGTCACTCTAGAGGCTCCCGATCACTTCCAGAATCAAATACAATATCCTCTAGTTGGAGTTCAAAGCCCTTCACAACCTCTTTCTACCTTCCAATTCTTCTTCCATCTCCCGTATCACGCACTCTTCAGTTTTGTGACACTGATCTCTTTATCATTCCACAAACCAGATATTCCATTTCTTAACTCAGAGTTTTCTCTGACCTGAGCCTGGGATGTTCTCCTTCCCTCCTCATCTCCTTCCACTGATTTTCCTGGTTTCCTTTAAGTCCCAAATACAAGTCTATCTTTTGAGAGAACACTTTCCCAACCCTTCTTAATTCTAGTTCCTTCCTTCTGTTGATGGTTTTCTATCTATCCTGTATACAATATAGCTTGTTTGAATGTATTTGTTTGCTTGTTGTGAGCTAGTTTGTGAGCTCTTGAGGTCAAAGACCATTTTTGCCTCTTTTTGTAGCCCTGGTGATGAGCACAGTGCCTTCCATATAGTAAGTGCTTAATAAAGTATGTTAATTGATTTTTGATCAATATTTCCAAGTTGATTTCTAGAATAGCTTTAGCAAGGGTGGGGCATTGAGGTCACAGGTTCCCCACCCCTGGGCTACAGGAATCCACAAAGCCACCAACAACTTGGTATTGTGCCTATCCTCATCTTTCCAACCTCCCATGCTTCCTATGTTGTGACACATTTACCAATTTGCTGGATACTAGTTGGAATTCAGTATTGTCCTGATTTGTTGTTATTTTGGTTGTTTAGTCATCTGCCATCATTTCTGGCTCATCATGACCCCATTTTGTGTTTTCTTAGTAAAGATACTGAAGAGGTTTTCTGTTTCCTTCTCTCTTTTTACAGATAGGGAAACTGAGGCAAATAGGTAAAGTGACTTTCCCTTTGTCACAAAGCTAGTGTATCTGAGGTCAAATTTGAATTTTGGGTGATGAATCCATTTCTTGGATGATGAAGAGTCTTCCTGACTCCAGGCTTGGCACTCTATCTACTGTGCCATCTAGCTGTCCTGATTTGCATTTCTCTCATTATAGATAATTTAAAGTCTTCTTTTATCTGGGTGATAATAGTTTTCTTTCCTTCTTTGGAAAACTCCCCCCTCATACTATTGACCAATTGATCACTTGCCTATTGGGGAATGACTCTTTTTCTCATATATTTATATTACTTCTGCATATATCTTGGCTATCAGAACCTTCTCAGTCATAACTGAGGCAAAATGTTTTCCCCAGTTAACAGTTACTCTTCTAATTTTAGTTGATTTTACAAACAATTTTTCTCCAACTTTATGTATTGAGAATTACTAATTTCTTATTTTATGGTACCCTCTATCATTTCAGTAGGAAATCTTTTACAGTCATAGTTGTATATAATGTATCCTTTTGTGTAGTTTCACCTTCTATATTTAAGTAGTATGAGCAATATTGAAATCACATATCCATCATTGCTGTATATGATAGAAGATTTTATTATTCTAAGACTGATTTCTGACAAACTCATGCCATCATTTAGACTAAGATTCTGCTGGATATAAAGTGATAGTCTATTATTAAATCATTGGTGTTGACATCAGAATTGGTAGCAAGTTGGATTAAATTTCCTCTCTGTTCCCCTAGCCCCCCAGATTTCCACTTGTGTCACCTTGGGTACTTTATTTAACATCTTTGAACATTAGCAAAATTGGGATGTATGAGACTCCCTGGCAGAGATCTGGATTAAGAAATATGTGCTGATGTCACAAGAGAGCTGGTTTGAACATCAAGACTTTTAGGTTCCGATCCCAGCCTGTTTAGTAAATGGTATCTTTAGCAAATCAATCACTCAAACTGGTTCTCATTTTTTTTGTCTATAAACCATGGCTCTTGTAGCACAACCTAAGCAAATGACTCTTGTGGTGATTTAAAATGAGTGTTAGTTACATTTTTAACTGAAGTAAGGAAATGATACAATGTGGCAAGTTCTGTCTGCTACTATCTAGGTGTGATATCTGGCACAAGGCATTTCACGATTTAAACCTCTAAACCTCAGTTATATCATTTGCAAAATCAAGCAATTGGAATAAATTATCTCAACTGTCTTTTTCAACTCTTACAGTCTATGTTAACAGGAAATCCTTCTTGGTGGGTAGTGGTGAGTAGATGCTAGCCACTGTCCTGCTATTTTTGTCCTTGATGTTGGACCCTGGAGGAGTTTGATGATCTCATTTAAGCCATCACTTGAGAGTTATTTTAAACTAGCATCCTACTTTACATTAATTTCTGAGTGTAGTGTGGTAGAGGCAAAGGGAAGAATGTAAGGCATGGAGACAGTGGAGCTGGATAGACGCTTCCTCCCTGCGGGACCACAGAAAAATCACCTTATTTCTCCAAAGGTAAAACCTTAGTGTTTCCATCATTCAGAGGCAGATATGGAGACAAAATGAGAGCTATGATGGGTATTTGGGGTGACATCATCCAATCCCCTCATTGCATAGATGAGAGAAATGGCCTGTTCAAGATCATACAGATGCTAAGTGGAACCATCAAGACTTCAACCCAGGACATCCCTTCCTTTCAAATCTATCAGTCAGGTCTCTGTGTCACATCTCTCCAACTAGGAATACTTTCAATGCCTAACTCACAAGTTACTGTGAGAACAACACCGCTGGAATTTTGAAGTATGGAAGAAAGAAAAATTACAATTGCTATATTGTAGGGTATTTGTCATTTTAAGGTGAGGGGTGATGTGCACCACTACATGCCCCAATCAATTGATACGCATCAATCCAACAGTACACATAAGAGTGCCTCCTTCCAACTCCCAAATTCATTCATTTGCCTGACAATTTGATTTATTCACTTATCTATCTATTTATAGTTATTTGTTTGTTTGGAATTGCAATTAGCTGACATGCTTCTAAATTGAGAGTTAATTTAAATTAATGAAAGGTAATTTTTATATGATTTGAATTATGGTTTTGGAATGCATGGATTTTAACTTAGAGTCATAAATCAGTGAGCTGTTTGTTACAACAGATAAAGTCTCAAAAGGAAACAATAAAAATAATGTTGCAAAGAGGCTGATTTAGGCAGAAGTCAGAAAGAATTTCTGAAAGTTTAGGAGCTATCTAGTCCTGCAATGGGTACTAGAAATAGGTGTCCCTTTGATGAGTCTCATCTAGCAAGTCAAACTTGGATTGGATCAGCTGTTGGGAACAAGGTGAAAGGGACACGTTTTCAAGTCTGTGTTGGGCTAGAGGTGGGCACTGATGGCTGTGGCTAAAGACAGACAGAGTGAGGAGTGAAGGGAAGGAAGCCAGCTTCAGTGAGAAAAACAACCTCATATCTGACTCAAAGCTCTTTTACCTTTCTCCTGCAGCTGTGGAGGAAGCAGGTTTGCCAGAGGTTGACCTTTCAAAGCCATGAACCAAGAAAACCCTGCTTTATTGTCTTTGGGATTTCTCTAGTACTCCTGGCCAAAGATCAGCTGTTTTTCACAGTCCTGAATGTAATGCTCTCTAGGATGATTCTTACTGGCCTATTTGGATTCAGTCTGGGCTGAGTGGAAAACAGTTGTTGTTTTTCACCTTTCTCTAATTGGCTGTGTTCACTAATGAACCAGTGGCCAAGGTCACAAAAGGGAAGGCCCCTTTAGGGGAGGAAAAGGAACATCTTTGTATTTTTTATTCATCACATTATGCTCTTTATGCTGTTGAGATTTTATATATATATTTGGGAAGAAAATAATTTTTTCCCTTTGTTATAAAAAATAGAGTCCCAACTGTGTAAATTTGATACGCTCAGTTCTCTCAGGGATTAGGATTTTCAGAGATTTGTTTATGATAGTAAATCTACATTTTTAAGTCTCTTGAATTGTAACTTTGACCTCAAACATGAATCCTACACACTGGCTAGTTTAGGTTTAGGTTGCATGGTATTTCAGACACCAGAAAAGAATTTACATATTAAACAAATGGCTTCTATCAAACAACCCCCACCCTTCACCCCCTCCTCCACAGGGTCAATGTGAATTTCTGTTTTTAACATCATTATTAAGAATAAGAGAGATGCAGTGGATAGACCACCAGCCCTGGAGTCAGGAGGACCTAACTTCAAATCTGGCCTCAGACACATACTAGCTGTATGACCCTGAGCAAGTCATTTAACCCCAATTGCCTCCCCAAACAAACAAACACAATAATAGAGTTGGAGAGAGTACCTTGACAATCCTTTCTGACTCTTATAAGTGAATATATCTATCCCACCCACCACCTACTTGACTACTTCATCTTACAGATGAGGAATGTTAGGCTCAGAGAAGTGAACCACTTTGACAATTCAAAAAG
Source organism: Potorous gilbertii (assembly GCA_028658325.1). Lineage (NCBI taxonomy): Eukaryota > Metazoa > Chordata > Mammalia > Diprotodontia > Potoroidae > Potorous > Potorous gilbertii. The sequence goes on along the minus strand of CM053771.1, from coordinate 553,304,817 downwards.
CCAAGCTCACTTCTCTAGAACCTTCTCTTCTATACACACAGCTGCTTTTTGACAGCTGGTTGAATCATCTTATGTCCTGCTATGATCTTGGCTTTTTGGAATTTCCCAGAATTCTAAATATGTCTTTTCCCTTCCTATCCCCAGTTGATTGTATAAAGCTAATTTATACAACTTTCCAGATTTTTCTAGAGACTTGTAGTTGTGGAAAGTTTGCAGCTGTCTCTGTCAGAGTAGAGAGTGATGGGAGCTCCCAAGAGTAGAAGAAAATCTCCCTGCTTTGGCTTCTTCACCCTGTCTAACTTTTGCACAGAAGTAGTCAGGCTCAGAAATGTCCTGGTCTGGATTTCTGTGAAAAAAAGGCCACTGGAATGCAGGCACTGTCCAAATCTGACAAACATAGGAGGAAAGGGGGTGATCACCATCTCTCCAAGGTCAGAAACACCCAGAAAGGCACAAACCTTAATTTCCAATTGCAATGTCATTGTTACAAGCCAAGCACATCCATCTGTCATGTTTATAGTAACCATCAAGGAAGGACTGAAAAGTCATAAATCAGTATGAGGGACCAGGCATTAGCAATCAGTCAGTTCTACCTGAAGTGCAGAAATAAGGACTTAGGCTAGAAATGAAAACCTTTCAACTTCCTTAAGTGTTCTATGAATGGTCTAGTCTCCACACCTAGGAATACGATCATTGAGTTTCACCCTGCCCTCTTCAGGACATGTATTGAGTATTTGAGTTAGGTCTGGGCCCCGCAGTGGAGAAGGGCATGTTTGAACTCTTGGAGAAAAGAGTGAGTGGGATGGTGAAGAGGGGTGTGCTAAATAAATGTGCTCAATGCAAGGAGGAGGAGAAGGAAGTGATGAGCCATGAGACTACTTTGGTGGGTACTGAAGAGATGGGACTACCAAGAGGGAATAGCTAGAGAAACATTGGGCTACTTGGTCAGGTCTCACCTCTTGACATGAATAGTTTCATAGAAAAAACCCCTCCTCTCCTCTTGGCTATTTCTCACTTAGTGTAGGGGAAAGAATTAGCTAGCGTTGTCATTTAGAGATCAGATTGTAGCTTTAGAGCTGGAAGGGATCTTGGAAGTCATCAAATCCAATCCCTTGCTTTCTAAGTGAGGAAACAGCCCCAGTTTATTAAGTGACTGGCCAAAGCTTGTCTAACTGCTAAATGTTGGAGTTGGGATTAGAACTCATGTCTTCATGTTGCTTAGCTCACTGGTCCATTTATACAACAACTGTGAGTCTTCAGTTCCTATCCTGGCTTAAGCGCTCACTGGTTGTGGGATCTTGACTAAATGCCTTAACTTCTCAGTACCTCAGTCTTTCCTAGAAAATGAAGAAAATACTTCTTAGGTTAATTATCATTCAGGGTTCAATTCAATTCATCGTTTAATAGATGAGAACCCGGCAGACCATCCAGGACAGAGAGTCTTAACCTTTAAGGTGTTACCCACTCATTTCTCATTCTTGTGACACCTGGCAGCCTCTTTTTAGAATCATGTTTGTGGCCTATATTTATGGTTGAAGGAAAAAATAATTTCAATTAGATATTAATGAAAATCGATATGTATTTTTCCCATGCAAGTCCAAAGACTTTCCGAAATGTATTCACAGATTCTCCAGCTCCGAAGAAGCCCTAAGTCCAACCCTCTCGCTTTACAAATGAAGAAACCAAGGTTCGAGGAGTTTAGTGGACTTGCCTATATTTTACACACAGGGAGTTTCAGATAGAGGAGTTGAATGCAGTTTTGTTCTTCCAGAGGGAGGGAATGTTTCTCTTTTATCTCTAAAGTCAAAACGCTTTTGTTAAATGTCTATTGTGTTCAAGAGAGTATGCTAGCACTTGGAGATACAAAGGAAAAACAAACACACAAGGAAATAGTCTGCTCCCATGGTCACCCAGCAGACAGTGTTGGTACAGCCCTTAGCAGTCCTGGAAGACAATAGGCACTAAATATATGCTTATTCTCTTCCCCCACTCCTCTCGGGCCTGCCTTTTGATTGTGAAGATACAACACATGTATGGATGAGGAAATGTCCATTTGTACAAAAGAACCACAAAGAATTTACAGGAGGAAGAGAGAGCCAACAGACTGGTGGATCAAGAAGGGCCTGAAGCAGAGGATGGCACCCAAGGGCCCTTGAGGTCAGGAACAGCTTCCTTTGGGTCTTTGTGGTCACAGCCCATAGATTAGTTTATGGCTCATGGAAAGTCCTGATCAAGTCATTTGGGAAGTTGTTTGTTTGAATCTTTGTGGGAATGAGTGATTTAGGGGGTGTTGTGGGAAAGGAACTAGCGAAAGGCCTTTCTCATTTGAAAAACAAACATGGATCTTTCCTATCACGATGAAGAGGAAAAGACTTAATTTCTTTTTGCGGCATCTTCTGCAAAGATCCTGTGGGCTGAGGCTTCTTTGCATCTCACACTCATGGCATGTAGGTCGGATGATGGAATGACCTCTTCCTCAGTGGTAAAGCCCTGGTTCTTTGTCATAAAATGCTGATTGTGTAATATTTGAGTCACCTATTACTTGACTGATTGATGGCTTGGTTTGTTAGTTGGCTAGTTAGGGAACATTAGATTTTTTTTCTCACTTGATGGATAAAGATTCTTATGTCCTGGGATGATTTTGAGTAGCATGAGAGACCTGTGTGTTCCACTAGCTTGGGCCCCTATGATTGTTTTAGCCCTTCAGCAGAATCATGGGATGTGCTGAGGACAAGCATAGCAAGGGCCATATTCTTAGTGTGGGGAAGCATGGGAAGGAATAGGAGTCACTATGGCCAAGATAGGATGATGCCTGTTAGTAAGGGACTTGTTGGTCTAGTGCATCTGTTTATGTGTGTGTATGTGCATATAGAGAGGGCTCCCAGTGAGGTCTAGCCAGCATGTAGAGGGAGGTGATGCTGGCCTCAGATGCTAGGCTTGACAAAGACAATCAATGGTCCGACTTCCTGCCGTGACCTTTTTGCCTCAGGAATTATGTGCCCGCTTTCCCTTGACTGACTATCTCTTCCTCTGGAGAGCACTATTCCCAATAATGTGATGCTTCTCTCTCCCTGGATTAGAGGCTTCAGGTAGCTAAGGCTTGTCTTTTGGGAAGGGCATTTGATTCTTTGTGAAGGCTGCTTTGGAGAAAATGGAGTTACTGAGGGCCACTGTTGTTCCTATCAGCATGATGCAGCGCTGAGGGAGGTCACATCCCTCAGGAGAGAAAGAAGAGCTGTGGGCCAGAGGTATTCCAGGGAAAAAGAAAGGGAACAGCAGGCAAAATGAAAAAGACTCAAGCATGTCCTCGGCAGCTCTGGGGAAGCCCCCGGGCGGAGGGGGGGGGGCGGAGCGGCTGTCTCCCAGGCCCTTCTTGCAGCTGTCTCTTTAATGCAATGCTTTCAGCTAAGGAAAACATGTTTGGCCCATGCAGGGCCAGATTGGGTGGCTCTCAGGGAGTTCCCACTCGGGACTCTCAGACCCAGCATGTATTACCACTGAAGTCAGCCCAGTACAGTCCAGCTCTATGGCTGGATCAGCCATTTAGCTCCTCCCTTTCTCCCAGTCTTGTCTGAGCTGTCACTGCTTTCCCTTTCCTCTCTCTTCTCCTCTTCATCCGCTTCTTCCTTGCCCTGCCCCATATACCTGCAGAGAATTCTCAGCAAGGGCCAGGACTGGGTGAAGCCAGACTGCTATCTCATCCCTTCTCTAAACTCTAAATATTTTTGGCAAGCCCTGCTGCCAGGCCATTTTCTCTGTGGGATAGGCTCAGTTTTATTTTGTGCGGGTATTTCCCAACCTTCCTTATTTGGAGGGTGATGGCTTCCACAGGCTTCTGTGTTCTACCTCCCACCCACCTTCATGGATCATTTCTGAAATATCTTGAAGTAGAGGGGTATGCTTCCATATTACAAGAGTCCATGTGGGCTCCATCAGCTTGGGCAATCTGAGATCTGGCAGGCAACATTCAGCTCTAAGAGTATGTGCATCAGTCAGTGATCACAAAACAGCTAGCTGCTGTCCAATGTTGTGCTAGGCAATTACACAGAGTGATATACTTCTGGATACTTGGGATCATTAATTAACCTCTTATCCCAACAAGAGCCTAGAGGTGGAGAAAGTAATTTGATTTTCATTGTTTTCTAATTATGAAGTCAGAAAGCTCATCAAAGAAAAAAAGGAAGGAGAAAGTATTACCCAGTGCCATCCCAGAGACTTAGTTATTGTAACTTTCAAGATTTCTGGAGTTGGAAGAAACCATACACAATATTCCTTGTTTCCCTCAAGGAAGCTCCCTATAACATCCTTGACAGAAGACTATCCAGTCTCCACTTGAGCACCTTCAAAGACAGGGATCTTACTTGATTGTGGAGAAGGCTGAATTGCCCTACAGCCCCAGTAATCTTTTACATCTTTGTTTGATCCATTGGTGCCTAATAAATGCTTGCTGTTGGCTTCATTTCAGGGGCTTGATATATTTTATTCTGGTACAACAAACATTTCCCAAATAACGCCACCCCTTCTCTTCACAGTGCATTTCTCCCTACAACACTTGACTGATTGTCAACATCCCTGAAGTTTTGTGTCCTTTGAGAGTGGGTCACTGTGGTCCTATTGGTGCACTCTGTAACTGAACACTTTGGTACCTTTCCATGGGGACTTCCTGCATCTTTTTGGGATCATTGTGTAGTTGACTTTGGACCATGCTTTCCTCATTAGGGAGATGTCATTTTTAGGGAGTTTTTTTCCTTCTATTAAATCAAAATCTCTTTAACATTCATCCAGTCATCCTATGTTTCACTTTCCCGTTTGCTCACTCTCTTTCAGTTCAGAGGTAGGTATTATGTTCTGCCCCCTCTTTCCACCCAAATCTCTTCAAGCTAAACATCTTTCATTCTTTCTTTTTTCTCCTTTTCTTTTAAATTTTCCTTCCTTTACTTTTTGAAGAACAGTTGTTGCTGTTTAGTTGCAAAATCTCCCCTTCCCTCTGCTCCCTCCTCCCACCCAATGAGAAGGCAAGAAAAAATAAAACTTATTATACGTAGTCATCATCATGCAACTGGTGGTACAGTGAATAGAGCTCCAGGCCTGGAGTCAGGAAAACATCCTTCCCTGAGTTTAAATCTGGCCTCAGATACTAACTAACTGTGTGACCCAGGGCAAATCATTCAACCCTGTTTGCCTCAGTTTCCTCATTTACAAAATGGGCTGGAGAAGGAAATGACAAACCACTCTAATATCTTTGCCAAGAAAACCCCAAATGGAATTATGAAGATTTGAACACAACTGAAAAACGACTGAGCAATAATTGTGCAGAACAAATTTCCTCATTAGCCATGTGTCTGTTCAAAGAAAAAAAAGAAAGGAAAAGAAAAAGGTAGAAAGGGAAAAATGTGTTAATTGCACTCGGAGTTCATCTAATCTTGATATGGAGGTGGATAGCAGTTTTCCTTATGAATTCACTGGAATTGTGGTGATTCATTGTCATCATCAAAGTAACTAAGACTTTCAAAGCTGATTATCTTTACAATATTGCTGTTACTGTGCAGCCTACTTTGTTTTTCAGCTGTCCTTTTATGGGGTCATAAAATCCTCTATTTCAAGGTTTAAGGAACTTGTATAGTCATCTAAGATAATCCTCTCAATTGTACCGGAGGAACTAGAGGACCAGAGAAGCTGACCTACCTTCCATGAAATCCTCTTTCTACATGTTCCTACCATTCTCATTCTCTCTCTCTCTCTCTCTCTCTCTCTCTCTCTCTCTCTCTCTCTTTGTTCATTGACAAAATATGTTCATTATAATTTGGGAAAGGACCCTATTGATTAGGGAAATCAGAAAAGGCTTTGTGTAGATGCTTTAGTTGGGGTTCTGTTTTGTGGAAACAAGGGGTTAGAAGTGGAAGTCAGGAGAGAGACCATTCAAGAGGTGGAGTACATTCAGTACAAAGATGTGGAGGGATTGAATAGTGTGTCAAGAATGGGGAATGGCCAGAAATCCAGTTTGGCTGGATTGTAGAATGCCACAGAGTTAAGTTGGGGTGGAGCAATGCAGGAAAAGGCTGGAAAAGTTGTGTATGGACAAGTGGCGATAGACTTTAAAGACCAGGAAGAATTGACATTGGATTGTAGAGACAATAGGAACCACTGGGCAGTTCTGTCAGGAAGTGACCTCTCCCCACTTTTTTGTCTTTTATTGAGCTTAAATATTTTCGTTGAAACTCCATCCCACTGTTCTTGGCTTTGCTGTCTGGGACCAAACAGAGCAAAATCAATATGGCGCTTCTCTTTGGTCCTATAGATGCCAGGCAGCCCAAGTCGGGTCTTCTTACTTTTGGAATATACAGCATATGCATCTGTTATTGGGGGACAAAAGTTGAGACTTTAGAGCTTCACACTGGTTTAACACAGAAAATGAAACCATTATGAAGAATCCATCATGCTGAAGGACTCCCAGCAGATCAGATGTCTCACATTGGCTTGTTTCTCCTCTGCTCTAAATTCTTTAGGGACCCTCTATCCCTTTCCTGTCAACTCATTTTATGCAAGAAGGGTTTCTGTTCATCAGATAATTATATCTGAGTCTTGATCTCTTTTAATTCAACAAACATTTATTAAGTGCCCCCAGATGTGGGGGCATACACTTTCGTACCTGTGCTGTCATCTGTTGCTGAACAACCAGACCAAACCTCAGAGATCTCAGACTCAGATTTTCCTGTGGAATCACCACCTGCCACATGAGGCCAATGGGAAGCCTTTTTCAGCAAACACACTCCTTCACAGTTCTGCGGCCTTGAAGGGCACAACTTCCACCTCTTTGTTCTGTGTTCTTTCTCTTCATGTCACTTCCATGGCCACTTTCCTCATGATGTTCCAGAAGAACATTTTTCTTCCCCTGAATTTGCTTTTCCTTCATCACTTGGTAGCCAGCCAATATCACAACAAATCAAGGGATGCAGTCCAAGCTTGCTGTATACTTTCCTGAGAGTTTTGTGAATTTATAATTTAACCAATAAGCATTTTGAACATTAAAAACCTAGTTATTTTAAGGAAATATCTGAATAAAATGGAAACAAATTCTTTTACAGCCTTAAAGTGCAAAATTGTTTTACATATATTTGCATGCACACATATGACTGTAAACTATATAATACACAGGCCAAATATACACACGCACATACTAGACATGTGGAATAAACAGATACACACAATGTACTGTTACACAAAACACAACATGCATACATGACACATGCATGCTCCTCATAGGTGCCCCCCAGAGTTCTGTCCTAGGCCCTTTCCTCAGCTCCCTCTATCCTGTTTCACTTGGTGATCTTCTCAGCTCCCACAGTTTTAATGAACCTTTCTATGTTGATGATTCTCATATCTCCTTTTCCTACCCCAACCTCTCTTCTGACCTCTGATTTTACATCTCCAACTACTTTTCAGATGTCTCACATTGGATTCCCAGTACACATCTTAAACTGAACGTATCCAAAGCAGAACTCCTTCTCTCTCCCATTTAAACCTTTACCCACCTTCATCTTATCTTCCGTACTACTGTAGCGGGTAACTGAGTCTTCCTGGTCCTTGAGATTCACAATCTAGTTATCATCCTGAGTTCCTCACTATTTCTCTCTCACCACTATATTCAATCTATTGCCAAGTTCTGTCAGTTTCACCTTTGTGATAGCTCTTGATTCTACTTCCTTCTCCTCTGTCCTTCTCCCCCCTATGGTGCAGGCTCCCCATAACTTCACACCTGGACTATGGCAATAGCTGTTGGGGGTCTGCTTGCCTCAAGTCTCTCCCTGCTCCAGTTCATCGTCCATTGAGCCACCAAAGGGATTTTCCTCAAGCCCAGGTTCGATCGTCCACCTCCCATTCCCAGCCCTGTACTCCAATTCCAGAGGCTCCCTGTCACCTTGAGCATTACATACAAAAATCCTGCACTTGACATTCAAAGTCCTTTCTAATCTCACCTCTCTCCTACCTTTCAGGCCTTCTTAGTTCTTTCTTCCCTTCACATATTCATGAGTCTAGTGACACAGATCTCCTTACTATTCCATCTGTCTTCTCCAGGCATGTCCTCTAGCTGTATGCAATGCCAGGAACACTCTTTCTCCTCACCTCTGGCTTCCCTTTAAGTGCAAACTAAAGTCCTATCTTCTATAGGAACACTTTCCTAGCCCCTCTCCTTTGCAGTGCCCTCTCTCTCTTAATTATTTATCCTTTCTGTAGCTTGTTTGTACACTACAGGTTTGTTTGCATGTTCCCTCCCCCATTAGATTGTGAGCTCCTTGAGGGCAAGGACTGGCTATGGTATCTTTTTACATTCCTAGCGAATGACACAGTGCCTGGAAAATGTTTCTAGATTGACAAACACTCCCAGGTAACACCCACACATTTCATCACAGGACTTTTACCATAAGAGGACATTTGCCCAGTATCTTTTCTCTCCTTTGTAACTGCACAGCACAGTGGCTTTAAAAATCTTGGATCATCTCCCATTGACTTTGGGGGCTTTTCCAGCTCTGATGCTCAGGGGACCTAGATGCTCACCTCTCATTAACATTAACAGGAGTTACCAGCCCTAATTCCCAGAGCACTCTAGCAGAGTTTTCCATGACAGGTACACCATTTGGATGAATAGAGTGAGCATGGTAAAAAGCAAACAGCAATTGTAGACACTGTATAATACCATAATATCACAGGGAGGTGACATATTCCTATGTATCTCTGACCTCTTTGATGTGCATCTTCCCTTCAGTGATACTAATACACAGTCTACCCCCCCCCAACCCCCTACAACTTCTCCTTGTCTTCCTATAGGTTGGCCACATTGGTTCCCTCTAACCAACCCCTCCCACCCTCCCACCAACACACGTTTAAGGGAAAATCTGTGGTATCCCTACCTTATCTAGCTCCTTGAATACATACAGAAAACCACTAGAAACAGGTTTTCTTAATGAAAAGTTTCCTAAATGAGTGGGAAAAAAACATTATTGTAAAACCTTCAGTTCAGCAGACATGTATGAAAAGTGTACAGCTGACAAGACACGGCTTTAGGCTGAGTATATAAGGACATGGTCACATTAGGCCCTGCTCTCAAGGAGATCATCATCTAATGGGGGGCTACAGCATTGGGACATAAATAAATAGTTACATATGATTTTGAAGAGAGGCAGTATGAATAAATAGAGGGGAGTCACATGCAAATTGAGCCTTGAATGAAGATTTATATAAAAGCCTTGGAAGCAGAAGAGAAGAGAGTTCATTCCATGCATGCAACTTGTCTTGAGCAAATGAAGCAAAGTAGGAGATAAATGCAGAGGTCAGAGATCAAATGGGAATTTAGTTTAACTGGGACTAGCAATGCCTAAAATGTGCCACAGGGGAAGCTAGAGCTGCATCCCCAAAGGCCTGAGATGCCAGTCATCAAGGACAGCTGTTTTACCATACAGATAAGAAGAAAGCTTTGGAGCAGGGGGTTGGAGACTGGCCTTTCTTTAGCAATCTTATTTTGATTCTGTTGATGATTTGGAGAGGGGAAAGTCCAAATAACTGATGATTAATTAGAAGATTATTGCAACACTCTACTGAAATGGTGATGAGAGCTTCAATTAGGGTGGGAACTTTGTGAGTGGAGAGAAGGGAGGGATTTGAAATATTTTATAGGACTAGAGTTATAAAGAAATGGCTTGGAGGTGATAGTGCTTCAGATAAAAACAGGGACCTTTGTAGAAGGAGAGTTAATAATTTCATCCACTGAGTTCCATTTTGAATCAAATAACCTAAAATTTCCCCTTTTATTACAATTCTTTCATGGCACAATGGGAGGTAGAGTAGCCAGATTCTGAGCTTTGCATGGGAAGATCTGAGTATGAGTCCCCTTCAGATACTAGATGCATGATGGCTAAGTCTCAAAGGTAGGACAGTCAGACATGAGTGGGTTTTTTCTCATCAGTGATCCCCTCTGAGAATGAAGCAATTCTATAGCAATTAGTATCTGGTTTCATTTGATTTTGATGGAATAACTTCTCTTGCCCTAGAAATTTTGACATGAATGACATGAATGACATTATGTCCCAGCAGAACTCATACTTGTTGGGAGTCAGGAGATCCAAGTTTTATATTCAGTTCTGCTGAGTCTGACACTTTTTATGACTTGGAAGTTTGGAGACAAGTATATCAGCTTCTTTTTCCAATTCCTTCTAAAATCATAGCATGGTTGACATGACTTGCCTTTTAGTAGATCAGGACCACCAGAATGATCACTAAAGTTCTGGGTTCCTTCTCCATGTTCATGAGTTTGGGTCCTAAAGGATAAACTTGAACTTATAACTGAGGTTGAGGGAACAGGTTAATTGACTGATTATCTCCATCAACACCACGCTAGAAGACAAGCTAGTGCTCTTACCTAACAGGGGCACCATATATTTCTTTGTCTCCTTCCTTATCCCTATATTTTCATTCATGGGCATAGTCAAATATCAAAGCTTAGGTGATGAATAATTCAGTATGAACTCCCTAGAGGAAACAGTATTTTTCAAAGTTTTTTTTTTTAATTCAGGGGAAGAAATTATTTCAATTATTTCCTTCTTTTTGAGTCTTTTTTTTTTCTTTGATGAACAGACAGGCATATACATTGGATTTTTTTCAGAGGTGTGTGTTTATGTTTCATTTTCTCCTTTTTATTCCCATTATTTGAAATTGGATCAATCTTTTCTTGTGGCATTGGTGTCTCTTGTTGCTCCTGTCAGCACGGAATCTTTTCTTTAGAAATGAAAGAGTTAAGTGGAGATAATCCACTCAGCAACCTTATCTGACAGCGTGTCCCATTCCACCCCTTTCCCCCCTCAGTTCTCCTTAGAAAGGAGACAAATTTGTTTATATCCTTCAACAAATGGTTGTTTATTAAGAATCTGTTTTGTGTTTGGCATAGTGTTTTGTGCTGGGGTTGTGAAAAAATAACATTAAAATTAAAAACAAAAATTGCCTCAGTGCTATTTCCAAAAGTTCATTATTTGCATGTGAAGCACATTCAATGATGTCCCACAATGACAAGGTTATCCACTTGTGCCCTCTTTTGTCAACATTGAGAACATGCTGTTCTCATGTTGTGTTGGGATATAACAGAAGGATCTAACAGAACTGACCCAGACCCTGCTCACATACCCCCAATCAGTCATCAACAAGTATTAGAAAGTGCCTGGAGTCAGCCACAATGCCAGGTGCCATGAGAACTCCATCCCATTCCATGATGGAAATTGAATTGTCAATCCAAACTCTGTCTTCAAGATGCAACATCAGGAACAGGCCAGAGAGGTTTTTGTTAGTTCCTTTGCATTCTCTTAGATGCTCAATGGATAGTAATGAGCTTTCATTTATTTGTATTTGGTTGATGGTTACAAAGTCCTGTGATTTTTCCCTCTCAATGGAAAAAATGCTATTTCAATACTTCTCTTGAATACATGTGCTACGGGCAGCCTGCTTAAGGGCTGCGTAATCGACTCGTTTCCTTTTGACAGGCAGTGGACATGTTTTGCCATCTTTTTTAAATTAAAGAGAATGAATAACCATTTGATTTTGTTTTTCAGAACCCCAGCTGAAAGGAATTGTGACAAGGTTATTCAGCCAGCAGGGATATTTCCTGCAGATGCACCCAGATGGGACGATTGATGGCACCAAGGACGAGAACAGTGACTACAGTAAGGACACCTAGCCTGCTTCTGATCAGACTGAAATCAATGGAGCCCAGCTTTAAGACTCCATGTTGTTTTTCTTTTTTAAATAGTAACAAGAAAATGAAATGCCAAACCTCTGGTCCTATGGGACACTTAGATTTATGTCATTGACTTTCCTCCCTTCCTTCCTTCCTTCCTTCCTTCCTCCCTCCCTCCCTCCCTCCCTCCTTCCTTCTTCTTTTGCTTCCTTCTATCTTTACACTCTCCTCTACCTCCCTCCTTTTTCCATTTTTTCCTCATTTGCTCTCTTTCTCACTTTCACATGGTGGTAATAACCAGAATATTAACTCCAAGGGAAGAGTTATGTGCATAGATTATCAGAGATTTGAGGTTGAAGAAACCTGAGCAATCATCTGGTTTCGAGACTTTTATTTTATAATTAGGGGAACTGAGGCATATAGAGATTAAGTAACTTGCTTTGGATTGCCTCGTCAGTACCTGAACGGGGCTTTGAACCCAATTCTTCTCTTTAAGAATTCATCTTCTGGCTCACTCACAGCTGTTGGCAGTTGGCAGCTTTAGATACAAAGGAGATGTTTTTTGCAATGGCCCCTGAACTCTTCATTATTCTCATAATGGTAAGAAACCTAATTTATTATTAATGGTGACAACAGTGAAGAAATTCCAGTACTGTATTAGCTACCGTTATATGTGGTATGTTAAGGTTTCTGAAGAACTTGAGTCATGTTAATCCACTTCCTTAGGGATGGTTTAATAATTACTAGGCTTAAGCAATAGAAAAAAATAAAAAAATTGCAAAAACACTAGACATTTCCCCACATTTTCCTAATTCTCCATTTCCTAATTCATCAAAACATTCCTGTCTCACACTCCTAGTCCTCAGGAAAACTTAGTCATCTTTCTATGAAAGTCCTGTGCCAATTCTATCCTCACTGAAAACTTTATCCTGATCTAGAAGAGTTATCTCCATGCTGTCAGGTTGAGTTTTCCTCTTCTTGACATTTTGAAGATGCAATTTAGGATTATAGATTTAGAGATAGAGGGAATCTTAGAGATCAATGAGTCCACTCCATTTTACAAATAAGAAAACCAAGGCTCAGATTTTTAAGTGTCTTGCCTAAGGTCACACGGTTACTAAACCTCAGAGCTAGGATTTGAACTCATGGCCTGGGACTCTAAATCCAGTATTTTCTCTTTTGTACTTTGCTGCCTTTTAAATAGGGCACAGGAAGCTGAGATTCTCTCCCTACATAGATGGTACATAAAAGACATTATTATACAGTTGGTGTGGTAGGTAACAACTCATTCATTAATAGCAGACACAGAAGAATGATTGTAAAGAGCAGAGCAGTGAAAAAGTGAAAACCTCTTCTTGTTCCTCCCTTCAACCTTCCCAGATAAGCTCAACTCTCTTCTGTTGATGTGCAGGGTGAGTCGCAATAAAACCTTGTGAGATGCTATGTACTCTAAAAGAAAAAAAGGTCTTTGCTATCTCAGTTCTTACTTCAATGCCTTGCAAAGATGCTGGCTATGACTCTTGGACAGTCTGTGTTTCCTGTGTCCATATGTGGGACAGATTTGTAAAATGGAAAACGCAGTGATTCTTTCAAAGTCATTCTGCAATTATTGATTGGTCATGGGGTTATCATTAGATCATATTCAGCAATCCAGGATCCTTGCTTCTTAGTATTTATAGAATTACTTTTTCTTTACTTGAAAGAGGTATTTAAAAAGAGGCAAAAATGTAAGTTACTTGCTCCTCAGAAAAAAATTAAAACCCACTCAATCTGGGACAGCAGCCTTTGCTCTTTTACCTAGGCAGCACCCTTAATCCAGATGCAGACAACTAGGCACTCAAATGTTTGGAAAATATTACGGGTGGGGGTTATTGTATACCCTTCCTCAGCTGTTCCTGGAAAACCAATCTGAAAATACATTCCCTTCTAAAACTGGGTCAGGGGCATTATTGTGCAGATAGAAAGCTTACTCTTATATTCTCACGAGGTGTGGGAATCATTGGTAGCTAGATGCTCAAACAGATGGTGTTAAAAGTGGCATGAATTTGAACTTTTGAGGACCTGAGATTGAATCCAGGCTTTGATATTTACTATCTGTGTGACCTTAGAAAAGTCATTTAATTTCTTGACTTCTCAGTTCCCTTTTCATTAAATTAAAGGTTTAGGAGAGACCATTACATCCAAACTTTTTTTTTTTTTGGCACATGATAGTAGTTGTAATATGTGTATCTGTGGACTGAGAAAATGTACCATGACAGAACATTGGTATATGTCGTATCTCTTCTGGACTCATACTTACAAATAGGATCCCCTGTAAGATGACTATCTCACATTTAAGGTACTCTGTGAGTCTACACTGCTAAAAATAGATTATGAGCCCTTACCACTGTATGTACTTTCAATATTAAGCCAGAGAAAACAATTCAAAGGAAAAAAAAAGTATTTACTGAAATGGCAAAGCATAAACAGTGCTGATAAAACATTCCTCCTTCCCTCAAAATAAAGCATAAATTAGAAGACTGAGCACACCCACACTCATACACCTATACCTCTCCCCCACATGCATATATACACACATACATACAAATAAACACATACAAACACACACAAAGATTATGCTAGTAAAGAGACAGACATACAGGGGATACATGTGGCCAAGGTGAGTCACACTTTCAACGCTTTTCCAGCCCAAATGTCTTTTTTCTTTTCTGCATTTTCCCTTGGGCTATGGCTTCTTTGTTGAGTAAGTTTCTTCCCTAGGCTTCATGGATCCTCTCCTTTCCATATAACAGTTCAGCTCTGTGGATGGACTCTCTGAGGCTGCTTCCTAATGGGCATGAGCATGGCCTAGTAGGCAAGAATCTCTGCTCTTTGGAGGAGGGGGTACATCCCTTCTTCCCCTGTGCTCTGGCATCAATCAGTAGAGATATATTAAACTACCACTCTGTACTCTGTACTGAGAATACAACAATGAAAGTGAAGCACTCTCTCTCCTCAAGGAGTTTCCATTCTGATGATGAAACCATCATGAATGTATTTAAGTATATACAGGAAGTATGCAAATCAAATCCAACATAGAAACCAAGAAAGGATTCATGCAACTATGGTACTTGAACTGAGTCTTGAAAGATAAGAAAGATTGCAAAATATGGTAGCATGAAAAGTAAGTCTTCTAGATATGGAGAAAAGTCCATGCCAAGGAAAGAAGATATGTAGAATTATGTTTGAGGAACATCAGTAAAAGTGATTTATCTGGATCATTGAGTGTGAGAAAGAAAGTAATATTGATCAAGCCTAGAAAGTTATGAATGATATGGGTTGTGATGAACTTTGCATGCCAAATAGTTTATATTTTATATTAGAAGAAATAGAATTGCCAGAACTTTTTGAATAGGGGGTAACATGTTCAGACCTGCAATTTAATTAAATTACTTTGGCAGATGTATTAAGGAATCATTAGAATAAGGGGAGAATTGACAAATTAGGACATTATTACAAGAGCTGGTGAAATCCTGGCATAAGGTGGTGGGCATGTGATTAAAGAAAAGGAGATTTAAACAGAAAAATTTGTGAAATGACAAGATTTGACAAAAAATTGACTAAATGAGATGTATGTACATGCAGAGTTGAGGATGTTGAGGATGATGCCAAGGCTGTGAAGGATGAAGGTGCCCATGACAGAAATAAGGAAGTTTGAAATGAGTGGATTTCAGGGGAAAATGAAAAAATTATATTTTGGACATATTGAATTTCAGTGCGAGGCATTCAGTTTTGAATATCCTATAGGCAAGGCTGAGGGTCAGGAAAAAGACAAGGGCTCAATGTAAAGACTGCGGAGTCTTCTGTATGATACCATGGGAGCTGATATCATGACCAAATGAGAGAGCATAGAAAAGAAAAGATGACCAAGGACAGAACCTAAAGAAGCACTAATAATACTTTGTGTGTGCATGAAGATACAGCAAAGTTAACTGAAGAGCAGTCACACAGGTTGGGACAAACTGTCAGAGAAGTCTGGAGAGCCTAGGGTGGTCAACACTGTCACATACTGCAGAAAAAAATTAGGAAGGGGGAATCTATAGAAGATGGAGGAAAAAATACGTAAAGGGAAAGTGAGGAATGATTCCCTCTCAGGAACCAAGGTTTTCTTCCATGTGAGTGCTTTCTCTGATACTTGACGTGAACATCTCTCTACCAAGGAAGCTTAATGGTTCAGCAGACAGAGAGATGGACCGATAGAAAGGGAGACTGTGTTTCATTCTAGCCTAGCTGTGAGGCTCTGAGTAAGTCACTTAACTTCTGCCTCAGGTTACAATTTTTCTGTGAAATGGAAATCATATTAACACTTCCCTCTCAAGGTTTTGATGAGGATAAAGTGATATGACCTATGCAAAGTCCTTTGCAAAGCTTAAAGCACTTTATAAATGCTATTCTTCCTATTTTTCCTGTTATTAAAAATGATTTTAGCCTTAGCTAATTTCCTTTCTAAGTCCACATGGAAGCACTCTTGAGCGTCAGTCATCCACTGCCTAGTTACCCTACAATACCATTAACTAGATAAAAGGAATTTCTTCATAGATCTCAAGAGAGATGCTTATTTACACTTCAATTACTCTGTTAAGTCAGAAACTAGAGGCCTCTTTAATACCTGAAAAGATTAAAAAAATATTATTTCTAGTTTCTACTGTCTGGATTTCTACTGTATTGATTCTACAATGTAATTGATTTTATACGGTATTGATTTTTATAATTGCATCTGCATCTGCCTTTAGCAACATTTCTATGTCCTTGACTGGAGTTCTTGAATTTGGTTTTTCCTCTGAGGTAGCTTTGCCAAGAAAATCCCAAAAGGGGTCATGAACAGTCTGAAATGAATGAAGAATCGGACTGAAAATGCCTGAACTAGCTTAAAGTTAGTTTAAAAGAAAAGTTGTTATCTCCCATGTCAGTGCCCCCTGGGATACTTCCTGGATATGTGTTAAGTCCAACAAGCTAACTTCTTGCCAACCCTAAATGATATATTGTCTGTTCTTTACATAATTAGGGGAGTTTCTCCCTTCCAAGGGGACAGTATTGGGTAGTTATGATCCCCTAGCAAAGACTACAAGGTTCCATAAAACAATGAACATGCCTTCATTTAATTAGCCTTATCTGAATGTCAGCTCACCTTTCTCAGTATAGCCAAAAATAATGTTCCTGCTTCAACCCTACAACCTATCAACTTTTCTCCATATCTACTAAGGCCCCTGCATTGTTGTATATCATTAAAGAGGGTCCCCTCCTTTTCAGATCACTGACTTTGCTGAGGTTACCAAGCTGATCTACTTTGTTAACAGTTTTTTATGTCATTCTTAACAATCTCATCTTGCTTGGAGTCTGTGCCTCAATATATCTTTACTAAATTTATGGCAGTCATACCTATGTAAAGTATATGTGGTAAATTTCACAATCTGAAAGGGAAGAAACCTTTCACTTTTTGGTGTGTTCTATACTTATAATTTTATTAGTGATTTAGAGAAACTCCATTAATCATAGATACTAGTCATTCATCACTATGTGTGAATTTAGTGCTGTTTTAAATGAGTTTTGTGTTTTATCAATCACAACCATATCTACTAGGCATTTAAAAAAAGCAATGAGCAGTTGATTCTGTCTATAGAAGTTGCCTTTGGTATTTAGGGTACTGAGTCATTGAATGAGATGGGCTGCTCTCAAAGATTGTTTCAAAATGCATTGCTTGAGGTTCATATGAATTTGCAGATTCCTTGAAGTAACTTCAGTTCCTCAGGGAGTTATAAAGTTAGGATTCCATTTTGAATCATTCTGCCTAGCCACAAACATAGATTTTAAAATTTTGATTTCCCTATTCAAAATGAAAGCCAAAGTAGAGAAGGCAGAGGGAAGGAAAGAGAGGGATGCTAGCCTTGTGAATATTGTGTTTATAAATGTCATTTTGAAATGTCAGAAGTTTAATTGTGGTAATGCTAAGGCAGACAGATGACACAAAAAAGGGAATCTACATTGTAGCTGATGTCTGTGCTTTGTGAGGATCCTAGGAAATGTCAGTATACGTCTGCACTTGTTGGAAGTCAAGCGTTGGTTCTTGGTGTCCTCAGTGCTGTGTTCAACAAGTATTCCTCAAACGTTGCTGTGCATGAAGTACTTTGGCAGGAAGATGTCAAAGAAGGCTGATTTTCAGTCTTATTGCTCCTACTCCCAGGACAATATAAATCTATTTGGGAGGAATTTATGACCAGAGCCATTTGGAATTTTCCTTGTTGGCATTTTAGCCTAGTTTTTAGCCAGAAAGAATTCTAATGGAGATCTTCATGAAAGCGGCATGTCCTTAATCTCCGTCTTGTTCATTTATTTTATGTTGTGAATAATTTTCTCACTGTACAGCATTTAGGTCCTTGGTCACATATTTTGATTTAGTTGGCAGATTTACTGATTACAGGTATTTGAATTTGGTACACTGATTCTAAATTCAGTGCTTTTTCCACTGGAATGTGCTGGCTCAAAATTCCAAAACTGAAATAGCCTCAGAGAGTATTCAGATTAGCCCACTGCAATCTCCTTTATAACATATCCAATAATGGGCCTTCCAGCCTCCCCTTCCCCTTCAATTAGGGGAAATCTACTAGTCTTTTAGGCAACCCATCCTGCTTCTAAACAGCTTGAATTGTGAGCATGTTTATTTCTTATTCCATCTCTTTCCTCCATTTTGTATCACAGGACTAGTCATACTCTCCTTTGCCAATGAAAAATCCTTTGCTTGTGTTCTTGGTCCTTTCCTGTTCCTTTATCTACTTGGACCTTTTCCCATTGCCTACAGCTTCTCAGATTCCTATCACATTACAGTTGGAAGAGTTCTATAAGGCCAACTCGTCCAACCTGTATCTGGAAAGGAATAGCTTCCAGAACATTCTCTGCCATGGCTCCCCCTTTATTTCAAGGATTCTAGGAAGAGTTGACCTCTGAAATCGTCATGAAGCAATTGTACATTTTCAGAGCTTTGATTGTTAGGTTTTTCTTACATAGCCTTTGTTTATCTCTTTATAACATCTACCCATTGTTCCTTGGTTTTCCCCTTGGGCTAAGCAGAACAAGTCAATTCCCTCATGTATGTGCTAGTTCATCAGAAACTATCATATATCCTATAAACTTTCTTTTTCCCATTGTTTTTTTTTAAGTCCAACCAATTTTGCTTATTTTTATTTTCAAGAGTATTTTATTTTTTCTAATTATATGTAAAGACAATTTTATTCCCATCCACTCTTAATATCCATAATTCCTTCAAGAATCCTCATATTTTCTTTTTTGTCAATATTATTATTTTTCAATACTTCATTGCATTATTTTATTTTTTATATCATCTTCATTTGCAAACATATCACTTCCTACAATATTACCTAGCCTAATAATATTGTAAACAAACGAACAAAAAGAAAACCATTTTAGTAAAATTGGATGACATGCCAATTGGGTCTGCTCCTGTATTAAGTCCACCTATCATAGCTCTTAACCACATAACAATGAATCAGTCAGCAAGATTTTATTGACCACCTAATGTGGCTCAGACTATGTGCTGAGCAGAAGGGACACAAAGTAATAAAGAAAAAGAAGCAGTCTCTGTTCTCAAGGGACACACATTCTAAGGCGTGAGATAAATATAAATATCTAGGGACTTGCAGGAATATAGAGACCACATGGAAAGTGACCCTCAGTAGGGCCAGTTTTGGCAGCTGCGGGAACCAGAAAAGACCTCCTACAGAAGCTAATGCTTAAGCTGAATCTCAAGGGAATCCAGAGATTTTAAGAGATGAAAGCAAGGAGGGATATGGGATAGTCAGTGCAAAAGTATGGACGTAGGAGATAAAGTATCATGTATGAAAAGAACTGCCCATAAGAAGCATCCCTTTGCTATGGAAAAGCTTGGTCATTGTAACAAACTTCACAATTGTTTCTTTGTTTCTTTTTGCTATTTTCAATTTCATTGATGTAGTTATTGGGTGTAGTGTTTCCTTAGTTCTGTTTACTTCTCTTTGCTACAGTTGAAAAAGGTTTTCTGATGCTTCCCTTAATTCTTTATATTTATGGTTTCTTTTGGTGCAATAACATTGCTTATTAATGATAATAGTAGCTATTATCTACAGTGCTAGAAGACTTTCAGTCAACTTTTCATATTCTAATCTCATTTAAAACCCTCAGGAAGACAGTCAGTAAATATATATTAAATAATCAACCCGTCAGACAATCAGTAAACATTTATTAACCGCCTACTATGTGCCAGGTGCTATTCTAAGCACTAGGGATACAAAAAGACACAAAAGATAATTCCCTCCCCCAAGTATTTACTTCATCAGTGCTACAATTAGCCCAGTTTTACATTTAAAGAAACTGAGACCCCCAATAATTTTAATGGCTTGATCAGGGTTGCACAATTGGTTTTATCTGAGGTAGAATTTCAAACCAGGTTTTCCTGACTCCACTCTGCCATAGATCTGACTACTAAGCCTCCAAAGCTGTCTACATTTATGCCCCACGTTGACTTTTCCATTCACAATAAAAAAGATATTTCCTTTGATTTCCAATACTTTATTATCACCCAGGCACAGAAAAATGCTGTTATGTACATTTGGGTGTTTTCAGAATTTTTCTTTTTGACTTTAACATTCTCCAGGTGAGTTCTTAACTGTGGAATCTCTTGGTACAGATTTTGATATTTTTTAGTGACAGTTCTGAATTGTGTTGCAGAATATTTCGACCATTTCCCTGCTCTACTAAAAGCATGTTAGAGTATTTTTCTTTACATGCCCCCTTCAGTGCTGCCAATTTCTACATCTACGTCAGCTTTGCCATTGTTTACAGTGTGGGAAGGGACATCTTACTTTGATTTTCACTTGTCTTCCCTGGTGATTTGGTGTAATATTTCATATTTTTCTTAGGAGTTCGCTATTCTTATTTTGTTGTCTATTGGTTCTTGTTCTCTGCCCACTTGAACACTGGGGAGGTCAGCCTCAATGCTCTTGGTTAGTCAGTTGGTCAAAAAATATTAGGGATTTACTATGTCCCAGACATTGTGAGGAAATACTGAAGAAACAAAGAAATGCAAAAACCCCCAAGAGCTGAAATGAACTTTCATGATAATGGGAGATACAGACATGAATAACTCAGTACAGTGTGTTTGCACACACACACACACACACACACACACAATAGAATAAAGGATCAGAAGCAGGATACATATAAATTTGGATTAAAAATGGAATTAAGGTTTGGAGCAGGGGCAGAGTTCAAGAGCATGGATGATAATGTCCTAAATCAAGGGTTAGAGGAGCTGGCACTCACGTCAGAGTGGCATGGAGAGTGGTAAAAGGTGGGCTTTGAGCTGAGACTATAAGAAAGGTAGAAGGGAGACAAGGAAGCTAGCCTTCCAGGCATTAAGTCAGCAAAAACTTGGGAGTTGGAAACTCTTGTGTGAGAGACCATGAAGAGAAGTGTACAGACAAATCTCAGAGTGGATGAATGGGGATGAGGGCTAAGAAGGTGGGAAATTAGGAAGGGGCAACATTATGAAAAACTTTAAATACCAGCTAGATGACTTTACTTTTGGCTTATGAAGTAACAGGAAGTCATGATAGGGGAGAGGTGACATGGGACTGACATACTTTAGAAAAATCACTTTGACAATTGAATGAAAGGGACTAGAGAGAAAGAGAAACAGGATGACAACTTCCAAGATAATTGTGATGGTCCAGACAAGAGGGAAAGAATGGAGAGGTGGGGCTGCATAAACAAAAATGAAGGTAGAAGTGCCAGGTTCTGGAAACATATCCTACATGTCAGGTGAGCCTCAGTGAGGAGCCAGGGATTCCAGAGAACCTGAAAGTCTCATTGACTGGGGGGATAGTGAAGAAAGATACTGATTTGACTTTTGGACATGTTGAGTTAATGAAAACTATAGGACACACTGTCCTTTGTGATAGTTTGTTAAGTCCCATAGAAATGTTTTTCCACAGACTCCTCTTTGCATTATCATTTTTTGCAAGTATGTAAATGATATTGTTAAGTGTCCAATGGGGACCCATAACCTTTATTATTAAAGGAAACTGAGTGTCCAAACTTTCCCTCAGTGTTTCCAGTGCTAGAATAAATGGGAAAGGTCATTAGAAGGGGGAAGAGACAGTGGATATGAACTAGCCTTGGTGCTGATCTATTAACACAAGGGTCTTGTTAGTCTTGGCTGCTCTTTAAGGTCCATCTCTGCTCTAATGTGACACAAGGGTAAGGCCATAAGAAGAATTAGCATTCCCTGGGCTAGGCTATGTGGTCACTGATAAATAGCTAGGAGCTGATTGTGCTATGGCCCAGAGGAAGGAAGGGCTTTGGTGACCCGTAGACTATCTGCAACAAGGAATTGACATCATGCTTCTCTGCATGCTATGCTTAGTCTTGGTGGGTCATTAAATCCTGATCCAGAGGCAGAAAACCACTTCAAAGTCATTAAGTCCAAAACTCTTCATTTTGCATTTGAGAAAAACAGGCTGAGAAAGACTCCCTAACTGGGTTGAAGGCACAGGGAATACATGACAGAGCAGGGATTTAGGCACAGGACTGGAGATTTGAAGTTTATCATTCTTTTTGTTGCTCTTCAGTCCTTTTGGTCATTCTGACTCTTGCTTACCCCTTTTGAGGTTTTGTTGGCAAAGACAATTGAGAAGTTTGATATTTTTTTCCCAGCATTCTTCCCACCCTCCTGCAAAATGAACCTTAATGTGAAACAAAATTATGCCCAACATTGGCTGGATGGGAGAGACAGCATGACATCTGAGCAAGACCACCAGGTTGACAATTGAATAACTTGTATTCTGGTCTTGAATGGACTCCTTACTGTGCTCTTCTGAGTCTTATTCTAATGTGTATCTAAAAGGGACTACACAATGAAAGCTGAAGTCACTCTTGACATCTGGGAACTTCCATTCTAGTTGGGAACAGTGGGGGATCCACATGCACACAGGTTAGTAGATATATAATATATGTCAAATAAAGGATATGAACTAGACTTGTAATTCCATTGGTACAGAGAATTCCCAGGTAAGCAATGTCCCTCTTCCAATTCAGGTGAGCCCCTTCACTGAGGGGTTAAGTTCCTTGGTCAGGCTCACATATTCAGAATGTGTCAGAGGTGGGATTTGAATTCAGATCTTTCTTACTTGAAGACTAGTTCTACCTATCATGCCTTCTGGCCCCTGGGTACCACATGGACATAAGGAAATGGAATGCAACTTTTGAGCAGAGATAACAACCGGCTGGACAGAGGTAATGAGCTCCTCTCAGGTCATTTTTAGTTCTGACATTTGGTGATTGTTACCTTTCTCTGAGATGAAACAATGTGATCTCCATCCATGTATCCTGTTTCCAAAAATGAACAGTTATTGCTTTTGTTAGTGACACTGCTTTGAATTCCCATGAATTCCAGGGTCACCATATTCCTGGGATGTGCCAGGATAGTTTACTTTAAAAAAAAGATAAATACTGTAGAGCATGTTTAATGTTACAAGTGGTAACGAAGATTCATTTTTTAAAAATTCAAACTGTGAGTATACATATACACATAAGGCAGAAGGTCATGTCATTTCCAATACTCACTGACCCTCAGTTACTAATATCAATGCATTGATGGAACCCAGGACTTTGGCAATTTTCCAGTTACTCATTAGCTGTGGCTACTGAGGGGATGGACCACAAGAGAACTGCCAGAAGACAGTGGGCTCATCTATCCATAAGGATTGTTTCCCTGCGGGATGGAGGGGGAGGAGATTGACAAAGCCAGGCAGTTTGTCTAGGAGGACTTTTCGGCTGCTGCTAGCAGCCAATTAGTAGTTGGTGTTGGTGGTGGAAAGTATGGTGTTTCCTTTGCCCAGAAGTTGTGGTTTTGTGGTCTTGGGGTTGGAGATGCTTGTTCTTAGGGCTCCTGTCTTGGTTTGCCCATAGGTAGCAGTTGGTGTTGTTGGTGATCGGGATGGAATCCTTTTTCTCAGAGTAATAAAAGAAATAAAATAACCTAAAACATGTGTGATACTCTCTCAGAAATGCAAATGACAATTTTGTATGTAGGGGATGGTGGTGAATGGAATAATTGAGCTGGGAATACTGGCTCATGTAAAGAAGCATTGCAAAATATATTTGGAGAGATTAAGGCAGAAGCAGGTCATTAAGGTTACTGAATGCCAGGGTAAGGAAGCTGGATTTTATTCTCTAAATAATAAAATCATAGATTTAAAGCTGAAAGGATAGACAGATGCCAACAAATCTCCTGATTTAATAGAAGAGTTATCTGAGGCTTAGAAAATAAGTGACTTAGGCATGATCATGTGGTCAGTCAATATTAGACATAGAAAATGGAATCCAGGTCTTTCTGACTCTAGTGCTCTGAAAAAAGTCAGTGTGTGAATGTAATAGAAAACTATCATCCTATAAGAAATGATGAATGAAGTTTCAGAGAAGCCCAGGGAGATTTATATGAACTGACACAAAATGAAGTGAACAGAACCAGGAGAATGGTTTATATAAAGACAATGATGTTGTAAAGATAATGTACTTTGGAAGAGTTAGACACTATGACCAACACGTTGAGCAACCACAATTCCATAGGACTCATGATGAAACATGCTTCTCAACTCCAGATTGGATGCTGAGGAGCCAGAGTGCGCAATGAAGCACATTTTCTTCTTTTATTTTCTTCTTCTTTTTTTAAAATTCAAAAAGAATTAACCATTTTTTTGGATAATTTATATTTTTAATGGGATTTGTTTTTCTTGCCTTCTCAGTGGTCAGGGAAAGAGTTTGGGGTAGGGAGAGAATTTGGAAGTTAAAATTTAATTTAAAAAAGCTAGTTCTCTACTAGGAGAGTGGTGATGAAATGTGCAACTTGGTGTTTTTGGGAGAAGAATTTGACAGCTCCATTCAGAGTAGATTGTGGGGACGACAGGCATCATAGACATTTAATCTAAACCAGATCTTAGTTTTTCTGTGACTTAATCCTCTTATTTACTGATGAAGAAACACAGGTAGAAAGGATTCAACTAACACTGAAGCATGAGGTAAATAAACCAGTAAATTATTCAAATGGAAGTCTTGAATAGAAAACTGGACCTTTCAAAGACTGGAGTCTGAGCACGGGGCTCTTGTGCTCACTGCTTAGCTTTTCCATGACCTTGCAGGTAATTACTGTGCACCTCTTAAAGCAGAACACCTCCAGCTCCTCATGGCTGCTTCATGGTCATGAAAATGCTTTCTTCTTTTGATTAAAGCATTTAGGAAAGTACAAAGCTTGCTAGGCATATGTCCAAGTCCATTAAGCTGCTTGTTTATGATTATGAAGATTTATAGAATTTTTGAAAATATGTTTAACCTCAACTGAAATTTTGAGTCTAGATTTCTATGCTCTGGCTTTCCTGATGTCTCTACCTTGCTAACCCATGGACGCATCTGTCTTTTCCTTCCTACCATCACTCCTTGCCTACCCACCCACCCACTCCTGCCTCCCACCCAATAGCTGAAAAAGAATAATTATTTGGGCCCATGCTCTGATTGCCCTCATAATGCCATGACATGCCTTTCCCCTGTGTCCATGCTTCTAGCCTTTTCTATGGTTACTTCTTTTCAGTCTCTAGAGTTTCCCTTTATTTCTATTTTTTCAGAGACATTCAATAAATAATTCTTTTGTCTATGGTTTATTCTGTACCAGAAAGTTGGAGATACAAAAACAAAAGCAATACCATACCTGCTTCTAGGAACTCACCTTCTAATAGAGGGAGACAGTATCTGTGGGATGTGTGCCAGTAAAGGAAGAAAATAAGGACCCTCAAAAATGTTGCTGGATCCAATGTATACTCTCATCCCATCCTGTCCAGAAGCAATTAAATTCTTACTTTCATTATTATTCTTAGAAAAGAATGGAATGTGGAGATTGGAAGGAGTGGGGACAGTACTGGTATCAACACCAAGGCAAATGATACAATGTTTAGGTTGTATAGGTTGGAAGTCTGGTATGCTGCTCATGGAGAGAGTGGATTAGGTGAGTTTCCACTGACCTAGCAATCAGGATTACTCAATTCCAGAGTGGAGTTCCAAAGTTGTGGTCCATCAGGTGCTCTTCCAGTTGAGTAGAGGGTCAGCAGCAAGGCAGATGACAGGATGACTTGATTCACAGAACATTCTGGGAAAGCAGAGTGGATGGAATAGGTCTTATCCAGTGAAGGTCGAAAGGACATATTCTTTCAAACACTTATCAATCACTTTGGAGATGCTTTTACTCTTTGATCTCATGACCTTATATCTATACTTTGGAATGCTTCCTTTAAACAGACCATGAGACAAGGCTTCTCTGGAAGACAAATTAACTGCAGAGGATGAATGATGACAGTCATTTGCTCTCATTATCTATTGTGAGATGCTTCATTTTTCAGCTTAAAGAAAAAAAATCAGAATCACTTAGAAGTTGACTTTTTAACTATGCAAGCAGTAAGACTCTGAGATGGGCTTTAATATACTACCACCCAGAAAAGCAGAGCTTCCACAGCTTTGTGAGAGGGCCTTCACTGTCCTCCCTGCTTAAGACTCTGGGCAAATTGTATTTACTCATTTATGGGTCTGTTGGTTTCCTCAACCAAGTAGAATGTAAGTTCCTTGAGGGCAGGTACTATTTCAGTTTTGTCCTCCTAATTCCAGTGCTTTGCACATAGTAGGCATTGGATAAATATTTATTGAATTGAATGCCAATGAATTCCACCCAGATTTCTTAATAATAATAAAAAACCGACCAATAGTCAAGGTTGTGCTGGACCTGGAGTCATAAAGAACCGAATTAAAATCAGACCTCAGACTCTTGATAGATGTCTGCACTGGAAGGTTACTTAAACTCTATTTACCTCAAATTACTCATCTGACAAATGAGGATAAAAAAAGAGCATCTGCTTTGCAGGATTGTTGTGCAAATCAGAAGAGATAACTTTAAAGGTCTTAGTAGAGTGCCTGATCATATAAGTGCTACCTAAATGTCAGCCATTTTTGTTAAGTTATATGACTCTCCAAGGAACCCCTTGTTGATGATTTACACAAACTCATCTCTTTAACTTTTAAAGACTTTCAAAACCTGATTCCAGCCAAGCTTTCCAAGCTTAGTATATATTCCACCCATTTATGCACTATGATCCAACCAAACTGACCTGCTTGTTACTCCATGACTTACAATTTCTCACTTCTGTGTCCTTGTACAGGCTTCCCTTTGTGTTTGGAATGTATCCTCTCCTCATGTTGGCCTCTTAAAAATTATGTTTTCTCTCAAAGTTCAGTACAAATGCAATTTCCCACTTGTGTCTTCTGATGATTCTACCTAACTCCCAGTAAAGCCCCCATTCCCTTGGGTTTATTTTGCGTCTATTCTTAGGTGTACAAGTACCTTGTCTCCCTCAAAGACTATACATTCATGGAAGGCAGAAATAGTTTAATTTAGCTCATTATATCCACAATGCTTCCCATAGTCCCTAGAACATAGTAGGAACTTTGTAAATAGTTTTTGTTGGTTCGTTACAATGCCCATTTTAAATCAATAGCGTGTTGTTGTCACACGGCTCCTGAACAGCCAATCATGCCAGTTGGCTAACAAATGGTCAATCCATTGGAGAAATGAAATGGCTATTTTATTTATTTATTGGGATAATGGTGATTTTAAACAAAAAACCCTGTTTAATTGAGTAGATATTTTCAAATTGATAGTCTGGAGTTAAAATGATATAAAAAGATCCAGGCGTTCATTAGGTTCTTTTAAAACCTTTTTCTGGTTTTGTGTGTAATATACTATTTTTATCCTCTAGAATTATATACTCAGGCCAAGACAATTGTTTTCTTTATATAGTCTAAGGAAGTGAGTTCTAGATATTAAGAGTAAAAGAATGTAAAATATGAATAAAGACTTTGATTCCTTCCTTTATTCTTAGATCACTACCCTCATTTCCATTAAAAAAACCATTTGGGAAGTCTAGACCTATTTCCTTCTTGTTGAAAGCCCCTAAGGGAATAAAAAGAAATGACACTCACATTTGAGGAGGAGCCAAAAAAGTGCTCCCCTAAATATAAGGGAAAAAACCAATTAGTAGATAGTTGTTCACCATCTACCATACAAATATTATTTTAGAAAGAGATCAGCTTTCAGGAAATGGCCCAGGGGCCATGCTACTTTTTTAAGTAAGATGTTTTGGATTCAAATACTATTTGCACTATTACTGAGTATTTTTAAAAGAGTCTTGGAAGAATTCTTTATATAGTGGAACATGATAGAGAATGTTCCTCAAAGTCTAAGATTGTGTGGCCAAAGTTTGTATACTTAAGTCTCTTTATATCGCCTTTCAATCTATCAGTCTCATCAATTTATCTAAAATTCATGAACTTTAATCTGTGCTAAGTATTGGTGATGCAAAGAACTCATAATGGTTTCTGCTTTCAAGGAGCTTATCATCTAATGACTTACATAACATGCATAATTCAGAGCCTGCAGGAGAGATACAGAGCAGATAGAAGGCAATCCTAGGTAGGGGGTCATATCCTGGAAGAGATAGAGCTTAACTGGTATCTTAATGGTAACTAGGAATTCTAAAAGTCGGAGCTTAGAAGGGAGAAAACTCTGGGCATGGGAGACACCAAGAGGAGATGGTGATGGAACCCCCTTGGTAAGGAACAACAAGTACATCAGATTGGCTGCATCACTGAGTTCATGGAGGAAAGTCAAATACAAAATGATTGGAAAGATGCACTGCTGGTTCTAGGAAACCAACATGGGGATTAGAAAGATAACAATCTTCCTCTTTCTCTATTCCAAATATATCATTCCTCATCGAGGAGAAATGAGTCGGGATGATGAAGTCACACATTCTAAGGCACAGTGAAACTTGGCTTCCTTCTGGTTGTCAGCTTGGTGAAGCTGGGTGGGGGATGTTGCTCTTCTCCTCCATCCACCCCTTTTTTTGAATGGAGGAAAATGAAAAAGGTGTAATAGGAATCAGCTGGCAATTTATAGAGAGAAGTTACAGACAAATGTAATGGAAAGCTACGTTCCCTGGGCATGTCAAACGAAACATATCAAGAATGTAACACATTATCATGATATCATATATTTAGAATCAGATAGGACATTGAAGAACATTTAAACTCCCTCATTTTACAGATGAAGAATTGAGTCTGAGAAAGATTAGGTGACTTTCTCAAGGTCACTCAACTAATAATAAAACTCATATTCAGATTAAAACCAAACAATACTTTTTGCCACTCTTTAAACCCATCCCCATTCCCAAACCCATCCCACTTCACAATGGCTTACACTTGTGTTGATGGCACAACCCTCATCCTGGTCATCCAATTTTATAGCTCTGGAGTCATTCCTGACTCTTCTTGTTTAACTCCCCTGCCCCAAACATATCCAAGTCTTGCACATTCTTCCTCACTGACATCTATCTGCTCACTTGTTTTCACTGACACAGTCTCTAACTCAGTGCTCAGACCCTTGTTAACGTCATCATACAGTACCACAATAAATTTCTAATTGGTTTTGCTGTTCCCACCTTTTCTCTCTTCAGTCTATTTTTCAGTAAGCTGCAAAATAGAGATCCTTAAATACGGACTTAAAATTCTTTCCCAGAACCCAGATAGTACTTTTTTTCCCAATGGTCCCTTATTAGTTCCAGGATAAAAGATAAAAGCCTCAGTTTGGCATTTAAGACTTTCCATAATCTGCTTCCCATTTACCTTCCCAGCTTTTTTTCATTGTATTCCCCTTCCTGCATGCTTGTTCTAATTAAACATGCCTGTTATTCTCTGAACAGATCATTCCATTTCTCACCTCCATGCCTTTGTCCAAATGGTCTCCCATGGCTTCTTTGTATTCCCTCCTTCTTCCATCTGCCAGAATATTGATGTCCCTTCTACTCACAGTTCAAATCCCATTTCCTATTTGAGACCTTGCTACAATTGCTAAAAGCTGTTTCATTGTGCTGCACTTTAATAATCTGCTCACAAATTAGGCACCTATGTGTCTCAATGGCTGGACTATTGGTCCTGGAGTCAGGAAGGTTTGAGTTAAAGTCCAGCCTTAGACAACCACTCGATGGTGACCCTCGGTTAAGTCACTTAATCTCTGCTTGGTTTAGTTTCCCTAGCTGTAAAATGGGGTCATAATAGTACCTACCTTCCAGGCTTATTCTGAGGATAAACTGAGATATTTGTAAAGTGTCTAACACAGAACAAGAACTATGTAAATGCTCGTAGCAGTAGAAATGATAAAACAACAACTATTGTTTCTTTTCCTCTACCCTCTACCGTGTGACTCCATGTGGAACAGCTGCTGGATTTGGACAGCGCTCTTTTTAACCACTTCTCTGACAAAAAAGGAAGGAAAAAATTCATTGCCATAATATAGAGGAAATACACAAGACATGCACCAAAGGTGAACAATTCAAACTAGGACTGACAGAATTAGTACCCTATAGCTGCTAAATGCAATGCAAATGAATACAATGATAAAAGGAAAAAGAGAATCTTTAGACTATTTTAATTCAAACACAATATTTTTTCATATCTCTGGTATTTTGCCAGGTAGGATGTAGCAGTCTGCTTTGTAAAGTTATCTCACTCTGGTAGTAGGGATACACCTGCCTTTCTCTGGGATCAATATTTGTAGGTGAGAGGACATGATTAGCATCTGAACATAACTAAAAATAAAGGCCCTCACTACTACTGTCCATCACAACAAGTAAGAGGGAGAAAAGATCATTCATCTTCCTAGTTTTATATATGGGGCAGGTGAGGACCCCATCCCCATAGGTCCTTGGCAGCATTGGATGAGTCTCTAGTTTGTGACTTCTGCCCACTGGACTGTGGTATGCTTCTATTGACAGGCTTCTGTAGGTCCAAAGGAGATAATATCTGAGCAGTAAATCTCGTGCCAGTGCCAAGTGGCCAATGTGTGATTTTTTTTTTTTTGGTCACACCATGAAACTAAACAAAAGCATAAGTAAAATCTTAGTCTAGAGAAAGAGCTCTGCCTTTTCCCTCCTAGAATGAATCATCTTTGTCTTTCACCTTTTGTGAGACACATTCCCAAGTGCCTGCCCTCCTCCTCCTCCTCAGATTGCTCTGTCTCCCAACACCTTTCCTCCACCCCACGCTCCCCCTCGCTGGAGGGCATTCTCACTCTCCTTTTCACATCAGACTTTCACAGCATCTCTTTCTTTCCTTTGCCGGGCTTAGCAGTTTACTCACAACTCTCACATGGGCAAAGCTCCCTGGGAATGTGCTCTCTCTGTTGGTTTCCTTAAATGCACGTGTCTCTTACCATGTGTCCAAGGAAACCTTTACTTAGCCGATCTTGAGGCGTTCTCTTTGAGCTTCAATTATCCTGTTCCACTGGCTTGTCATTTCCAGCCGATTCAGCCAGAAATGTCTTTCTATGCAATTGGCAAGTACAGTTTTCACCTTTAAATATCAACTCCCTTCATTTATGTTAGCAGGCCCAAAGGCTGACTCTGGAAGAAAGAGGTAAAGGGAGGAGTGGATCACAAGAAATAAAAAGTCAGGATGCCTATTACTCAGTGCATCGAGTTATCTTTTCATACTTAAAGAAATGCCACTAATGCACCAGCATATTAAATTCCATCCACTCATGAAAGAAAATTCATGGAGAAGAAGTTATACCTGGTTGTGTGAATGGGGCAAGTCGGGATTAGTCAGTGGCAGTCTATCATTAGACTTGACTTCTCAAAGAGTTTCTGAACTCATCATTGAGGTCATGCCCTGAATTATACCATCAAATTTTCATGGGCACTCAGAAGAAGAAGGGGAAGCTTAGTCAGTTGTTTTACTTCAGTTCCATTTGTGCTTTATCAGAGAGAATAAGGTGCAGAATTAATTTGAAAATGCTTACCTAAAGACTTAAACAAACTCTGCAAATAGATTTCTAGCCTTGTCTAAGAAGCCACACAGAGCAGCTGTCCCTTAGCTCAAAGAAGTCCACTCCACACAGATGTCAGCAAGTCAGGGGTGATGAACAGGAAGTAAGGGGGGATGAACAGGAAGTAAGCTTTCAACTATCCAGATAGTTGACTGATGCTTCTTGAACTGAAATTTCCCCATATGGGTATGGATCCCACAGCATCACAGGTGAGTACAGCATCTAAAAAGAAAGTGTACAGATGAATGTTTGGATAAGTAGGTACCATGTGGCAGGTCTGTTTGTTTCTCATGAATTAATAAGGTAAGAAAAGTAGTCCTTGCTTGAACATCACTTAATTGCTTTCAAGTATCTGGAACAGAAATGACCATTGGGATGAAAACATGACTTGGGAAATAAATTCTCCTGCTTTACCATAAATTATAGGATAATTGATTTAGAGCAGGGAGAGACCTTGGGCTCCATCAAGTGTCACCCCCTCATTTTAAAGATGGGAACACTACAGACCAGAGATAGAAAGTGAATTGCACAGTGCCACTCATCTAGTGAATGTCTGAGGGCAAGATTTGAACCAAAGATGTGATGACTCCCCCATTAGGTGTAAGCTCCATGATGGCAGGGACTGTCTTTTGCCATTTTTTGTATCCCTAGTACTTAGCACAGTGCCTGGCACACAGTAGACCTCCAGTAAATGTTTATTCATTGATTGTCTCCAAATTCATCATTTTTTAAATTTCTCCTGATCATTTCTACAATAAGAAGAAATGGTGATTAACATAATACCTAGCATCTCTACAGCACTGCAAGTTTTTATAAAGCACATTAGTAGCAATGGGAAATGTCCCTAGTGAAGCAGTGGGGAATATCCATCAAGTTGGTCCCATGCAGCTAATGTTGTTCTTCAGAGGCCCTCTTCCTGATAGCAATCTGTCTACTTTTACCATGAACAAATGGTCACAGCTCACTTTTCTCAATATGTGTATATGTGCTTATTTCTTTACTATTCAGAGGATACTCAATTTAAATGAGCCCAGTGTTTGTGTTTAAGTTTGACTCCTCTCCCCCATTCTTGGCATCTTCATCTAGGGAAGGTGACTGAATTCCATCAGCATTGAGTAGAAAATAAAAATGAGGGGTAGAAATGCAGTCACAATTGATCTGCAGTTATCTTTATATTTCAATCCCTGCCCCCCATCCATCCAAAAAGTCACAACGTTAGCCTGACCCTCAGGGCTATCTTTAGAGTCTACTTTGTTCAAAGATTTTAGTCTCCACAAGACCCCAAAGTGAACAAAAGATTTCAGGAAAACAGGTCTCTGGAAGTCCCCCTACATGTCAAATACCTTCTCCCTCACTGGTTTTATTTATGCTGCTTCCTGGTTAGATGGATGCTTCCCATTCCAAATTATCTAGTTCCAATGGAGCCATCACAGTCCACTTCAAATCCCTTCAATTATTTCTTCTATGGAACGTTCCTTATATTTACATATTGGGTAAGTCAACTTCACTGAATCATGAGAAGGAAGCAGAAAATTGGGTCATTGCCCTGGGAAAATTTGTAGAACTGAGTCAGAACTCAGATGTAGTGCTTACCGAAGTGCAAAACATTTTTATTTGGCTGGCCCCTCTGAGAACTTGAATTTGAGGAGAGGGTCATGAAAGAGGCCAGTGGGATCTTTTTTTCAGCAAGGCAGCAGGACTATAGTGGCCTGAAATCCCCGACTATTTTCTCTTCCGTGTTTGCAATGATGGCCTGTTGGCCAATTCTGGGAAGGCAGCCAGGAAGGTGAGGCTTGTGTGTGTTTTCCTTGGGCTTCTGTGCTCCAGAAACATCTAACATCATGAGGGAGTTGGTCTGTGATAATTTCCTTTCTCAGGTTCAGTGATCTCTCATACCAAATCTTATCCTACTTTTGAAGACTTTGCCATAAATTTCAGAGCATAATTAAATCAGGATCTTGGAACTCTGAGGTTATGAGAGTTCATTTTAATCCCTTCCTCTTCTCAGCTCAAATTGGGAAAATCTCCAAAGTGTGAGGTAGGAGAAAACTGTGTTTGGACTTTGTGTTTTCTGCTAACTCATCTTGTGAGCGTGAGTCTGTTTCCTAATCTGTAAAGTGGAGGCATTAATACCTGTTGTACCCCACTTGAGATGCTCTGGAGCTCTTGTGAGCACTGTGTGAGGTCATGTGAGTAGTCTTTTGTAAATGACACCACCTGCCAGTGCTTTTTCTGTACCAGATTGCAAGGTCCTTGAGGACAGAGCATGTTGTAGATATTGGAGGCATCCTCAATACGGCCAAGTGTAACGCTCAGGGCATTGGAGATTCTCACAGATTATTGGTAGCCCAAAATCAAAGAAGTTTCTGATTAGTAAATTTTTCACAGACATGGAAGTGTGGAGTGAGTTCTCAAGAGTTCAGGAAGCATGTGGGTGCCCCAGTGAGTAGGAGCACTGAAGCTGCAGGTGTGGATCGAAGCTCTCTTCTACTTAACTGCGTTCTAGACACTTTCACCAAGACGGAATGCTTCCACAGCCTCAGGCTCAAGCCCTGGGCCCATCTCCCCAGTGGTTCTTCCAATGCCCCAGTGGAGTGTGGTTGGCCCAGCCCAGCAGGACAACATCAGAAACAAGTGGAACTCCCTCCTTTCCAGAGGGTTGTGGGATAAAAGAAGTTTAACTTTTACAGGGCTGGTTCTGCTTCTTTCTTTTCTTTCCTTCCTTCCACGCTTCCTCCTTCCCTTGCTCCTTCTCTCCCTTTCTCCTCGTTCTCCTTGTCTTTCTTCTTGTTCATTTTGTTCTTGTCCTTATTCTCCTTCTCATCCTCCTGCTCTTCCCCCACCTGTCTCCTCCTCCTGTTCTTTCTCCTCTCTCTCTATTTTTTTTCTCCTCCTTCCCTTGTCCTTCTTCCTTCTCATTTCCTGATTCCCTTCCCTTTTCTTTTTTCCTCCTTTTCCTCCTCCTCTTCCTCTTTTCTCCTGAGCTTTCTCTCCATATTTCCCCTTCTTCTCCCTGTGTCTTGATTCTTTTATGATGCATGGACATTAGTATGAAATATATGGTCCCCAAGCCTGGGTTCTAATCTTGTCTGGGCCACTTGAGTTGTGACTATATACAAGTTGCTCAATTTTCTCTGAACTGGGATAATAGACTTTGCAAACCTGAAAGTGCCACATTCTATGTATTACTTTTAGTATTCCTGCCCACAAAAATCTCTCAGACACTTTCTAAGGAATTTCCCTCTTTATTCAAAGTTTTATTTTGGGCAAAACTGTTATGATTTATTTAGCTCCTCCTGGGAAAATACTCTCTGTGACAAGGAAGCAGGCAGGTCTCTGGTCTTTGGTCTTCCATTTTCTAACTGTCCATCAACCACATTTCCTCTGTACTTGGTAAGGATGGTCCCTTCCTCTATTTTGGAACAGCCTTGAAGCTAAGTGTTCCGCATGTGAAAAGACATTTCTCTACTTCACATTTCCTTCATTGTTAACTCTCAAGGTTGCCACAAGCCTTGGTGGCTCCATGCTTCCCCTATGATTGAATATAAATGTCTCAGTCTCACATTCAAATTTTGCCTTTTACAATGTGGCCCACCATTCCTTTCTAGTTGTTTGGCCCATAGCTTTAGATCTTTGCACGTATACTAGGCTCCAGACAAATGGGAAGTATGGCTATTTCTCACAAAGCACCCTCCAATTCTCCTCTCTGTGTCTTTGCACTAGTGGATTCCCATGCCTAGCATGTCATTCTTCCTCATCTCCATTTCTCAGAAGACATTTTTTAAAAATCTCAGCTTAATGATTAGACCATTCAAGATGGTGACCATGATGATGATGACAATGATGGCCGGCATTCTATATGTCAGGAAACATGTGTGAAGCACTTTACAAATATTATCCTATTGGACCTCTCCTTGTACATGAGCTTTTTCCTGATTAGCCACCTCAGCCCCTACCCTTCACATGGCCTTATATATTCCTATGTATTTGCACGTTGTCTTCCCTGGATAAGCACGATGAGAACAGGGACTACTCATTTTCCTTCTTTTCTTTATTTCTAAGCCCTATGTAAATGTTTATTCCTCTTCCTCCTCTCTGCCATGCTCCTCCATGCCACCTTCCTGAGTCACTGCCCCTGAATTAGTGCATAGTCATTGGTTATTGATGGCTTGTTGATTATTTGTTGAATGAGAGATGCTGAATATTCACTTGTCATTTTATTTTTACTTTCTTTTTTTTCAGCCCTTTTCAACCTAATCCCTGTGGGCCTCCGGGTTGTGGCAATCCAAGGAGTGAAAGCCAGTCTCTATGTGGCCATGAATGGAGAAGGGTATCTCTACAGCTCCGTAAGTACCATTCAGTCTTTTTATCTTGATGGTGGGAAGAAGACATGCTGGGATCTGAATTAAAACAAAACAAATAGAAACTTTGGATATTGGAAAGGTTAGTCAGTGCTTGACTTTATGACACTTATTACTGGTGCTAACTTGTTTCAGAAGTTCCTTTCTCTGCAGACTTGGTTATATGCCTGTAAAAGTACTCAAAGTATAACTATACTTTAAGTATAATGACATAACTACATATTAAAATATGATGTATACATTTCTATTCATTGGACGACTGGCCTATAGGAAGGATCAACTTCTGTTTATTGAGGAAGGTCAGGTATTCCGCTGAAACATGTCTCCGGGTCCTTCTCAAAAGAGAAACTGGTCTTCTTTATTTGTCTTCTCTCATGCTCAGAAATGGGTCTTACTGTGGGTTTTTCCCATGTCACTTCTTGTGACTTGGGCTGGGACAAATTAGACTTTTGAGTCTCTCTCATGGTTTCAACTTCTCTGTATTAGTTTAAAGAAGAAATTTCATTTTATATTATCTATTAGCAAATTTTGACTTAGACTCAAACTAGCTTCTCGCAGACACAGACTGTTCCTTGGACATCTATTGGGAAAACTTAAAGCATCTATGGTAGCTCTGACTTACATTGATAGAGTGCATTCTTTGAGGGGACTCACTTCTAGAATGTGCTGTGAAAATAAAATGTAGTAGGTTCAGCCCTGCAAATTTGTTCTCTTATATTCAGTAAGGTTTTTAAAAATCTTCTTAAAAGATGATTCGCTTTGTTTTAAAATCAGTTTTTGAAATTTTCACTTAGTCAGTGTCACTCCTTATTGATTCTACTTTAAATGTAGCCAATCGCAGTAAAGATTTCAAATTTATTAGAGAAAATCAGTAGAATTCACCAGATTCCAAAGGCAGTTTGTTTGGATCATAGAATATGGGAAAGCAAATATGGCATGAGGCTGTATAGATATGAAGGCACCAGGCCTGGAGAACCTTGAATGCCAGGCTAACGGATTTAAATGTTCCTTGCTATGCAAGAGAAAGTAAGTAGAGTGTAGAGCAAAAGAATGCTCTGACCAGAGGTAGGCCTAAGGAAAATCTTTTTTCAGGCTCAGGAAGGTGGCATGGAGGAACATGGCAGAGAGGAGAGAGAGAAAGAAACATTTAGATAGGACCTATTCTTTTCACAGCCAGTGCTAGAGAATCTTTTCTTAAGAATTATGATCTCATTTGGTGGAAAGAGTGGAGTCATGGAGACTGTTGTGTATCTTGACAACAACATGCACTATGGTGTTAACTATGGTGATTAAGAGGAAGGGATGGGGAGAAGAGGTATTTTGGAAATGGAATGATAAGGACTCCAGGCCGAAATGATCTGAGCAGCTAATACGTCTTTCCTGAGCCAGCTTTTCTGAGTTTGGGATTTCTTATTGCCTCCCTTATTAGGAATAGAAAATCACTAATCCTGGAGTTGAGTCTTCTATTGTAGAGAGAAGAATGCATTTCCAACAAACAGAAAGCAGTGCCAGGATGAGGAAGAAGGCAGAGCCTGGAGAACGCTTCAGATAGGGAAGGATTTTTTGTAATGTCGATCATCTTACCATTCATCAATTTGGTGAATCTGGAGCTTTATATTTTGGATCTTCTTAAAATGAAAGATATTGGTATCAAAAAAGTCTTCACACTTCACAGATGTGGTATCTCCTGATTACTAAAAATATCCTACCTTTAATTCTCAAAATGTGGCATCACTGGGGTCATGTTTTGGAGAATGGGAGGGGAAAAGAAGGTCTACCTTTTAGGACATTCAGATAACTTCAGAACTGAAGGCCTAGATGCCAATACGTTGTCACAAATGGTTCTACGCATGGCTAGGTCAGTTTTGAGTGATTTTGAAGGCCACTACATTTGGGAATGCTTTAATTAGATGGATTTTTGCAGAAGGACTGCAGTAAGTTAAGGTTTGGTCTTTAAAATTTAATTTCTTGAAATGTGGGTGGGCATAAACTATGGTCATAAGATTACAGGCTGCTGGCTAGAGTGAAGTCCAAGCAGCAACTCATTTATGTATGTCAATAGATAGTCAACAAATATTTATTAAACTCTTATTATATTCTGAGCTTTATTCTAAGTGCTGAAGATATAAAGAGGGAAAAAGCAAATAAGAAACACAATCCATGCCTTCAGAGAGCTAACCTTCTAATGGAGGAGGGAGCATGTAAATAACTTGGCGCATATATGGTATCTGCAGAGTATAAGGAAGGGGAACTCAAAGGGAAAACTTTGAAAAAGAAGGCAAGACCCTAGGGACCTGGAAAGCTTTGAGTTAGCAGGTCAGATTTGAACTGAGTCTTGAAAAATTGTCCAGAAATCTAAGAGGTAGAGGTGAGGAAGGAGAGCATTGCAGCCATGAGGGGTATTAAGCTCAAGGGAAGAGAGGTGGGAGATGGATTAGCAAGAAGCCCATGGTAGCTGGATAGTTTCTAGAGGAAGTCAAGTAGATGAAGGCTGGAAATAGAGGAAAAGACCATGTTGGGAACATCAACTGGGATTGCCAGAGGAGTTCCTGTATGATCCTGGAGGTAATAGGGAGTCACTAGCATTTATAAATCAACTGAGGGGAAGATAGTATAATGGGGAAAATGGAAGCAGAAAGACCATTTTTACAAATGACTTTTTATTTCCTGTTTCATAGAATTCAGGATAGCATGGGGATCACTTGTTTGATGGAATTGAAACCAGTTAAAAAGCAAATGATCTGAGCATTCAGGCTCAATCTTCTGTAAGGGAGAGCATTGGGAGGAATTTGGTTCTCTACCCTCAAGTCCTCCAATCAGAGGGGAGAGGAAGCTGAAGGAAAGTGATGTCAAAGCACCAAGGTGGTGAGTTTAGGAGTGATGAGCTTATCTTGCAAGGGGCATCTTGCTCTTTGGAGTTGAAAACAGAAAGAGAAGCAGATGTAGCTATGTAAGATTAGACAATTTGATTGAAAGGTGAACATTCCAGAACCTTACCCAGCATCCTTCATTGACATGCCTAGGCAGTGAGCAAAAAAAGATTTCTATATTAGTGACCTTAGTGTGCTCCCCCAAAGGCCCTGACTCTGTCATAGGGGCCAGGTTCTTCTTTGTATGCTTACCTAATCCCTTAAGAATATCCTGCTCTGTTGGGGTTCTTCTCAAGTTTTAGACATTTACAATTTTTTCTTCTTTCCTGCCAGGGCAACTTCTGCCCATTGAAAGGAAACCTTTCTTTGCAGAGGGTACCAATTTTAATCTAAGAAGATCAACATCTGGCAGTAAAGGGTTGGGAGTAAAGAAAAAGAGAGGGGAGAGGAAGAGGAAGAAAGGATAAAACTGAGGGAGGAAAGAAATAAAGGGACACAGGAGGGAGAAAGGAAGCAAGAAAGAAAATAAGCAGAGATGGAAGGAAGGAAAAGAAAGGAAGGAGGCAGAGTAGAGAGGTGGCATCATGAATAGAACTCTGAATCCAGCCTCATACGCTTACTAGCCGTGTGTCCCTGAACAAGTCACGTAACCCAAATTGCTGCTAAAGAATTTTTAAGAAATGAAGGAGACAGGGAGGAAGGAAAGAAAGTAAGAGAGAAAAGAAAGGAAGGAAGGAGGAAATAAAGAAGGAAGTTGGGAGGGAAGCTCAGAAAGAAGGAAGAAAAAAGGAAGAAAGGAGGGATGGAAGAAAAGAATGAAGAATGGAGGAAGGAAGCCAGGAAGAAAAGGGCAAGCATTGATATCATTTTTTCCTCCACCATGGGGTTTACAGTTTCTAGAATTTCATTTTCCTTCTAAATCACTAACAAATAAAAATCACTTCACTTTCTCCAAAGTCAATTCCTGTGTTGTTACTGGCATCATCATTTTCATTAGACAGTATCAAAAAGCTCTTATCAGATGTTTTGTAAAAGTAATAAGTTTCTGATGATTGCACTGGGGCCTGGACTTGAGCCATGCTTGAAGCAATCGATTAGATGAATGGCCGCCCAGGACTGGGCTCCCAGATCACCCTGGCAATGCTGCCTATACTCCTGGGCCATCTTTCAAAGAGCCTCAGTCTGAGTACGACAGCTTGAGCCAGGTTTCCCAGATGGATTCTTTGTTCTTATTGACTATACAACACAGTTTATTTTGCTCAAGATAGTGTTAGGACTTTATTGAAGTGAAATATACTTTATGTTTCCAACTAATGACCATCTTGTGGCTCAGAAGTCGTTATTTTGTTTCCCCTTTCCCCCCATCAGCCAGATGCTCATACCACAAATATAACTAGCATTTGCCTTGTTGATGGTGTTCCTTTAAACAACATGAATATATTTGCCACTACGGCAGTTTGGCATTTGACAGAATTTTATGCCAGTGACAAAGAGGGGGAAATGATATTGAGTGACATAGGTGATAGGGAAAATAAAGTGGATTTCAGCTGAAGTTTGGAACTCAGTCTCCATCGATCATGAATCAGAGACGAGCACAAGAAAGCCATGATTATGGCACAGACTGCAGAGG
Organism: Potorous gilbertii; assembly: GCA_028658325.1. NCBI lineage: Eukaryota > Metazoa > Chordata > Mammalia > Diprotodontia > Potoroidae > Potorous > Potorous gilbertii. The sequence goes on along the minus strand of CM053771.1, from coordinate 553,264,232 downwards.
AGGAGTTACTGTCAGCAAGGGTGGGAAGCACCAAGAAAGGAATTCTAGAAGGAGCTACTTGTAGGCAACATGATGACTCAGAAAGAGGAGAAAGATGGAAACACAAGTATGGTGGCATATCAGGCCACTGGCAACTCCTTTGGAACACCCGGTATTCAGCTATATTAGTGAAGGGTGGCTTCCATCCCTTGAGCTTTGGATGACCAGTCCATTTTCACTTGATTCCAGAAGTACAATTCTGAGGCAGGATACCCAGTGTACATAAAAAGGAAACCTCTCTTTGGAGAGGGGACAGATTTCAATCCAAGAAAATCAGCATATAATGGTTGATGAGAAGAAATGGAAGGAAAGCAATTTTGGGGAAATGGATCTGATGGAAATCTGAGATTCACAGGCTAGTCTTCTACTTAATTTGTTATAAAAATGAAATTTTAATAATTTTCTTATCTCAAATAAGAAGTCAACAGTGGTCCAGACTTTTGACACCCTGGTTAGACCATGCCAAAAATTGAAAGGTTTGAGGGTTGAGCTTTCTTGTGATCTGTGTCAAATAGTTTGGGAGCCCTTGGTGATAATAGATATCAAATTAAATGGCCTTGTAATGGCCCTGAACAAGATCACACTTTGTTCACAATGCCTTATTTAATTCTTTCCCAAGATTTCTCTTCAGATGAGGTTTCAATCAAGCAGTTGATAATTTTTTATTGGATTTAAATACCAACTTTGGGTCATTCATTTTTACTAGACTAGATATCTGTAAGAGGCAATTGTTAACTCTGAAGGGCAAGTGTATTTGTAATCTAGAAGTATGGAATGAGTTGTATTTCAGTTCTCTCATTTCTATCAAGAGACACATCAAAAAAGATAGGTTGCCAATTTTCCCTGCCAGAGAGGCATGCTTCTCAGAATCTTTTATGAGAGTAATGTTTCCTTATTATCACTGAATACAGAAAAGGACCAACATTATTGCAAAGGATTATCCTACCTCCCAACTAGCACTGGGACAGAAAGAAAAGCTTTTCCTTTAGCTCTGAGGTAGCCTTGGAGAGGGAGGAATGAAGATTCTGCTCAGAGGTGAACATGGGGCACCTTCATGCCTGGCTTAAACAACACTCTTCAGAAGGTCACAAAATATATTAAATCTAATCATTAGATCATAGGATTATAATTGAAACTATAGATGACAAAACTAAAACCTGGAGACTCTTGGGAGATTATGTCTTTATTGGTGCAGGATCACCACACCAGAAAACCCTTCACAGCATCATAAAGCCTTCCTCATCCAAAGTTACTCTCATCCATATTCTTCTCTAGTCTTCATCTAGCGTTCCTGACTCCCGATGACAAATGCAACTCATCTTTCTCCCCCATCTAACCATTCTCGGGTATCTCTTACACTCAGCTTCTGAGATAATCACCCTCACAGACTGCTCATATCTTTGTATAAGCACTATTTGATCCAATTCAAGTCACCAATTCAACTGAATAAACATTTCACCAGTACATACTACATACAGAGCAGGATGTCTCAGTCACCAATAGACAGAAATTGCAATTCTTTACCTCAGTGAGCAGCTAAAGTGGCACTGAAATAAGCCTTTAAGGAATCTAAGGCTTACAAATGGCAGAGATTGAGGGAGTCCCTTCCAAATACGATGGATGCCCCTGGAGACATAGCATGGAGATAGGAAACAGGAGATAAAATTAGCATCTGGGCAATAGGAAGTAAGAAGTGCCCTTTGGCTGAAAATTACTTGATATATATTAAATTGGATTGAATTGAGTGTAAATTAAATGAGTCTGACAAGGGAGGGAGGGACCAGATTGTAGAGGCTTCTCAATGTCTAGTTGAGAGATTTATATTTTGTACAGACTACTGGAGGCTTCAATTCTGGTTTTGGAAATTGTGTCTGGAGGTTGTGGAAGGATCTTAGTATCATAGCCGTAGATCTGGGCAGGACAGTAGAGCCCATTTGTACCAATCCTTTCATTTTTCAGATGAGAAAAACGGAGGCCCAGAGGGAAAGTTATTTGCACAGGGTCACATATATAAGCATCAAGGCAGGCTCTGAAGCAAGATCCTATTTGGTCTTCTGGAAATCTACATATTTGTTGGGACAACCACCAATTCTGAAAAACTAAGGATATAAATGCATACATACACCCAAACCTACAAATATGCACATACAGACACACACATATATATGTAGATAATATATATGTATATATATATATATATATATATATATATATGTTTATTTATATATTTGCGTGTATGTATGTCTCTCTCCTCTCTTTGTAAATTGCCTCAAATATGTTTTTGTGCCTCCAGTGGGCTGACTGTGGGATCATCAAGGTTACTTTTGTTGTTCTGTCATCTGCAGCCATAATTGAACCTGAAAGTAGCTGATTGTGGGGACTCAATCCATACAGGTGGCTTAGCCTGAGTGGCATTGACCAGAGAGGCAGTGGTTGGTTTACCTTCAAATGTAGCAGACTTTCTCAAGTTCTGGGACCCTTAATTGCCCCGGATCTTCCTCCTTGTGAGTTCTCCTTCCCTAAGCTCAAGTGTTGAACCCTTCTGGACCCTCTACCCTTCAGATGCACTCCCTGGATTTTGATTTCCAACCACATTCCTTGATTTCCTGGTGATCATTTCAGTGGGTTCCCTGTTTACTTAAGGTCTAAAGACATAAACCTTTCTCCTGAACTGTGTACTTATATTTATCCAAAAATAGGGATGTAAAATGTTTCTAATTTATAAATATTAATAGCTTATATTTATAAAGAACATTAAGATTTTCAAAGCATTTTGCATGCGTTATCTTCTTCACTGCTCACAATAAGTCTGTGTGGTGGGTAATGTAGGCCTGATTATTTGCAGAACAGACATGGAAAGGCTGAACCTTCAAGAGCTGAGCATCTATGGTTTAATGACATTATGAGCATCTGAGGGAGGATTTGAAATTCTCGCCACAGCTTTAGCTTCCTTTATGCTACATCAAGTGGAGTCAGGCAAAGTAAACAAGCATTTACTGTTATTGGTCATTCATGTCCGATTCTCCATGAACCCATTTGGGGTTTTCTTGGCAGAGATACCGGAGTAGTTTGTAATTTTCTTCTCCAGTTCATCTTACAGTTGAGAAACCAAGGCAAACAGTGTTGAGAGACTTTCCTGGAGTCAGGATAGTTTGAGGAAGGATTTGAACTCACAAAGATCAGTTTTCCTCTCTGTGGGCCCAACCCTCCATCCACTGAGCCACCTAGCTGCCCACGCTGTCATTAGGTACCTACTATCTGCCAGGCAGTGTGCCAAGTGCTGGGGTTACCAGAAATGGCAAAAGATCAAAGTCCATGGTCTTAAGAAGTTCCCAGTTGAATGAGGAGATGATATGCTCCATGCCCAATAACATCACACTGCTTTTCTGTGATGATTTATTTGATGTTTCATTGAGCTGAAATTAGAGTCTAGTCTGTCCAGTTCAGCCTTCCATATGCCATGAGGTGTGTTTAACATCTTTTGCCATTTATGATCACATCTGCCAACTATATTGTCAATAACAAAAAGACATGAACACATGTAGACATTCAGTGGAGATACTTGAGTTACATCTTTTCATTATTTTGCTGGATAAAATGGTTTCAAGTGGTTCCTTTTTTTTGAAATCCTCTTTGTAGATTCTAAATGACTTTTGATTCCTAACCAAAGTATGTAGTCATCTGAGTTGTGCAAAAAATGGGAATACTGTGAGAAACTTTATTATGTGTATATATATATACACATACATGTATATGTATGTGTATATATATATGTATTTAAAATGCCCTTTGCTTTTATACATGTATTACAATTGAATCACTTCAGGATCATCATACAAATTAGAAGAGTTTTGCATTCTGGGAAGCAAGATCAACTTGGATGGCTGAAGTGAATCCCTGTCTGGACTTCTGTCTCTTAATCCAGTTTTTTTCACCTCTTCAACCTTTAGCATGATCAGCCTATCCCACAGTAAAATCAAAATCCATTCGATGACATGGTGGAACTCACATGATGGTTTTGACCTCTGTCAAAGCTAATCTAGGACAAGTATAGCCTCCATAGCCCCTTGCTTTCCTAGGCCTCTTATGGTCCCCTGGTTTTCTCTGGACCCCTTTCTAGGATGTTCAGTGTATCCCTACCCAACACTTTATTTGCACAGGTGCTACTTTCTAAGTCCCTAGCACATTGTACAATGTGGACTTACACAACCTAACATAAATTTGCTCATGGAAGATAAATGAACATTATGTGAGAGAAGAGCATGGCCACGTACTGTAGAGGTATATTAAGTGATAGGATAACTGGACAAGATATAGCTGATTTGGAAAGAATGGTTCACAACGCCAAAATGGAAAACACAATCATATTCTGTATGAGCAGTGACCAAGGATGGATGTTCTTTCTTGTGTGACATACGTGCAAACCCTAATTCTGGGACGGCTCAACCATGTGCAATACTTAAAGAAATGTCACACCTTCCCATACATAAAACACAGGATCAATTAGCCATTCTATGGCCTCCTCTTTCACCCATCCCTCTTGTTAATATTCTTTAAATTTCTCACTTTGGATTTAATCTGAGGATAGCGTCAGTGCTGGTACACCACAGTGTGTTCTGCCCCTTACTGCAGAGCAATGGATTTTATTCCCTCAGCCTCGCTCTGGCTTCCCTATCTGTCTGCTTCTTTCTCAAGGAATTTGTTCTTGTCTCTGTCTCTATCTCTCTTTCTTTCTATTTCTATTTATCTATGTGTCATTATTTCCCCAGTTTACAGTCCTTCATCATTTTGCTTTCTGGTGGATTTGAGAGGCACCACCAGGGCATCCATATTTGCAGTGGCTTTGTAGGAGGTTAGTGTATGTGGACTGATTTTCTCACACTAACAAAAGCCTTTAAGGAGTGCACATGCTGCCCGTCCAGGAGCACAGAGGCATCTACTCTGCTTGTAACCAACTTTGCATAAGATCTGTGAGGTCTCTGGTAGACTTTTGTATATACTCATCTGATATCCTCATACGACCATACTGTTAATGAACCCAATCCACCTGAATCTTATTCAGGATTGTCCATCTCTTCTAGGAATTGTTGATTGCTGCATTCTTGCTTAGAGATGAATTTTAAGTTGGACCCATGAAATAAAGGACTAAGATGACAGCCTTTGGTGCTGCAAATTTATTCCATTTTGAGTCCCCTGTTCAAGTATAACCCCCAGAATCTCTCCAGTCAAACGTTCTTTAGACTCTTGTTTATGGTTCAAAGTGAAATAGCATAGGAAAAGACCTGATGATACTGTTGGAGCAAAATTATAAATTGTCTCCAAATACCAAAGTTTGTGCTTTATCTGACAAATGATGGTGAACCAGTGAAAATGTTTGTATAGAAGCATGATTGCATCACTGTTGTTTTTTCAGTAGCATCAAGACTGTGACGACAGTATGGAGTATGGAAGGGGAAATGGAGAAGAAATGGGTGGTGAAAAGATAAATCTGAAGGTTACGGTAATGGTTAATAACAGAAACATGTAATCAGCTATTGAATCAGGAAATTTCAGTGGAAGCAGAAAAAGAGGATTGGATGTATGAGATACTGTGTAGAGAAAAATGGATTTGGCAGCTGATTTGAATTGTAGGAGGAAGAAGTTAGAGTTATTTATGTCAAGGTTAGGGAAATTGTCAATGACAAAATGGTGTAGTAGTAAGAAAAATGAGAGTACTAATGCTTTCTGTAGAGCTTTAGGATTTAGTAAAAGACTTATCTCGTCTTCACTATTACTTGTGAGGTAGGTGCTCTTATTATAGAAATTACACAAAAGAGGAAAGTGAAACTCCCAGAGATGGGTTGATTTCACACTTATAGGGCATTTCTGAACTGGAATTTAATCTCAAGTCTTCTGGTTTTCAGGGCTCTATATGCACTGTCCATTTGCTTCATTGGAGAAAAAAAGATTGAGGGGTAAAAAGAATCATTCTCCTATTAGACTGTTGATTTTGAGATATTGGTGGCATATGCAAGTGAAGAAATCCCCGAGGCAGTTAGAAATACAGACCTGGTGCTCTAGGGAGAGGATAAGATTTGTCATATGGATTGGGAATTGTCTGCAGAGAAGAGATAATTGAACCCATGGGAGTAAATGAGATCATGAAGGGAAAGAATGTGAAGATAAAAGAGTAGAGGGCCCAGGACCAAACCCACATGTCAAGGTCAGGAGGACATTGAGATGCCAACGATAGGTTTAAGTAGCAAATACTACTTTTTCTTCGTTTTTTTCTTCTTTTTCTGTAGGTCTGGGAGAAAAACGATTGAGAGGGCCTTTCATATATATAGTGCAGTGAGGACTTCTGGGATCATAATGAGTGGTCATTAGATAACCTTCCCCTTCTTCTTTCTACTTAAGATATAATTGGGCATATAAATACAATCTAAGTAGGAAAAAAATCAAAATTTAGGAAATTCTACCACAATTTTTCAACCTTTTGCATAGTTCATAGGAGTTGGAATATGCATCTTCATAAGCTCTTTTCTGAAGAGCTCATGGCCACATTTCTACAGAAGTTTTTTTTTTTGAGTTTACCTTTGTTCCTCATAAGAACCCATGGACAGGTAGGGCAGGAGTCATTGTCTCCCTTTGACAGATGAGGAAACTGACTCCTCTGAGGTCTTGGGAGGTGTTGAAAGCCTACTGTCTGGGATTCAATATTCCTTGGGCTGGAAGCAAACTACCACCTTGAACTACCAGTAAGAACTGGATCTGAGGAAATATCCAAAAAACAAAATTAAAAAAAAAGGTGCAACTGGGTGAGGCAGTAGATAGAGCACTGGCCTTGGAATCAGGAGGACCTGAGTTCAAATCTGGCCTCAGACACTTGACATTTACTGGCTATATGAGCCTGGGTAAGTTACTTAACTCTGTTTGCTTTTGGGTAGAAAATTAGTTTGGCAGGTATTATTTGGAGTCAGTGTGGTAAATGGAGAGTGTCAAAGTTGGATTTAAATGTTGGCTGTATTGCTTAACAATTTTTTGGCCTTGAACTCATTTTTTTCTCTTCTTAGGTTCTCAGTTTCCTTGTCCGTGAAGGGGGAAATTATAGTTTTAGAATTGTGAGATGCCTTCTGAACCTATTCAGGCAGTAATCATTTATTAAGTGCCTACTGTGTGACAGGCATGAGGCCTACATAGAGAGTGGAGGTTGAAAACAGATTTAAAAACAAAATTTCTAGTCCCCATATTTTGTAATAACTGTTGGTGGCGGGGCGGGGGTCGGTTATTGATTTACGAGGAAGAGGCCACACTGACACAAGATTGCTCTCCCTCTGGGTACAATTCTGCTGGCCATTTTATGTTGGCATTTAATGACAAACCTTGCACTCAGAGGTTAACCTTCTGACAGCCTCAGTGATCAGGACAAAGGTGCAGACCCAGAACGAAATGAACACATCCTCTGAGGGAGAGAGTCAGCACTAGAACCAATGTTTGCTGGGTTTTAATCTTGTGTATGAATTCATTTCATCATGTGATTTTCATAATGAAATCTGTTCCTTGAGATTGCAGGTATAAATCAAATTTCTCCCAGCATGATGAAGCTGTCTGTCTCCTAACCACTTTTGCTGCTCCTGAGACTTTGCACAGCTTAGTTGGCTCACAAATCTCCTTTGGCTTAATGTCACCACATTTTTCTGGGTTAAGGCAGAAATACTGCTTGGCTGGTTTATTCTTTCTTTCCTTTCTTCTTTCCCCTCCCCACCACTCATCCCCACTAGGTCTTTAAGGGTTAACTGAGCACTTCACATCGAAATAGGGAAATCTGAAGAGGAGTACATTAGAATTTGAGTGGTAGATAGTTATGTAAATATGATACGATATATGATCTTAAACACTTTTTACATGATATAAATTTGTTTTTATAGCCCCTTCCAGACAACTATTTCAAATAAAATAATACTTTCATAGAAAGAAGGGAAAAAAATCAGTAAAATCTATCATGTCTGTCTATCCAGCCATCATCCATTTATCTATCTATCCATCTATCTATCTATCATCTATGATCTTTATATCTATCTATGTACATATCTATCTATCTACCTCCCTATCCATCCATTCATCCATCCATTTTATCTGAAAATACATTCGGTGTTCCTCAATGTTCCCTTTTAATCCGTAAAGGAGTAGAGGGAGGTGTCTTCTAATATCTCTTCTTGGGGCTTTATTTGTAGCATTCATTTTTAATTGTTTTGTGCTTGTTATATTTTCCATTACTTCACATAAAATCAAGGAAACACATGGTCCTCTGTATTCGTTACCTTCATAATTTCTTATAGAACAGTGATATCCTCTACATTCCTATACCACAAATTGTCTCATCTTTCTTCAGTCAATAGGCATCTGCTTTATTTTTTTTCCTACCACAAAATGTGCTAGTATAAGCACTTTGTTATATGTGGAAACTTTCTCTTTTATCAATGACCCTCTTGGGGTGTATATGTAATAATTGAACTCTGAGTAAAAGGGTATAGGCATTTTATTCACTTTATTTGCATAATTCCAAATCAACTTCTAGCCTGACAACTTATACTTTCCATATTTTTATGAAGAGAATATAATCTTAGAATATAATTTATATATATTATATATATATATATATATAATTAATTTCTTTTTATAGGATTTAAATTTGCATTTCTTCTTTTGATGTTTCAATGTCAGGAAAAAGAACAGGAGATTCCACTGTGTGTTGAGAACCTGTACCTTTAGAGGAGAGGAACAAAGCACAGAAGACTTTCCCTCAGGGAATAGTCGATCCCACTTTGAAACGTGTGGCAAATTATTTTCAATGCACAGAATGTAATTTGAGATTTCTCCTCATAGGCAGCATCCGATTTCCAATTTTTTCTGAATACAGCCTTAGTATATGATATGTGCTGTTGACATTGTCCTTAAAGTAGCCTGCCACAAATACGGTTGACTGACACATTGAGTGTAAACAAGAAACTCTTGTTTGCAGCTGCAGACTCCCAAGTGAAATCTCACCTTCATACTAACCTTCTTCCAAGGCAAGCAGATAAATCCAAATGGAAAAGGTTGGTATTGTCAGAAAGTGCTAGGCTGTGAATCAGGTCACCTCATTCCACAGAAGGTCAGAATTTCATACTGTCACAATCTGGAAGGACCTCAGAGACCACCAAATCTAGTCTATAGCTGACTGAGAATGGCCCTAATCACCTTCCCAAGGAAAGCTCATCCAAATTCTGTTGGAAGGCCTTTAGCGCTGGAGAATTGACCATCTTATAAGGCAGCCACTCATGCTAGTTTTGGATACCTCTGATTGGTGGGGAGGTAACCTCATATTGAATCAAAAACATGCATTTGTAAATGCTCTTGACTAAAGCCAAGGAAGTTGGGTCCCTTCTCTACTATAGGCAGATAGCGCCTCTGTACTACTGCCTCCTTCTAGTCTTCTCTTCTGCAGATTTAGGGTTCTAGCTTTGGTGTTGCTTCTGGTTCACCTCTTTAGTCATCATATGCTGGATTTGCTCCAGAATATCTTTCTTTGTAAAGAGTGGTGCCCAGAGCTGAAGCCAATCCTCTCTAGACCAAGGCAGGGGATGTTGAGCTCGGCCACTCCTTTGTTCTGGATACAATTTCTTTTAATACAACCTTATCTCAGATCAGCCTTCTTGGCTGTCATACCAGATTCCTGACACATGCTGAGTAAATGGACCATTTTAATCACTATAGATGTTTTTCTCATAGGATGTCTGTCCCTTTTACTTGATAATTGTGGAACCATGAACATACCATCTAATTCTCTGAAACTTAGTTTCATCCACTCTGCAAGATTCTACCACATATCTTTATAGAGACTAAGTTCCTTTATCTCAAATGGAGAAGGACCTCAAAGACCATCTAATCTAGTCATTTCACTTCCCAGATGAGAAACGGAGGCTTGGAGAAGCAAAGTGACTTTCCTGATTTTGAATGAGTGTTATGATAGTCAAGATTTGAATCTAAGTATTCTGATACCAGACCCTCATTTTTATTTCTGCAGTGCTATATTACTTTACTTTTAGCTCTGGAATTCTATAAAACATTAATCATGTTTTATTTGAAATTTTCATGTGGCAGTTACTCAGAGCAGAGATTGGATTCTTGCTGTTTTGAATGTACTTCACATTGGGAGGGGCAGCACTGTGGGTGGAGAGTGGCTTTCAGTTGGTAAATGTTTTGTGGACTTGATCTCAGAAAAGCAAGTTGAAATTTTAACCATAATATTTCAGTCCACTGGAATTCTGTCCAGTGTTGTGAGATATTCTGAAGTGTGCCATCTGTACTGGGTTACACCAGAGGTAATGAGCAGCACAGTCTAGGAGCGCCCAGTTCTTTGGCACACTGTCCCCCTCCCCCTGCCTTTTGTATCCAGCTCTACTCAGTCAGAAGAGCCGGAGTTCTTTTAGGTGAAAGGTGTCTTTGCTCCGCAACAAGAATTCCTGTGAGTCTGCTTCATATTTAGAGGGAAGTGAACTCATCATCATGCTCATGACAGCCAGCAGTAGGACCACAGAGTACTCTGGAGTGTTGCCTAGTAACATTGGAGGAGTGGGGCCAACCCTCATTTCCCCCTATTTCTACACATAAAAGGCACAGTTATTGGTCCCTTCCTTTAATAATGCTGCCCCTAAGTCCTCATGAAAGTGACCTCATTGTGTGGTTAATTATTCAGGGAAATATGCCATACATGTTAGAAAGATTTCCTTCTCTGGCAGCTGGTGAGCTCCAGGAATTGAACTCGGTTTATCTGGGGATTGACCTCTGATGCAACCCCTTCCCATTCCTCACATACTTTAACAATTTTCAGTCAGAGGAGAAGTGTAGTAGCCCAGTGTTGATCAGTGGAGGTTGCTGGTACTGCCTTGTGAAGCTAGGCTCAGTTACACAAATTATGGGACATGACTATGGCACTATTACTATGGTCATTCTGAACGTTTGAGAGCTGAGCAGATCCTGAGCTTGTGGTGGTCAGGGTGGTCAGGTGAAGAACAGGCTGTGTAGACAGTTTCATTCCCTCCTAGGCCAATGCAAGGCAAGAATTCCATTCCTCAGAACAGCAAGAATTGACTTTGAGTCCAGTATGATGTCGATTTAAGTCCGATTGTTGTAGCATATTAGTGATGTGATGCTGGGAAGGTAGATTTGACATTCCAGTGTCTGGGAATCTCTCTAACTCCACAAGTTACACAGAGAGTTCAAACCTATATTGGTGGAAGGAATTTCCTTACGTGGGAGTTTCCTATACTGGTCAACGATAGGTCCAGTCCCTATCTTATCTAGACCAGTACTAGTTAATTTGAAAAAATGAATTTAACTTCTCTTGTTCCTGTTTTATTAATGGATATGTTTTCCTCTCTCTTTGTTCTACCTCCCTTCTTTTTGTGTGTTTTAAGTACACTTTGTTGTTTATATTTCCTGTTCTTATAACTTTTCAAGTAAAAAAGTCAATATATAAAAGCCATTTGGAGGTAGAGCTTTAAAGAGCTTGGGACTAGTCCTCCTGGAAAAAAGGAAATCATGCTTCTGTTGATTTAAAAAGGGAGAATCTGGGCATGTCTCCTTGTTTGTCCACCTTCGGACTTCTGGTTTGCTTAATTGTCAACCTTGTTTTATTTTTTTAATTTGTGTAAAATGTTCCTTGAGATATTTTTTTTTGATGAGAGATTAAGATTTACTGTCTGTTGGGGATTGAAATTTAGTATCTATTGGGGTTTAAAGCCTAAGTTTTCTGTGAAGCTGTTCAAAAGCACAGATGGAGAAATAAAGAGTACAATGGCAGGACTTTCTTACTGATTTAATTGAATTTTACTATAGCCTGAGATACAACTACTCACCTTTAAGGTGAGTTTTCAAAAAGGTTTGCTGATCTCACTATAGACCTCGTCCCTGGAAATGTGTTATGTTTTTACCCACCCCACCCTCCAAATTCCTTTAATATTTCAACATTATAGAAACATTTTGAGTTCTGTCCTGTTGTCTTAATACTTAAAAATTGATTTGTTTGCTAAAATCTAATGGAGGGTGGAGTAGGATCAAATGAAAATTTGAGTTAGTGTTAAATAAGTGAGACTCAGAGGGTTGAAGTATCTTTCCCATGGAAAGAGAATGATAGAGGGCAGATCTGAGATTGCAAAGTAGGACCTCTCACTTCAAATCCAGTCTTCTTGGGTAGTTTCTCTGAGGAAGCACTTTCCCAAGTTTCTTTGCAGGAGCTCTCTCATGGCATCAGGAAGGGTTCAAATGTGAACCTGACAGCCTCATGGAATAGAACCCCTTCTGATATTCTGTCATCCCTGTGTAAAGAACATCCTGTAACAGCAGGATGTTGTCTTGTAAATTCTTCCTTCAAAAACGTAATGGGCATTAAGTAATTCACTCCCTTCTTCTCCATTCTCTCCTTGACACAAACAGTCTGTCTTTGTGATGTGGCTACTGAGGATTGGTCTGACGTGAAGCCCTTGAGGACATTTTTCCTTCATAAATCTAGTTGTTGAGCTAATAACTTTGACATTATGACTGACATGCTCTATGCCATGGTCTATTGACCTTCCTGTTCCACTCTCCAGGACACGTAGCCATCATCATCGTCATCGTCATCATCATCCTCCTCTTTATTTTGAGATTATTGTCACATACATGACAGACATTTCTGAACACATTGCTAAGCAGTTTAGTCTACTGTTCCCCTGCTTCTTATCTCAGTCTGCACCGTCATACAAGTCTTTGTTTTTCTGAATTCCTTCAAACTTTTCTATTGTATGGTGCCCTGAAAGTCCATTCCTCTCATGCATCACCATTTGTTCTACCATTTCTGAAATGTGGGGCATTAACATGGTTCCATTGTTTCTCATACGTTAGGACCACAAAAGATTCTGCATCTGATGTTCTGTGAAGAGTCGTTTCCTTTTTCTTTTTTTTTTGGATTTTCAACCTCCTTCCTGGTGTAAGAATCCTTTCCTTTAACCTGCAAAGGAACTTGCCCTGTAAACTTTTTCTTTTGACCATGTCCTAATTATTCGATGCTAAGGGCACACCTCCAGTGACAGAAGCTCATTACCTCATAAATTAAGCCAGGCCAGGAATGACGAGGAAGAATGGGATGCGCCTGGGTTCAGATTCTGCATCTGACACTCCCTACCTCTATGACCTTGGGCAGGTCACTGAGTATTCTTAATTTCTTCATGTGGAAAATGAGGAAGTTGGGATAGATGACCTTTGAAGTCTAGGAGCCAGGGAGCCCCAAATTCAGTTTGAACCTAACAAGTTCAGAACATGGCAGTGCTACTCATGTCTACTCCCTGGATACACACTGGTATTTATGCAGGCTAAAATCATAGTAGATATTTTTGGCAACAGAATAAAATATTTGATATTGTTATTGTTAATAAAATAGGCAGGAGTTTGTCTTTCTGTCTACTGTAAGCATTTTTAATGCTGCTATCCATCCATGGCAATCAATCAATACATCTTAAGTGCCCACCATATGAGAAGATTTGCTGGATGCTGGGAAGTCACATATAAAAACAGGCCAGTCTTTGCCCTGGAGAAGCTTCTACTGGATGGGCAACACAATACATGGGGCTCATGGCATCAAAGGAAAGGCAAGCACGGGAATTGTATGCAGAGCAACAGGCAGTCAGTAACAATAGCCTGTACTGAAAATAGGAGGGTGTGGATTTATGGATTATGCGATGTAGCCTTAATTTAATTAACCTTCACCAATTTGACAAGTAGATTGAACAGATCCTTGCAAAGAAGCAATGAATGAAAGAGAATCCTAATCATGGATAGGATTCTGAGCCCAAGTAATCAACAAAAGCATGAAAGAGATGGTATTTCTAACGTCAGCGGGAGGTGCTCTTGGTTAGCCACATTGTCTGTGTGGTTGTCGTCCGTCAGTCTTGAAAAGGACTGAAATGGCCTCACTATGTTGGGGTCAAGGTACAATGTGTTCGACTGTGGCTGATTGCAGCCATACAAGTTTGGAAGGCTCTACGAGTTGGGCACAAATAGTCCATATGAACACTTGGAGTGGAGATGGCTCTAAATTTGTGCCTCTCACACTTCTTTTGAGATATTTAAACCCCAAATCAGTGATAATCTGGGAAAATGTGACTTGAAATTTGAAATTATGATGATTGCTGAACATATAAATTTACAACCATTCTCATTAGTGATGAACTTTGCCTGAACTGTATATTCTGCCTTGAGATATTGGGTAATGAGATTCTGAATCTACTATCACTAGGAAGATATTTAAAACCTCAGGTCTCATTGCCATAAACAATATGAGTGTGTCACCTATTTAAAAATTTTATATCTGCATGCTCATAAATCTAGAATGTCTAAACATCTTTTAAATCAAGAAATTAATTAGTTATGTTGCCTATTTGTGAGTTGCTATATCTAGATTTAGCCTGTTGCTCTAGGTAGATAGAGGTATGAAGGTGACAACTTCTGATCAGTTTGCAAGAACAAATGATTGACATCAGAGAAAATGGGAATTTCCTAGATGGAAAGCAAGAGGAAAAATTGTGTAATTGGTGGATTGAAGGTGATACAGTTAGCGTAGCCATCAGTGTGTTTCTTGATTGAGATTGGTTGTGACAGATGCTGAGGAACTGCAATAAACAGGACTGAGATTCAATCTTGATCTTGTTCTGTCACCAATTGTTATCCATAAGCTTAAAAAAATGGAGACTATTCAATCACACTGTGCTAATAAAAACATTATTATAGATAAAAATCCTATTGAGAGAATAAAAAGGGCTTTACACCATTAAGAATAAGCTAAGATTATTTAAAATACTATTTTTTTATCTCAATCTTGCAAAATTTATTTTTGCATATTTTGTGTTATGGTAAATATATTGGTAGAGTAGTTGAGTACATTATACACACATACATCCATATATGTGAACACATAAACATATGCATATATGCATATGTATATGCGTATATATGTGTATGAATATAAATACACTTACACGTATATATAATGTGTGTGTATATATATATCATATATTTGCGCATGTATATGTATATGTCTAATTTTAGTAATGGAGTATACAATTAAAAAAATTTCTTAGGGGATTCTGCTTGATATACAGGGAGCAGAAGGGAGGCACTCTGGACCTCAGTAAGACATATGGACATTTGCAAAATTCCAGTTTCTCCAGTTTTGTGGCTACTCCTCTGAGCCTACTTCTACCCTTAAAGAACCATCTTCAGGCCACATTTGGATACAGTTTACCAACAGGTTCTATGCAGAAGGTATTGTGAGATGAGAATACTTGTGACCAAATCTCTGATATTCTTTTATCTTAGGGAAACAAGTTTGGTGTAGTCAGAGATGAGGGATAACAAGAGAGTTGAATAATTTTCAGACTCACAAACAAGTGAATATGAAACGTAGGTGGGACAAGCTCTAGTCTTAGAATCATGAAGACCTGAGATCAAACCCCACCTTAGACCCTGAAGAACTGTGTGTCCTTGGGCATGTCATTGACTCTCTTTGAACCCCAGGGTTTCCTGCCGTTGGATGGAATTAATGATACTTGTAGTACCTGAGAGGGAGGGTTGAAGATTCTTAAGCCAGACATAGCAAGTGCTAAATAAATGTTACTATTAGTACATATGTTGTGTTGTTGATAGGAGTAGTAGTAGTGGTGATGGTAGTAGTAGTAGTGGTGGTGGTGGTGGCTTTTGCACAAATCACCTACTAAGAAGGACTTCTAGTCAGGGCAGGGGGTTGAGGGGATTTAATAGCTCTTTCATGTTAATCAGGCTTTTACAAATCAGATGCTTTTAGGAGCTGCTTGAATACAGAGAACGTGAAGCCATTGTTTAGGTTTGTGAATATTTCAAACATGGCACATGTGGCAGTGGGAAGACTCAGACATGGGAAAGAGATGTCTAGACCAAGATGATTTTGAAATCTCTTTACTCCAGTGGAAGAGAGTTCAGGCAACCCAGGTCTAGCCCCAAAGTGCATGTAATCTTAGTTCTCCCTTGGCTTGTAGTAAAAGAGGCAGTGACCTCAAAGACCTGGGCTCCAATACCAATGTGTGCTCTGACTGTTCATGTCACAGGTCGTTCTCTTCCCTTCTCTGGACTTCAGTTTCTTCTGTCAAATGAATAGACTGAAGTAGCTTACCTCAAAGTGTTTTTCAGCATTCCAAATCAATAATTTTTTAAAACTATAACTCATTTTTAAAGGTCTCCCTCACTTTTTGTAGAGGGTTTCTTGGGGATGAGCACTGACAGAATTATTCCAAAATTTAAAAAAAATTATAATAAGACAAGAAAGGAGAGGGAAAGAAAGAAGCATTTATGAAGTGCTAACTGTGTGCCAGGCTTTGCTCAGCACTTTACAAAGATGATCTTCTTTGATCCTGGGGAAGTAGGTGCTGCTGTCTCAATCATTCCCATTTTACAGATAACGAAACTGTGTCACAGAGAAGTTAAATGGAATGCCCAGGGTCACACAGCTAGTTTGTTTGTGCCTGAGGTTAGATTCAAATTACACTGTAGTCCCTAGTACCATGTCACAGCATAGGAAAGTATACAAAATTCCTTAGTTTCAATCATACTTCTGTGGGATCCACACTTACCTGCTGTGACTCTTGGAAGCATAACTCAGTAGAACAAGAAAGGTCTTCGGAGTCAAGGAAACTACTCTGAATGCCACCTCTGGTGCTTGCTCCCTTTGTAACTTTGGACTTAAGCTCACTTTCCATATATGTAAAATCGGATGGTTACACTCAATGACCTCTGAAACCCTTTCCAACTTGAGATCCATGATCATATGGGAACACGTCAGAACCAGATCTGGTCTTTGTTCCCAGCCATGGATTCACCTTGGTTTTGTTACTTCTCAAGTCAGATCAAGGATAGAATTGGAGTATTCAGCAAAGATCAGTGACAGCAAAAAAAAAATCCTTTCAGCCAAAGTGGGAGAAAACAGAAGAGTTTAACTGGAGAAGACACTGAGGACACTTGATAATGGGTTTCAACTGTGTGAAAGGATAGATGCAGGAAAATAAGAGGCTGTGTTCTGTCTTCCCCAAGATCAGAACAAGGAGAGTATCCTTTGACTGGAAAAGCAGGTAAGGAGTTGTGCTCTCTGAACAACTTGTTAACAATGACAGAATAGCAGAATCACAGGAAATGAGTATTAAAATGGCTCTCTGGAGCAATTTGGTCCAAGCCATACATGGCAGGAATCTTCTCTACTGAAAATTGTCATCCAACTTCTTCTTGAAGACCTTTGATCATGAGGAGGTCTCCACATGCAGAACCAGTCTATTCTATGTGGACAGCTCTGGAACAAAGGGTCTATTTTCCTGAGATTGAACCTAAATCGATCTTTTTGAGACTTCATCTCAAAGTTCCTTGTTCTGTTCTCTGCAGCAATGCAGAAGCAGTCTGAGCATTTTTGAGCAGGGCAGGTCTTCAACCTTTGAAGAAATCCCCAAAATGCCCTCCCCAACCCTGAGTCTTCTTTACTCCAGGTCAACTGAACCCATTTCCTTTGGCTGATTTTCATATACCAGACAACCAAGGTCCTTCATCTTCTGGTTGCCATTTTCAGATATTTTTCAGGTTATCAATATCTTTCTTAAACTGTCACCTGAAGTGAAAAAGCAGAACTGGAAACAAAACTCCAAATAATACCTGGCAAGGGTAGAATTCAGGGGGATTATCATTTACTTTGTCGCTGCCTCCTCCTCCCATCATGCTCCCACATACATTTCTTAACACAGCTTAAGAATTCATTAGCTTAGACACAATGGATGCTTTGTTACAATCAATGCATATTAATAAATTGTTATAATAGATAGCAGAGTGTGTTATTAAAAAAATAGTGGCATCTCTTTTATTTGAATAGCATAGTTGCCTTCTATCTGGTGTGGCTTTAGGACAGTGATTAAACTAGCACAGACCTGAAAAAAATAAGGAAAAGGCTTAAGAAATATGGTAGTCATGATGAGTCATCACTTGTTCAAGAAAATGTTGTGGATAGTCCAATGATATGATATTTCTTCAGCACATTTAACTAACTCAGATCAACCAGATTTCTTTAAGCAGTTGAGATGTTAGCAATGTAATGCAAAATTTCCCCAAATACTAGTCAGAAAAGCTGGCTTCTAGCTCTGGCTCTGACGCTAAATAACTGTGACTTTTTACAAGTAATGGACTCATTGGGCTTCAGTTTCCTTAGATACTAAAATGAGAAAATGGGGCTCACCCTTTAAGGACCCTTTCTGTACTCACCTTTTTTGGTGGAGGAATGGTGACAAATAAATTTCAAAGTATGCTGAGAGAGCTTTAAAAAAATTCTTCTTGATCAGGTTGGCTTAGGGAGTTGGAGATGACCTTCTTCAATGTCTTTTGGTTACATAGTGGGATTTTAAGATGCCATAGCTTTTTCTCTAGTTCTGTGCCTTGTGGTGGCCTTTCAAAATATGTTACAACTTCCTAAATCAATTCATATATGCTCATAATTCATTCTCCTCAAATCCTGGCCCTCGGTTTCTTGAATTCTCATGGAATTTTTATGCAGAGACATACCCAGCAAAGGTGATATTTGTCTTGGTGGTATCAACAGTGAATCTTTAAAGTCTTTGCCATATATTTCCATGTGATAAAAATGTTCTTCCTAGTTAGTGTTTAATGAATTCTTTTGTAAAGAAGAGAAAATCCAACCTCTCCTATGGAAGGGGCATTAGAACAATGGGAAGCACATTGTGACTTCTGATATTTTATGATCCCAGCTCTCTCATTCTCTGTGTGAATGCTATCAATCAGAGACACATGTCACTCAAAGCAGCCGATGAGTTCACGTGAAGTCCCCTGGACTTCTGTCCTAAGCTCAGGGATATGCTGCCTTTCCTTCTGAGTGAGACCCATTTTAAGGAGCCCTTCATGCCTTGGTTAATAGGTTGCAGTAGGAAAACAGGTCCTGGTGGGGAAATAGACCCAAAGCAAGCATTGTCAGGGTCTCAAAGAGACTACAGGCTCATAACTTTGGAGCTGGAAGGGACCATCACAGCCATCCCATTTTATAAAGGAGGAAACTGAGGATCCGGGGACTGAAGTGACTTACTTAAAGCTTCTATTCTTGTCCCTACTATTGATGACAAATCCCTTCCCCTCTGGGGGACTCAGTTTTCTTCTCTGAGGCAGATGTTCTTAGCAGATAAATGAATGGAGCTGGAGTCAGGAAGACTTGAGTTCAAATCTATCCTCAGACACTTCCTAGCTATGTGACCCTGGGTAAGTCACTTCACCTCTATTTGTAAATGTAAAATAATAGCACATATATCTCAGGGCTCAAATGAGATATTTGTGCTTATTAAAGTGCCTGACACATAGTGAATGCTTGATAAATGCCCATTTCTTTCCTTCCTCTATAAAAGGATGTGCTGAATTAGATGACCCTAAAGTTCTTCCTTATTTTCAATGTCTACATTTATCTTTCTGGTAGTAGTGGTCTGCCAATAAGCATTGGAGCCTGCCTCTTTCAAGGAGTCCTGCAATGAGCCTTCTGAAGGTTAAGGTAGACCACCAAAGCATAGTATGCTTCCCCTCTTAGTTCATCTCTTTCAATAAGCTCTTATCCTGGGTTTCTTTAAGTGGGACACACTTTGCATATGCCATGATAATTCCTGGATAATTAACATACAGTATGCATTTTCTTGACAAGTGTTAAAATAAGTTGAACTGGAATAAGTAGCAATGATATTAAGCCAAGCCATAGTTCTGAAGCCAGGGAGCTAGAGCAGAACTGAGGACACCAGGGAGTGGGCCCAGGTCCTCAGAGGACTCCACAGAGTTTCCCCTGGCTTTAATGATGGATGCAAATAACACGGAATGGAAATGAGCCCTGGGGAAAGACCCAGAAATGATAGTCCCAGCAAAAAAAATAAAAGTTCTCACAAGTTGAGTTATTTTGAGTATCTTTGACTGCAATTAAATTCATGTTGCCTGGAAATTTCCAAAAGAATCGACACTGCAAAATTGATCAGTTATTGAAATCAGAGAGGATTTATTGTGTGCCTGAAATAGCAGGCCCTAGAGTAATCATTCAGGAAATAAGAAGATGCCATCATTTTGGGTATTAGGGATCATCATCTTCTGTTGAGCAAAACTGCCTAACCCTGAATCAGCCTCACCATTTTCCTTCCCTTTCATGCCCATGTGATTCCCCATGCTTTCAGCATCTAGCTCAGCTTCTCCCTCCTTCCTCTCTTCCTACTGGCCTCACTTTGTTCCTAATCCTCTTCACCTCATGTTTTCATTGCTCCTCCTCCCCCCAGGCCCTTCCACTCCATCCATTCACCTCCCTCACTCCACCCCATACACACCATGGCTATTTTTATCATAGACACATGGCAAACAAAGTCAGAGGTGTTACGGGCCTTGGAGTGCTTGGGACATAGTAAATGTACCTAACAAAGGCTCTCCAAGTCCTTCATTGAAATGAGTTAGGGAAAAAATGCTTTACAAGCCTTAATGTGCTTAATTAAAGTGCAATATTAGATGAAAGTGCTATATTAGCCAGTCAATAAAGATATATTGAGCACCTACCATCTGCCAGGCCCTGTCTTTACCACTGGGGTTATAAAGAAAGGCAGAACCCAGTCCATGCAGACAAGGCATTCAGAGCCAAATGGGGGAGACGACATGCATACAATTATGTCCCAGCCTTGTATCTGCAGGATAAAGCAGAAAAGATTCAGCAGCAAGAAAGAGCAAGATTTGAGATACAAAAGACACTTCCTGTAGATGGGCCATTTTAGCTGGAACTTGAAGGAAGCCAGGAGAGCCAAGGCATGGAGATAAACAATGAGAACTTTCCAGGCATGAAGAGGGGAAGCAATGAAAGCCCCCAGAAACAGAAAGTGGAGGAACATCAAGGAAGCCAGGGGAAGGGAGGCAAAATCCAGGAGAAGGATGCTAGAGAATTTTTTAAAGATTGGATGGTTGTAGGCTTAGGGCAGGCTATGGAGGACTTTGAATGCCAAACACAGAATGTAATATTTACTTCTATGAGAATGAGTCCTTGGAGTAGATTGAGTGCAGAGGTGACGTTGTTAGACCTGCACTGTGGGAAGGTCATATTGACAGGGGAATGGAAGATGGATGCAGTGGGCAGAAATTTCTGGAACAGAGACCAATCAGCTGGTCATTGCTAAAGGCCAGGTGTGAGTGAATCCTGCCCTACACCAGAGAGAGCATGTACTAGAGACTGAATGTGGGAATGAGACAGAGTGAGCCGTAGCAGCTACCTTGGGAGTCACCAGTGGGATGGTGGTACCCTCCGCAGAGGGAAATTAGCAAGAGGGGATTTTTGGGGGGATAGGAGGTAATGAGCTCCATTTTAAACATATTGATTTTAAGATATCTGAGGCACCTCTCATTTTATATGTCCAATAGGTAGTAGGATATGTGAGTCTGGGGGTTAAGAAAGAGAAATTAGGGCTGGATAGCTACATTTGAGAATCATCAGCATAGAAATGATCATTGAATGCATGTGAGCTACAAAAAAAACCACCAAGTGAATTGTAGAGGCAAGAGAAGAGGAGCTAGAAGAGGGACTTGTGTGACAGTTAGAGTTAGTGGGAACAACTTGGCTGAAGATTCACCAGAAGAGATGTTTCCTCTGTGCCAGACAGCATGCAATGCAATGGAGGTACAAATGAAGGAAAACACAGTGATGAGCCCTGCCCCCCACACCATGAAATGGGCAGCCATGGAAGCCCTAAAGGGTGGAGGAACATATAAGCCTCTTCTTGTGCGTTTGCCGGGAGAGCCCCTACCTTCATTTCCATTTCTCTCCTGTGACTATCTTTAACATGGCTGAGCATTGGTTTTTGATGCTTCTCCATAGATTTGGTCACAAAACAAGCCACTGGATGAATTGGTGAGAAAATCTGAGGCTGACTTGTACTTTTCCTCACTGGTCTTTTTCTTTCACAATATATTATGTTTTTAAATGACATAATTTCCTTTCCAGCATGTGATTCTGATAGATGGATTTGTAGGAAAGTCATAAGAAATTATCTGGAGAGCTTAGGTCAAAAATCATTCTACATGACCATTTTCACTACTTAGGCTCACTCCTCCTCCTGACCTGCCCACATGCATGCACACACATGAACACATGTACACATGTACATACACACAGAGAGACACAGGGACATTTTGAATTGCTGGTTCATTCAGATACTTGGTAATGGTAGGGTATAAGAGTGGGAGAGCTACACATAGGAAATCCTATGAAATTCTAGAGAACAGACATTTCATAATTTGTTGTTGGTGTTCAGTCATTTCATTCAGGTCTGACACTTCATCACCCTATTTGGGGTTTTCTTGGCAGTTACTGCAGTGCTTTGTCATATGCTTGGTCAGCCAATTTGATATATGAGGAAACTGAGGCAAGCAGGGTGAAATGACTTACCCAGGGTCACACAACTAGTAAGTGTCTGAGGCAAGACTTAAAGTCAGATCTTCCTGAATCCAGGCCCTGCACTCTATCCACTGTGCCATTCAACTGTTCCATCATTTAATAACAGGGAATAATTAATGATTATCCTGTTTGCTTTACATGAAAATATCTTTGAACTAAACCTAATCCATGAATTTCTTTCTTTTAACAATGACAACTATGCAGCTGCTTTATGTTTTTGTCTGTTTTATTTTCTAATTTTATTTATTTATATGCTGATTTATTTTATTTATATGTTTTTGATTTTATTTATTTACTCATCTCATTTATTTGTTTATTCATACATTATTTATTTATTGTTTATATTTTATTATTTATATTTTACTTATATTCTAATTTATTTTTTCTATTTGTCTAATTTATTTTCTAGTTGGTTTAATGTTGCTTTATTCTATTCCAAGTAGAGCATATATCTTAAAAAATAAAAGCCAACCTTGAGAATTGTGTAATCCATCTTGCTGTCATTTTCCCCTTAATACAGGTTAAAAAAAATGCAAACTAGGAAGGACTGGAGAACCCCCTCCCCCCACACTTGCACGATGAGCTTATCAACTGTCCCCTTTGTTGGTTTGTATCCGTTGTTCCAAAGGCAAATACCAATCTACTACCAGACCCTCTTGTCTTGGGGAGAGTTTGAAGTCCATTGGGCTGATTTTGCATCTTGAAATCACTAAGATGCTTGCTTCTCAACAAGGAAGGCACGGGTTGGTTTATTGACTACAGTTCCGTTTCATCGGTCCATCTGTCTCTACCTTGCATTTGGTTGAACAGGAACAAAGTCCCTGTATGTTGCATCTTACTTGACATTCATTAGAGTAGGCTTTTCGATGTCCAACATTACCCAAACCAACAGAATGATGAACTTTCCAAAGATTCCCCAAAGGCAGGATGATGGTATCAGTGTCTGCACCAAGGGAACACCATGGACAGTAAGAGTGCTGAGATACAGATGACATAAAATGGGAAGTAGAATAATTAGGTACTCACTGTCCCTCAAGGATCTGGGATTTTCTTGGGGGTAGATAACCATTTAAAAGACATGAGTTTCAAATTCTCTGAGCCCTACAAGACAGTCTTAAAAAATTGCCATGGTCAGACAGTTCATTTTTCCACAGCCAACCTGCTAAGAAGAATCTATGAACCCATATAGGACATAACTGGGTTGGAGAAATGGATTTTCTGCCAGGCAAGTCTACTCCCCTCCTCCCCTTGCCAAGTATGACTCTTATGCCCATAGTCTGTCCTATACCATGTGGCATGACTAACCCTACTTCATTGCCTAGAACCAGGCTGCCATCCTGTGGGTCCTCTTATATTGGCTACTCTTTCCTAGGGTCTGATCCTCCCCTCATTCTCATCACTTCTGTTCACCTCCAGCCATGGGGGTGGTGATGAACACAGGGGAATGGTTTATGCTCTGTACCCTGGGAAGATTGTCTTCTTCCCAAATCTTCAGTGAAATTTAACCCACACAAAAGAATTGTTAGTATTGAGATCCCTTGCTCTAATTAAGTAATCTGGTAGACACCATCTTTTAACTCATCATAACCCAATTCATGAGGAAATCCAAAATAGTTGGGACTTACAGCTAGAGAATCAAATGCTCAAGGCATTGAATCAAGGAACTCAGTAAATGGATTCTCTTTTCCTTTATTAATTTATCAGAGACCTCACATAGCAGGATTTTCCTGCAAATGCTGAGTCTTTGCCAAGTGTTCACCCCAGAAATGACTGTGCTTCACCAGGGAGAGGCAATGACTCTTCACAGCTTGTGCAGATACTTGAAGATCCCTTGGGGCACAAAATTCTATAGAAATGCAAATTCCCATTTTAGTCTGGTGGATACATTGAGGAAATTTGACATTTCAAGAGGGAAAGGAATTCCTTTTATATATTAAGAGTTCTACATATCTGAGTTACACAAGGACAGAACGGAGGATTGCCTCACCTCCCTGGAAGTCAGCCACTTGGCAGCTGGGCCTACCTGGAACAAAGCCTAGAACAGAAAATAAGGGGGGGAAGCCTCTGTGCTGACAAAAATAGATATTTCAGAGTCTATGGGATAAAATTCAAGCACCTTTCTCAGAGGAAGACCCTCTGGCCCAACTCAGGATCAATTTACTTTTATTTTGTGCACACATCTAAGAAGCCTGATTATCTGGAATCCAAGCACACAACCAGTTCAAAGTAGGCAATTTTAAAAGTGGGATACTTTGTTTGAGGCAAGCACAGGGACTGAATGGAGAAGTGACCACTGAGGTATTGTTAGCAAGACTGATCAGACACCAAAACTGAGATTTAAAAGGGCCTTTTTATGTCAGGGTCCAAATTCAACTCACGTATGAGGAAACTAAGAGCTGTGCAGGTCAATTGCCTCTGCCAAAATTAGACTGTAAGCAGAACAGTTGGAACTCAACTGTAGGCCTTCAAACCACAGACGTAGGACTCTTTCTAGACAGAAATTAAATATCGGAAAAGCAGAAGCCAGGCTTCACAAAGTACAACTGTCTGGGTTGTGTCAAATGATCTCAAATCCCTTAATCAGATATTAGGTCATGGTTAATGACCCAGGATGAGACCTGGAGGCATCAAGATAAAGTCCAATGTGTTGAGTCCTCTCACACTGGCTAAGGCAGGGATGCCTCTGATGCCTTCTAGAAAGATTTCTGACCTGAATGGCTAAATGCCATATGGATATTTCAAGAGATTATGCCCAACTTTCTGGAGAGCTCAGGTTTCCAGGAGCCTTTCTTCTCCCAGCACTTTTCAAAGACGCAGAGGTTTGTTGGAGCCCTAAATGGAAACCCTGCCTAGTAAGTAGAGGGTTCACTGCATAGGACCGTAGTAATCATTGAAGTCAGAAGACTGGGTTCCAATCCTGCGTCTGATATTTAACTAGTTATGTGGCCGTACCCCAATCACTTGGCCTTTCGAGACTCTACATCTCATCTGTAAAATGGAAATAATCATACTTGCAATATCTTCTTCATAAGGTTATTGTAAAACTCATGAGATAACCTGTCATATGCTTTGCAATTATTCAAGCACCATATAGACATCAAAGATAATTATAGTATTTTATTTCTTAGATACATGAGTCCAGCTTGACTAACTCTGGTCTTTGGATTTCCAAATTCACCATGTACAAAAGAAAACTCAGTCTATTCACCTTCAAAACTTCCATTTAAGGGAAAAAGTGCTGAATGTGGAGTAAGAAAGATCTGAGTTTCTGGTACCAAAAAAAAAGGATTTTTTTCTAGCAGTGTTTCCATAAGCAAGTCATTTAAGTTTTGAATGCTGTGGCTAAGTTCACTTACCTTGGTAGTGCACTTTCCAGGGATGTACACATTAACTATGAGATTGGTGCACACATTGCCAGAGCTAGCCTAGTGTTTGGGAGACTTTGAAGAAAGACTGGGGAGAGAAGAGGTATTAGACTGACTACCAGACTGAAGGTCTACAAAGCTATTGTGGTGACCTCATTGTTGTATGCCTGTGAAACATGGACAGTCTACCAGCACCATGCCAGGAAACTGAATCGCTTCCACTTGAACTGTCTTAGGAAGATTCTGAGGATCACCTGGCAGGATAAGGTAGCAGGCATTGAAGTCCTTAATTGAGCTGAACTGTCAAGTATTCAAACTATGCTTCAGAGAGTGCAACTCTGATGGGCTGGCCACGTTGTTCAAATGCAAAATGTATACTTGCCAAAAAAGACTATTTTATGGAGAACTTGCATGGGGCAGGCGATCACATGGTGGCCAGAAGAAATGATGCAAGGACACTCTCAAGGTCTCTCTCAAGAACTTTGGATTTGACTGTGCAACATGGGAGACACTGGTACAGGACCTCTCAGCATGGCGTGCCCACATAAGAAAAGGTGTTGTGCTCTTTGAGCAAAGTAGAATTGAAACAGCACAAAGTAAACACAGGATGTGTACATCTGGGATATCCATCCCAAATATTCAAATGGACTCTCTGTGCCCAACCTGTGGTAGAGCATTCCAAGCTCATATTGGTCTGATCGACCACAGTCAGACACACTGAAATTTCACTTTACGATGGTGGTGTCATTTTGGTCCTCCTTGAAGATGACGGACAGCAACCAACCAACTTCAGTTTCCCTCTAAGTAAAATTAGAGATTTGACCTTGCTAAGTTCTAAGGTCCCTTCTAGTTAACACATGATCCTGTTATCTATTCTTCTAGTCTCCCATATTTGTAACCTCAGCATCATGTCAGCCTATTCATTCTCCTTCACCTTCTTTGTTCAATCAGTAGCCAACACTTTTTAGTTTTACCTCCATAAAAACTTGCACATCCTAAGCTCTTCTTTTCACTTAACTAAGCATTTCTTTCCACTTGCATGTGCACGTGTATGTATAGTGTGTGTGTGTGTGTGTGTGTGTGTGTGTGTGTGTGCACGCGCATCCTGTGAGGGCAGAGACTGTTTTATTTTTTTCTTTTTATGAAGATCACCCAGCACACTTTACAGCCTTTAGAAATCCTTGGTGATTGATTGATATGCTTGTCTTACCCAGCTAGAATGGAAACTGTTTGAAGGCAGGAATTACTTTCTTGGCTTTGTATCATCAGTACCAAAGTTGGTGCTTAATAAATGCTAGCTGATTGATTTACTGGAAAATTGAGCAAAGGAGAAAGAAGCTCCCATAAATCATCCACTATTTGTATGCATGTATATATATTCTTCAAATAATTTTCTTTTTTTTCTTTAGACTCTAATTTTTAGTTTTCAACATTCAATTCCACAAAATTTTGAATTTCAAATTTTCTCCCCATCTCCACCCTACCTCAAAATAGCATATATTCTGGCTACTCATTCCTTTGATGTACCCTCCATTCTATTATTCCCCCCTCCCATCTCCTTTCCTTGTATTTTCTTGTAGGGCAAGATAGATTTCTATACCCCATTGCCTATATATTGTATTTCCTAGTTGTATGTGAAAACAATTTGCAACATTCATTTTTAAATCTTTGAATTCTATATTCTCTCCCTTTCCCCCTCCCCACCCACCATCATTGAGAAGGCAAGCAATTTGATATAGGTTATACATGTGTAGTCATGTAAAACACTTCCATAACAGTCATGGTGTGAAAGATTATTTCCATCTATCCTGTCCTGCCCTCAATTTATTCTATTCTCTCCTTTGACCTCCTCTTCCCTAATCTGCTGTCCCCTCTCTTATCCCTATCCTCCTGTTTTCCTGTAAGGAAAGATAAACTTACACACTCACTTGAGTGTATATGTTATTTCCTCCAGTCAAATCTGATGAAAGTAAGGCTCATTTATTCCCTCTCACCTTCCCCTTTTTCCTCTCCATTGTAGAGGCTCTTCTTGTCTCTTTTATGTGAGATGATTTACTACATTCCACTTTTCCCTTTCTCTTTCCCTCAGTACATTTCTCTCAGCACTTAATTTTACTTTTTTAGATATCATCCCTTCATGTTCAGCTGACCCTGTGCCTCCCATATACATACATACATGCATACTCACACACACACACATATGTGTGCATATATGTATTTATATGTGTATGCACACATATACATTCCCTCCAACTACCCTAAACTGAGAAAGGTTTCATGAGTTACAAATATCATCTTTCCATGTAGGAATGTAACAGTTCAACTTTAATAAGTCCCTTATGGTTTCCTTTCCTGTTTGCTTTTTTATGCTTCTCTTGATTCTTATATTTGAAAGTCAAATTTTCTATTCAACTCTGGTCTTTTCAACAAGAATGTTTGGAAGTCTTCTATTTCATTGAAATTCTACTTTTCCCCTAAAGTATTATATTCAGTTTTGCTGGGTAAATGATTCCTGGTTTTAATTCTATCTCCTTTGACCTCTAGAATATCACATTCCAAGTCCTTTGATCCCTTAGTGTAAAAGCTACTAAATCTTGTGTTATCCAGATTGTGTTTCCACATTGCTTATATTGTTTCTTTCTAGTTGCTTGTAACATTTTCTTCCTGACCTGGGAACTCTGGAATTTGGCTACAATATTCCTAGTTTTCCTTGATAATCTCTTGAAAGATAATGTCTGGGCATTTTTTCTTTTGATCATGGCTTTTAGGTAGTTCCTTAATTTTTAAATTATTTCTCCTGTATTCATTTTCCAGGTCAGTTGTTTTACCAATTAAATACTTCATATAATCCTCTATTTTTTCATTTTTTTGGCTTTTTTTGTAATTTCTTGATTTCCTATAAAGTCATTAGCTTCCATTTTATCCATTACAATTTTAAAGGAATTATTTTCTTCAGTGAGATTTTGGGCCTCTTTTTTCCATGGGGTCCATTCTATTTTTTAAGTCATTCTACTCATCGATTTTTTGGGCATCTTTTGCTTTTTGGATTAGTCTAATTTTAGAGGTGTTATTTTCTTCAACATTTTTTTGAGTCTCCTTTACCAAGCTGATGACTAGTTTTTCATGATTTTCTTGCATCACTCTCATTTCTCTTCCTATTTTTTCCTTTACTTTCTTACTTGATTTTCAAAATCCTTTTTTGAGCTCTTCCATTGCCTGAGACTAATTCATGTTTTTTTTGGAGGTTTTTGAAGCAGAAGCCTCAACTTCCTTGTCTTATTCTATTTGTATTGTTGATCTTCCTCATCACCAATGGCATAAGAAAATACCATTTCATGGAGAAAGTAAGAACATATAGTCTGTTTTCTTCCTCCATTTGCCCATCTCAGCAAATCACTTGACCTTTGAGCTCTTTGTTAGGTGGAGGGCTCCAGAGGCAACTGTTGTTTCAGCAAGGTCTGCCATGGCCCTGGGGCAGGTGGAGGCTGGGGTTGGGACTAGAGCTGGGGTCAGACCATGCTTTCCCTTCAGCCAGGTGAGAGACCCTTCCCACTGACCTTCTAAGTTGTCTTTGGGGTTTATGAGTTAAAAAGTCTGGAAATCACTACAGCCACCAGCAATTCAGTTTCCTAAGTCCTGTTCCAGCTCAGTCTTCTCCTGCAGGGCCCACCAACTGTGCTGTGCTCCCAGCCTGGGGCAAAAGGGCCTTCTTGTTGTCTTTCCAGATTGTCTTGGGTTGGAAATTTGCTTCAGTATGGTTTCTGCTCCTCTAGAATTGGTTTAGAAGCATTTTTACAGGTTTTTTGGGGGGGCTTGCAGGTAGAGCTCAAGCAGGTCCCTGCTTCTATTTCGCCATCTTGGCTCTGCCCACTTCCTATTTTTTAAAGAAGGACTTCATCACAGATACAAGGAGAGGGTGCCTGTTCATGTGTGCCTTGATTTGGAGGACTGCCAAGATTCATAGCTCTCAAGTGCTATGGCCCCATCCCTCATGTCTTGGTGTGCACCCCATCATCTGGCTCATAGGCTTTAAATGTCCCTTTGTGTTAGGAGAAGCAGCCCCACCACCTCATATCTGTCTGTTGTTGAAGCATGCTCTCTCAAAGTTACTCTAGCTGCTGAAGATGGAATAGTTTTAGTTGGGGCTGGCTGCAGACTATCGCCTCACCAGACATAGCCTTTTCATTGTTGAAGTGGGTGTCACTGCACAGATTTGTAAATTGTTCACTGTAAAGTCATAATCCATCACTCTCACATTTCCTCTTCAATGACATTTGGAAATGGTGGAGGAATATGGTTCTAAATGCTAATTTGGTAAAAATATTTTCAGCTTTAACATGCTTTGCTTTTGTGAGAACTTGGGTGACTGCTTTCTTGTTTCTTTTTAATTAAGATGTGCAATCTGGTGTTCAAGGAATTTATTGTCAAAGGTTAGGTATTTTTAGTGATTTGTATTGAAAATAATTATCAAGTTTTCTGTGATGATCACCGACCTCATTTCCCTTGCAACCCTTATCTGATTGCCTGCCCAGATTCCTCACTTCATTCTGGACTTTTGACCTTAGAACCAATTGGCTTTGCTTGAATCTCCTGTCATGATTTGTTGTCTTGCTAGCATGAGATTCATTTCTGAGGAGTCCATTCCATGTTCTAGATCTGAGAAGGCTTTACTCAGGCTCTTCTTGCTTTTCATACCTATAGAATGGATTTAGCCTCTAAGAATTTTGGAAGAGCACATAAATCTGTTTCAAAGACTGCCAAACTTATGTTCATGAACATATATTTATGCTTTCTCTCTCTCTCTCTCTCTCTCTCTCTCTTTCTCTCTCTTTCCCTATTTAAATGTGTGCATCTATATGCATATTTTTAAATATATAAACACAAATATGTACATGTGTATACATGCATGTATGAGGTTTTGCATGACACAGATATGTACATGTGTATACATGTGTATGAGGTTGTTGCTGCCTTGTTTTAGAATACCCCTAAAACTTCAAAGGAAAAGAGTATTTTTTAAAATGAAGTGCTGATTTTTTCACTTAAAATATTCATTGTTTTCACATAAGAAAATGTCTATCCAAATACTAGCCCTGGTGCCTGCAGAATCCCCTTCATTAAAATGTCATCTCTGACCCCTACTAGCTGGATGGCCATAAAAATGCCTCATAGCCTCGCTGAGTCTTAGTTTTGTCATTTGTAATTAAGTGACAATGATGCCTGTCCTAAGCTACCTAACAAGGTTATTGGGAGATGTCTCCAATTGATTCTAAACCACTTGAAGGAAGAATTTGTTTCATTGCCATATTTGTATCCTTGGCATTTAAGCCAGTGCCCAGCACATTGTCCACATTTAATAAATCCATGTGAATCTATTTATTGATTCCAATGCAATGCCGGATATAAAGTGCTTTTCAAACTTCAAAGTCTAAATGAATCTCAATTCTTCTAGATTGGTAGGTCATTAAAATGAAAGGATTAATGATCTTATATCTTTCCTATTTTTTGGCACTCTGTGGACAAAGTAAAACTATTCAAGTTTGGTGTGCTGACCCCTGGTGAGGGTGGGGTGGCAAGGGGGGGATTGGAATCCTCTACAAGTGACAGAGAAGAGGAAGCCAGCACATATGGGTGTAGGTGATGTTTTCTTACCAACCTAGTATTTTGGATAAATCTATCATTTAAACTCATCATTCCTATTATAGTAAAGGGACATCTCCAGTTGGTGGGGACGTGGAGGAGAAAGTATCCAGAAACTCTGAGACTTCCTCTTGGTTTTCTCAGTTCCTTTCAGTTATGTTGTGTTGTGTGTGTGTGTGACCTTCATTTCTCAATGTAAGCTTCCAATTCCCCCCACTCCAAGAGGGCTATGGATTGTAACCCCAAGTTAAGTAAAAGAGAAGGACAGAAGAGCACTTTAGCCAAGCTCACTGGCAAGTCCTCTGAGTGTGTGGTGTTCCCCATGCGCAGGGTTGTGCACCTCTGCACTTTCTCATTTCCTCTAAATTACTTACATGCTCTTGGCTTTAATTTCCTTATCTTTTTCTTCTCAAAGGGATGGAGAATTGAAAAGATCTTTGAAGAGAGTGAAATATAGTCTGCTTGGGTTCTAAACAACCTTATCTGTGAGATATTCATTTTTGTTCAGGCATTTCAGTTGTGTTTGACTCTTGGTGACCCCTTTTGGGATTTTCTTGGCAAAGATACTGGAGTGGTTTGTCCTTTCCTTCTCCAATTCATTTTACAGATGAGGAAATTGAGGCAAACAGGGTTAAGTGACTTGCCTAGCGTCTCACACAGCTAGCGAGTATCTGAGACCTTATCTGAACTCAACTCTTCCTGACCCCAGGCTTGGAGCTCTACTATGCCACCTAGCAGCCTTTGTGGGATATGAAGGTGTCCAGATCACAACAATGTCATGAACAGAAAGGTGTCATGCCATTATGTAGATTCTGGGACATGTCACATGTGCCCAAGAGCCAGATACACTCACACCCCTAAATCTATGTACTTTGCCCCTTTGTTCTGTGTGATATCACAGTTATAGTAAAATAAGAATAATCCCATAGATGATGGGAATGATGGTAGGGTGCAGGAGACATGCCCAACTCACACCATAGAAGCACAGGCTGTTTTTTTCTTGATCATGACCAAAAGCACCTGATTTGGGAAGCCCTCTTTTAACAAGTAGGATCCCACCATATATCCAATTCATTTAAGATTATTTGGAAGAAAATAACAGAAATATTCTGATCTCTAATGACTCTCTGATCATGAATATCCGTCAAACCATAAAATCTAGACATGTTTACCACAGACATTCACTGCTGAAGTCTTTCAGATGAAAGGGCTCCTGTACCCATAGAGAGTGAGGTCTTCTAGCACCTCCTCCAGCTAATGGCAGAGTGCACTTGGAATAAAATTCCATAGCATTCCTGGGTCTCCAAGAAGATATCTGTCATTACTCAAGAGACTTTGGCCTGCCAATCCATACAAGAAAGACCAAATGGATGAAGAATCCCTACTGCTCAGAGTATATATATATATATATATGTATGATGAGCTTGTGTATCTGGGACACAAATCAGACACAAGTTGGGCCTGGAGTTCCAAGAGGAAGCTGAATTGCCTTTAGGAGAAGGCAAATCTGCCTTAATGACCTTCAGTTACACCCAGAAACAAAGGCCAACTATGCTGATGCAGCCATTCTATCAGTGTTGCTCTCTGACAGGGGGATGTGGTGTATAGAAAGTCTTTGAAGAATTGGGAATGAATATTTCATGAAGGGCACTTGAGAAATGCATGGTGGATGTGAGCAGATTGCAAACTACCTCCAGTGAGGCCTTTCGAAGAAGTAATTATACTGCAGCAAGATACGAGGGGCTAATCATATAGCTGAGTGATGCTGGGTTTATAGTCAGAGTCTTCTGCTTTGAAATATCAGGAAAAAGTGAAAGAAGGTTTCAACACTTCCAATGCCCCCTTGATCAGACTCATCAAAAGATGACCAAGAGTGTCACAGGATAGGCAGCATTGTGCTTCCTGGAAAGGAATACCCATATCAGTGAGGTCACAGCGTCGTTATTGTGCTGAGGTGTGCAATGATGTTTGCTTGTGGACGGTCTATCTCTCATTCATGAAAGCCCCCTAAGGGCAGAGAGTCTTCTTTTGACTCTTCTTTCCTCAGTACCTAGCATAGTGTCTGTCTGAGGAGTGCTTAAGAAACATTTGTTTAATTGAATTTCTGGTTAAAAAGTTTTCATCTGGAAAATAGGAATCTGGGTTCCACCATGCCTGGTCTTGTGCAGCCAGAAGACTGGCAGAGAAAAAATGTTTTTGTTGTGAGTGGAGGTGTTATTGTTGACAATGGTTTCTAGAAATTAAAAGAATTTATTTTCTCTGATCCAGCTGGTGTTGATGTCATGTTTCAAGGATTCCAGAGGGCTTTGGAATAGATAACCATGTTTTTAATATCCTCATTTTATAGATAAAGAAACTGAGGCAGGCAAAGGCTAGGTGACTTAAGCAAGGTCATGGTGCTAGCTGATATCAAAGGGCAGATTTTGCTGACTGGAAATCAACCTTGCCATCTTTCTTGCACCGCCCCCCCCCCCTCCGCCTTTCCTAGCACGTGAGGCTGAAATCTGTTTAGCATCTAACCTTCGATATCCTTGTGGAGTTTCACAAGCTCATTACAAGGTCCTAAATGACTATTAGTGTTTGCTATGAGCTTCTTGTCATTTTCTGCAAATACTGCCTGGAGTTAATAGCCTAGGATGTCAGTGAGAAGTCTTGGCATGCATGAGCACAGAGGGAGTGAGGGAGGCGGTGACAATGGATCTTTTCTTGCCTTTTCATCAACAATGTTAGAGGCAGATCTGGGCTTGGGATGCAGAAAATATGTAAACACACACACAAAATAAGGAGAAGTACAGATACAAGAAAAGTCTTGGAAATGCTTGAGACATGGCTAACATTTCATTTCTCAGATCTTGTGAATGATTCTCCTTGGTGGCTTTGAGGGGCTTCAGCACTGAGAACTGTTTAGGGAAGGAGACCAAAAGGGAAGACTCTTATCCTTCTGGTATCTCACGTTCTGTCAGGTACAGATCAGAGCACAGAGAGGACAAGTCTTTAAGGCTGAGGCTTTAAGGCCAAAGGGGGCTAGCCAGGAACATATCTCGGAGACTGGGAGAAACAGTCAAGCAAATCATCTTTTGATCTTGAAATAAAGGCTAATAAAGACACTGCTGGAGTCGAAAGGACTTGCTGTAAAATAATCAGTTACACTGTAAAGGTGGGCAGTGAGAAGAAATGGAAGGATTCCCATTCTATCTTTCAGTCTGTGACTCCCTCTCTCTGTCTCCCCTCTCCTCCCCGCCCCTCCTTTTCGGTGAAGCTCCTCTTCATCTGCGTCTTTTAATTGCATGTGACCTTTGAAGAGATTTCTTTTCCTTTCACCAGCAACAATTTGCATTAATTGCTAAAATTGCTTTACTTTCTCTCTGAGAAATATTTTTCTTTTGTTAAACGTGTTTGCTTTTTGTGAATGATGATTTTTCTTTTACATTTTCATTATTTAAATGTCCAGATTCTCTCTCTCTCTCTCTCTCTCTCTCTCTCTCTCTCTCTCTCTCCCTGTCTGTCTGTCTATTTCTCTCTCTCTCTCTCTCTCTCTCTCTCTCTCTCTCTCTCTCTCTCTCTCTCTCCATCTATCTAGCTCTCATTTGATTCAAACATTTCATTCCCTAATATTTGTGCAGTATGACAGGTTTAAGTATGTTACTTTCAGGAAAAAATTGTGCATTATATTGTACCCCAGTGCTTAGCATGGTGTCAAGCACATAGTAAGTGCTTTAAAAATGCTAATTGATTGACTTTCTCCTTTGAGTCTATCTAGGATCATGCAGTAAGATCTAAAATACCTTTTCAGTGTCTTGTCAATTGTTTTCCTTGACCTTGTTCTCAGCATCCCTTTTCCTTCTGCTCTGTCCAGATCCCAGCAGAGCTCAGTGCAGTAAGAAAGCTGAAGAGAAACTTGGTCCATGAGGGATTTAACATGAAACTCTCAAGAGGCACACCCTTACATGGACCCTCAGGAAGGGACTCTCATCAAGTACTTGCAGCAGGTGTTTTCATCTCTTTGTGAGGCTTTCTTCACTTACCACAAAGAGTATCTGTCTTGTGAGTATCTGCTGAATATTGCCATGAATCTGAGGAGCTATGCACCATTTTAAAGTAGCAGCCAGCTCTCTCCTAAGGATTTGCAGTGATAAGCTCTTGATTTTCCCAGGCAGTGAGTTTGTCCTTGGATCAGAGCACAGGAAGTGTATATTTCCACAGAGAATTCACGAACAGTGTGAATCCAGCAGTGACCATGGAGAGTCTGAGTGACTACCACTTTGTGCTTATGAAAGGAGAATCAGAATTTATCTTTCCCGGTTAAATTCAATGAATTTGTTCAGACAAACCATATAGAAAGGACAAATCTTTGAATATGATAGTGAAATAGCCTAGACAAATAGGTTGACTTTTTACCTAATTTTTTTCATTTTTTCATTTAAATATTTAATTTATTTATTTTCAGTTTTTTTCCTCAGATTTATTAATTTGTTTTCAGTTTTCAACAATTCCTTCCATAAGCCTCAAATTTCTTCCCTCCTTCCCCTTTCCTTCCCCAAGATGGCATTCAGTCTTATATGGACTCTACACATATGTTCCTATTAAACACATGTTCTCATTAGTCATGTTGTATAGGAGAATTGAAATGAACACCTAATGATTTTTAATGGTGTATTCTACCTTTCACATCTGTTTTGATTTAAATCAGGTGAGAGAATCTATAGGAATTTTTTTTAAAAGAGAGAAAAAGAAGAAAATCTAATTCATATAATTCTTCTCCAAAGCTTGCTCCCTAAGTCAAGGTCTGTACAGTTTTCTTCAGTGCAAATATCTGGAGTGAATGCTGCCTATTAATTAAATATTCACTGATTAACAAGCATATTATTTAACACCAATCCTAGTAATAGTCATTCAGAGTATCAGTTGATAATTTTAAAAGTGCCTAGGATTGCTAAGGCCTTGGGCATATAAGCAGTCTTATATCAACTATTAACTTATATTAACTATATTATATTAAGATTAACGCAATGACTGCCCTCTAGGAAATTTTAGCTGGCTGAGACTGTGATTAGACATGGGGGTGGGGGAAGCATAGATAATTTTCTGTAATTAGAAAGGTGTCTTCTTTGACCCAGCCTCTTCCTGACCCCACTTATTAAATTTGTTGTCAAGTGCTTTTTGTTTCCATTTCAGTTATTCAATAAACAAACGTAGTAAAATTAAAAACAAAATAAATATATACATATATGTGTATACACACACAAACAAACACATACACAGTTTCTGCTAGCAAGGAATTTGTAGATTAAAGGGCCAGAGAATACACAAATGACTATTTACATGCAATACTCATTGTTGTCCATTTTTCAGTTGTGTTTGACTCTTTGTGACCCTATTTGGGGTTTGCTTGGCAAAAGTATTGGAGTGGCTTGTCATTTCCTTCTCCAATTTCTTTTACAGATGAAGAAAATGAGGCAAATAGGGGTTAAGTGACTTGCCCAGGGTCACATGGCTAGTAAGTCCTGAAGTCATATTTGAGCTCAGGTCCTCCTTATTCCAAACCCAGTGCTTTCTATCCACTAATGTTCTCTATGCTTACCAATTCCCTTTCCCCCAATTCCTGTTCTTTAAGGAAATAATTTCATTGACTTTGGAGATCATTCTCATACATCAACTGGGATTTGAGTTTAGCCTTCTGGGAAGTCAGGAAAGCTGGGAAACAGAGGGGAGGAAGGATAGTGTTGCAGGCATGGGTTGTAGTTGGTGCAAAGGCACATCTTGTGGAGATAATATGAAGCAGGATGAGTATCTGGATGCCTTTATACCATGCCCACTGCAACCTTCCCTGGTCAGTCCTCTTACCTATGGCATGGGAGATTTCAGTAGCTTCTTCACCGATCTTACCCACTCTCCCCTCCCCACTGCTAACCATCTCACAGGCTCCTAACACCTTCAGCCCATCTTCCACATAGCTAACAGATGAGTCTTCCTAGTATATCGATCAGATCACTCCTCTTCAGAAGTCTTTCCTGATTTGCACTTATTAAGGAAAACCATTTCATTTGTTTTAGCCTGACATCTAATGCTCTACACAATCTGGAAAACATCTAGTTTTTTTCAGCTTTGTCTCACTTTCTTTTCCTCATGTTCTTTGTGCTACAAAGACAGTCCCCTATTCCTCCAGCATTCATTCTAGAGTCCCAATTCTATGCTTTATGTGTCTTCTCAGTTCCTGAAACATACCCTCTCCCCACCTTCACTCATAAATTCTAGCCACCTTCAACACGCAACTCAACTACTTCCCCTCCTTCCTGTCTTTCTTGATCCACCTCCCCCCCAAGTAGAGGCATTCCCCATCTCATATGATCTCAAAGCACACTGTAATTTATTTTCTGTTCATGGTGATTTAGTTTATACATATATAGAGATATAAACTTGGAATTGTTTTGAGGGCTTAAGGAAAACTATGGGCAGAAATTTATCAATCAGACCAGAGGCCCCTTTTCCCTTCCAACTGGACTCAGAAAGCTTGACAAAGTGCCTCAAAGGGCATGGTCTGTACAGTCTCCTGAAGGCATTAATGGTGATTATTAACCTAAGTTATCAGCCAAATATTATTTCACTTTCATTCATCAATAAAAGTATATCTAACATTGGCTGAAAAAATAAAGTGACCACATGACTATGACTATTAAGTGGTTAGAATGGCTCTATGGATGCTCTGTACCTACTTAATGGTAAGATACAGAAATCCTGATGAGGGTGCTAAATAATTATTAAAATATATGCCTATTAGACAAAAGCATATCTACCTAGAGAATGAGATCTTGAAAATTTGAAAAGTGGAAAAATTAGGGTTAGGGTTAGAGTCAAATTTAATGTGGTGGTACTCTCTCCCAGTATTGTGCCTTCCCGCCTCCCACCAGCCCATGGCCTCATACTGTCTCACCATCCAAGCCAGCTTCACAAATGAGTTCAACGGCTCATTCACACCAAAGAATAAATGACTTATAACAGCTCAAAGTGTTAGAACTCCCAGAGACTTCAAAGGTAGCCCTCATAAGAGCCTCAAGGCAAGGAGATTAAGTTTAGGAGACCACAATTTCAAGTATCAGTCAGCAGATAGTTGAGAGGAAAATATGGGAGTTGGTGAGTCAGAGTACATTTCTGATTTCAAGTAAACCACACTTATTAAGGAGTTTCTCTTCCTGACTTTGAGTAAGCAAGTTGACCTCATTCCATGGCCTAAGGCATTAGCTCATTTAAAGCTAATGAATAGTTTGTATAATTATAATTTAATATTTCTTCCAAGAGCAGAGATCATAGGACAAAGTCCGACTCATGTACAAGAAGTTCATTGTTATTGGACTGACTAATCAATGCTCTTTTTAGCTTGAAGTAAAAGAGTGTGTCCATTATATTTTATTTATTTATAATTAACATGCAAAAATATCTCCCTCTGTCTCTCTCTCTATACACTTATGTAAATATCTCAAGTGTGCATATACACATATACATACACAAAATCGGATGGATAGCTATCTGGCAGTGAAACAACATACATGGGCATTTATCACATATACATACATACATAATAATACCCTACCACTGTATCCTAGTGGACCGGATTTTATTTCCAGATGATTTAGTGTTGTTAATTGCCCTCCTACACACTTCTGAGAAACTGCAAAGAAGAAAGTGGCCTTTGTAAAACAAATCAATCACACTTCACCCAGCTGTAGTGAAAAGTGTTGATTTAGTTCCTGGCTATTTCAGATTCTTTCTCTCTCTTTTTCCTGTTTCTCCCCACCCCCTCTTTCATCTTTCTCCCATATATATGCAGTATTCTATTCTAAGGTAGTAATATTTTGGTCTGTTCCAAAGAGTTTCATCTTTGAAATTCCTTTTCTTCTCCTTCTCTGAGGCAGCATGCCAGAGTGGAAAGTATCCTCAGTTATAAAATGGAAACAACAGCATATCTAGTATTAACCTCAAAGGCTGATTGTGAGAAAGAAATAAGACTATACATACGCACATTCGGATACACATGCACACCACTCACACATACACATATATGTGTGTATAATGTCCTTAAATTTTTTTCAGTTTCCACAGAAACAGAAGTTATTCTTAACATTTTAATAAGTCATGTGATCTTATGTCTTGTTGGTCTCCAACTTGGTCCCACGCTACCTCCACTAGAGGAAATGATGTTGACAATCTCAATCATATTTGGAGGATTTCAACCATAATGGTAAGGCATGGAGAAGACCTTGGTATATGCAGATCACTTCGGCAATGTATGGGCTGGAGAAGGGAAGGCTTAGGGAAGGGGTGGACACAAGATGATATTTTTCCAGTTATTTAGATCTGAAAAATGTTTCACAATTGTGTTCATATCGTCTCTGGGTTTGTTTTGACAGGTAGACTAACTCAGGCATAATTTAATCTATATATTTTAACTGACCACTAGGGGGTGCCATGCTTCACAGAGTGCCAGGCTTGGCATCTGGGAGACTTATCTGTCTGAGTTCAAATTTGACCTCAGACACTTACTAGCTGTGTGACCCTGGACAAGTCACTTAACATTGTTTGCCTCTGCTTTCTCATCTGTAAAATAAATTGGAGAATGAAATGGCAAACCACTCCAAGATCTTTTCCAAGAAAACCTCCAAGGGAGTCACAAAGAGTTAGACACATCTTGAAATGACTGAACAACCTTTTTTTTTTTCCAATGGTGACATAGTGGGGCCCCACAGAAGAGGCAGAGTCTGGTCCAGTTACACATTTTCAGAAACTTTTCTTCCTCCATATTAAAGTAGAAAGTAAGTCTGTTTATGCGGAGTTTCTAGTAGCTGCCTGCCCCCACCCCACTCCAACCTTAATTTCTGTGAAAAATGAATGACCATAACCTGTGGAAACCAGTTTCTCCTCTGGAACTTCCTTCCAGTATTAAGTTTGCTCAGCTCTTAGAGAGGTCCTGACATTCACGTTCTCTGAACTTTAAAGGCCTCTTTTTATAGATCCTGAAGGACACAGAGTGTGACCTTCCAGGGACAATGATGAATTAGATCAGAGCTTTGGGTTCCTTTTACTCTTTATGTGATAAGAGATCTTGGCTAAGTAATTTCTATTTCACAGCACTTTTGTGCCCTAACGGATGGATTCCACATTCAGATTTATTCATGGGCCCAACAATATTCAGTCAAAGTATTATTTCTGAAGTGAGAGGAGCAAGGTCCTGGAGAAGATGGGAGGAAAGGCAGAAGGATGCTCCTCAAGGGTTAGCCTTAGTGAAGAATAAAGATGCCTCTTTTTCACTGATCAGAGGAGAGTGGGAGAGAAAAGACAGTGATGATCCATCACTCAGCCCCCCACCCAGAAGCATGAGAACACTGTGAAGGGCTGAAGCTGGTCTGTTTCATTCTTTGTTTCACCAGAGTCTTGTATGGTGCTTGGCACAAAGCTGTTGCTTGGTATATGCTTGTGAATTGACTGCTGAAACTTTTTGAGTACCATTTCTATGGTGCTTTATTGTTTTCCAATTGCTTGACCCATATCATTTCCTTTGAGATGACTGACAGCTTTGAGAGTTATCGTAACTATGAGAACACGAAGGCCAAGACAGTTTAAGTGACTTGGCCAATGCCACAGAATGCATTTCTGAGGACATTCAAACAGAGGTTTTTCTGATTCAGAGTCCAAAGCTCTAGTCACTGTTCCAGCGGGTTGCCTCAAATAATGGAATGTGGCCCTGAATTTGTGCTAGCAGTAAAAGTTTTTGACATGCTAAGATGAATCAGTATTTGGATGGCCTGCTCCCTAGATTGCATAATATTCAGAAAAAGGGGAAGGATCCATTTAAAAATGTGAAAAAAATTACAGGAAGGAAAAGCTTGAGTTTACTTATTTATTTTTCATTTTGAACTCATTAAATGACTTGTTTTC
Organism: Potorous gilbertii; assembly: GCA_028658325.1. NCBI lineage: Eukaryota > Metazoa > Chordata > Mammalia > Diprotodontia > Potoroidae > Potorous > Potorous gilbertii. Next base: position 553,222,739 of record CM053771.1, on the reverse strand, counting down.
TCTGCTAGGCTTTGTGGAGCTGCCCATTGCTTAGGGTCCCAAAATAAACCACCATCTTGGTATCCATGAGAGCCATTGGTTCCACTTAGAAGTCAGCAGAAGGCCAAGGCAGGAACTTTTGAGGGGAACTGTTAGCCAGCCTTAGATCACAATGAATAACTAGAAAGCAGACATAAGCTTCTGGATGCTTTCACCTCTTAATAGCTCAGTAATGCTGTTCTGTGAAGCTGCCAGGAACTCCTTATGACCAGAAACCACAATTGAAATTCATTGGATCTGGTGAATAGATGAGGTGTGGAAACCTCCTTAGGGAGACAAGCAGAAGAGAATGAAAAATCATGGATATTCTTTCGTCTGAGCAGTGTGTGTGTGTGTGTGTGTGTGTGTGTGTGTGTGTGTGTGTGTGTATGTCTTTGATGGATATTGACAAAACCATGAAAGGAAATGTGTATGGGGAACAAATAAAAATGTAACATGTAAATATTGCAATGGATTCAGGATTTCTGGACCGTCATAACAATAGCTCACCATTTATAAAGGTCTTTAGACTTTATATGATTCCATTGGACTCTCAGATCACCTGCAAAGTGAGTGTTATTTTTTCTTTTTCTTTAAATATGAAATAAATATATATTTATAATATATAATAATATATTATATATATTTATAATATATAATAATATATTATATATTTATAATATATAATAATATATTATATATATTTATAATATATAATAATATATTATATATATTTAAATAAGATGGTATAGGGACCGCACTGCACCTCACCCCAGGCTTCCTGGCACATTGTCTGCTACCAATGACCTTAGGAACTTTCCTGGGAGATGTAAGATTAGACTACATGGCCAAGGCCATCCAGCCATTCTGTGTCAGAGGTGAGACTTGAATCCAGGTCTTTCTGGCTCCAAAACTGATACTCATAAGCCAAACAATATTAAAGATAGAAGCTTTCCAGAAGTTTGGGAAAGAAAGGAGGCAAGATTGCAAGTCCTTAGCCAGTGTTTAGAAATAGGTCTCCCTCTGTGCCTGGGCCAGTCTGTTTTGTTTATTTGAACTGAAAGGATTCTTCTAAAGAGCTCCAGGAAGCACCTAGTGTGTCTGTTAGTCACCAAGAACATATTAAGTGCTTTTGCACATGCCAAGCACTGTGCTAAGTGGTAGACATACAAATATACACACCCAGAGAGATTGTGCCTCCCTCTGAGAGCTGAGTGGTTCAATGGGTAGAGCCTAGGGCTTGGAGTTGGGAAGACTGACTTTCTAATCTGTTGTCAAAGACTTACTTTCTGTGTGACCTTGGGCAAGTCACTTACCCTCTGTTTGCCTCACTTTTCTCATCTGTAAAGTGGGGATAATTATAGCCCTACCTCCCAGGATTGTCACTAGGATCAAATGAAAGTAAAATCGTTACCCAGTGCCTGGCACAGAGTAAGCAGTAAATAAATGGGAGGTTACTATTATTATATTGTAACAGAGAAAGACAACACAGGACAGGGAGACACAAAGCAGCCTGCTGAGAGTGGAGAGGTGCCTGGCCTGGACCCTTACTAAGGGGAGGCTCTGGCCCTGGCCCAGAGTCCTTCACCCAGAGGGTGCGATAGAGAAATCCAGAGTAGTGAGTCCATCAGCCCATTACAATGCCCCGAATAGGTGTGAGACAATGCTGAGATGCTCTCCATCTCACTTTAGCCACAGAAACTCTCAAAGCCCCCTTGCCCCAGCTTAACATTGTAGTAAGTTCTTCATTATTTGATGATATACAATTGAGGGGGAATGAATTAAAACAAAGAAAATACAAAATCCTAGTCAAATACCCGTGTACAAGGGTGTGTCCTTCCTATGGTTTGAGCTATCACTCTTCTCAGGAGAAGCAAAGAGGGTCCTGGAGCCCAGGGATGCCCTTTTAGTCTCTGTGATGGGAGGCAGACATCACCCTGGATACTACGGAGCCTGGACTCAGACTCAAGCCTTCCTCCCCACTCTTTCCTCTAGGACGTTCTTCCTCATAGTCCAGTGATCAGCTGCCAGATGGCGAGGGCTTGGTCAGGGGCAAACATTGGTGTTTTCCCTTTGAATGAAAGGAATCATCAATTTAAATACACACACACACACACAGACACACACACACACATACACACACACATACACGCACACACACATGCATGCACACATACACACACATACACACCCATACACACACATACACACATACACACACACACACAGACACACACACACAGACATATATATATATGAATTATATAATTATACTATACATCCAAAGATGTCTTATTGAAACCAACTTTATTTTTTTACATTAGGTTGTATTGTTTTCCATCAACAATACTAAATTTCCTCTTCCTCCTAAACAAATTTTACCACCCAGCGGTAATAATATGAGTCAATGTAAACATCTAATGGTCCCTCTGTTTCTCTTTGCTCTTCCACCCCTGACTCCCCTTCCCAGCCTCTTTCCACCCTGGCTAATATATGATAGTGGGTAAAATGGCAAAGACTAGATTGGATTAAGAGGCAAATCAAAGCTCACTGAATTATGCTAGGGAAGTCCCTGAATGTGTTTCTATGTCTATGTTCCTCAAAATGGTTCCATATGTAAGAAGCCCAGGCTGAATATTTATCAGCAAGATTATAGAATGGATTCTTTATAAGTCTTGGATGGACTAGATGACCACTTTCTACCTTCTGCTTCAGTGATTTCTTTTGTTTGGATAAATCTATAGAAAATCATCAAGTACAATGTAAAACGTTGAGTCTCCTTTCCAGTCCTAGTAAGCCAAGGGCCTTCAGGCAAATTATATGTCTTCATGGACCTTTATTTAATCTGTAAATAGAAGCAGCCATGATTGCAAAGAGCTGATATAAGGGAGAGATTCTGCTACCTGGAAAGCTCTAGAGAAATATGAGCTGTGACTCTTCTGCTTGAGGCTTGAGATGGTCACATGAATCATCATGAATTACATAGAGAGCCATTGAGAGCAAACCTTTTTAGCCATTGCCATGAGGCATCAATGGATCAACATGCATTTATTAGACCTTATATGCACTCAGCCTCCTTTGGGAGGCATTTTCCTAATCTGTCTACCTACTAGTGACACTGCTCTGAAATTACCTCAGAGGTACACTTTATATATCCTGTATCCAGAGACCTGCAGCGTACTCTCCATCCTTCTTGTTAACAGATTTTCAAGCTAAATTCAAAGAGGAGTCAGTAGTAGGTATAGGTGTTGGGGGATAATCTCCTGTGGAAGCCAAATCTTGATGAAATCTTGGCATTCTTAAGGGAGAATATTCCAGGTTTGGGAGATAGTCGGTGCAAAGGCTTGGAGATGGGAGATCAAGCATCATATATAAGTGACAACAAGAATCCAGTTTTTGTAATGGATGACAGAAATGTGAAATGTGACTGAAAATATAGGAATGGAAGGACTTTCCAAGACAGGAAATTTAAAATTTGTTCCTAGAGGTAAGCAGGCAGAAGTTAAACCATGCAGTGGTGCCATGGTCAGACCTACTATTTGGGAAGATCTTTTTGGTAGTTTCTCAGAGGATGATTGGAAGAGGGCAGAGCCTCAACACAGGAAGACCAAGTAGAAGAATGAGCCAATAGAGCAAGTATGTGGGGAATGGTTGCCTGCAGCAGCATGGAGGCCTTGGGGCAGAAAGAAAGAGATATAGTCAAGAGATATTATGGAGGAAAAAACTAGAAGTCATGGGAGCTGATTGGATCTGTGGACTGAATGAGAATGAGTTAACTGGTGATGGTGAAAAGGTTCCTGTCTGTACAACTGAGGACTTGCAGACATTTTGATGAAGTCCTTTGTTGGATCACTCTGTTGTGTTATGATGCTGCAGTCTATGCCTGTGTGCACTGATTTATAGCCCTTCTCCTCCCCAATTCCATTTTTCCACCGCAGCCCATGTTGCAACAACTCTATGCACATTCCTCTAGTCATGGAGGTGCACAGAGGGGCCCTTCAGACTGGCCATTTCTGCCTGTCAAATATGAGAACAATGTATGGAAAATTCAGTGGTTCTTTGGGTTTCCCTTCACTGTGAAAGGTGATCATGAATGGATGTGTCTCATTCATTTCACTTGCTTTGGCTTCCTGAGTGTCTGGGAAGCAATTGTAATGAAACTGTGGCTGTTTTGGAATGGGATGCTGCTGATATTAAATGGAACTAGAGAGTTGGATGTTTGCTCTCTTTCTTTCCAAACCCTGTTGCTCTGCTGTGAGATTCATGACAGACATTCTCCCCCCTCCAGAATGCAAAGTAAAAGGCAACTCTTCACCAGGCTCTGCTTCCCTGAGATCCATACAGATAAATACCTTCTGTTCTTCCCAATAGTCTCCTTGCTCCCCTCTTCCTCTCCCTCCACCCTCTCTCTCTTTCTATGTATGGATGTATGTATATACACACATAAATATGTATATCACAAACATACATACATATATACTCCCTAACTTGATAAGAAGACAGGTTCTTTCTAAATTCAAAGGATATGAAATTCTTGACTTCTATGCCTTTCCCTGATGGTAAGCATTGTTCTTCCTCATCCGAAAGGAAAGGAGGAAATATCTGTTCACCAAGAAAGTAACCTTCTATGGTCCTACTTTTTTTCCCTTTTCTGGGCATTTTCCCGGTCAGTTACTTGACATCTGAGATTCTTTTCCACACCCACTTCGCCTCCAGATCCACCTAGCTAGTGCTTGGGGTCTGAGATTCAAATGCTGCTTCCCAGCCTCAGGGCTTTCAGCTGGGGGCAGGGCTACTATTCAGTGTGAGATTAAAGTTCAGGTGCTCAGGTTGGGGCAGAGCCACCACACAGAGCTCAGTTCCCTCAGGGGTTTATGCGGAGACCTTCAACAATGGATCTGAGCTCCTGCCTGCCCTGGGAGCCTCTGTCCACCACTGCCTGTGCTGCTGTGTCCCGAGGGGGGCCTGAGTTATGGAGACACCCCACTCCCCTCTCGGCCAGCCCAGAAGGCTCTTTCACTGACCTGTAGCGCCTGTAGGTGGAGGGACTTTCGTGGCCGCCAGAGATTCTGTCCTGCTCGGACCTGCTCTTTGTGCCACATGGCCAAGGCAGGGCTCTGCTCTGGTCTGATGCATGATGGACCTTTGGTGTTGGCCCTTCAGGGCTCTCTGGAACAGAAATCTCCTCCATTCCGTTGTTGTGTGGCTTCTGCTGCTCCAGAATTTGTTGGAAGTTCTTCTTTACAGGTACTTTATAGGCTATGGGTTCAGAGCTAGCATATGTGAATCTTTCTACTACACCATCTTGGCTCCTCCAAAGGATACAAAATTCAACTGAAAAGCTGAATTTTCTTTGTTATAATCGCAGGCTGAGCCAGGTATCTGATAGAAGTACTCTCTGAAGGATGGGAAGGAAGAAACTTCAATACCAAGACATTACTGGTTGGGCACCCAGGTGATAGAAGAGAGAGATTTACGGGTTCTTAATGATCTGGTTACCAGAGAGAAGTTATGGAGCATGCACCCTGGGAAGCAATATCATATGAAGTTCAATGTTGGCTACTGGAATGCTCTTATGCCATGTCAGAACTTCTCTCCAGAAGCAAGGTTCATCCACTTGCCTTTTCTTGGAAGGTTTAGATCATTAGATCTGGAGGGAGGGAACTTCATAGAGCCTATCATTCATCCTTTCATCTTTCAGATGAAGATAGTCTGACAGAGAGGAGAGGGCAGATTCCCAAGGTCATCTAGTTAGAGTCACACTGGTTCTGCTGGCTCAGGCCCAGGTCATTTTCCTCTCTGCCAGGCCACTTCATGACTCCCTGCATAAGAAACAAGGAGCTTGTCAAGTACCAACATTTTTAGTAAAGCCAGTGAGTGTCAACCTCTGGATGTTGCATCTAGCCACACACCTGACTGGTACCTTGATGAGATGAATCAGTCAACAAGCATTTATCAGGCTCTAACTATGTGCCAAATGCTGTGCTAAACACTAGGTGCTTTCACAAAGCTGTCTAACACTACTCTCCAGAATTTCCAATCATTTGCCTCATAAAATGAGATAAATTCCTCAGTTCCTAAGTGAGCTCAGCTACTCAGGTTATATGTTAACAGTCACAAGCTAGGTTGAACCTGCAAGTCTTAAAGAAAAGGGTTTCATCCTTTTTAGGGGGTAACACTAATTGCCCATGCTTCTCTATTTGTTCCTACCAAGTCAGGGAAGCATTATATGAACTAGTGGGCAGAAGGGGCATCTGTGTTTGTGCTTGTCATGGGCTTCTAATTGAGGGATCTTGGTTGGATCCTTTCCCCTCTATTTCCTGAGCTGTGAAATGGACATAATAGCTTCTACTTGCTCCTACTTTCAATGGTGACTGATCATTAGTGAGACATTGCCTATAAAGATTTTGAGAATCTTCAGAGACTGGAAAAGTAAAAATATAAGGTGAAGTGTCATTGCTTTATTTTTAAGAAAGATAAGCTGCTTCAGGGAGGTTATTCCATAAGGGAACAATTGCAACCTCGCCCCTGTATTTCATGATTGTTCCCTCCCCCAAATTTAAATATTCTCTCTTTTCCTGTTTCTTCTCAGAAGCACAGGCTCAAAGATAAAGCGCTTGAAGGAACTTCTGAGGCCATCGATGCCACCACCCTCATTTTAGAGATGAGAAAACCAAGGCCCAAGGAGGTGAAGTTACTTGCTAGTTTTCAGATTTGGACCCAAGTCCTGACTCTGGAGCCAGTGGTCTTTCAGACCTTTCCTAAGTCCTCACCCACATCAGAAGATCCCTAAAGGAACCTTACTTTCTCTTTGAGTCTTGATTGATCTCACTTTCATTTTTTTCCCTGGTCTATTCATTTAGCATTTATGCTGCATTTCCTTGTATGGATAGCAATGTTCTGTATGTGCATATGGCTTCAATTTTCAGCTAAACTTGAAGCTTGAGAACACACCTAAGATAGTAATTGGCAAAATACTTGGAGCTGGGATGTGCGCCAGAAAGTTTCACTCTTAGATATTTTCACTTGAAATACAGTTTCTATGATTTTTGGGGGGAGGAGGGGGCTAGAAATGGAAAAAATTGCAGGGAGAGAAGCTCTGAATCACTGACCTTTATTATCAGTGATATATAAATGCAATGAATTTCATTTTTATTGACATTTCCCTATGTGTCAGACAGTGATTCTTAATCACTTTTGGTGTTACATCTATGTGACCTGGTCATCTAGTTCCTTCTCAGTAAAAGACAGGAACTGGACAAAAGAATCTTGACCACTTTTTCCAGCTTTGAATCCTTTGAACTCCTATGAAATTGGATTTTTCATCTTCCCTACCTCTCTTCCTCCCTCCACCTGGAAGTACCCTGAGTCACTATCATGGTTGGGGGCATGAAAAGCATGGGCTTGGGAGCTATTCACCTGGAATTCGAACCCTGCCTCTCTCACTAATTTCATGAGTGACTCCACCTCTAAAATAAGGGAATTTGCCTCAGTGCCCCCATATTCCTTCCAGCTCAAACCTGTGATCTTATAAATATCCATTTATAATGTGTGGCTATATCTATCCACCTAAATATCCCATAGCAGATGAGTCAAGGCAACATTTATTTAACACTCACTTAATGTCAGCCATGGGGCTGAGTGAGGTCACGGAGGCATAAAAGCTTTGACAGGACAAATGGGGAGCAATTAAAGGGTCAAGACCCAACATTTCTCTCCCTAGGGTAGCCTTCACTGTTGTTCTCCAGGTGAAGTAAGAGACCTCTTCATGTCATTAGTAGCACTGAGGTAATTTTATGTTAAGCATATGGCGTGTGTGTGTGTGTGTGTGTGTGTGTGTGTGGTCAGATTAGAAGGCATTTTCAGGCTCAGAACACCAGTCATATACAAGGAATCCAGGGCAAAGAATTAAACTTTAAACCATCGAAGTGCAATAAGCTAAAAACAATGGAATATTTTCATTGTTCAAGACCTCTGGCCAGCAACATGGTCTTGATCTAAAAGTATTAGTATGGCTGTGAGGCCTGTAGACATCACGCTACAGCAAACCCAATCCCATTCCTTAACAACACCATGTGGAGGCAGCATGGTAGAGTAGACAGAGGGCTGCTATTGGAGACAGGAAGAACTCGATTCAGATCTTCCCTGAGGTATTTCTGAGCTGTAAGGAGTTAGGTGAGCCTCAGGTTCCAATCCTGAAATAAAAGGCATTGAATTCAGTGATGGCTAATGTGTCTTTTACTTCTAAGTTTGGGATTCTATGGCTTCTTACCATGAGGTAAGAGGACATGCTGGGAATTTTTGTATTTTGTTTTTAAATTTCATCTCCTTCATGACTAGACTCAAGTCAGGAAACTCATTTCTAATCATTGGAGATTAATTCTGGCCTTTCACAGTTCTGCCCTTTCCATCTGTTCAAGTCTTTGCTTTACTGTGTGATCAAAGCTGACTCATTGTTTTTAAAGTATTGAGAACTTTGAACAAACAGGAAAATTCCTGAAAGATAGTTTGTTATCTGATTTTGGATAATCAAGATTAAATAACTCTCTATAATTTTTAAAATACTATTTTTTTATGTCATTGAGATCTACAAATAGACTAAGTAGTGTTTTTCAAACTTCACATTTTATAGTCTCCTTACATCTCTCTCTCTCTTCTATATTTTTTGTTCAGTCATTTCGGTTGTGTTTGATATTCTGTGAACCCATTTAAGATTTTCTTGGCAAAGATAGAAGAATGGTTTGTCATTTCCTTTTACAGTTCATTTTATAAATGAGGAAACTCAGGCAGATGGGGTTAAGTTACTTTCCCAGGGTTACACGACTAGTAAATATCTGAGGCCAGATCTGAACACAGGAAGATGAATCTTTCTGACTCCAAGTGAGTCTCTCTAACTGTTGTGGTCCTTTATATCTCTTATTCATTGCTAAATGAACATAAGCAAGAACATATGTCATCAGCTTCATTAACTGGCCTTTATGAAAAAAAGGAGTGCATAGAAATAGACGTCATAGATTTGGCTGCCAAAATAGCTGTAATTGTCTACTCATTCTGAGGCTACCATGTTATCTCGGGAAATAGAGCCATCATGTTTTCTCTGGGCTTTGAAATGATCTGTAGTTACCTCTAATTGATCAACTATGAAAACTTGTTTAAAAAATATGGTATATTCTATTAGAATAATATATATCATACAAAGCTTTAGAGTGATCACAATAGATGTATAAATCAGGTATGGAGCTATAATCTCATAAATAATATGTGTTTTAAGTCAACCTGATCATATATCATGGAGCCAGCACTAGGAGTGATGTCAGTGATTAAGTTTAAACTAATTGGATTTATGTTGAAAATTGTAATTGTACTTGTCAGATAGTTATATGTAAGGATTGATGGGATTCCAATAATTTGGACTTATGTAGATTATGGAGACAGTTGATATCTGATGATGACCTGGCTTGGGATGATCATAAGGAATGAAGAGAAACCTATTTTCAAGATACCCTGAAACTTGGATTTGAATCCTGGGAAACAAGGAGATGGATAATCAAGAAGAAAGGAGTTGGATGCAGATATCATTTTGAAGATTATTTTCTTTTTTTTTTATTATTTTTTTAAAATTTTTTAAAAATAAATTTATTTAACTTTTTACATTCATTTTCACAAGATTTTGGGTTCCAAAATTTTCTCCCCATTTG
>CM053771.1:553160077-553212523 GCA_028658325.1 Potorous gilbertii | reverse complement strand
GGGAATTACCAGGAAATTTTGAGAGGTCAGATAGCGCACTATTTAGAATGCATCATCCCTGGAGTAAGGAAGACTCTTCTTCCTGAATTCAAATATGACCTCTGATGCTTGCTCTCTTTGTGACCCTGAGCAAGTCATTAAATTGTGTTTGCCTCAGTTTCCTCATCTGTCAAAAGAAGTGGAAATGGCAGGCCACTCCAGTCCATTTTTTTGCCAAGGAAATCCCGAATGAGGTCTCAAAAAGTCAAATAGTGCTGAAAATAACTGAACAACAAAGACGGTAGCAGCTGGGGTAAACAGGAGAGCTTAATATAGAAGATAGTTCTTGACTTTAGCCTTTGGGAACAGGTGTTTTTACAGAATAGAAACTTTGTATATTTTGAAGAAAGAAAATCCTTGGTTAGAGATGAATGAAAGTAGAGAGTATTTCTTCCAATATATCAGGAAACAGAGGCCCAGGAGAGACAAGTGACTTCTTCAACTTGCACATCTAATAAGCAGCCAAGGGAGTGGACTGTTCGTAAAGAGTGGAAGCAGATACACTCTCTGTGATTCTCCATGTGAGAAAGTTCTTCTTCCTAATGAAAAGTGAAAAAGACGCTGTTCTCAACCTCCATCCTTCATGTATAAATACCAATCATTTCTTAGTCCATTGGGCTTTGGATGAACCAGTAGCCTCCACCCAACACTTCTGTTCTTCCCCTGACAAACATGTTGGTGTGAGCCAACAAACAGACCAGAGACCTTCTAATGTCAGAGACTGGCCACAAGACTGGTGAGAGATCTTGATGCTTGCATTTTTATACTTAGCAAATGAATGACTAGACAACGGGTGAGGAATCAGTATGGAAAACAGAACTGAGAAGGGAAACAACTACTAAAAATGATGGGCTAGCAGGAAGTCGGTGTAAATGTTAACAAAATTTAGATTTGCTATTACTCAGCAGCCTGGCTCAGCAGCACTGGCTTTGGATGATGGTGTAAAAGTGATGACTCAGCGTGCTGGGGACAGTTGGAGACCATTTTCCTAATCCTCCCAAATATTGTTTCCGTAAACTTTAAGAACACACGCAAATACTTTTTATTAAGGATTAAAACAAGCTGCACCAGAACCTAGCAAAACGGGGCAAGTTCCTGGGGACAGATGGAATTGAGCATCGATGCAAAGCTGGGATGAGAGGGATATTTTCACATCTAAGGTCACTTTTTACCAAGGATGCTACTGATTTGATCTTCATGGAAATCCTTAGAAGCAGGTGGTATTTATTATACCTCTTTTAGAAATGTAGAAACTGAGGTTTACAGAGAAATCGGTTATCAATGGCTTTATGGCTATCAAGGGTTAGAGTTAGCCATTGAACTTGGTCCACGCTGACTCCAATTTCCATTTTACCCTCCTGAGGCCATTTGGCTCCCCATCTAAGGGATTTATGACACTGACGAAATGAGATTCTGGTTTAGAACGGGCACAGGTCGCATCAGATTGGAGAAATTGCTTTCCCAACAATGACAATACATTTTCCAAGGATGTGAAGAAGAGAGGCCACCAAGGGAAAAGATTAATTTCATAGTGTCCTTGTCACTTGAGACTTCTGTGTTTCAGACAAGGCAACTGATGGATGGCAAGTGAATCTCCAAGCCTGAGTTCCAGGCCCTTTACTAAAAGGCTAAAAAGGATATGGGGTAGAAATAATATGTACCTGGTTGAATGAACGATTGCAATGCCTGGATACTGAATGAGCCCAGCTCCTTCACTGAGAATAGTCGCTGTAACAAGATTTTCAGTCACAGTGAGAGAAAGCAAATGCACACACACACACACACACACACACACACACACACACACACGTATACATATAAGGTTAGGTCGATGCCTGACACGTGGTAGAGTAATGAAGACTTTTTAAAACAGAGAATGATAATGGATAGTATTAATGAATGCTTTAATTACGCCAAGTGCTACGTCCTCACAACTTGGAGAGGTGTCTCAATTTTTCAGATAAGGAAACTGAAGCATAGAGAGATGGAGAAACCTGCGCAAGATAGAAGCACATAAACGTATGACACTGAATTTGAACTCCGTTCTACTTTTCTGACTTTATGACTAGTGATAAATCCATTGTGCTCTAGGAAGGACTATTTCATGGAGGTGGCATTAATTATTTCTCCTTAATCTTCATGGAAATGGGGGATATTTTAAATTCCGGCTTCAGAAGATAAGAGCTCGGATTGAACCTTATAATTCTCCTAATTCATCTTTCTGACTCTACACAAGATTGGAGACTTCATTTTGTCCAACACAATGCAAAGCTTACAATGTGCAAAGCACTGCATCAGATACTGAGTTTGAGACCAGCCCTCATGCTTGTCTTGGACCAAGGTCATCCTGGGCAAAGAACTTTATCTCCCAGGGTCTACTCCCTCTTCTGCAAAATGAAGCATTTTGATGACATGATCTGCAATATCTCTTCTATCCCAAAATTTGGGATAGCATGTACTGTACCTGGGGCATAATACCCAGCACTATACCTAAGGGACAATATGACAACAGCTAGTACTACTACTACCACCACTACCACTACCTCTTCTTCTTCTTCTTTTTCTCTTCCTCCTCCTTTTACCACTACTATCACTACCACTACCATTGCCACCACTACAGTTATTACATGATACAGTATGTGCATGATATACATATATCTCTCTACATGCATGTATCATATATTTATTGTTGTTCAGTCATTTTAGTAATGTTCGACTCTTCATAACCCCATCTGGCATTTTCTTAGCAAAGATACTAAAGTGGTTTGTCATGTCCTTCAGCTCATTTTTACAGATGAGTAAACAGAGGCAAACAAGGTTAAGTGACTTGTCCACTAATACTAAGTGTCTGAGTCTGATCTGAACTCAGGTTTTCCTGACTTCAGGTCTGGCACTCTATCCACTGCACCACCTAGTTACCTTTGTTATGTATATACATACATACATACATATATATATATATATATATATATATATATATATATATATATATGTATGTATGTGAAAATAAGTTGTGGGGGTGAGAAGGATGGAGGAAGGAGCCCAATTTCTATTCTGTGTGTTAGATCCTTAAGCTTGCTAAGAGAGGCAGAAATGATCACCAGGTGGTTTATTGAATTAGTCAATTAATCAATAAACATTCATTAATCTTCTGCTATATGTCAATCAACTAATGTTCATTAAGTGCCTGGTGTGAATCAGGCATTACGCTAAGCACAGGGAAATAAAAAGAGTCTAAAGCCTACCATCTAAATAATGAGGAATAGTATAATGACAAGAGAATTAACAGAGAGAAGGCTCTAGAATGAAGAGGGAAAGGCATCCAGTAGAGGATGAGATTTAAACTGGACTTAAGGAAGCCAGGGAGGTCGGCAGTTGGAGGGTGGGAGGCTTTGAACCAGAGAGACCAGACAGAATGCTGGGCGCTAAGTGGTACGGGGCCATTTTGTGGAGGAGTTGGGAGCCCAGGGTCACCCAAACAAAAGGGAGCAAGATGGAGGAAGCTTGTGGAAGTCAGTGGGGTCAGGTCAAGAAGTTCTCAAAAGGTCAAACAGGCCATTTTGTATTTACTCTCAGGATTGCCTGGGAGACACCAGAAGGTTTCAGTCTATTCAGTCTATCTCTTCCCAGGTGCAAAATCTGCAAGCTTTTTGTCTTGATAACCAGACAGTCCTGAAATACAAGCCAACCTTGAGATGTGGAAACTGATTTTTCAAAACATACTTAAAGTGTCCATCTTCAGACATCCTAGCCTACAAGACTAGGTAATGTTGTACCATATCTCCCATTCTTTAAGAATTGGCAAATGTTGGGCTGTTGCATAAGGTCAGAAGCCTTGACTTTAGGGCTCCCAGGGCTGGTGAGGAGTACACCATCATCAGAGTATGCAAAATGTGCACACAACTCACACTTAGGATATATGTGCATATACATAATGTTTACATATATGTATATACATATATATATATATCACCACCACTCCCTTCTTCATCTGGCAAAGAGTTTGAGAGAGAAAAACCTCTAGTTAAATAATTCATTGTGGTCTTAGAACAGAACTTATCACAGGCCATGGCAGAGTCAAAGGAGGAAATGTGTTAAAGAAGCAGATGAAATCTTCAGGTTTCCAATCTAAGTGGCCCACAAGGAGAAATGATTTTCATTCCACCATTTTTCTTTCTTTCCAAACATATAGATTAAGGTGACAAACCTATTCCCATTTCAATTTGATCAGTATCTTTCTTCAGGAGACAGGAAAACTGAATGCCAAGAGTAAAGTTAAATCAGAAAAGAAAACCCACATACATGCACACAAGTGGTGGACACAGACACACATGTAAGTCATCCCATGCACGCCGGCTCACACAGGGGTCCCCACATGCACAAACACCTACCCTCCACCACACACATGCACACTCCTTGGAGGGGAGAATTATACTGAGATGAGATTGGTGTTTCTACCCTTATGAGCAATGGAAGAGAGAAATACTTTTTTTCTGTTGTCCTTTTGAGTTTCTCTTTAGGCACCTTGCCTGTGTACACCAACTCTACATTGTCAGCCAGGTAGTTTAGCAAACTGGATCATGCTCCATGAATTAGGCCATGCCCCACCATCCTCCTTCAGTGTCAGCCACAAGGGAATCACTGGAGGCACAGAGAGAATGAACTTTCCTGGCCTCCTCTGGAGCCATTGATTTCATCCTTATTTTAGAGACAACTAAAGGCTTAATTCATCTGCTCTTCAAAGAGCAATGCTGATGCCCCAAATAGTTAGCATCAACTTTCCCCCACCCCTTGCCATATGATAGGACCACCAACCCATTACTTCTCAAATAGTAAAGATGCTTCTGCCTGATATGTGTGTGTGTTTTCTCCCAGCAGGCAGGCTTGCTGAAGGCAGGGAATATTCTCCTCAAGTCTCTGGATCCCCAGTACCCAGCACAGTGCTTGGCCCAGAATCACTACTTAATAAGTGTTAGGTGAATGGAACTGGAGTGAATGGAATGCGCTTCCAGATTTCCCACTATTGGCATGGTGACATAAGATTTGTTCACCACACTGTTTTTTATTATGTATCCACTTCTCTCTGTGCCAAGGAATGGGCATTTGTCAAGTTCAAAGGACCAAGAAGGCTCCTCACAGATCTATGTGCCCAAGTTGGACTTGTGTGAGGCTACGGTGACAAGCTTCTGCTTGTCTGTCTATGTCACCTTCAGCAGCATCCCTCCGTGACTGATAAAGATGTGCAGTCAGGGAATCATGGACTTGGTGCTGTCTTGTGGATAACTGGTGCTGAAACAGCCTTCCTGAGGCATGTGGCCAGCAGCACCTCTCTCCTCTATGGACCCAGTTGCTTGAATCATCCTGTATACGACGCACTTTGTGCGTCTGTCTAAAGTGACTTCGTAATGATGTCACCGTGGGCTTTGATTCGGTAGCTAAAAAGCCCCTGGCAAATGTAATTTCCCTTCCTCCTCTTTGGTGCTTTTGAGGAAGCTTCTAAATGAGACCCAGCTGGCCAATCCCAGGTCACCTTGTTAATGCAGCTCAGAAGAGCCCAGCTTCTGTGCCAGCTCTCCCTTCATACAGCTTCAGCCTGGAGCGAGCTGCTAGCTGAGATTCTTGTTGTGGGGGGGTGCCCTAGTCCTGAGACATCTGGCTTTTCCAAAGCCTCACTGAGATCCTCTGTTTGGGGGGTGCCCTCATCCTGGGTTTCCCAAAACCTCTCTTTTGCTTCTGTTAATTACAAGAGCAGTCTTGGCTGTTTGGGCTGAAAGATGAAGTCCCCAAGAAGACTGACTTTCGGGTTGTACTTGGAAAAATGAATCTCTTGGCCAAGTTAGAGTGATTCATGTTAGCTCTTCGCCCTTCATGAAACAATTCTGTCAAACTAGTAGTGAATTTAAGTTGGGGAATGGGAAAAGGAGAGAGAGAGAGAATATGAGCTCCCTGAGGGCACAAACTTATTTCTCTGTATTGTCAGATCTTAGCATAGTGTCCTATCTACATTAAACTATTAATAAACATTAATTTTAGACCTATAGAAATATGCTAATAGGCAAACTGTGAATCCCAATCTACATTGCAATGGGCTCATTCACTAGACTTTCTGCTCTCACCCGACTTGAGGCCAAGTGATGGGGACAATAATGTGAGGTCTAGAAGGGTAGCTGTTACACTCTATGTTTCCAGACTTGTTTGTAAGAAAGCACAGAATGACTGAGTTGGAAAGGACCTCAGAATTCACCTGCTATATTCCATAGCAATAGTGCTTCTACCACATGCCTTCCCCACAATTCTCTTCTAGAGAAACTTCATAGATGTTGAGTCATTGTCTCTCCCCTTGACCTTTCTGTTCCACTTTGGGCCAGCTTCAGTTGTTGAGATATTTTCCTTATGTCAAGTTTGAATCTTTTCCCCACCTTCAACTATTAATTCTAGTTCTTCCACTTGAGGTCAAACTGAACAGATTCAATTCCTCTTCCTTAGACTTTCATTCTTAAAAAAAAAAATCTCATGCCTACTAAAGGTTTTCTTTTAATGATTTCCTGAATAAGATTTGGTGCAGCCTGGATCCACTGCTCCTTATGTAGTCTGATGAGGCCAGGGAAATAGGAGACCCAGTGGATAAAGGCCCAGAGTCGAGAAGACCTGAGCTCCCATTCAGCCTCAGACACTTATTAGCTGTGTGACGCTGGGCAAGTCGCTTCACTTCCAACTGTCTCTGTTTCTTTATCTATAATAATAGTAGCATCTACCTTCTAGGCTATTGTGAAGAACAAAAGAGATACCAATTGTAAAATACTTAGCATAGTGCTTGGCACATAGTAGGTACATTATAAATGTTTGCTGTTGTTAACTACTATAAACACTTGGACATTATGCCTCCCTTAATGCAGCCTGAAATCACACTAATATTATTTTTTGGCTCCCACTGACATATTATACTGTTGGCTAGTAGTAGTAGTAGTAGTTGTGTGTGTGTATGTATCTGTGTGTGTGTGTGTGTGTGAAGACAGAATTTGGAATGGCCAGCTTCTGTCTTTATCAAAGGGCCATCTTGTTCCATTACAGGGAGTCTAGAAGCCCCATTAAGGAATCCCATTCAGCTCCATGAGCTCTGTTAGGCAGCAGTCTCTTGAAAAGGTCACTGCATGTAGGCACTAGCTCATCTTAGTTTGCAGGGAAAACAGTTCTCTCTGGAAAGTCACACTAGTCAGGAGATGCTAAAGGACAAGGACAGATCAATTTCTGTCTGGAGTCTTGAGATCAGGGGTAAAGATTCACATGGATGCATGAATTTAATATTTAGTCTTAACCACAGCTCCCTCCAAAAAAAAGAGTAATATTAACCACCCTTTGAAAAATTCCGAGTAATAGATTTTAATTCATTTGAAAAAGGAGAGCCTTGTGTGATGAGATCTTAGTTAATATGATGAGAATGTCTACTCATTTGATTTCTTCCAAAGGGAAAGATACACGGCAGTCTTCTCAAATGAAATATGACCCACCATTAGTTCCTCATCAGCCCCAATTAGAGAGTTTGGGCTTTAATTTTGTCAAAGGTGGCCCAGTCTTTAGTGTCTAAGACATTCTCTATAACAATATTCACCATCAATCAGCCCTTTGTAGCAGATCGAACAGGAAAGGGAAGCTCAGTGGGCTCATATTTATTTAGCATCACATTGCCAATTGTGTTGCTACAGTGGATGGAATTGTTTCCCCCACTGACTCTAGACTCTGGATAGTCATCACCAGACTTAGAGGTGACCTCCAGTCATCAGGAGTTATCTCATGTTTGTGGATTTCAGAACTACATTTTCTTCATTTTATTACTGAAAACCCAGTGACATGGAAATATTACTATGTTTCATCTTCATGCCTAGATCAATACACAACTGAATTATATTTTGGAGCATGTCAAAGGGACTGATACACACATTTCCTTATAGGATCACAAATTAGGAAGCATGTAGAAGGAATTTAGCCTGATCTCTCATCATATAGCTGAGAAAACTAAGGCTTAGAGAGGTGAAATGATTGCTTCTTATACGTAACTGTGTTCATGCCCAGCTGCTTAAGCTAAAAAGGCAGCACTATGGTGCTAGCAGTACCTATTTTATAGGGCTATTGTGAGAATCCAATTAGATAATGGATGTAAAATTGAATCCATCCATGCCAGCAAGGTGGTGTGGAGGCTAGGGTGCTAGGCTAGGAATCAGGAAGATTCACATTCCCTAGTTCAAATCTGACCTCTGACATTTACTAGCTGTGTGGCCCTAGGCAAGTCATTTAACCCTGTTTGCCTCCATTTCCTCATCTATAAAATGAGCTAGAGAAGGAAATGGCCAAGCACTCCAGTGTCTTTGCCAAGGAACTCTAAGTGGGGTGATTGTAACAAATGAACAGCAGCAATTATTCCATATCAGCCCTACAGATATTTGACATCTGGGGGCCTTTCCCTATTAAGTCTTCTCTTTTTACAACTCAACATCTTCACATTATCCAACTGATTTCTTGTGACTTGGTTTTTGGTGCATTCCTCACTGTGCCTGGCCTCCTCTGGATGATTCCCAGCTTGGCATGGTCCCCAGTCTGGAGTGCTTCCTTCCCTCCACCTACTCGAGTCCTTTGTTTCATCCAGGACTCAGACCAAGCAACACTTTTTGCGTGATGCCTTTCATGATCCTCCAACTGTTAGTGCAACTAAACTGCTTTGTGTATATTTCTGTTCCTTCCCTTTAGAGCTAATTTGCATGCACATTGCTATATACAAGTGGATGAATGAGTGTGTATGTGTACTTGTCTTGCTCATTAGTATCAAATTTCTTGTGCATATGGAGTGGTTCATTTATTATATTTGCATCCCCATCATCTAGTCTAGTGCCCAGCACACAGTAAGCCCTTCATAAACACTTTCCAACTGGTTGATTGCACCAAATGACTTCACACTGTCTTTTGAGAAAGAATAAATCCAGTAGCTGTCAGGAGGGAATTGAGAAAGGCAGAAAAGTATAGTCTTGGTCCAACCTAAAATATTTTTATGGGAAAACTTACCCTTAGTATTTTTATGGAGTACTTTCTGCCTCTAGAAAGATAGTGAAATCTCTTGTTTAGTCATAAATTCCTTCATTCTCCATAAATCTGACAAATAAACTATTCTTTGCTCCCCTAATTTATTTATAGTGTCAGTCTTTATACCTTAGATCGTGTCTCCATTTGGTATACAGTGTCAGGTATTGGTCTGTGTCCCTTTTCTGTCACACTATTTTCCAGTTTTCTCAGCAGTTTTTGTCAAACAGTGAGTTCTTATCTTAAAAATTGGGGTCCCTGGGTTTATCAGTAGACTGCTATAGTTATTGACTACTGCGTCATGTGGATCCAGCATATTCCACTGATCTACCCCTCTATTTCTTAGCCAGTACCTAGTGGTTTTGATGATTGCTGCTTTATAATACAATTTGAGGTGTGATATGGCTAGCCCACCTTCCCTATACCCTTGATATTCTGGACCTTTTTTTCTTCCATGTGAATTTTGATATTTTTTTAACTCTATAAAACAGTTCTTTGGTACTCTGTTTGGTTTGGCATTGAATAAGTAAATTAATATAGGTAGAATTGTCATTTTTATTATATTAGCTCAGCCTCCCCATGACCAACTGATGTTTTTCCAGTTATTTAAATCTGACTTTATTTGTGCAAAAAGTGTTTTGCAATTGCATTCATATGGTCCCTGGGTTTGTTTCAGCAGGTAGACTCACAAATATTTCATAGTGTCTATGGTAAAGGGGTTTAAAGGGGGTTTCTTTTTCTCTCTTTGGTTGTTGGGCTATATTAGTAATATATAGAAATGCAGATACCTTATGTGGGTTTATTTTGTATCCTGCAACTTTTCTAAAGTCATTTATTATTTCAAGTAGTTTTTTACTTGATTCTCTAAGTATATAATAATTTTGTCTCCAAAGAAGGATAACTTAGTTTTTTCTTTGCCTATTGTAATCCCTTCTCTTTTTCTTTTTCTTCTCTTATTGCTACAGCTAACATTTCTAGTACCATATTGAACAACAGTGGTGATAATGGACGTCCTTGTTTCACCCCTGATCTTACTGGAAATGCATCTAGCATATCCTCATTACGCAGAATGCTTGCTGATGGTTTTAGGTAGATCTGCTTGTTATTTTAAGGAAGGTTCCATTTATTCCTATACTCTGCAGTGTTTTTTAATAGGAATGGGTGTTGTATTTTGTCAGAAACTTTTTTTGCATCTATTGAGATAATCGTATAGTTTCTGTTAGTTTTCTTGTTGATATGGTCAATTATGCTGATAGTTTTTCTAATATTGAACCAGCCCTGCATTCCTGGTGTAAATCCTGCCCGATCAACACGTAGTATTCTTATTATTAGTTGCTGTAATCATTTCGCTCTATCTTATTTAAAATTTTTGCATCTATATTCATTAAGAAAATTGGTCTATAAGTTCCTTTCTCCATTTTGTTTCTTCCTGGTTTAGGTATAAGCACGGTATTTGTATTATAAAAAGAATTTTATAGGACTCCTTCTTCACCAGTTTTCCCAAATAGTTCATGTAGTATTGAATTAACTGTTTTTTGAATGTTTGATAGAATTTGCTTGTAAATCCATCTGGCCCTAGAAATATTTTCCTAGGGAGTTCACTGATGGTTTGTTCAATTTCCTTTTTCTGATATGGGATTATTTATTCTCTCAATCTGGCAACTTATATTTTTGTAAATATTCATCCATTCCCATGATTGTCAAATTCATGGGCATATAGTTGGGCAAAATAATTTTTAATTATTGTTTTAATTTCCTCTTCATTAGGGATGAATTCACCTTTTTTCATTTTTGATACTAGTTATTTGATTTTCCTTCTTTCATTTTTAAAAATCAGATTGGCCAAAGGTTTATCAATTCTGTTTTTTTCCCATAAAACAAGCTCTTAGTTTTATTTATTAGTTCAGTAGTTTTCTTAATTTAAATTTTATTAATCTCTCCTTTGGATTTCAGAATTTCTAATTTGACATTTAATTGGAGATGTTCAATTTGTTCATTTTTTAGCTTTTTCGGTTGCATGCCCAATTCATTGATCTCCTCTTTCTCTATTTTATTCAAGTAAGCAATCAGAGATATAAAATTTTCCATAAGAACTGCTTTTGTTGCATCCCATAAGTTTTCATAGGTTGTCTCATCATTGTGATTCTCTTGAAAGAAGTTTTCTATGATGTGTTGTTTCTTTACGATGATATTCTTTTGTTTCCAATTAATTTTTGTTCCACTTTTCCATGGCACCTTATTATATATAATTTTTTTATTGTATCATGATCTGAAAGCGGTGTATTGACTCTTTCCGGCATTCTGTACTGGATTCTGAAGTTTTTATGCCCTAGTATATAGTCAATTTTTGTATGTGCCATATACCACTGAGAAAATGTATATTCCTTTCTATTTCCATTAAGTTTTCTCCAGAGGTCTATTATATCTACCTTTTCTAGAATTATATTCACCTCCTTAAATTCTTTTTCATTTTGGGATTAGATTTATCAAGTTCAGAGAATGGGAGGTTGAGGTCCCCCACTAGTATAGTTTTGTTGTCTATTTCTTCCTATAACTTCCTTAACTTCTAAGAATTTCAAAGCTATACCACTTGGTATATATATGTTTAGTAATGATATTCCTTCATTGTCTTTAATCAGGGTGTAGTTTCCTTCCTTATCTCTTCTGATTAGATCTATTTTTATTTTTACTTTGTCTGATATTGAAATTGCTACCCTTGCTTTTTTTTTTACTTCAGCTGAAGCATAAAATAATGTACTTGAGCCTTTTACCTTTGCTCTCTGTGCATTCCCCTATTTCAACTGTGTTTCTTTTTATTTAATTAATTTGTCTTCAGTTTTCTACAATCACTTCCATAAATCTTAGATTTGTTTCTTTTTTAATTTATTTGTTGTCAATTTTCAACAATTATTTCCATAAATCTTAAATCTTCTCCCCCTCCCTCCCTGCTTTCTTTTTGAGATGGCATTCAACCTTATATGCTTTCTACACATACATTTTTTTATTTTGCCATTGTTATTGTTTTATTGGAAGTTACTTTTATCAGTGTGATTTACAAAGTTGATACATTTTTAAAGGTGTTTTATAAATATCTTAGAGGCAATCTTTTTCCCCCCTTTTAAAAAAATAATTAATTTGTTTTCAATTTTCACTTCCACAGGTCTTAAATTTTCTCCCCCTCCTTGAGCCATTCCTCCCCTAGGAGACATGCAAGTTTATATGGGTTCTACATATACATTCTTATTAACCACATTTTCACATTAGTCTTGTTGAACAGAAGAATTAAAATGATAAAAAACAAACCAAAACCAAACAGAACACAAGAGAAAATATTTGGCTTCATTCTGCATTTCTTACTATAGTTCTTTATCTGCATGGTTCTTCCCATTTCACTCAGCATCAGTTCAAATGAGTCCTTTCCAGTCTCTCTGAAGTCTTCATGTTCATCATTTCTTATAGCACAAAAGTATTCCATTGCATTCATATTTGCAATTTGCTCAAATATGCAATTTGTTCAGCCATTCTCCAATTGATGGGCATCCCCTTGATAGCCAGTTCTTGGCCACCCTAAAGAAAGCTGCTGTAAATATTTTTGTACATGAGGCTCCTTTTCCCATTTTTATGATCTCTTTGGGATACATCCCTAGAAGCAATATTGCTGGGTCAAAGGCTATGCACATTTTTGTAGCCCTTTGGGCATAATTCCAAATTGCTCTCCAGAATGGTTGAATCTGTTCACAGCTCCACCAACAGTGAATCAGTGAGTGTTCCAACTCTCCTACATCTTCTCGAACATTTATCATCTTCCTGTTTTGTCATGTTAGCCAATCTGATAGGTGTGATGTGGTATTTCAAAGTTGTTTTGATTCACATCTCACTAATCAATAGTTATTTAGAGTATTTTCTTTTCCTATGACTTACAAATAGCTTTGATTTCTTCCTCTGAAAACTGTTTGTTTATATCCTTTTGCCATTTATCAATTGGGAAATGACTTGTACTTTTTGGAAATTTTACTCATTTCTCTACATATTCTAGAAATGAGGTCTTTATCACAGACACTAGTTGCAAAAATTCTTTCCCGGTTTGTTTGTGCAAAATCTTGTCAATTTAATGTAATTAAAATCACCCATTTTTCACTAAATGTGTTTCTTGTAAACAACATATTGTATGACTATGGCTTTTAATGCATTCTGCTATCCCCCTCTGTTTTATGAGCTAGTTCATCTCATTCACATTCACAGTTATGATTACTCTCTGGGTCTTTCTCTCCATCCCATTCCCCCTTTTGTACTTTTATTTCTCCCTTCCCCTCCTCAAAAGTTTTATTTTAGACCGCTACCTCCCTCAATATTCCCTCTCTTCTATCAGCCCCTTCCCTTTCCTTTTACCTTTCCCTTATTACTTCATTCCTCTGTTCTAATCACCTCTACCCTTTATTTCTGCTTTCCCCGCCTCCTACCTGTAGATTTCTATATGTAACTGAGATGTTATCCCTTCCTTGAACAAAATGTGACGAGAGTAAAATTCAAGCAATGCTTATCTCCCTCCCTTGTTTCTTTCTACTAGAATATGTTTTTATGCCTCTTCATGTGATTGAATTTCCCCACTTTTTCTTCCTCCTTTGCTCTTCTCTCTTCCCATCTCTTATTTAGGTTTTTTATCATCACAACAGTTAATTTATACCTACCCCTTCTATCTATGTATATCCCCTTTAAATGTCATAATAAACATACAATTCTCAAGATTAACAATTATCATCTTTCCATATAGTGATGTAAACAGTTTGGCCATGTTAAATAACAAGTGCTACCCTGCTTTTTTTTCCTGTTTACCTCTTATGTCTCTCCTGAGTCTTGTATTTGAAGATCCTATTTTCTGTTGAACTCTGGCCTTTTCATGAAGAAGATTTGGAAATCCCTTATTTCACTGAATGACCACCTCCTTGCCTGAAAGATTATGCTCAATTTTGCTGAGTAATTGGTCTTTGGTTGTAGTTCAAGATTCTTTATCTTATGGACTATCATGTTCCAATTCCTCTGATCTTTTAATGTAAAATCTGTAAGCACCTGTGTGATCCTTCCTGTATTCCTCAATATTTGAATCATTTCTTTCTAGCTGCTTACTTGCTTTCAAGGTGTAACTTGCTAATTCTGGAATTTGGCAACAGTATTCTTTGGCATTTTCAAGTTGGATTCTCTTTCAGGAGGTGACTGGTGGATTGTTTTGATGACTATTTTGTCCTCTCTATCTAGGACCACAGGACAGTTTTCCTTGATGGTTTATTGGAAAATACTGTCCAGACTCTTTTCTTCTTCATAGATTTCTAGTAGACCTATAAGGGTTATATTTTCTCACCTGCATCTATTTTCCAGGTCAATTCTTTTTCCAGTGAGATATTTTATATTTTCTTCTATTTTTTAAAAATTCTTTAGATTTTGTTTGCGTCATTAACTTCTACTTGCCAAATTATAATTTTTAATGAATTGTTTTCTTCAGTTAGTTTTTGCACTTCCTTTCCCATTTGTCCAATTGTTGCTTTTAAGGAGTTGTTTTCTCCAGTTAGGTTTGGTACCTCCTTTATCAGTTGTCCAGCTTCACTTTTTAAGGAGCTTCTCTCTTCAGTGAATTTTTTTTTCATTTTGCTAATTGTATTCTTAAAATCATTGGTCAATTTTTTTCCACTTCTCTAATTTGATCTGTAAAATCCTTCCTGAACTCTTCCCAGAATGTTTTTTGACCTTGAAACCAATTCATCTTCCCTTTGAGGCTTCAGATGTGATTATAGTGTCAATTCTGTCATCTTCTGAATTTGTATTTTGATTTTCCCTGTCCCCATAATAAGATTTTGTGCTCTTTGCTTTTCTAATTTGCTTCTTGTTCGTGGTGATCTCCTTTATCCTGACTTTTAAAGTGGACTTCTGCTTCTCAGGTACAGGAGACTCTGTCCCACATTTCTTGTACTAAGAGTGAGGGACTTAGTTATTGACTTTGAGTGCTGTGATCTCTGGTCTTTTCAGATAGAAGCTATATAATGCTGAAACTTACCTTTTGCTGAACTGGTTTTTGTGTGCCAAGGCCCAGGTAACATGAAAATTATCTGAGTTTCCCCAGGGTTACACTGAAGCTCGTGGCAAGAGTTGTAGGGGATGGGTGGTCTGGGCATTGGAGGTCTCCTCTCCCCTTGGGCTGGACTAGAGAAGGGGAAGGCTCAAAGGCTGATGGACCCCCATCTGCACAGGTGTCTGCCCTTGTTAAGGCATGCCTGAGGTCCTAGTTTTGACACTTACCAGCTCCACCTACCTGGGCTTAGGATCTCCTGATGGTCCACTGAGGTGGGACTTGTTGGAATGCCTTAGGTCATGCATTGGTCCCCTTCAGTCACAGTGAGAGGGACCCTTCCCTTTGATCTCACTAGCCTCCCAAGCTACAAGACTGATGTATCCTTTCTGCTGCTATACTATTCCCAGATTTTTCCTGGGACAATATTCTCTGGGTTTTTCAAGGTCAACAGATTTGAGGTGAGAGCACTTACAGTTTACTTGGTCATCTTGGCTCCCAGAATTTCAAGGAGGGAACTTTCAAACATTCAATCCGTAGGTTGATAGTCCCATGAGTAGCCTCTGTTACTGCCATGGCCCCACACTTGTCTGTCACCCAACTTTGCTCAACTCCTCTCCTGTGCTGAGAGGTTGAGAATCACAACTGGTGACTCAGATTGCCTGGAGCACTCCGACTTTGCTATAGTCCAGTTTGTGCTGGTGTAGCCCATTCTTTGTGCTTCCCCAACTCAGTGTAACATATCTTTCCCATTGGCCTTTTGACTGTTCTGGGCTGGAAATCTGTCTCCTATTGAATTCTACCACTTTAGAATTTGTTCAGATTCACTTTGTAGAGTTATCTGAAGGAATTTGTGGAAAAGCTCAGATGGGTCCCTGCTTTCACCGCACTATCTTGAAATTGTGCTCATTCTAACCACATGATGAAAACTGAAGACATATTATTTGAACAATCTTTAAATGGTCAACAATGGGTTCGGTAGAATCATTGCTAGGGGAATTCAGAGCAAAGTTTAGACCTGCCTACTTCCATGTTTGCATAAAATAAATGTCTGTAGCAGGGAATGGGGACTTTTAATGGTTTCATTTAGGTAGAAAAAGGAAGTCTAAAATCAATATTAGCCCATCACTGAATACTGGTTGATGACAAAGACTTTTCTACATTTCAGTGTTAAGCAAGTGTATTGGAGTTTGAACAGTGTGGTTTAGAAACCTCTTTGCCACTGGATTTGGGTCTTCCTCTTAACATATCTGCTTTAGTTCTAAATCTATTTTCAAGTGCAATGAGAGAGGGCTAGTAAACCCTCAGTGAGATGTCTCACAAAAGCTGGGAAAATTTCCATGAGGATAGTGCACTGGAGTCCTTTTACATCTTGGGATGACTATGTACATGCCCATGGTCCCATCACAGGATACTTTACCCTAAATTCCTGGGAGCTCAGGCATTTATCATTCTTTGAATGCCAATGTCTATAGGCCTGTTGTTCAAGATTAGTGGTGAATTTTCCAGTGCAGCCAGAAACTCTCAGTTTCAATGAAATAATTTTCTCTTTTGTTAATAACATGGTGATGTTTGACATACACATTTCCCTGCACTGGTTTGATCAGCCGTAACACTTATTCACATGTTATATCTTTTTGCACATGATCATCTCTGATATGAAGGTTGTTTTTTTTTTACTATACTTTCCACTCATCCCCTCCCTCCCAACCACTTCAGCTCAAGTTCAGTCTGTCCCAAAAGTCTTAGTGCAGTTTTAAGTTATTACAGCTTAACATTTTACTGCTATGTTATGACTATTTTTAATTGAAAAAAAATAAGCTACTAAACCTGAAGCTGTACTATGACTTTTGGTGCAGTAGATAGAGCACTCAGCAGTCAGGAAGACTTGAGTTCAAATCTTTCCTCAGATACTTCCTAGCTGGGTAATCCTGGGCAAATCACCGTACCTTTGTCTACCTCAGATTCCTCAACTGTTAAATGGAAATACTAATAACATCTACCTCTCAGGATTGTTGGAAGAATGAAATCAAATCATATGGAGGAAGTGCAACACATAGTAGGTGCTTAATCAATGATTGTTGCCTTTAAATAGGAAAACTATAACAGACTGGTAAACTTTTACTAAATGATGCAATATGTGCATTCTGAAAATCCTGTCTTATCTCCTCCCATGTAGCATTTACAGATCTATGTCCTCTAGAAAACACCTGAGTGTGGACCTTGACTTTCTATTTTATGGATGGACCAGAGCAGAAAAAAATTCCCTCTGGTGGTATCTTCATTGTGAAGACATGATGCTGCTTGAATCCCCCAGAGTATGCTTTTGTATCCTCTAGGGGGACTTGGCCAATTGAGCCATATCATGTGATTAATAGTATGGGGATGAAGGGGTGACGCAGAATGGAGGATGGATGTGTCTGGGATGAAGCCTGATTCATTCTTTCATTTATTTATTTGTTTGTTTGTTTGTTTTTTATTAAATTTATATTCATTTTCACAAAATTTTGGGTTCCAAATTTTCTCACCATTTGTCCCCTCCCCCCACTCCAAAACACTGAGCATTCTAATTGTCCCTATCACCAATCTGCACTCTCTTCTAACATCCCTCCCTTCCCTTATCCCCATCTTCTCTTTTGTCCTGTAGGGCCAGATAACTTTCTATACCCCATTACCTGTATTTCTTATTTCCTAGTAGTAAGAACAATACTCGACAGTTGTTTCTAAAACTTTGAGTTCCAACTGCTCTCCATCCCTCCCTCTCCACCCATTCCATTTGGGAAGGCAGGCAATTCAATATAGGCCATATCTGTGTAGTTTTGCAAATGACTTCCATAATAGTCATGTTGTGCAAGACAAACTATATTTCCCTCCATCCTATCCTGCCTCTCATTGCTTCTGTTCTCTCCTTGGATCCTGTCCCTCCTCAAGAGTGTTGACTTCAAATTGCTCCCTCCTCCCATTGCCCTCCCTTCCATCATCCCCCCCACCCTGATTATCTCCTCCCCCACTTTTCTGTATTGTAAGATAGGTTTTCAAACCGAAATGAGTGTGCATTTTATTCCTTTCTTTAGTCAAATGTGATGAGAGTAAACTTCATGGTTTTCTCTTAGCTCCCCTCTTTTTCCCTCCGGTAACAAGTCTTTTGCTTGCCTTTTTTATGAGAGATAATTTGCCCCATTCCATTTCTCCCTTTCTCCTCCCAATATATTTCTCTCTCACCGCTTAATTTCATCTTTTTAAGATATATTTCCATCCTATTCAATTCACTCTATGCTTTCTGTCTCTGTGTGTGCTCACATGCATGTGTGCATGCGTGCGTCTGTGTGTGTGTGTGATCCCACCAACTACCCAGATACTGAAAAGTTTCAAGAGTTACAAATATTGTCTTTCCATGTAGAAATGTAAACAGTTCAGCTTTAGTAAATCCCTTATGACTTCTCTTTGCTGTTTACTTTTTCATACTTCTTCTCATTCTTGTGTTTGAAAGTCAAATTTTCTTTTCAGCTCTGGTCTTTTCATCAAGAATGCTTAAAAGTCCTCTATTTCGTTGAAAGACCATATTTTCCCCTGAAGTATTATACTCAGTTTTGCTGGGTAGGTGATTCTTGGTTTTAGTCCTAGTTCCTTTGCCTTCTGGAATATCCTATTCCATGCCCTGCGATCCTTTAATGTAGAAGCTGGTAGATCTTGTATTATCCTGATTGTATTTCCATAATGCTTGAATTGTTTCTTTCTAGCTGCTTGCAATATTTTCTCCTTGATAAGGGAACTCTGGAATTTGGCCACAATGTTCCTGGGAGTTTCTCTTTTTGGGTCTCTTTCAGTTGGTGTTAGGTAGATTCCTTGAATACTTATTTTGCCCTCTGGTTCTAGAACATCAGGGCAGTTTTCCTTGATAATTTCATGAAAGATTATGTCTAGTCTCTTTTTTTGATCATGGCTTTCAGGTAGTCCCATAATTTTTAAATTGTCTCTCCTGGATCTGTTTTCCAGGTCAGTTGTTTTTCCAATAAGATATTTCATATTATGTTCCATTTTGTCATTCTTTTGGTTTTGTTTTGTGATTTCTTGGTTTCTCATGAAGTCATTAGCCTCCATCTGTTCCATTCTAATTTTGAAAGAACTATTTTCTTCAGTGAGCTTTTGAACCTCCTTTTCCATTTGACTAATTCTACTTTTTAAAGCATTCTTCTCCTCATTGACTTTTTGAACCTCTTTTGCCAATTGAGTTAACCTATTTTTCAAGGTGTTATTTTCTTCAGCATTTTTTTGGGTCTCCTTCAGCAAGGTGTTTTTCATGCTTGTCTTGCATCTCTCTCATTTCTCTTCCCAGTTTTTCCTCTTCCTCTCTAACTTGATTTTCAAAATCCTTTTTGAGCTCTTCTATGGCCTGAGCCCGTTGAATATTTATTTTGGATGTTTGGGATACAGAAGCCTTGACATCTATGTCTTTTCCTAATGGCAAGCATTGTTCTTCCTCATCAGAAAGGATGAGAGGAGATATCTGTTCACCAAGAAAGTAACCTTCTATGGTCTTATTTTTTTCCCTTTTCTGGGCATTTTCCCAATCAGTTACTTGACTTTTGAGTTTCCTCTCCACACCCACCTCTCCTCTAGATTTGCCCAGCTAGTGCTTGGGGTCTGAGATTCAAATGCTGCTCCCCAGCCTTAGGGATTTCAGCGAGGCTGGGGCTGCTATTCTGTGTGAGATTAAGTTCTGGTGCTCAGATTGGGGCAGAGCCGCCACCTGGGGCTTAGTTCCCTTGGGGGATTTATGTGGAAACCTTCAACAATGGATCTGAGCTCCTACCTGCTTTGGGAGCCCCTGTCTGTTGCTTCCTCTGCTGCTGCCTCCTGAGGGGGCCTGAGTTATGGAGACACCCTGCTCCCCTCTTGGCCAGCTGAAAAGACCCTCTCACCAACCTTTGGCACCTGTGGGTGGAGGGACCTGTGCCCCTGCTGGAGATTCCATCCCTAAAGCCTACTCAGATCTGCTCCCCTTGATGACACGTGACCAAGGCAGGGCTGGGGTCTGCTCCAGGTCCAGTGCATGATGGACCTTTCATGTCAGTTTTTCAGGTCTCTCTGGGACAGATATCTCCTCCATTCTGTTGTTCTGTGGCTTCTGCTGTTGGGAGTTCTTCTTTATAGGTATTCCATGGGCTGTGGGTTAGGAGCTAGCATATGTGTATCTTTCTACTCCACCATCTTGGCTCCTCCCCTCCTGATTCATTCTTGATACTGGCACCTCACACTCAACTTAAGGTTTATGATCCTGTCTCCATGGTTCAGAGAATTCAGAGAAAGTCAAGCTTATTGACCCTGGTCCACTCACTTTTTGGTCAAGTTAAAGCTCCAATGGGTAGTTTTATTTCTTTTCATATTTATTTCATTAATTGACTAATGCCTCAAGGGCAGAAACTTTGGCCAGTGTGTACTGGTCACGTCATGAGCTTCAGAGTTTCCCACAGGATAGCTTCGTTTCATAGGGCAGGATTAAAATGGTTCTCTGTAGGAGCCAGCATCTGTGTGTGTGTGTATGTGTGTGTGTGTGTGTGTTTGCATTTTTTTCTCTTTTGCTGTGTTTGTGGTTCTTTCTCTTGTTTTTTTGTTTGACTTTCATTTTTTTTCTGTAATGGGCAGCTTGGGGGAGGAACCCTCTCTGCCTATGTAGACTAGGTCCTTTTCTATAACCCATAGCCTTAGAGACTTGGCTAGATCATTGAGAAGATGAGGAACTTGTCCAGAGCTCCCACAATTCCTGGGTAGCAGAGGATACATCCTAGGATCACAAGAGTAGAGCTGTAAGGTATCTCAGAAGCCATGAATCCAACCTCCTCACTATACAGCTGGAGAAACTGAGAAACAGAGTGTAAATAACCGACCTAACATCACATTTGAACCCAGATTCTCTGACTACAGAGCCAGTGTTCTTTGTTGACTTTCAAATTAGTGCTGTCTTATTTCCACCCTCATGCTTCTTGTCTGAATAGATATATCTGTAACATCCTTAGATATGTAATATTGCAATAAAAATGGGAAAAAATACTCCAAGCCACTGAAATTGTAAAGGGCTAACCTTCCTCAGTTCCAGAGGGAATCTCCAAATTAGAAATTCTTGCTAGTGGCAAAATAAAATGTCCCACCACTCTTTGCCTCCCCCAAAGATTCTCCATGTCTAGTTTGGTATCTAGTATGATACTTAATAAATGCACATTGAACTCAGTTGTTGAAAATGGTAATGTACCCATTCCTTCAACATTTTTGAGGTTGATTTAGTAACAAATCAATAACCCATACGGTTTAAATTTGATTTCAGTGTAAATAAACCCAATTGATTAAACCTTTGCTTCTTGACAACCTTATCCAGTTTTCATTGTTCTTAGTGAAAACATGCACATGTTCACATGGAGCTGCATTCCTTATCAGAACCTCCAAGGACTTTTTACAAAGCACAGCCTCGTCAATTTCTTTCTAAGAAACCATGTGGCTAATGGGAGTTGTGATCTCCATGGTACTTGAAGGATGACAAAGGACCTTCCTAATAATTCCCTGCAGGGTCTAGACTGGCATCATGAGTCTCAGGATATACATCTTCAAAGAGGGCTTTCGCTTGGAGGTGAAAGGGCTCCCAGAAGGGGTTGAAGTAACATGCCAGGATCACTCAGGGAGTGGGCTTAGAAATTCAGTGTTGGAAGGCCTTCAGAAGCCACCTAGCTCAACCCCCTCATTTTGCAGGTGAAATGATTTGACTTACCCATGACCAGTGATGGGAGTGGGATATGGATCAAAGTCCTTTTACTCCAAACTCAGTGCCTGCTCTCCCTCCTTCTCTCTCCCTCCCTCTCTCTCTCTCTCTCTCTGTCTCCCTCTGTCTCCCCCCTCCCCCCCTCTCTCTTTAAAAATATTTTTAAAAGAAAAATGGAAGAGAAACCATCAGTGAAATTGAT
This sequence comes from Potorous gilbertii, assembly GCA_028658325.1. Classification (NCBI taxonomy): domain Eukaryota; kingdom Metazoa; phylum Chordata; class Mammalia; order Diprotodontia; family Potoroidae; genus Potorous; species Potorous gilbertii. The sequence goes on along the minus strand of CM053771.1, from coordinate 553,190,404 downwards.
AAAATCATCAAAAACCTTAATTATATATGTATGTTTATATATGTGCGTGTGTACCTACATATCTATATCTGTACTCTTCACCCTTAGACCTCCCCACTCTGGCTGTAAAGGAGTGGGGATGGAAGTGTCCAAAAAGAACATTTTAGAACAGTTAGGATATATCCAGATGATTCCTTCTCTAGTTTTCTCTTGTGTCTCCACTTGTCTCATTGTAGCTTCTCTAGTTGGCTTGGGCTCCATCATCTGGGGGAAGTCACAAGTCAGGCTGTGTCTGCAGTGATATTCATACTCATTCATTGGTTTCTTTTCTCCACATTAGAATCTTAGCTCCTCAAAGGCAACTACTGTTTTCTTTTTCTTTCTGTACCCTCAGAACTTAGCACAGTGCCAATAAATATGACATACTTATAAATGTTAGATGATTATTTGACTTTTCCTTGAAGCCTTCTAATTATGAGGATCTTGCCAGTTCTTTAGGCAGTTCATTCAGCTCTGGGACAGCTCTAACTGTTAGAAAGACTTTCTTAACATCAGGGTGAGCTCCTCCCCTCCTCCCAACCCACCTTTACTTCTGTTCTTTGTTCTGATGGAGGAAGGACTAACCCTTTCTAACCAATGGTCAGCACCAGGGACCTCTCCATCAGGCAGAGAAACTAAAGTGGAACATTGCAGCTGAGCTGTGTGGCAGACTGGTCTTGGGCCTGCCCAGAGGGTGGGCACAGTCATGTGACATTGTGCCTTTTGGGCTTAAAAGGTGGCTGTCATAACTACGGTCAGGTCAGCAGCCCAATAGCTGTCTGGCTTTAGGAATAAAGCAAATTTAGAGCAAGGATCAGGGATGCACCTGATGAGAGAGGCCATATGGTAGAGAGTGATATGAGGATTAAACCATCAACTCCTTATCTGAATCCTGGGGTTGAGATGATTTATCTGATTGTCAGGCTCAGAACTGGATGCTCAGGCATCTATGACTGTAGAGCAGATGAGTCTACAGAAGAGACCCAGAAAGGGGGACAAACAGTAAAGTACTGGTGAAGATAAATGCAAAATGTGGAGGGGCTGGAGGAACAGACAGGAAACACAGGAAGTTGAGAGAAGAGAGCAGGTAGGGGAATCCAGGAGAGAGGCCTGGTCACATTGAAAAGTAAAGAGATAGAAAGTGAATCAGTGAGGGAAAGAAGTGAGAATGTTGCAGGCAGAGAGATGTCACTTCTGGGACATTTTAATAGAACAGAAGATTGGAATGGAGACTGGACACATGGTGTCTGCTAGGAGGCCCTCCCAGCTGAGGAAACTCACTTTACCAGAGCAAGTTGGCACCTTCTTTGAAACTTATTATCTGGGTAGTACAAGACACTGAGAGCATAAGCGACTTTTCTATGGTAACACGCACATGGTAAGTGCCAGAAGCAAGACTTAAACTGAGTCCCTACTGCAGATTGCCACCTGAAATAGAGTGGCCCAGGAGTTATAGGGAGAATGGATGCAGGATTGGAAGGCTTGGATTTTCTTCTACATTCCTCTGAAGTGGACAGAGCTCAGATCCTCTGCCATTATCTCCCCTTTCTTTCAGCAGAAACCCTCTCCTCTCATTTTAGTACTAATCCATAAATGAACAAGCATATATTAACTGCCTGCTGTGTGCCAAGGTCTAAGCCTTGAGACAAAAATGGAACTGTTCCTACCCCTCAGAAAGCTTCTATTTATAGGATGTACATATTGGTGTATGAGTATTCACACACTCATACATATATGCATCCATGCATGTATATACACACATGTATTCACACACATATGCCTATGTATAATATATTATATATTTAATATATGTGAGAATATACTGAAACACATATACATATATGTATGTGTCTGTCTATATATCTCTTCTCTTTCTCTCTCCATGTGTGTGTACATACATACATACATACATACATATCTCAATATCGAATATACAGGGTAATTTAGTGGGTTGGGGTGTATTAGTACATGGAGAAATCAAGAAAAGTTTCATTTAGAAGAATTTAATTGAACTGAGTGTAAAAGAAAAATGGGTTCACTCTGATGAGAATATCTTCCATGAGTTGGGCTACCATTTATTTCCTAGTCCTCAAGAAAGGTAGTGTGATGAGTTAGGAACCACCTAGAGTCCATTTTTCCTGGACCATGGAGTGTACAAAGGATAATCATTTACAAGTTTGGAAAGACAGAATGGAACCAGACTGCAAACAGCTTAACATGTCCATTGGATAACATTATTTTTGATGCCAGAGGAGGCAATGAGGAGCCCCTTGGTTTTCCTGAGTGGTCATGCCATTTCCTTGATTAGATCTCTGATTTAGGAAAATCATTTTGGCAGTTGTATGAAAAATGCCCTGGAAGAGCAAAGAGAACTGATGAGGGGAAGTCATTTACGAGCCTCTTCCGATAGGTCATGTTAGAGGGGTTGGACTGGAACAGGCATGAGCTGCAGGGGAGGAAGAAATGGCAAGATCTGGCAGCTCATTGGCCATGTGGATGAATGAGAGTGAGAAGTAGAAGACTGGAAAGATAGTGGCATCCTTAATAGTAATCCCCAGCAGTGGAAGAAGGGTTGTAGGTATATGTGTGTGTGAGCATTAATGAACTCAGTTTTGGATATTTTGATTTTAAGATACCTATGCAATACCCAAAGAGGAATGTCTAATAGGTGGTTCTGTGGGATTGATTTTCAGAAGAGAACTTAGCATTGGACTTACAGAGGTGGGAGTGATTGAAGTAAAGATGATAATTAAACCCATGGGAACTCATAAAAATAAAACTGATTTGGAGTCAGAGAAGCTGGGTTCAGATTCCAGCTCTGCAGCTTATAATCGATATGAACTCAGGCAATATTGTCAAATCCCTAAGTCTCAGGTTCCTTCTCTACAAAATGGAAGAGTGAAACTCCATGGCCTCTGATATATCTTCTACCTCTAACTCTATGATTCTTTCATTTAAGTGAGACAATATTGAGTGGGCAGAGAAGAGGGCTCATAAAAGTTGGGGAGCAATGCCATTAGGGGGTAGAATGTACACAATGAAATGCCAGGAAGACCAAGAAATATTGTCTAAAGAGATGGAAGGAGGACCAGGAGAGATTCATATGGTGAAAATCTACTGAGGAGGAAACTATTAGGAACAGGTGACAGTCACCATTGTCAAAAGGAATGATATGATTAAAGGAGGTGAGGATTAAGAAAAAGGTTTGACATGATCCTCCAAGCTACCGAACCTCCAGGGATGCCTCTGGTTTCCTGTCCCTCCCACTTTTTCCCTCTGGCATTTAGCTCATTAATCTTTCCCTTTCTACTAGCTATTTCTCTTGAATTTGCAAACATCACCAACTCCTTGTGGAGATGTCCTCAAATTCATTGTGTCCTATTCGGAACTCTCCACTTTCTCCCCCAAAACTGCACCCAATGACCCTATTCCAATTGACGGCACCCCCTTCCTCCAAGTCATCCAAACTCAAAACCTTGAAATCATCATTGACCTGACTTTTCTCCCAACCCTCCCATGTCCAGCTAGTGGCCAGGTATCATTCATCAGACTTCCAAATGTTTTTAATATTGCTTCCTCCCCACCCGTCAACCATCAGTCATCTCAGGCTGTCATCATTTCTTTCCTGGACTATTGCAGTTTGCCTCCTCAGTGGGTAACCTGGGTCTAGTTTCTTCCCCATCCTATGCATCCTTAATTGAGCCACCCAAAGAATCTACAACATGAATAAACATGCCTGGCTCACTTCTCTAATTGACAATCTCATGTGACTTCCAGATACTTCTAGAATAGCATATAGTCCTTCATCTGGAATTTTGCCCCAGATTCACATTCTGCTTCTAACCTTAATCCATCTCCTTTTTGCTTGGTCAGTTTATGTTGCACTAACGGGACTCAGGGGTATTCCACAATTTGTGTCCTGTACATTCTAGAAAGTAGAGTTAGAGGACCCAGAATCAAATTCTAGCTCTGACTCTTCCTGTTAATGTGACCATGGATAAGTCATTTAATCTTTCCAGGCCTCCATTTCCTCTTGGGTAACTGAGAGACTTGGGTCAGTCAGATGGCATTTCAAGCCTCTTCATTCTCTAGATTGGGAATTCTGTGATCTACCAGTTTTGTACTGGAGGCTTCATCTCCAGAAATTACTGACTTCAATCTGTCTTCTTTCAGACCAGAGTTCTGATTTTCCTCCAGAAGTTTTCTTACTCTCTCATTATCAATTATATTGGTAATTACATTATCAACTGAGAAAGTGCTTAGCACAGTTCCTGGGACATAATAGGTGCTTAATATCTGCTTGTTCAAGAGAACACTTCTGCCCCCCCCTCCCCTCATCCCTTTCCCCTCCTCAGAATCATCAAAACATCTAGTTCTTTCTTTGACCCTGATCATAGTGAGACCCTTGGTCATTCTTGTGTTTGAAGATGTTAAATCCTCTTCCAAAGATGCAGGCTCTGCATGTCAACAGAGATTTAACCAAAGGAGAGCAGTCATGAATTGTGTCTTACCTGAGTCAGTGTACAGCAACCTCTAACGTCTCCAAGTCTTAGTGTTCCACTTTTGAAAATGGGAGAACAAATGAATCCATGAATCACCAACAACTTCCTAAGCCCTTACCGTGCCTGAACTGTTTGAAGAAATGGGAATAAAGAAAAGGCAGAAAACCATCCCTCCTCTCATGGTATTTACTAACTTTATAGACTTTTGTGAGGAAAACATTTTGCAAACCTTCAAATAAATGTTGTGGGGTGTGTATATGTGTGTGTGTGTGTATGTATGTGTAGTAGTAGTAGGTATAGGTATATAGAGCTATATGTAATTATCTTTGTTTCACTTTATTTACCCATCTGTATTTATGAATACATGCACACACACACACTAGCTTGATACACAACTCTTTCTACTTATATGCGTATGTATATATATATATATATATATATATATATATATATATATACACACACACATACATGTGTAAGTATACAGACATACATATTTATTTATTATTCCTCAGTGTCTGTCCTATTGTGGGTAGAGTTAAACCTTGTCAGTTCTGCCTACCTAAAATTGGTCATATGGAGCTTCTTATTTGCCTTCATATCCCAGGACTTGAGTTCAGACCTTCACAGTCTCTGCCTCCAATGTTATTTTGCAGTAGCCTGGTGGGAAGCCCATTTCTATTCTCTCTCCCTTCCAATTTATCCTGTACGGAGCTGCCATATTTATTTCCTAGAGCAAAGGTTTCATGATGCCATTCCTCTGTTTATAAACCTTCAGTAGACCCCCAATGTGTGCTGAATAACACCCAGACCCAACATCCTGGTATTAGAGAAGTCTATGCTATCATGCAAACGTTTCTTTTGTATTATATCTATTTTAATTTAATTTGTTTTTGATAAAATATATTTATTTTAACTATTTTATTCCTTGAAATCAATTTAATCAAACTCAGTGTTTTTTAATACCTAAAATGATGTTTGTGATTTCTTGTTGAGGTTATCTTTTACCTTGTCATCTGTAGAAGCAGTGGTGTCTGTTGGAAGCGATGCCAAAAATTATTAGCCATGCTCTACAAATCAAGTGTTCTATGATGAGAATTTTTGTTTTTATTTCAAAAGAGAATGTGTAGCTAATATCTCTGTGGAAGCAGACATTTCATCTAATTTGATTGGCTTTGTTGTCCAAAAGGAGATGGAAACATTGACAAACTTAGACCTTATATTAGGGAATTTTATTCTGAAAATTTTTTCAAAGTATGGGATTTTGAGTGGTCTAAGTAGAGGCTGAACTTCAATTTTTATCTTATAAAGATCATACTCTATTAATTAAAAATATCACTGGCAAGTTAGGGCATTTCCGGGGATGGATGTTGGCTGAAATTAGCCCAGGATTAGATAGAAAAGAAACCATTTTGATGCAATAGGTCAAGCTTTCAGTAGCTTCCTAGCCTTCTGGATCTTGCCATGGATCATACCACACAGCCCTCAGGACTTCTGAGATGTATCATCTTCCTTTGACTTATATAGGTAGGTCTTGTTTCCACCAGTTACCATGTGTGCTCCATGACAGTGGAAATTGTTGCACTTTTTGTATTCATATGCCCAGTGCCCACAGTCTTTGAAAGTCTTTATTGGTGACTTTTCAATTGGGCCAAACACATGTATATTTGCACACATGTACATATAAACAACACATGCACACATGTATGCACATTTATGACAATACACATTTAGATATGTGTATATGAAAACATTGGATTTATATGCACAGAAACACATATGTATATTCAGTATATCTAGATTTTTTTTTTGTATTTTTATATTTTGCCTCACCTACTATAATGTATTCCCCTTGAGGGAAGAGTTTCATTTCCTTTCACTTCATTTTGGCCTTTTGCTGTATTTTCAGCACCTAGAACAGTGCCCAGCATCCAAAAAGTGTGTAATCAGTACTTTCTGATTTGTTCCTATTTCTTCATACATTTCTATAGACAGGTATATGTACATACAGTGAACGTTGAAGTCCTGGCCTTACTCACAGTTGTTTCAATGAGGAATGAAAATCATCACTTGGCAATCTAAAGTAGATCAAAGCTCAGAGAATTTCCCTTTAAGTTTGCTTTACCCAATGTACTCCCCTTCCTTAGAGGACAAAAAAGTGGGGTTTGTGTTGTCTAGCTATTATGAAGTCTCAATTAATTAGTTAATTGGAAAATTATGCATGTGTCTGGTTTCAAAGTCTCTTGAGACAAAGGCAGAGGTGCCTCAGGGAGGAAAGCTGGGAATTCCTCCCCCATCTTTAATCATTGGAAGGAAGATGTGCCAACAGTGGGAGAAGAGGGAGAGGGAAGGGACGATTGTCATGGCCAGATTATGTTCCAGACTGAAATTGAATCTTTGTATCGGGGAATTTATCACTGGGGAGCATATGAAGACAAGTCATAACGGGAGTGACTTGCAGTTTCATCCTCATCAGAAATGATGTTTCCAAGGGCCTATAAATCTTATTTAATGGGATGGTTTACATCCCTGTTGTGGAATACCAACTATTGCCTTGCATTCAGGGACAATAATTAGATGCCTTATCGCTCAAGGAAGGGAGGTTAAGACTCATAGAGAGCCTGGGGTGCAGGATTGACTCCACGCTCATTTTTAAGACATCTTTCCTCTGTACATACTAACAAATGTTGGACAGGGGGTGAAGAGTGAGGAGGGAATGAGCGTGATGTATGTGCTGCTTTTTACAACGGCTGATATTTTTAAAAGATGTCCTTCCATTTTCTTTCTTTTATCCTCCCCTTCCTTCCTTTCTTCCTTCTTTCCCTTCCTTCCCTTTCTTCCTTACTTCCTTTCTTCTCTTCCTCCCTTCCTCCCTCCCTCCTTTCTTTCTCTCTTTCTTTCCTTCTTTCTTTCTCTCTTTCCTTCTTTCTTTCTCTCTTTCTCTCTCTCTTTCTTTCTCTCTTTCCTTCTTTCTTTCTTTCTCTCTTTCTCTCTCTTTCTTTCTCTTTCTTTCTCTCTTTCTTTCTTTCTTTCTCTCTCTCTTTCCTTCCTTCCTTCCTTCCTTCCTTCCTTCCTTCCTTCCTTCCTTCCTTCCTTCTTTCTTTCTTCCTCAGCAGTTTTCATGTGGATTTATGGACAATTCTTCAATTTACCCAATTTTCTAAATGAAAAATGACAGACAAGACTGGGTTATAGAGTCTTTCAATCAGGTACAGCTTCTTTAGAGTGTCAAGAAAGGGTATGTGTGGAGGGGCAAAGATGTGAAAGCAGAAACTCCACCCCCCATGACCCCTTCCTGTGATATGTTTTGTTGTGCTGAGCATGGAAGGAAAAGAAGGCCTTTGATGCTGTTGAGAACACAAACATCATGGACTTTCTGGGTAGCCAGTCTTGGTCTTTGTAGACTTGTGTTTTCTGCTTATTCAGTTTGAAACCTTCCAAACGGGGCCAAGGTTTCAGCCTACAAACCTGGGCCCCCTGAGCACCACTGGGATGCTTTCCTGACCCCTAGGCTCTTGCTGGAGGAATTTCTGGGGTGTAAAGTATATAGAAAGTTTATGAAACAGGGTTGTTTGTAATCTTCATATAAATTTCCTCAATCCCTTTTAATTTTCTGAAGTGATGAGTGGGTATGGTTATAAATATATTTACATTTATTATAATTGTTATGTTCAATAATTTGTTTTATATACAAATAGACATAAGCGTCTCTCTTTCTCCACATATATCACATTCGGTATTTATTTTGTTTTCCACTGAATTCCTTTCTGTATCTTAGATACTAGTCAGCACAAATACATTAAAACAACACATGTATGCTGGTGTTGAATGCTACTATACTGTTACACCTAATAGTATTTATTAATGTCTAATTTTAGCAAGAATAATTCAGAATTGAATCAAAGAAAAAATCCATTTTAATTGTCAATGCAATTTTGCTATCACTTTTCTTTCGTTATTTACTTAATAAATTAAAAGCTACACTCAGCAAGCAAATGCTCATTCAGAAAAGAGTTTGATTGCTCTCTGTCTTACCTCACCTGGAACAGTTTTTGAATGTACTTAATAACTGATAAAGCCAGGCATTCAGGAGCTCATGCATTCTTTCAGAATTGCCTAGATTGGGCTTTTCCACTCTTTCCATCCCTCTTTCCAATGGATATCCCTCTTTCCAATGACTTGACCTAAGACTTAGCCAGGCCCTTTCTTGACCACTCCTACTGAAAATATTGATCAATATGAATTTAAATAGTTTACTGAGTCTGCCAAAGGCAAATGATAATATTAAACATTTATGTAATATTTTATAAATATTATCTCATTTTACCCTTATAACAAGCCTAGGGGCTATATATTATCATTTTTCCTATTTTTTTTAAACAGATGAGAAACCTGGAGCAAATAGAGGTTAAGAGACTTGCCCGTAGTCACATAGCTAGTAAATTTTGGAGATTGGATTAGAACTCAGGTCTTTCTGATTCCACATCCAATGTTCTCTCTGCTGTATGACTTAGCTATGTAAATGGAGCACCAATAAACATGCAGACACATATCCTGGTTTATTCACATTTCCCTTAGTACATCAACAATTGTTTGAACTGTTGATATTTGAAGTAGAGACAATGATAATTTAAGACTAACTAGACAGGTATGACTTATAAAGAGCTGAAATATTTTAGCCTGATTCCCATTAGCCTCTGGGAAATGCTTTTCTTTTTAGCACAGGGCTCCTCAGTTAGCAGGATTTGGCTCCAGGTGTCCAAGCACACTCAGGGAAGGAAGGGCTGGGGGGAAGCTAAGGGGCCCTTTCTATGGTCTTGTTTCATATGCAGATGTGTATGCATCAGAGTTTGGAATGTGTTGTGATTGCAAACACTGGATCAAGGTGGAAAAGCAGGTTTTGTTTTCCAGGGAAAGAATGTGGCTGTGCTAAAGCGCTGATGTAAGAACTTCTGCATAGCTCCCCTCTGTCCACTTGTGGTGCATACAATTAGACAGTGATTCTCTTCTCCAGGCAACCTCTGGGAGTCATTTATGAAATCAGTAGTCCCAAAATTACTGTAAGTATAATCAGCTTCCCTAGTCTAGCTGAGTCAAGAGCTCTTTTTAGTTTATTGCGGTATTTGACCTCTTGTTAATTAAATGCTCTTTTCTAGGGTCCTTCGCCTGATGTCATTGCAGGCAGTGACATTGCTCAAAATAAGACTGTCTGCTGCTTCCCTTGAAGAAGCTGGTTTTTGAAAGAAAATGAGTTGGGATATTTGGATGAATGGATGAGACTCTTCATGTCAGGGAGGGTGCTGATAAGCTGAAGAGTATTCGGGGAAAGGGCAGCTGTGGTCTGAGGGCATTAGAGGCTCAATTGAAATGCCCAGGGATAGTTAGCCTGGAGAATGGGAGGCCTAGGGGCAAGGTAATAGCTTCAAATATGTGAAGGATGCTGTGAGAAAGAGGGATTGATTGTGTTCCATTGCCATGAGAAGGAAGACTGAGCGGTAAGGGAGGTTGTGGATAAGAAAGAACCCTCACCATGCAATCAGCTATTTCTTCTTTGTTTGGCAGCTGCCTGGAAGTGAAACGAGCTGGTTTTTGAGTAGTGGGATCTGCCTCATGGGGGGTGCTCCAGGGAAGGTTGAGTAGTTACTTGTGGTGAGAGGACAGAGGATTTAACTACCTAGATTCTGAGGCTTTGTCCCACTGTTTGGTTCTGGCCCTGACTGTACTGTTTACTTTTTAGAATGAGAACCAGAAGTACATTATGATTAGGTAAAATGACTTGCTCCTAAAATATTACCAGAAATGAATGGAGGTCTCCAGGAAGAAACTGGTATTTTTCTGTGAGATTAGGCAGCTAATGACCTAAGCTATCTAACACATTCTTGCTTCCTCAAATGAATCTGTGTTTGTTTTAAACAATTTGGATATTCTTTCCAGTGATGCTGCCCATTAGAGTTTCTCCTAAGGCCTTTTAGAAGATTGACTTATGATCAGCCTGGGGAGCTGCCTTGGTTCCTCCATGAAAGGATCCTGAGTAATAGGCAGTCAATCTTTGGAGGTGTCCAGAAATCATCTTCAGTTGCCATGGATTCACTCTTCATTTGATAAAATTGAATTGACTGTGTCTAAAATTGAAGGAGATTGCACTTGGTGATCTGAAGGTCCTTTCAGTTCCAACTCTGGTGATCTTAGAAGTGAATAAGATGAAGTTTGTAGGAATGATATTAAGTTCTAACTAATTCTAATTCTTATTAGGTTCTAATGCATTAAAAATAAAATCAACTATAACCATTGAAGTTTAGGGAGGGAAGACTAGTCATAAACTCATGTGAAAAAGGCCTCATGCTTTCAGTAGGCTGTATGCTCACTAGCTATTCAGAGGCACCAACCCCCAAACTAATGGTGAACAAGTGTGATAATAGCTCTGCTGTCCTCTGCTTTGGTTGGATCACAGGCAGAGTATTCCAGTCAGTTTTGGGGGGATATCATTTAGTATGCTTATATCACAGGTCAAGAGTTGGAAGAGACCTCAAACATTATGCGGTCCAAACCTCTTGAATAGAGGAGGGCATTGAGACTTAGGTTTGTCAGGTAACAAATGTCAGAAGGTAAAGTGGAAGGGACAAGATAAGCACCAGTAAAGCCTGATGTCCAGGTGGGTTTTTGAACTCAAAGTCAAGTCTGCAGAGTGGACGTGCATGGGGATGGCCTGATGTGGCAAACAGAGAATGTCTAGAATCCATTCAGCAAGCTTTGAGCAAGCCAGTGGTTCTAACCTCTTGGGTATATAGACCTCGAAGAGCCTAATGGACAATGTTCAGGCTGTCTGTGAAAATGAATGAGAATAAAAATATAGCTTTATTTTTATTAATCTGCAACTGAAATTTAGACTTTTATTCAATTATGTATTTGAAAAAGGAGTTACTCTGAAGAACGGTACATAGACCTCATCAGAATGCCGGTGGAGACCATGTCCTAGAAAGGGCTTACCCCTACATTAAGCACTTCCTTGAGGCCAACCCCAAGGCTGAACCCTTGAGAGGGAGACCTGGTTTTAGGTCCTGCTTCTGAAGCATGCTGGCTCTGTGAACCTGGACAATCTACATAACCTCTCTGGGCTCTGTAAAGACTTTTCAAACTGTAAGGTGGCTGAAAAGGTGCTGATCTTCCTTCGGTGAGAAAGTATCCATCTTCTGAGTCTTCCATGCCACTGAGATTGCAGGCCTTGTCCAAAACAACTATCTGCTACATGAGCATAAAGTGGTGAACTTCCAATCATTTGCTTGGTGTAGTATGTTTCAGTGGTACATTGGTGAATTTGTAACTACTGGCTCTCAAAAAAATGTTCACATTCTACTTTTCAATGTAATCTTTATTCTGAACTTTTTTTCATCATTTTTTAAAGTCTGGACAGTCAACAAGACAACTCAAGCTCCAATTTGGAGCATTTCCTAATTCCTGAGGGGTCATTGTCATAGTGAAGGTTTCCCAAATGGCTCAATGTGGGTTGGTATAATCTGCCTACAGAAGAGTTCTGGACCTACTTCAAGACCCCTTCACAAGGTAGTTTAAATCATCATCCAAGGTATCTGTGAGTTAGTCTGCTATTGCATTGCAATGACAAGAAAAGTAGGATCTTTTGCTGTTTTTGTTTTAGTGTAATCCAGTAGGATAATATCTCTATTTGTTCCAGTGTCCATGGCCATTTAGATTGTCAAGGATCCTGGAAGGGTTGATTGGAAAGGCAAGCAAAGTAGGATTTTTTTCTGTTTTGTTTCAGTATAATCAAGGGCCTCTGATTGAATCTTACCTCAACCAAGAGTCTTTCTAGGAGCAAAGTACAGAAACAAGAGTTTCTTTAACTAGCAACAGTATGTGTATTTGTATCATTATTTATTTTAATGTGATTAAAGATCTTCCTCACTCATTAATGGGCCTGGGAAGATTCGTAGGAAGACCTGCATCTTTTACTAATGCACTGGTTCTCAACGTTTGTGATGCCCTCTGGCTCTAAAAAGTGTAAAAAGACTCTGAGATGAGGTTTTACTTTGGGGCTTAGGTTTTGGAACAAGGTTTGTGTGCCAGAAGAGACTCTGCAAAGCCACTAAGCAGTGCTGCACCTCCCCCCCCCTGCCCCCATCAGCTTTGAAAACTCAGATATTGGTGCTTTCCTCTCTTGTAATTATGTATGTATGGTCAGATAGCTGCATCTGTCTGTTCATTTGTGATGCATGTATTCATTACTGTCAGACAGTTTGGAAGCACTGTCTGTTGATTTAGATTTCTCTGTTATTTTCTCTGAAGTTCAGGGTGCTGACTATTCCCCTAAGTGAATGATAAATGTGCTTTAATAAACAGATTTTTAATTCCTCAAAAGTTGCCTTTCCTTTTAGAAAAGTAGATCAAAGAACCTGTGATAGTGTATGTTGGGGTGCTCACTGATACATGGGGCTACGTTTGTGACTTCATTTATTTAGAGAACTCCTACATGCAGAAACCCTTTCTTCTGGTGAAGGTGGGCAATTTATCTGCAGTTCATTAATCTTTCCAGTCAGAGAGGATGCTCATTGCCAAACCATAGATTTTTGTGGATGAAAAATACCAAGAAGTCTTATTTGACCAGAACTGTGGAACTAGGAGATGAAATAATGCCCAATGAACCTGGAAAAGTAAAGTCAAGGCTGGATTATGAAGTTCTTTAAAAGGCAGACAGAAGAATTTCTATTTGATCATAGAGGTGATAGGGAGTCACTGCAGTTTATTGAGTAGGGGAGAGATATGACCAGAGTTTGGTGAAGGTACAACACTGATATCCATATGTTACTCATTGGAGAGGGGAGAGAATCAAGGCAAGGAGAACAATTAGGAAAAGATTGCAATATTCTGGAAACAAGAGCTGATGAGAAGGTGAATGAAAGGGGTGACTGTGTTACTGGACACATGTTGTGGGGATAGAAATAATGAGATCTGATAATACCTTGACTATATGAGAAGAAAAAAATGAGGAGTCAAGGCTATATCACCAGGATTAGAAATGTTAAAGGCTAGTCAGATAGTGATGACTTGAGCAGAGGTGGGGAAATTTAGAAGAGACACAGCAAAGCAGCACATGACCATTACATGGCATCTGGTTTGAAATGTCCAAGAGGCAGGTGGACATGTTGAAGTCCAGCTCAGGGGAGAACCTGGATCTGGGCACATATCTAAGAGCTGTCAGAAGAAAGATGCATCAGCAATTGAAAGAGTGGAGAGAAAGAAAAGAAGGCAAAGAGCAAAGGCCTGGCAGGTACCCACAGCTAGAATGTATTATGTGGGTGATGATTTTGGAATGAACATTGATAAAGAGTATTCAGATATAGAGGAGGAGGAGGAGAGTGAGGAGGAAGAGAAGTAGTAGAAGGAGGAAGAAGGGAAGGAGGAAGAAGAAGAGGAAGAGGAGGAGGAGAGAATGTGATGTGCACCTTCTGAAACGTAGCTTGACCAATGACTATCTAGTTTGAGAAGATTTCTTCAATCTATGCTCTTGTTGTTACAGACTCCCATTGTAGAGCAGCAAGTTCAGCTAAAGATATCTCTTCATACATTTCCCTGGACTTTTAAAGCAGATTCTTTTCCTCCTTTCCAAGTGGATGTGGGGTATTTAGAATATGGTGTACTTAAAGTCACCAGGCTTCCATCTCTGTCAGCCCAGCCCTGTGCTATCTACTTGGAAATTCGGACTATTGTGGATTGTCCTTGACAGGTGTTTAATTAGGAAATGGTATCCTTTGCCACCAGACAACCTTCTGAGCAAGCTCTCCTCCTGCCAACTCATACCTGCTCAAACAATGAAAAATATTTTTAATAGAATGCCAAAAGAAAAGTCGGTGAGCAGAATTAGGGGATCATTGGTTTTTAAAACTGAGAGGGATGTCAAGGGTCATGCTCGTCTTGTCCATTCTTCATTCATTTTAGAGTTAAGCAATTTGAACCCCAGAAGTTAAATGACTTTTCCAAGGTCAGATAAGTAATAAAGCAAACATTTGATTTTCAAACCCAGGCACTGTGACTCCAATTCTATCACTCTTCACACAACCACGCTGCACGGTCTCCTCTCTTTCCCTTCTTCCCCCTCTCTTTGTGTGTCTATCTCTACATGTCTCTCTGTTTCTCTCTCATTTATATAATCTAGATATATAAGGGAATCAGCAAGGGTCTTCTGCAGCAGATAACATTTGAACTAAACAGCTTGTGCAGAAAACTCAGAATTCTTGGAGGGTACATGATGGAGTCAGTGTATTCCAATGGGTAGGACAGACAAAGCAAAGGTACAGGAGATGAGAGATGATAGGTCACATCTGAGGAGTCAGAAGAAGCAGTTGGCCTGGACTCAGTATGGGAAGGAGGGATTAGAGAATGACTCTAAAGGTGGCTGTATCATCCTAGAAAAGCATTAGGACATCCACAGAGTCCACTGAGTGGGTGATTGACATGGTCACATGTGTGTTGTTCCTCACCTATTTGGTCTAGCATTTTAGCAATTCTGACATGCCAATTTTCAGAGATATTTAGAGAAATGAGCAAATATTCATATAAAAATTTCACACACTTGTGTGAGAGTCAGTCTGGCATAGGGGATGAAGGACAACCACTCAGAGAGAGTTTAGAATTGCACAAGGACTATTCTGCTTGTCCTTGAAGTCTCCCTCTGACCCAGGGCTATTCATCTTTCTTTGAGTCTCAGTTTCCTAATACATAAAATGAAAACAATATTGTCCCTATTAACTGCCACACAGGGCTGGTTTGTGTAACAAATGGAATCTATTTATCAAGTACTTTGATAATCTTGAAACAGTATTTGCATGCCAAGTGTAGTTTTTCACGTGTGGTCAAGTGCCCAGACCAACAATTGGACTAACTATTATCTATACTTCCGAAGTATAAACTTTGACCAACAACAGAATCATTTTCTCATGCCATTTTTTTGATCTGACATATATGTGTGTACATAAGATATAAAATTAAATATATTATTATACTGCTGTATTAAACCTGCATCCATCCCTCCCTCCTTCCCTCCTCTCTCTTCTATCTTCCTCCTCCTCCTCTCTCTCTCTCTTTCTCTCTCTCTCTCTCTCTGTCTCTCTCTCTCTCTCTCTCTCCCTCCTTCCCTCCCTCCCTCCCTCCTTCCCTCTATCTCTCTTTCTTTCTCTCCCTTCATCCAAGTCCAGGGTTTTTTCTTCAGGGCCACTGCCACTGAGAAAATGTTTGTTTTGAGGAATCTCTCTGCATTTCCCCACTCCTCACCTTGTCATTTAAACTTCTGATCTTTTCTCTGGGGTTGAGTTGAATTCAAAGCCTTTGCAGGCAAAACACACATATTCCATTATAAAGGTTCACACTAAGGAAATTTTCTTATTTCACCATCCTGGTGGCATATGAGTTGGGTAACCTTTAAATAGAATTGTGTGCAGGAGGTCAGTTACTCCTTTGAGGTGAACATCACCCACTGAGCTAAATCTAATCACATACATGGGTAACTGCAAATCACAATGACCTTTGGCAAAGAGCTAATTTTCAGATGTGTTGTTAGCCGGATTGAGAGTCCCAAAGGTGCCTACTCATCTACTTGTTAAAGTGAAAAAAGCTATCCATTCCCCTGGGTAAATGAAAATCAGTCCTGAAGCCTGAACATAGCACAACTCTAGGTTCAGAAGACAGACTGGACATAGGGCTTGGTCTACTCCAAGTGAGTAGGTCTTCAGGTCCCCTGGTGCAAAGACCCTTTGGCTTCCATTTCTCTTCATGCTTTTTTTCATTGCTCTGAGCTACCCTTCAACATTTATTTACTCCATCCACATGTTTTTTCCCCAAAGTGTTCCTGCCAACTCCAGGAAGAGGCTTAGAGTACGGGCTCCTCTCCTTCATGTAGCAGATTGATAATGCTGCTCATGGCCAGTGAATCCTCACCACTCACTCAGCATCAGAAATCAACATCACTTCAAAAATCTTATATGACTTTCACTCAAAATTCCCCCACACTCAGCAAATTGGATGTATACTTGGCTACTGCTTAAACAAACATGATGTCTAAATTCCCTAAAAATTCATGGTATAAACACTGTTGTTGGTTAACTGTGTTTACATAACTCAGGAAAAAATAGCTCTTTCCTTTTACTGTTCCAGTGAATATTCATTCAATGGAGAATCAGAGAGAGTCCCTGAGAGCTCTTCCCTTCCTTGTGGCTAATTCTAAATTCAGCCCCCCAAGGATACAATTAAAGTATTAAGAGAGGAAAATATGAAGTTTGTATGTATAATCTACCACAGTTATTTGAATTGAAAGACAAGGTCTTTAAAATGCTGTTTAAACTTATACATTCTTGATCATTTACTGTGCCAGGATGTATGAGGAAGGGTGGAGCCTGGCCTTGGTTCCAGGACAGGTGGTACAGTTATTCCTGGCAGACTGGATTGCAAAGGCTGCTTTCCCCTGGCTATAGTCCTCATCTTGGAAGTGAGGCTGAATATGAGGAAACTGCTCCTTCAACCCCAGTCAACTTGTCCTCAAGTGTTAAGAAAGGACAGAATAGAAGAGTCTTTTTCAAAAGTCATCCCAAGTCAAAGAAACTTCAGTCAGTGCCTTACCCCAAGCAGATATAAATAAATGTGCACCATGCATCAGGTGTCCTGTAAATAAATGTTGTCTAATTGTAAACATTAGCAAGAATGGGGGTGCATTTATCAAAGTCAGGTGGGAGGGATTGTTTCCTCTGTCCCTGTTACTGTGTGAGTCATCAAGTGTGGATGCCTCAATGCCATTCATATAAAATATTGATGAAGGATTTATTATTTCATGGTTGAAAATCGGAAAAGAAAATCCTGGGCATTTTAATGAAATTGAATACACAGAATCAATGGCCTGTAGCAAGGTTGGTTGTTTCTTCTTCAAGTCAAGCATTCATCTTTCCACTGCTGATTAAGCTAAACTTGGTCTGTATTTCTCATTTCTCTTCCCAATTCCTCCTCCTCCTCCCCCAGTCCCATCCACAGGAACCCAAATGTAAATGAAGGTGGCCATCAATCCAAGTCCCTAAGTAGGACTCATGCGGAGTCCAACAACAGGTTTCCTTCATCTCCTTTTATTTTACTGCAAGTGTTCAGTGACTCTTTGTTCTTAAATACCAGATTAATGAAAGAAGGACATTTTCACCTGTCCAAAAAACCAATTTGAGGTATACTTACCATTTCTACGTGTTCAGATTGACTGAAAGCTGCCTCAATAATGTAGTAATAACAGTGGAAATACAGGAAGAATTCTGTCGGATGATCACCAAGGGCAGAGTGGAAGCTGGAAGGTTCACCCTTCAAAGATGAAATCAATCCATTCCATTATCTCAGGTGACATTTTGGTTGTTGCCACTCAAGTCATATCAAGAAATATCCCAAAGCTACAACCCTGTGTGATCTAATTTCAGTGCTTAAATTTAAGAAAGGTAAATGATTCCCTTAAGTAGGTCACCCTTAACTTCAGCTTTCTTTCTATTACATTTATTTTTTTCTTCTGAAAATGACAGAAATTTCAGTAACTAGCCACATTTCTCATATACTGTCGCAGCAAATTCTGGGCCTGCCACAAATTCCTGAGTAGCCATCTGCTCTGTTGTACTGACGTAATTTGATATGTCATACCTGAATATTTCAAATCTTCCTTCTGTGACTTGAAAGCTCTCTGTGCCATTTTAAAATAAAAGAGTTTATTTGAAAGGAAAGAGAGTAATGAGATTCTTTCTCTGGATTTCTGGGCCACTTTAATATTACCTTGAGGAGGGCCATAAGATGCAGTCAAAACTGATGGAAAAACATCATTCTCAGATAAATGCCCCTTAGTGATGTCCTGGGGGAGTAGTGTTAGCACTACATAGTAATTCACCATTATTTGTTAAGCAATATTAACTGACAAGCAGGTCAGGCTGAGACCTCAGATAAGGACGATTGACCAAGCAAAAATGTCTGGGTTTGTTCAGTCTGAAGTTATCACTGTCAAATTATCACAAGAGCAAAATATCACACACACGTATCAAATGTATTACTTTCTTTTTAAGTATTTTGAATTTTTAAAATTTTAATTATTTTAAATGATTTTGAATAATTATTTTCTTTATAGTTAACAGGCTTGTATTTTTCTCCTTCTTATCTCTCCTTTCCAAGTCAAAAAAACCAAACCAAACACTTGGGGGTTCATTGGCTAAGCCCCACAATATTTGTTCCCTTTGATGCCTGATGACTCTGCCCTCTCTGCCAAGTAGGAGGTGGGTGGCTCGCAGGCTTCATCGCTGAAAGCATGGTCAATCTTTGTGTTGATCGAAAGTTTTAAACTTTTCAAAACTCAACGTTTTTATTGGCTTCTTACATTTTTTGTCATCATACAAGTTTTTATCCTGCTCACTGCATTCTGCATCAATCCATGCAATTTTTTTCCTGAAATCGTCTTTTAAAAACTTTCTTATGATGGAATAATATTCCATTCCATTTCTATTCCCTACTAATTCATGGACCCACCCCTCATTTGTAGTTCTTACCTGCTACAAAAGGAACTGATAGATGTTGATAGCAATATATGTGTAGGAATACTTTCTTATCATGGATTATAAGAAATGCATTTTTATTATAAACTAATAGGTATCAAGAAAAAAGCAACCACTAACATTAGCATTTGTTTTTATAAGTTAGACCTGAACCCACAAATGACCAGCTCTTTTCAGTCTAGAAGAATGTGGTTCCTAACTTGTATAAAATAAAGCCTAGAATGCCTTGGACTCTGCATTCCTTCTCCAGGTTATGGGATTTTGTCACCCTCATTGTGTGTTTATAGGTTCCTAGTCAGGGCACCTTTCATTGCTCTGATTTTGTTTTCTTTCCTCCACGTGACTTTGCACATGCTTCTTATTTCCCAGTGGTCTTCATATGTGCTATTTCTTGTGGTGCAATAGTATTCTATTACGTTACTCTCCCAAGATTTCTTCAGGCCTTCTGCCTTTGTCATTTTCAAAAGGAAGATTTAAATAGAGGTTTGGTGTGTATTTTATCTAGAGAATCTTAGAAGGATCCTGTACCCTAGGGGTAGACAATCTAAGCAAAGACTTTGCTGAAAATAAGTCATGATGATAAAAAACAAGTTCAGTCCCCTGATAGACTGATAAATGCGTATCAGTTCAGATTTATTCTGGGGAGCCATCATGCTTTATTGGAGTGGGGAGGTTTGGTGGCAAAGAAGCTCCATGAATGTAAAGACTAATCATCTGGGTCTGAGGCTAGATATATTCAAAGAAGTATGTCGATTCATAGAGATTTTAGGTTCCATTACAGGGAGGCCTGTACAAATCACAGCAACAGCTAGGAGATTTCTCTTTCGACTTCCCATACAGCTGAAAATTGGAAGAAATGAATGGGAAAGCAAATCATGCTTGGGAAAGAGATCCTAAAATGGAACCCCCTCAGCTTTTTGTTTCTAGATACATAAAATGCATTTGGACTCATTCTTTCATTCATGTGTTCATTATGGAATTCCTTTCTCTAACCTTCTTCCAGGAATCTAGCATACGGTGCAACAATCTTCTTTCTAAATCAACCTTGATCACTATGGTATATGCAACTGCCTTAGTAATGTTGGATAATGTCCAAATGGAAACCTCTGAGAAGCCAGTGTCATATACTGAATACAATTCAGTTCCCCAAATGAGGATAGTCCTATCATCATCATTGTCAGAAACCACCAAAAAGCATCACCCATGTCACTAATGACCTGAGGAAACCAGTGATTTGATGCCCTTTCTTATTGACATCAATTGTCTATACATTCAGGAAAAAGACAGCCAATGGACTTTCTCTGACAAAATTTAAGGGAGTAATTGCTTTTCATGCCAGCATGTTCTTATATTATGGAAGAAAGATTGATATTATGGAAAGATAAGAATTAGGGGCATTGAACATCTTTCCATTTCTGCTCATTCATGATTAAACATCATAAATGCAGGTGCCAGCATAAACACCTATCATGGCTCAGAGTAGGGCACATTTTTCTATCAGAGGTAAGGTATGTGGGATCATACTGATGTTATTTTGATTTTGAATTCTTTAATCTGTCCCATTTGCTGCCCATCACTCAGGATTTCTTTGAGTAACTTTTTATTATTTATTCATTCCATCTCTAAAGGAATCATCCTTCTAGTCTCTTTCTTTTTATATTCTTTTTTTTGATGACTGTTTTTCTTTAAGTATTTATTTTCCATTGTCCTATTTTCAAATGTTCCTCTGTTTTAGGGCTTTGTTTTGACAAATTGTATCAATTTAAAAAGTAGCATTGAATATTTATAGCAAAAAAATGAGAATAAACTCATGTATTAAATAATTAACAGTAGTTTTTTAAAAAAAATCTTGACATCTCTACTCAATGACAGAGAAGTTAGTGGAGCCTGGATTGTTGATACTAACCTTTAACTTATTTGTCCCCCAGTTCCTTATCCTTATTCCCTATGAGTTTTCATCCTCGTCTTCGTGACTGTCATGTTTATGTAGCACAAATTCTGGAACTCCCCTTCCTACTCCTACTTGCATTAAAGTCATATCCACAGAGCTTGGCTGACTTCTTCCCTTGGACTTCTAGGGTCTCTGAGAGATTGGGACTTTCTTTCTGATATTCTAATGTATAATTCACAAGTCAACACAGCTGTTTGTCATTCAGACATAATTAATTGTAGAGAAGAATATTTTCTAAGTTGGTATTAATATAGTTGATATAAACCTCTTGAAAGAAAGAAAAGAAAAAAAAAGTCTGTAGCACATTCTCCCAGATGTTTTTAAAAAAGTGCTTTCAAAGTTTTCTTCAAATTCAAAAAAATATAATGGCTCTAATAAATTTTATCTCTTAACTTTAAAAAAATGGGGAAAAGCGACTTCCAAGTTAGAACACACCCATAGCCAAGGGGTAACTTGTTGCTTATGGAAATCCTTTTTTCTAGAGTCCTCCAAATGTTCTCCTTACCCATATGGTACAATATTAATTGGGTTCCTTGTTGAGTGTTAAAAAGTGACCATTCCTTGGTGAGTCTAACGTCTCATCAATGCAGTTCAAGCCTTTTCAACTGTTAGTGACATTTTGCTCTGACCCTTTGATGTTTACAAGGTTCTTGGGTCAACGTAGGGGAAGGAAGAAGACCAACATGGAAACTAGAGCTCTTAAAGTCTTTCCTCATTGATGCAAACCACTCCAATGCCTGGCTTCTCAGTTAGCGTGCAATTGTATACAAAATCGGCAGCATATGACTTGGTTTGCCCAATCAATATGGATTTACTTCCTATGTGATGTCACTTCATTTCAGTCAATGAGTTTCAAATGCTTCTAACTATATCAAGGACTTACCCCATGTAGGGTAAAATATTTAAGTGAGTGATTGATTCAAGAGATGTGTAAGCCCTTTTCCCACCTAGTTCATACGGCTCACTAAGATTCGCTGATTCATTCAGTGGGGTATCTCTCCGATATCACAGTAGGGTATCAGGAAGCAGTGTCTTTTCAGGTAATATGAGGGATTTATTTGATTGTCTCAGTTGACTCTCACTTTTGTAATTATAACAAAAATTCATTGGATCATCAACATTTCTCCTTTTTTCCCCTCTTGGTTAAGGACAGTTTCCAGAAATAAGAAGAAAGCAGATAGGAGAAATGAATTTAATCTTCTAGAATAATCATAGCTGTACACACAGTTCATGAACATGAGATCCTTCATAAAAGTCAATGGAGGGTCTCTGCTTTAGCTACGGATGGATACATATGGATGTGGGTTTAATCTTCTGAAGGTGTTGTTTTATATTAAACTAATCCCTTCACTTCATTCTGAACTTCAGATATCACAGGTAAATTCTAAGAGGAACAGACCAGTAGGTCAGGTAGTCAAATGTGCAAGACCTATTTGTGTATACTTGCATTTATACATGGCACTGACAGGATAATGGTATAGAATATGTACCTTTCACTACTAGTATAAGCTCAATGAAGGTGTCATGAATATTTGAGAATTAGACATTTAAATGGGCACAGCAGCAAACAGGTATTTATAAAATCATTTTTACTTGAAAAAATCCTACTCCTTTCACTTCACTTCACTTCAAAGAAGTGAAGAGCAACACCTCGTGTTCAAACCCCACTGCTCTATTTCCATACCATCCCTGGCAGTTTGAAGAGGCCTTAGGAAATACCCAGCCTTAGAATTCAAACCCTGGTTGTAACCATAGGTATTTCTCCTAATATGTGTTGGACTCTTCCATTTAGAGGTTAAGAAGAGTTATGGCATCTGCGTGTGTGTGTGTGTGTGTGTGTGTGCTTGTGTGCACATGTGCCTGTGCTTGCACGTGTGCATGTGCATGTGTATGCTTATGTGTGTGCATGTACGAGTATGTGTGTTTGTGTGGGACTGTAATGGTGGGAGTGGGCAGGTTGACTTAGATATAGTAGAAACGTGTGTTAATTTTTACATTGACTCATTAATTGACTATCATGTATCTAGCACCAAGATTTTAAAGTGAAGATATTGTGAAAGTGTGACATACGTTTCTTGTTTACTGGGCACAAACTGAAGGACTGAGAAACAGAGAAATGCTCTCTCTCAAAAAGAAAGTCTCTCTCTTTTCATTTCTTCCTTCTTTTCTTTCTTCCTTCCCTACTTCCTTCTTCCTTCCTCTCCCTTTCTCTCCCTCTTCCTTCCCTTATCTCTCCTTCCTTTCCTCTCTTCCTTCCTCCCTCACTCCCATCTTCCTTTCCTCATACCTTTCCTTTTTGAACTCTTTTCCTTACTATCAGAACAAAACAGCCAGGAAGCAGTTGTGGAACGGTGTGGGCTTGTGTCCTATATACCCCAACTGATAAAAAATAACTATGATAAATGTAACTGGCCCAAAATGGCTTTGTATTTTTTGTTGTTGTTGATGTTTTCTAAGACGTTTGGGCATTTCTCCTTGCAGATATAAAGCTGTCTTTATTCTTTGCCCAGTGCTAACAGAGGTTCATAATTGGATTGCAGAAAGCCCTGATGCATCACAGTAGACTAGATCCTAATCCCAGGAAATGTAGCGATGGTCCTTCACTTTTAGCTGGATAGCATCCAAGGTGACCTTGATTTTGTCAGTAACTAAGCAGTTGTGAGTTTGCAGATTCATGCTGGACACATTTCATTGCCCTTCTTGGCTTAGTATATGAAACCAACGGTATGGCTTCCAAGTTTTATGATGAGACAGAGGAAGAGTTCTTTGGATTCAGGAAAATGGTGTTTGATATAAGCTGAGCAATAGCAGTGAATGATGAACTCTTTCATGCATATACTATGAATACAACCTTAGTGGTGAATGAATGATACATATATTAAGAATTTAATTTATACCAGGCACTGTGCTAAGCATTGGGGTTGAAATACAGAAATGCCCTCATGGTGCTTACATCTTAATAGTGGAAGGCAACACATCCATATAAGGATATAGGAATGAGGAAGAGTTATTTTGATCTAAGGAGGGAAGGACACAAGCATTTATTGGCACCTACTGTGTTCCAGAAGGAGCTGCCCTCTATGAGCAAAGTGGAATGGAAGAAACTCAAAAGAAACATGAAATAGGCAAATTTAGAGCCATCTCCACTACAAATGTTCATAAGGGCCATTTGTGTCCAGCCTGTGGAGAGCCTTCTGATGTTCTTCTGATCAGCCAGAGTTGAACACGTTGGACCTTGACCTTGACATAGTGATGCCATTTTGTGTTCTTTGAGCACAAAGGACAATAACCAACTATGGGCCAGGTACCAGGTTAAGCACTTCAGAATTGTTTTATTCATTTGATCCTCATAACTCTTACAATATAGCTGCTGTCATGACCCCTATTTCAGTGTTTATGAAACAGCGGGAGACAGAGG
Organism: Potorous gilbertii; assembly: GCA_028658325.1. NCBI lineage: Eukaryota > Metazoa > Chordata > Mammalia > Diprotodontia > Potoroidae > Potorous > Potorous gilbertii. The sequence goes on along the minus strand of CM053771.1, from coordinate 553,165,951 downwards.
TTAAATGACTTGGCCAAAGTCCTACATTTAGTAAGTGTCTGAGGCTGAATTTGAACCCAGATCTTCCTTTGTACAAGACCAGCTACCTAGTTCATAGGGAAGGTCAGTAGAATCAAAGGGTACTTGACTAACTTATCCTTTGAGGATAATATTGATTTTATTACTATTCTAAGAGTTAGATTGGAAAATGGGAGTGTGAGAAGCAAAGGAGGAGGGCCAGAGAAGCAACATAGCGGGTGACATGGCAAGATGATTCCTGGACAGCGCCATAGTGGGGTGAGGTCCAGCTGCTGATGGAGAATGTCACCAGTCAGGAACCTGAGTCCTACTGCAGGAGCTGGAGCAGTCATGATATAAATCAAATGCTTCCAAAAATGATAATGAAATTCCTGCTAACATATTGCCTGCGATACAGGCAGGCATTGTGATCTTTCTTTCCAAAAAACAGATGTGGAAACACGCAGCTGTCATGAATCCCAACACTCCTCAGATTCCAATTCAGTGCTTTATCTATCAGTCCATTCTCACAATAGCATCAAGCAACTCACTTCAGTGGCTGTGAAAATCATAGCCAGAACAGAGCACAAGGAAGAAGGGAAAGGCATGTCATAATGGACCTATGACAGTTAGTTTGCCTTGCTATGCTGGAGTCTAGTCGTTAACCATTTCATCTTCCACCCCCATAATTTACACTTTAAAATGCCATTCTGTTTGAGCAGAAGAGTTGGTTCTGTGTGGTTTTCAAGTGTAGGCACTGTGAGTTTCCTAGGAAACGTGATAGTTGGTGGTGAACTGCCTCTGATGAGTAAACTTTGTGGAAGGTGCTCAGCAATGAGAAGCCATTTATAGAACTCTTTTCACTCACAAGCCTTCCCCACCCCCTTTCCTGATTTGCTATCACTGGCACAGTCAGATGTTCTGATGTTCAAGTTCCCTTTGTTTACCTGTAGCCTATGTAAGGTTGAAATGTTGTTATGGCTTGGTGTGATAGCTCAGCAGAATTTGGGGAAGTGTGACCCATGTGTCTAAACAAAGGGAGGCAGAAGGATTAACAGATGCATTTCACAGACCAACTCAATGGGATGGATATAGATGCACTATTCTCTTTTTTTCAGTTCTGATGGCCAAGCTTTTTTGCAGAAGACGTGTTTGGAAGGTGCCAAATCTACAAAATCTACATCTATAGTGTCAAATCTAGTGAAAAAATATTAGGTGTGGAACCCACTTCTAAGAAAAGAGTTACTGTATAACCACATCATGGAAAAGGCAGGTAGATTAATTATTGGTCTATGAATGGGGAAAAAAAAGCAAGTTAAACTAAAGAAATGTTTTCACTTTCCAGCCTGTTATGTTGTCATTGTGTAGACAATCCTAGCACCTTGATGAAGGTTTGTCAATGGAAATATAAATATCAAACATTTCAAGAACAAAGCCCTTGGAATTCTGAACATTTTTTTTCTATTTCCAGTCATTTAAACTTGAACTCATTGAGTATTTCCACATAGCTAGAGGAAGGAAGATGATGAGAAATAATTTTCTTCAAATCCAATTGATATATGTAACCCAATGAGGTGACCCATCATATAAAATATATTACCAAATGGTATTTATTGCTCATACTCCTTAAAATTTTAAGAGAAAAATCTTTTAAAAAGGAAAAAAAATAAAATATGGAAACCATCTCCTCTCTACTATGAATATGAGTGAGTCTGGGACCAAACTCCAAGGAATTTCCTAAAACTTTCACAAATGGTAATATGGCAACACAAAGTACTCTAATTTATGAAGTAATAGATATAGATCTATAGATCTATACATCTCCTTATAGATCTATAATCTATATTATTCAATTCCCAGAAAATACTTTGATGTAGGAACTGAATGAATTACTGTCCCAGTTATTATCTGTAGATAAGAAAAAGTTTCATATTTTCAGTTATTTGACTATAGTTACCTAACTACTCTAGGGTCAGAAATGGGTTACAACACTGATCTCTCACAGCTCCAAGTCTCATGCTCTAATACACCTTGGAGGGTGCTTTGAAATATACGTTAGTTTATTTCACCCTTAGTAGATAACATTTATGCATCTATTTGTTTGAAAAATCTTTGTATCATTGCATTTGAACCTTCCAAAAATGCAGTGAAATCAGTGCTATTATAATTTCCATTTGACAAAATGAAGAAAGAGGAGCTGAGAAGAATGACCAATCTGGCAAAGAGTTCCACAGTCTGATGCTCTCGACAATGACAATCTGCTGCCAGACCTTTATTGCTCTAATGTAGGATGTCGCCTGTAGCCTTCCCTTCCAACTCTCCCCACTCCTTCCTTATACTCAGGGGCTTAATTATGCAAATTCTCCACCTGCACATCTCCAGCATTATTGTAGCCATCTCTTTACTTCTCATTCTTTACTCCATGTCAATCAATCACTCTCTTAGCCAAAGTTTGTACCAAGAGCCAGTGGCTTCACCAGTGTGTTACTTGTACCAAGTCCTTCCTCCTATGGACATGTCCAGTGGTTGGCCTAGTGGATGCTGCATCTCACTCAGAAATCAGAGAGCTCAGGTAAGTGTATGGACTATCCTCAGGATCTAGATCAGAGGCATCAGCCTAAAAGGCTTGTTTTTTTCTTTCCCCCATTGACATGTATATGGATACAAATACATTTTTTCAAGGAAGAGCACCCCAGCTTACCCATATGTATGTACATATACATATATACACACATACTATATGTTATATATGTGCATATATATGTATACATATGTATATGTTTTATCTATGCATGTAGCCATATAAAACCATTGATGAAGTTGGCTAAAACAGTCTCTAAGTAGACACAGTCAAGGAAAAGTGAACAAATGTGTTGGATAGAAATCACAAAAGCTGATTTTGTGAAAAAGTCATGATCTGAATTATGTTTGCTGGCTTATCAGCTAGAACTTTTAAAAACACAATGCAATTTTTCTTTCCTTTCAAAATGTTTAAAGCAGGCATTTTCTAACTGTTTTATATTTTTCCTCCAAATATTGCTGCAGCAGAAAATAAAATCCCCCTTAAAAAGTATCTATGAGGCCAGCTCTCAAAGCCTGTTCCAGGTCTGACTTACCTTACATAACTGGGTAGAACGGATAGTGGCTTTTTTTCATGCAAGAGGGATCCATTTTAGCCTTCCACACCATGAGGGAATGATGGAGATAAGAAAACCATTTACCTCCTATTGTTAAAGACAATGAGCAGTAAAACAGGGAGGGTCAGAGCTGACATAGAATCACCTTCATTACCTGCATGGGGCTGTGAGAGCAGATGGTCTGATGTGATGCTGTCCAATTTCTGAGATGCTTAGGTTAACAAAATTTGGGAAGGGTTCATACTGCCAATGAATAGAGAAGTGAGAGCTTGAAGGAATGGCAAGCAGGGAAGAGTCAAGACTGATTTTATGCAGAAAGATTTTGGTTATTCTATCAGAAAAAAATAGAAGCCCTGCTTCTATCTTTGTAAGGATGGCCAAGGAACTGCTTTGAAAGACTCAGAGTGGCTCTCCAAAAGAGATCACTTGTTGGGAAAGGCCTGAGGCAGGTCTGTTCTGCATTGATACCTTAGAACAGAGCCATTCATTGAGGCCATAGCTGTTCTCGGTACCATCAGGGAATCCTAGTTAATCTTCAGGACTGGAGTGAGAGAGACTGAGGGCACTCACTAGTGTCAGGGATGCTGAGAAATAGTCATTGAAACTGTGCCCAGAGACGAAAATGTAACAGTGCCAAGTAAGGATTGAGAGAGGTATATATCTGACATGCCTGTGAATGATAATAGACATGGCAGGAGCTTGAAATCTTTCTCTGAGTACTGGTGCCCATGTATCGCTGCCTTCTCAATTTTTCACCTCATTTAAAGAATCTTTCCAAAGTAACAAAGATAAGTAGATAAATAGATTTCTTATGTCTGTCTATGTATGTGTATACATCTCTGCTTGTCTGTGTACACACACACACACACACACACACACACACACACGTGTGGATGTACCCATAACCTCCTACTCTACTTTGAGACTCTACTCTCACCACTTGGAAATCTTCCCTATCTTCCACCCTAAATCTTCCTCTGTCCACTTATTGCTTAGAGTGCTATATCTCAGAAGAACAAAAGGATTTGTCAAATCTCCCTTCCCCATTCTGGGTAAATTAACTGATTGAACATTAAAAAGTGGGCTCTTGTAGATTGATCTGTGGCTTAGGCCATGGATGTCAGCATCTGGCACTAAAACCCACCCCTCAGATGAAACACTGCTGGGTGAATGGCATTTCATAATATAGGAAACATCATGTGTGCCTCCAGCCATCTTCTCCCCTCCTTTTGATTCTGTATTTCTTCTCTGGACCTCTTGGTTTGTGGACTTCAGGGAGCCTCCCGCTGGCACGTCCCTGACCACATCACTGCAGGTTGACTTGGCCTTTCTGATATTTAAGGATGAATCAGCACTTCCTCACAGAAGCATCTTTCCTTCTTTCGGTCTTGTCTTACAGAGAAGTTGTTGGTTGTGGTTGTGTTCATCTTTTGTTTTCAAAGAAGACCATGACAACTGAAAAACAATGACATGATTTGCACTAAATTTTGTTCTGAGTGACAGAGGGCTGTGCTAGGTCACCAGTTGTACTTCTTGTCCTGAGCCATGTGGATCCAGTGACCAGATATTCATCAGGATAACTGGAGATGGCCCAGGATGCAATGGGAGGCCTGGGCTTTCTTAGGCTGGCCTTGTCGGGTACTCACTTAGAGGAAGGTAACACCCGTTGAGTGAAGTATTAAGAGACTTGGTGTGCCCTATCAGATCTGTTAACGGTACTTAGCCTAGGATACAAACTACCAGAAGCATCCCATTCAGAAGGGACATGGACAAATACAATGGGAGATAATCCAAAAGCCCCACCTCTTTAGATCTATTGTATTTCATTGATTTGACTTCTTATAGACACAGCTTCAGTTCTCTCATCTGCTAAGAGACTGCTCTGGAGCAATTCAGTTCTTTACTCTGATATTTAGAAATTGTTAGATGAACAGAAGTTTTCTCCATGGAAAATACAGATTTCTCCATGCAAAAGGGCCTCTTCATGTCCTGGGTATATTTTCAACATATTGAGTAACAAATCCTGTTGGCTGGAAAACAAGTTTAGAGACACCTATTCCAAGAGAGGAGCCTTACAGATAGGAATGTTGGGCAAACTCTGGGTTTTCTCCTGAGGGATACATTTTCTGGGCCTCAATAAATCAAAAGTAACATTGGAAGGCAGGCAGAAGGAAAAATGGCACCATGCTTCCTATCTTTGCCAGCAGGATAAGACACTGGCTGTTTGGAACTCAGTCTGCACTATATTTGTGATTTTGATTAAGTACCTCTTCATGCCCTGTCATTCTCCACTAGAGACTGAATACGGGACTTCTGGAATGCCTGTATGTTCATATACTTGATCCACTCTATGGAGTCATTCTTAAGCAGCTGCATTCCCAGAGAGAGTCTTCATTTCGTGAACATTCTCCCCAGAAAACCTCACCAAATGGGCAAATAATACTGTTGTCAGATGTTGACCTGAAAACTTGGTTAAAGAAAAGGCAACAGGCTCAATGCATTCATTTTATGATTTAATTAATTAATTAATCCATTCCCCATTAAAGATAACAGTAACATAATGCATTATGGAGCCAGATATATTCTGGCTATCCAGTACAGAAATCTTCTGGCTTATATACATTTTGCTGTGAGAAAGGAACTCTCTTAGTTGAACAAATCATACATTTAGTAGGACAAGACAATTAACACAGTAGTGTCGGTTGGGCCTTGCGATTCCAGGCTGTGTAAACATATGTCT
>CM053771.1:553106271-553159977 GCA_028658325.1 Potorous gilbertii | reverse complement strand
AGCTGACACAGGAAAGGGTAAACAAAGTTTCAATTGAAATGACAACTCAGGACATCTGTGTTTATCCTTATCACTAGCATGCCAGGAGAAGGGTCTGGTAAGGAAGTCCTATTTGCTTGCCTAACACCGAAAGGCATTCTCTGAGTTTAACAAAGGAGACTATTATGTCCAGGGTCTTCTTAATTCAGACTTTGGCCCTTATTAAAGTCTAAAATTTATATTAAATATTATCACAGAGTATGAAGTTTTTATTTTGAAATCAGGAACTAAGTGACCTCACCCCCGCCTTTATTTTTGTGAGTTATACCATGATAGATTTAGTACCTTAAAAGTTAGTGACGACAACTCCCTCTTTTTGTAGATGAGAAAACTGAGCACTAGAGAGGTTAATTGACTGGTCCAGTGTGATAGGGCATGTCTGAGGTGGGATTGTTACCCAAGTTTTTGTGACTCCATTTCCAAAACTATCTGCTACACCACCTATATTCTGGGAAAACATGAACCAGAAGACTTCTTTCTCCAAGGGCGCATTTCTTTCACATGAAAAATGCAGAACAACCTTTGAGACGAAGAGATAGCAAGTAAAGTTATTAAATATAACCTTTGATTGTTATGGCATCTTGGTGGAAATGTGAACTGTGGCATTGTCAACTGTGCTGCAGTTGACAAGGCTGCTTGCTGCTCCTCAGTCAGCCCAGCGCAGCCCTGCAGCACAGCTGTGTATGAGTTCCTTTGTTTGTGTCTGTGGGTGGGAAGAGTCAGCTATTGTCCCTGGGGAGACTTCAGCAGCTCTAGACTTTTGAATTCTTTCCTGAAAGCTTTACTCTATAAGGGAAGCTAAGTCACATGGTGGATAGAGTACTGGATGTGGACTGTGGACGGAGAAAATCTGGGTTCAAATGCTATCTTAGACACTTGTTTTCTATGAGACTGAGTAATTCAGCAGTCACTTTGGACCTTATCTTCTTCATCTGTCAAATCAGGGGGTCAGGCCTACCAGCCCTTAAGGTCCCTTGCTAGCTCAAAATGTATGTTTTCCTAATTCTATATCATGTGCTGGATTAACCAGCCTTAGGAAGAGTAATACGTGGAAATTAAAACTTCAAAAGGTGATCTATTCTTTTAATTTAAGGTAATTAAAGACAGAATCATTGGAGATTGGAAAGAGGTCACATGGATCTCAGAGTACTCTTCAGCCATAATAAATACAGGAATCCCTCCCAGAAACACCAGAAACACCAAGCATTCAGTTTGGTAATCAAACATTATATTAACAGTAGTCAACTGTTACTGTTGCCATTATTAAACATTATTTGTGTGTTCTAGGCATTGTTCTAGGTTCTGGGGGTACAAAGAATGGCCACCACAGGGTCCTGGCTCTCAAGTTGGTCTTGTTCCCATGGAGGAGACTCACACAAATAACTAGGTGCATGTAAATATATACATGCACATACATACATATATGTGTGTGTGTATGTAAAGAGAGAGATCTTTATCAAAGGGAGGGTTTCCTACAGAATGTAGGATTTGAACTGAGTCTTTGAGTAGCCTGTTCCCCTATTCAAATCCTTTAGTCATTGCCCATGTAGCATTGAAACAGTAACAGAGTGTCATGCCAAGAACCTGGAGTGCCACATTTTTCTTGTGCCACTTGTTATCTGGATGGATGGGAGAAGTTAATGACTCCATTGCTCTGAGTTTCACTCGCTAAACTACAGAACTTCAAAGTTATAGGAGATCTCAGAAGTCATCCGATTTCCAATCTAATTTCTGTCTGTGTAGAAATACTTTCCTTTCCACACTTGAGAAATGGTTACACAGCTTCTCTGTGTAAAGGACTACCACTTCCTAACATAGACATTTGGACAGCTCCAGTTATTGAGAGATGTCTTCTGCATATTGGACTTAATTTTGCCTTGGCGATATTTGTTCATTTCTTTAGTTCAGACCCCTAGGACCAAGTAGAAAAAGACAGTCCCTTGTGTTCAGCAGTTGCCTGTACATCTTTTCATCTTGTAGATTTGACTTTCTTAGCTACGATGCTCCTCAAGACTCTATGTAAACCTCAGGAGATGGCTCTCCCTTTTCACCCTCATTCAAAATAAACTGGGTTTCTTTCTTTAGAATTCAATTCTTGAGAGCTTTCCATCTTTCCTGGGTTAGCCTTTCCTGTAGAATTTTAAGGAGTGAAGTCATCAGTGTCCTTTCTGTAAACATTTTGAAGTCTTCTCTCCCAAAGCATAGAATTTATATAAAGTTGGGCCCATCTTTGCTCTGTTCTATCATAAACCCTAAAGATGATGTGGTCTCATCTGCTTCTTCCACTCACACCAGGTTTCCATTTCTATTTTCAGCAGCTGATCCATGCTCACTGGTCAGAATTGAATCTATATTACCAGGCCTCTTAATGATCTCTTTATATTTTGAGTACGGATAGGATAATTAAGTCAAATCAAGACTCCATTGACTGGTCTATCCTATTGGAGAATAGCCAAATTACGGTCTGTATGTGTAGTTGAATATTATTAGACTAGAAGAAATGATGAAATGGGAAATTTCAAAGGAATTTGGGAAGAGCTTTGTAAACGGATTCAAAATGAACAGAACTGGGACAGTCATTTATACATCGATAACATTAGAGAGGAAAACAACTTTGAAAGATTTTAGAACACTGAGGAATCTAATGACAAATCATGACTTCTAAAGGAAGAAGACAAAACGTACCATCCATATCATGACAGAAAATTGATGAACATAAATACTGTCATTCATTTTGAACATGGCCAATGTGGGAATATGTTTTGCCAGTCTACACCACTGTGTAGTAACAGGTTTAGCACATAATAGTTTCTTAATAAATACTCATTTTGATTGATTAGTAAGCTTCTTTCCAGTCCTAATATGCTTGACATACATGCATACATATATCTAAATATATCATATATGCATGCATGTGTATGCATACAAACACGTGTGTATTATTCAAATATACATAGGTATGTAAATTGATATTTTAGAAGTGGAAGTTTTATTTTTCCATTAAATACAGCAGAAGTTCCAACCTGTTTCATTTCCATTTGATTGTTCTTTAATCTAGACTCCTCCAACTTTAGTTGTACATTTTTCAGTCCTCCCCCCACCTTCAAAACTAATGATCTATAAAGGAACATTTCTGTGCAGCAGAGTGTTTGCTATTTAAAGGAACACTGGAGTCCTGCAGTGAATCCTTTTGTAAAGTAAAGAACGTTGAAGCGATGCAGTAATTACCCCTAATTTATCTGTCCTGAAACGTTGGATTTTGGAACTCTGGATATTTTTGAGGATAGCTTACACCTGTGTTGACAAAAATAGTGTTTTTTCCCTTTTCTATAGGATTCAAGCAACATGAGGGCTTTAGTTTATATCTAAAGAAAGATTTTGGCTTGGTGAGGCTATGACTGCCCCTGATACTCTTGTGCATAAAGAGATTTAAACTGAGAATTATTCCCTTTATCAGTTGTTCAGCATATATTTATAAGGAATACTATGTGCCAGGCACTCTGTTTTGTGCTGCAAATGCATAGAGGCAAACAATAGTCCCTGATCTCAAGGGATTTCCATTCAACAAATTTGTGTATAAGTCATGCCCACTCCCATAAACTAATTAGGGAAACAGAGTGAGTGAGACCCTAGCAAATCCAAATCACTGAAATCACTCAACCAGGGCTTGGAAGGTCAATGCAATTGCTAACCAGTTTCATGTCTGAACACAACTGATTCATTTGAAATTGCTTTTTTTTCTATGTTCAATGCCTCCTTACCCAAAGTCTCTAAACACAGAGCATGATGTATAGTTACAAGAAATTCAAAAACCTGAGGGGAAAGTCACTCAGTTCTGGCAATTCTGACAACATAGATGTGTCAACATATTAGTACACTTAGGATCATATCAATAAATCATTTGTTTTTTGGATGGAATGTATTATTATTCAGCTGGATGGAATTATTCACATAGACTATATGTTTAGGTGATCTAATGGATAGAATGATGAACTTGAAATCTGGAAGATCTGAATTCAAATCCTTCCTCAGACACTTACTAGCATTGTGACCCTAGACAAATTGGCTAATTAACCTTTCCCTCATTTGTAAAAATGAGGTTAATGATAACACCAATCTTCCAGGGTTATTGTAGAATAAAATGAGATGGGACTATTTTAAATTCTAATTTATTTATTTTTAGTTTTCAGAATTCATTGCCACAAGATTTTGAGTTTCCACTTGTTTCCCTATGTCTCCCCTAACCCCTGCTTATCCCCTTCTCTCCTAATTTCCTTTAGTGTAAGATAGAGTCATAGCAAATTGAGTACACATGTACCCTCCTTAAGCCAAATGTGATGAGAGTAAGGTTCACTTTTCCCCTCTCACTTCCCCTGTCTTCCCTTCTATTGAAAAGGCTTTCTCCTGCCTCTTTTATGTGAGAAATAATTTGTCCCATTCTATTTTTCCCTTTCTCCTCCCAAAATATTCCTCACTCACCTCTTAATGTTATTTTCTTTTAGATATCATCCCTTCCTATTCAACTCACCCTGTGCCCTCTGTCTATATGTATATAATCTCTTCAACTATTCTAGTACTGAGAAAAGTCTCAAGAGTTATAAATATTATCTTTCCATGTAGGAATGTAAGCAGTTCAACACTGGCAAGGCCCTTATGATTTCTCTTTCCTTTTCATGCTTCTCTTGATTCTTGTATTTGAAAATCAAATTTTCTATTGATCTGTTTTTTTCATCAAGAGTGCTTTTATTTCATTTATTATTTATTTATATTATATATTATTATACTATTATATATTATATTATTATACTATTATATAATTATATGTTATAATTTACTTCATTAAAGGACCATTTTCCCTTGAAGTATTATACTCAGTTTTGCTGGGTAGATCTTTGGTTTTAATCCTAGTTCCATTGACTCCTGGAATATCACATTCCAAGCCCTGCAATCCCTTAATGTAGAAGCTGCTAGATGTTGTGTTATCCTGATTGTATTTCCATGATAATCAAATTTTTTCTTTCTGGCTGCTTGCAATATTTTCTCCTTGACCTGGGGGCTCTGGAATTTGGCTACAATATTCCTAGGAGTTATTCTTTTGGGATCTCTTTCAGGAGGCAATAGATGGATTCTTTCAATATTTATTTCACCCTCTGATTCTAGAATGTCAAGACAGTTTTCCTTGATAATTTCTTGAAAGACAATGTCTAGGCTTTTTTTTTGGATCATGACTTTCAGGTAGTCCCATAATTTTTAAATTGCCTCTCCTGGATCTATTTTCCAGGCCAGTTGTTTTTTCCAGTAAGATATTTCACATTGATTGCTGTTCATTCTTTTGGTTTTGTTCTATAATTTCTTGATTTTTTGTAGTCATTAGCTTCCATTTGCTTCATTATAATCTTTAAGGAATTATTTTCTACAGTGAGCTTTTGAACCTCCTTTTCCATCTGGCCAATTCTGCTTTTTAGGGCATTCTTCTCCTCATTGACTTTTTGAATTTCTTTGTCATTTAGGTTAGTCTATTTTTTACAGCATCATTTTCTTCAGCATTTTTTAGGTCTCTTTTAGCAAGCAGTTGATTTGTTTTTCATACTTTTCTTGCATCACTCTCATTTCTCTTCCCAACTTTTCCTTCACCTCTCTTACTTGATTTTCAAAATCCATTTTGAGCTCTTCCATGGTCTGAGACCAATGCATATTTTTCTCGGGGGTTTTGGAAGAAGGAACTTTGACTTTGTTTTCTGTTTGTGTGTTTTGGTTTTCCAAAGTAAGATTCTATAGTCTGGTTCATTTTTGGTTTTTGCTTATTTTCTCAGGCATTTACTTGACTTTTGAGCTTTTTGTCAAGGTAGATCTCTGCTTTCAGTAGGGGTAGGGAGTGTACTATCAGTCACTCCATTCCCCCACAATCTGTGGGCCTCAGGTTCCAGAAATAGTCACTGTCTCTGCCCCTGCTGCTGCTGTGGTTGCTGCAGGTTCCTCTGCCTCCATCCCCCTCTGCTGCCCTGGGGCTGGGGTGGGCAACTCCACTCTCCCACGCTGGTCTCATAGGCTTTTTCTACTGACCTTTCAATTTGTCCTCCATGTTTCAGGGTACTGAAGTATGGACACTGCCACAAGTGTGAGAAATTCAGTCTCCCCAAGGCCTCTTCAGGTCCTGTCTGTGCTGGCATGGGCCTGCCCCCTGCATGGTATGATAGACAGTTCCTGGCAACCTTTCAGGCTGGAGATTTGCTTCACTCCATCATTCTGTGAGTTCTGCAGCTCCAGAATTGTTTATAGCCATTTTTTACAGCTATTTGGCTGGGCTTGGGGGCAGGTTTCTAGAAAGTCTGTGCTGCTACTCCATCATCTTGGCTCTGCCCCCATGAGATAATATTTTTAAAATGCTTTGTAAATCTTAAAGTATTATAAAAATGCTAGTTGTTGTTTTTGGTGGCATTGTGTCTGAAAGATTGTGGTATTTTCAAAGCTAAATAGGATATGCGGCTTTACAATTCTACACATAACAGTGACAATAATATGATGAACTTCTTTTATTTTTTCCAGCATGATAGCAGAGTAGAACTATTTCTGTGCTACTAGTGTCCTTGGAAAAATTCTTTGAAAGTCCCTTTGATTCTCAGTTTTGTTTTCTTGTGCTCTACTTTAAAAATGTAGTATAAGTATCTAGCAAGATCATTTTTGCAGAGCATTTCTAACATAAAACATTTCAACACTGTAGGAGTTCATTGTTAGTATTATTTCCCTCAAAGCAAAAAAAAAGTTATTTTTGGTAAATTGAAAAAAAATTATAGAGAAACTGAATTGTTGTTCAACTGTATTTCATGGGGGTCAAGTGTTCAATCTATACTCTATAATAATTCCCACAAAATACCATAATCTTCTATTCTGACCCAATCACTTTGGACATAGCGGTTTCATTCCCTTCAAGTTTATTTGAAATTGGCCCCATCAAACCTAATAACATATATATAAAATGGTATGTAAGGAATTCTATAATGGATTTTGTGAGAGTGGATTTAAATTACCTCTAAGTCAGTCACTGGCAATGAAAAACCCAAGACATAATTGAGGAGAAAAGTTCATGGACAAAGGACATCAAGTATACACAGGTTACAGTTGCTGTCCTTGGTGCTCAAAGAGGATCCAAATGATGGTTCTGTGCTTGTGTTTGACTGTGGCTGATCAGACCAAATCTAAGCTCAGAAGGTGCTACCTCAAGGTGAGCAGAAAGAAATAGTCCATATGAGCATTAGGAGGGGAGGTGGCTCTAAATGTGTGCACTTCATGTTTCTTTTGAACTGCTGCAATTCTGCTTTGCTCGTTGTGCACAGTGCCTTCCTTGATGTGAGCATATCATGCTGGATGGTCATGTGCCAGTGTCTTCAATGTCTCACAGTTGTTTCCAAATTTTGTCAAAGAGTCTCTGAGAATGTCCTCCGACAGTGTCCTTGAATCACTTCTTCTGAACTCATATGAATATCACCACAGGGTCAAATCTCCTCTGCAGTGAGCAGGTCAGGGTTATATTAGGTGAAGCAGACAATTTTAGGGCTGCTTTCTAGCCCCTTTCTCATGCCAAGAGAAAGGTACTTAGACACTCAGGGGGCTGCTAAGTTCCACTGATGCTTCAGACCAATGAGAAGACTTATGGTCTGGGCTCCCTGTGTGCAGGGTTGAGACTACAATTCCCAGTGAATGTGTACATGATGCTTTGTCACTTGTACATAGTAGCCATAGGACTTCTAGGTAAGTAAAAATGATAAATTGATATGGGTGATGTCTTTTGACTTGAACATAAATTAGATTTAAGTGAGACAGAGTTGTGTAAAGTCTTTGGGAAGTCCTCTGCCTCAATCTCTCATCCAGAGTCATAAAAGTTCAGTGGCATTACAAAAGTCAAGATGCCTAGAGATGGTTTGGAATTCAGTGGATAACCTTGGAGCCTTTAATGTCTAACCAAACTCTAAGCTCTCCAGAGTGTCTGCTTCTACGACCTTTGGTGTTAATTGGAAATTGTTGTTCATATTCACTGATTCCGCTGGGGATGTCTTGACATACTGGGGATGAGAGTCCCCCTATGTACCCTCAACCTGGGTTAGCCCATCTGCTGAGATCATTTTACCAGTGCAGCCTCTGTACATGCTTTGACTTCGTGGAGTCACAGATGAGAGTTGGGTGGCATCTAAGGTAAATCAACAGTCCTGAAAAGAGCTCTGCACCCCTCACACCAGAGGTATTGGTGTTGTACAGTTGTATCCAACTGGTTTGCCATTTCCTCCTCCATTTCATTTTACAGATGTAGAACTGAGGCAAACAGGGTGAAGTGACTTGTCTAGGGTCACACAGCTAGTAAATGTCTGAGACAGGATTTGAACTCATGAAGATAAGTCTTCCTGATTCCAGGCTTGGTACTCTATCCACCATGACACCTAGCTACTAGAGGTACTAGTTTTCCCTTAACATCCCTACAGTTTATACTTATTTTATTTTGTTTTTAATTAAACTGAAATGAATCAAAATATATTTGTGTAATCATTGGAAGTCTAGGTAAATAATTACCTCTAGTAGGTTCTTTAAATTGAATTAGTCATTGGTAAGAGAAAACATAGTTCATTTGGTATGGAAGGTTGTGCATTTCTAGATGGATATATTTATGGAGAAAGTGCCTTTTATTCAGTATCCTAAAAGCCATATCCTCTGACTAGGAGTAATTTCCTTCATTACAGCTCAGCCCATACAGACTTGGGACAGGATGATGATTCAGTATTTCACTGATGGCCAGCAAAAACCGGATCAAAACTAATGTTGGACTAAACAAAACTGGGATTCTATTTGACAATGAAAATATGGATATGATTCTATTAGCCAATTTCCTGCTGGCCTTTTGCCATTTACTGCATGGCACTCCCTCTCTCTTTGGCCTGGAGGTTCATGGAAGGCCATTGTAAAAGAAAATATGACCAGATCACATGGTTTGAGCATAAAGCGGGCATCATTTCTGCTTCCCTCACCTCAACAACTAGCCTAAAGAAGTGCAGAGAAATTTAGTACTAGCATATTAAATGTCAATCAATTTGAGGGTTGGTTGGGTTGATTGGCGGTGCCTCAGCTCATTAAACAATTTCAAAGTCCTGAAGGAGGGGTGTTTGTAAAGGTGATCTCTAGTAAGCCCCAGTGGAATGCTGATTGTGTGAAGCACAAAAGAAATCTCCTGCTCTTCTTTACTTATTCTGCACCTTGTTCTGAAAAGAGGGTGATATGATATAGTGGAAAGGCGCCCTTTATCTTTTTCTGCCTCCCTTTGGTTCTCATCTAACTTCATTCTCCCACCTCCTTGATTTATCCATTCCTGACCTGCCACCTTTCCCCAGTGCTTGCTGCCATGTTTCTCTTCCAGTTTCACATTCAACTCAGACCCACTGATGTGACACGGTCTCTTCCCTTCCTTTGCCTGTCGTGCCCCAGAGACTCAAAGTCACCAAGTGAACCTGTATTACTTTGGCTGCCCAGGTCTCAGCAAAGTGAGTTTTGCCTGTGGATTTCATGAGCGCATATCCCTAGACTTTGTTGCATTGTCTATTAATGATTCTGATGATAAACCTTCATGCAGATAGAAAGGCAAGGTTATTATCCTATCTCTTAATCCTCACTCAAATAATAATATATGAACAGTCAGCTGCTAAAGACTAGAGTTCTGATTTAGGGAATTTTCCAGGCTATCCACGATCTCTTCCTTCTTGGTTCTCCTCCTTTGAGTCATCACACTTCTCACTCTGAAGCTGCCACCATCCTTGTGTTCTCCTTTTATTGGTGAGTTCTGACCCAGAATGGCCATTTAAGGAAGTGCCCTCGTTATACATGTTCACTATCATTCTGACTCTTCTCCTGAAATCTGGACTTTTTCCATTTCCCCCTTCTAGTTCCCTTTCATACGGTATCCCCTCTCTCTTTTATCCTCTCCCTGTCATGTATCTATACAATAGGGTTAGAATGTTTTCTCATTTTCATTGAGGTAGAGTGGAGCTTCTTTGTAAATTAAGAATCAAAACATTAGAAAAAGTGGTTTCATCACATAGATTGGAGTTTCTGATGTGTAAACCTGTTAAATAGGAAATCTGGATAGAAATAAAAGATTTCAGAATAAAGAGTATTTGGGAAAATGCTGGATCTTGCATTTCTTCAAAGAAAGCAAAGACTGCTGTCGAAATGGTCATGCCCTTGCCACTGTTGAGTCCCCATTAATTAATGTATTGTACATCATCTTCTTTCAATCAAATACCTTCTGATTTGAGCATTGCTGAGAAACATAAAGTAATGGTGAACTGATGTGCTTATGACAGCCAAGAATCTGCATTGCTATCCTTAGCTTGTAAAGCATAAGCAGGTGTCATTGCTTTCCTGATGGATCTGTTTAGTTTCTGCTCCTTTCTTTCTCCAAAAAACAGACATTTCATTCAAAGGCAATTGGTTTGACAATATCCCTGAATGCCCATGTATCTGATGGGCCTCTAATGTTGTCATCCTATTGGGTCATCAGTCAGGAAAAGACCCTTTAATTCATCTATATTTTGAAGGTTTTCTTGAATGTTCATGCTTGAGAAGATTTGAGGAAACCACATCCATTGTCTCTGATTTCAGATAAGAGAGAAGCAGGAGTCAAGTTCAAGTAAATAATCAGATTAGCTTTTCAGTTCTTTTTCTATATGACAAGGCATTTCATCCATTTCTTCCTTTAGTGGCTACTCCCCAGTTTCAGCTGACAGCACAGACCTTCATTCTCAAGCCCATGTCCTGAATCTACAACCAATGACCATGGAGTTGAGTTGTATGAATTTGTCAAAACCTATTCTGCAAAGAAGCTGATATAGACATCACAGCATAGTGCAGTGTTCATAGGGCTGCTATACGTTTTGAGCAAAATCACTTCTTTAGAATAATTTGCTGATGGCTGAGATATGAACTGTGGTTTGAGGAAAAGCATTTCCTCTTAAGTAAGAGTTCATTGATCAAAATACAAACAAAACTATTTAAATAAGAGGTTCAACCTCAGCCCTTTGCATATATGTTTGTGTAGGATAAATCATACAGTGAGTGTGGACCAAACAATAACTAGAACAAATGTAAGTCTTATGTCATTGAACTAAAATGAGGCACGATTACAGAAATCAGAGCGCAAAGACATCCAGGAGGATGCTAATCAGAAAGAAGCTGGCTCCCCAATTTACAGAAAGTATAGCTGAGGAAAGGATAACCAGAGAGACACTTTCAGTTCAACACAACACAGCACTTGTGTTTCTTTTTTAAAAAATATTTATTATTTCAAGTATGGATTTTTTTCAAAACCTGAAAAAGGTCCTAGTCCAAAGCATCTGTTTATTCAGTATCTGTGAAAATAAGAATTAGTCAACAGTATTAATAGCATTTGTCTTTAATATGGAATATCATGTTCCTTGAGAGTTTAGTTGAGTGGTTTAAGTTAATTAAAACGTAAACATTTTTAAAAGAAGGTTGCCTAAGGGACCCAATGAACCTCTAAATAAATTAGATATTTCCAAACATCTTGGGGTTGGGGTTTGACAAAAGATGCTCCTGTTTCAGTGGTCACCAGTTCCCTTCACCTTCTGTACCTAACTCTTTTATTGTATTTTCCCTTCTACTCACAAACATATTCACGTCCCCTTTCACTCCAGAAGTCCTTCTCTTAACCCTTCGAAGTCATTAAAAATAGTATGTTGATCCTTTGTTTCACTGCTAAACTCTTAGGAAGAAATCTCTATAATTGCTTCCTTCACTTACTACCATCCATTCACCCACCAGTCTCCAGTAAACCTACCTTCTATAGCTCCCATTTGGCTGAGGTCAAAGTTATCAATGACACCTTAATCTCAACATCATTGTGTACTTGATGGCCCAAACCATTGATCTTTAAGTATTTTTGATCCTCCTTGACCTGTCTGCAGCATATGACCCTAATGATCCACTTCCTTTCCCATAGATACTTTCCCCTTAACTTCAAAAATGCTGCTTTCTACTGGTGCTCCTGCTTTGCATCTGACCACTTCTCCATTTCCTTTACTGAATCATCACCCTGATCCCATGCAATTAGCTTGTATGCCCAATAAAAGTCCATTGTGGGCCTTGTTCTTTCCTTTATTACCCTGTGGTTCCTATTATTTTTTCCCATAAAAATATTTCAAGGCCCAATCTTTCCTCTCAAGTTCCAGTCCCAAATCTGTATTAGACAGTTCCAATAGGATGCCATATGAATACTTCAAACTCATCTTATTACAAAAGTGCCTGACTTTGCAATTTTCTCCCGTAACCAAGATGGACAATCTCAACCAAAAAAGTCCCCTCATTCAAACAACCATGGCAACCATCTGTGTTGGTGTAAATTGCTGGCTGATACTGGGGCCACATAGAGAGAGCTAAATGTGAATGATGGTGTTCCTCTGCTGCCATGTAGTGATCAGCTGAGGTTGGAATACAAAGATACCTTGTTTGATGCTTCTGCAGGACCTACACCATTCTTAGATTAGGTTTGTCCATAGGCTTCATTATTCCAAGGACAAGTTCTAACAGATCACACCAAGGAAGTCCTTGGGACCTATCATCACCATCACCATCATCACCATCACCATCATCATCATCATCATCACATGCTGAATGACAGAGTGGTCCAATATCCACATTCCCTGAAATGAGTGTTACTGACTAGTTCAGGTCTTGGGGGAGGTTGCTTTCACGACTTAAGCTGTCAAGCTGTGGAATGGATGGCCTTGGAGGGACTGTGTGTAAAGAACTGAAGAGTTTATAAGTATGCACGATAAATCAGGTCAAATATTCCATAGATCCTTCACAGAGAATCTTATTAACGTTCAAGAACCTTTCCACTCGTTCTTCTGCTAATACAATATTAAGCCAACATTAATATAAGTTTATTATCTTTTCTTGGGAACCAACCTTGGTCTTTACAATCAGTTTTATGTTGACAAGCAGCTTAGGATCATAAAATACACGGTGCACTTTCTCAAATGAAGTCAAGTTTGATCAATTCCCATGAAATCTTGAATTCATTTTACTGTCCATTTCTACTGCATCTTTGCTTGTTTGTTTAGATCTCTATCTATGTGCATCAATATATCCAGTGAATAGAGAGAGAGATGTAGATAGAGCTGCTGTTAAAGAGCCAGCTCTCTACCCCTATGTGTGGATGATCTCCACCCCCACCACACCTCCACCCCCCACCCCCAGGCTGCCCATCTTTGGTTTGACTTTTAAAGCCATTAACAATCAGGTCACTTCCTACTATTTCAGGCTGTTCTGACTTTAATTTTCTTCACATACTCTGTAGTTTGGCTACACAGGCCTGCTTCCTATTCATCCCACATGATGCTCTAGTTTCTGACAATATGACTCCCCTGCCATTCCCCCATCCTTGGAATGCTTTCCCTCCTCACCTCCATCTCTTAGTTTCCTTGGTCTACTTCACAATTCCTCACAGTTTCATCTTCTGCAGAAAGACTTGCCTGTCCTTCCTCCCAATGCTAAACTCTTTCCTCTGAGATCACATTCCATCTATTATACACACCCATATATGGATATGTATAGACATACTGATACAGGTGTGTATGTATGTTCGTATGTATGTATGTACATATATAATGTGTGCATATATATATATACACATATGTCTCTCTATATACACACACATACACATGCATGGAGAGAGAGAGAGAGAGATTATTATTTGTATGTTGTCTCCCCAATTAGAAGGTGAGCATGCTGAGGGCCAGGATTTTGATTTTCCCTTTTTTATACCCCTAGTGCCTAACACATAGCAGTGGTTTTATTTGTACTTATTGATTAATGAAATATTGCAAATCACAATCTGGTCAATATGATATAGTCTCCTCCATTTGTGTGTCTATGTGTATGTGTGTGTGTATGTGTGTGTGTGTTTGTGGGGGGGTGGCAAAGTTGATGCCTTCTGATTGGGCCAAATTGAGGAGGTGCTGTAATGTTCAGGAACTTGACATAATCTGTACAAGGTTAGCACTAAAAAGGAGTATTTTTATCTTATCATCTCACATCATGTCATATCACATATCATATCATATCATATCACAGTAATTCATTTATATACTTATAAATGTGAAGTTTTTCAATAGCAAAGAATACTATGCTATGCAGACATCTTAACTGACTCAAGGTTATATGATTGTATTTCTGAACTTTAGAACAGCTGACATTATGACAGTTAAGTCAATGGCTTCACATTTTGTAGGGAAACAAGATAATGGCTTTTGAAAACAACACTTTGTGGTTTGAGAAGTTTAGTTCCCTAAAATGTCAACGATTAGCCCCCAGTTTTGTATTCTATATATCATTTTATTTTACTTATGTTGTAAAGTAAATCAGAGACCAAACTTAAGGAAGAGAGAGCCCAGAGAAGCAGTGAGCTGGGAAGGATGAAACTAGGAGAAAAGGACCTCTTTGTTCTAGGTTGTTTGTGGCAGCTCTCTTTATGGAGCAGAAAAGTGGGGTTTGAAGGGAGTGCTATCAATTGTGGAATGGCTGAGGAAGTTGTGGTGTGTGATTGTGATGGAGTGCTGCTGTGCGGTAGGAAGTGATGAACTCTGCGGTTTGGGAGGAACACTGAGGAACTGCATGGGGTGGGGAGGAGTGGAGTGGGTGATGCCAGAAGAATGTTGTGTACAGTAAGAGCAATATTGTTTTAAGATTAACTTTGAGCCAATGAGTTACTTTGACTCTTATAAATAGCCGGATTAAATATGAAGAGCATATAAATAAAGACATTGTATCCAGAGAAAGAACAGATAAATAGATATATGTATAGAATAATTTTACATATGTATATATGTGTGTATACATACATACATAGACACATACATGTGTGCATGAAAATTTTATTGCATATTTGAAAGCAATAGCAAGTCACACATAGTAGATTTGAATTTCATGTGCACTCATTATTTTATTGTGCTATATTGTGGACAATTCCATTTTTATTCCATAAATTAAAATAAAATTAAATAATAAAGAAATTAAAAAGAAACCTTAATTCATTAAATGGCGCGACCCTTTTACAGAAGTTTTTTAAAATTTCATTTTCCCTAGTGATTTTTCCAGGGACTGAAATTCGAGTTTCTATCTGTATTGAATGGCCATCATTACGTCTCAAGTTACAGGAACATTTTTCTTTGCTGTGGTAACGCAATATTAGCTTGCTTAGCTACAATTTTGTCAAACTTTAGTCACTGATTTCATTTATCCTCTCTCATTATTACTCATCTGAATGAAAGTTTCAGTCTCCATTTAGTCTTGAAATAGAATGGAGTTCAGAGCTTATGTCAATTTGCTCATAAATAACACAATTGGAGGAAAGACTGAGTACTTCAATCCCACATTTCTGGAATGCAGGAGATCAAAATGAAGAGTTCAGCACACATATACATAGATTTTTCACATTACAATTGTATTATTGCCTTTTCTTTTGTTGCCAAAAGTATAGCATATCACTGCGTTGAATCTTGATTTGAATCCTAATTAGCCAGAATATTGCCCCTCCTCCACAGAGAACAGAGGGCAGATAGAAACAGAGATTATGATTGAGTATTCCATATGTGCCAGACCCACTCCACCTCACCCTAAGACTCCTAAGGAATTTTAACAAACTATTATGTACATCATTGTCTTTTATGCTCATAATTGCTCCATTAAAAAGATATTTGTGATGTGTTAGTACATTTGAAAAAGGATCCAAGCTGTAGACCTGGAATTGATAGGAATGTTTTATTCCAAACCCTTCATTTCACAGATAAGAAAACTGAGGCCCAGTGAACAGATATGATTTCTCCAAAGACATACATGAAACAATTTTAACAATAACAATAGTTAGCATTTATGTGGCAATGGAATTTTGGAAACCACTTAGTCCTTACAACCATCTTTCATGGCAGAAACTATTTTAATCTCCTTTTACAGGTAGGGGAAACTGAGACTGGGACAGGTTATGTGATTTGCCCAGTTTCATAGAGCTATTAAGTTTCAGAGGAAATATTTGAATTCAATTCTTCCAAATTAAAAGTTCAGTTCTCTATCCATTAGGAAACCTAATTTTCTATACATTAAAGCAACAGGGTAAGTAGATGAGTTGGGGTTCAAGCCTTTATGATCTCCATCCAGATCCTGTTGTCTTCTTTTACACCATCTCATCCCTCCTCACTCTGTTACCATTTGCCTTCCAGCATAAGACAGTGCTAACCCCAGCTCCTCCCTAATCTCTAAGTCAGAGCTGAGTTAAGATTCCCTGGAATAACCATAGGCAACATTTTTCCTCTAAGGGAGCAAAAGAAAAGTCAAGAAGCTGGGTGAGTAATGGTGCTGCTTGGCACACACGCCTTTGTATCATTCTCCACATATTATTGATTGCATCTTTCCAACAAAATCTGCAAAGTAAGATTAAGTAATATTTAGTTTACATTAATTGGTATTCCTTGGGATCTGGATATAAACTCATTTCAAATTTCTAGAGTATTTTATTGCCATTTCCCTCCTTCTTCCCAGAATGGATATTATAGAGCTATCCTTGGCTTCCAAGAAACCGGGCAAACTGTGAAAGCTTACATCACTCAGTATATCTGTATATTTCCATCTGGGCATATTTCCAGGTATTCAAATGTTTGACACACATAAACAAAATAGTGGACTATTGACTAGATTTTTCACTTCACCCAAATCAATTGCCCTCACATAGACATCCAAGATGTACACCTTATGAAAGGGAATTGTAATTATATATGCATGCACATGCACATGTATATCTATCTGTCTGTCTGTCTCTCTGTCTATCCTATGTATCTGTCTATCCATCCATCCATCCATCCATCCATCCATTCATCAATCCATCCATCTATCTATCTACTATCTGTTTATCTATCCTGTCTATCTGTCTATCTATCTATCTATCTCTCTATCTCTATCTATCTGTCTGTCTGTCTCTATCCTGTCTATCTATCATCTATCTGTCTATCCACCCACCCATCCATCCATCCATCCATCCATCTACTATCTCTCTGTCTATCTATCCTGTCTGTCTATCTATCTATCTGCCTGCCTATTTGTCTGTCTATCTATCATTTACCCATCTACAGTACAAAATGAGACCTAGTAAGAACTCTCATCACCATTAGAATATTTACATCATTAAGTCACTTGGCTAACACTGTGAGAAACTGCAAAAGAAAAATTTAGATACTAGTGAAACTAAGGAATATGATGATTTACTTTATGGCATAGACATTTGCTGTCAAATACTTCAGCATATTTGTTAGCTAATCTGTGACTATTTCCTCTGATGAGATTATGTCCTATAAATGCCTGCCCATCCTGGGTAACCCATGTCCATGTATTCCCAGTAGTCTGCTACAGGGGGACTGTTCTATCTTCTGTGAGCAAATACAACTTTAAAAAAGAAAAGGTCCTCAGACTATTGAAGAGTTGGAAAAAAAGTTAAAGTTTAGTACAATGATTAAACGGAGCATCCTGGTATTTGTAACATGGAATCACAGGAGTGTAGATTTTGAGTTAGGTGAGACTTTGGAGATAATTGAATCCAATCTCCTCATTTTATTCTGAAGCCATTACAAGGTCAATTTGTCTAAAATATAGGTCATTCCATCCCACCACCTACCTTATTTCCCATCATTGTGGAGGGCACCATCACTCTCCCATCCATTTAGATTCACAACTCAAGTGTCATCCTTGATTTCTCATTCTAACTCACCCCAGACACCCAATATATTGCCAAGTCACATTTCTATCCTCATAACATTTTTGTGTAGGTCTCCTTCACTCCATTCACCTAACCTCAACCCTATTTCAACTCTTCATTAACTCTCACCTGAATTACTACAATATCTCACTGATTTTCCTGGCTTTTGTCTCTCCCTACTCCATCCATTTTCAACTTACCTGATAAAATGCATTTTTCTAGCACATTGTAAGCTTTTAAATGCTTTCAGTCTCACTAAAGCAAGTTTAATTGTGAAATCACACCCACACCCAATGAAAACATTGTTTCTTCTTTTGTCTTCCACACATTGATCTTTTATTTTTCTTTCAGTTTTGTCAGTGACACCGATAAATGATATAGGCTTCTCTCTTTTTTTTTTTTTTTGAAGGCGAGAGGCAAGGCAATCAGGTTTAAGTGACTTGTCCAAGGTCCCACAACTAGTTAAGTATCAAGTGTCGGAGGCCGGATTTGAACTCAAATCCTCCTGATTCCAGGACTGGTTCTCTGTTCACTGTACCACCTAGCTGCCCCAATGATATGCTTATCTAATCTTTGTTTAGTATACTGTTAGCAGAGAGATGTACCACATAGGTGCATTGGAGTACAGATGTACCACATAGGACACATTGGAGTCAGTATACAACAAATTATCTGGAGAAGCAAAGAGCAGAGGAGAATCTAATAAGCTGAAATTTAATAAAGGGAAACATAAAGCTTTCCACTTGGGCTAAAAATTGACCTGAATTTCCAGGCAAAAGACACATGGTTAGAGGATCATTTGTACCCCAAAGAGTATGTTTTGATGGCATGCTAGCTCAAATTGAGTCAGTCTGGTGATATGGTGACCTAGAAAGCTAATAGAATCTTAGGCTGTGCAAAAGGATGAAGATCTGAGAGGTCATGAGATTTTAGGCTCCGCACTAGAAGAGATCTTAAAGACTATCCAGCACAACTCTCTTATTTCACTAGGAAAAAACTGAGGCACAGATACATTATGTGATTTGCCCAGGGATCACACAAGTGGTTGAGTTAGTGGCAACTAACTTAATGAGAACTTAAGAAGTCTCCTTGAGTTTTTGCTGTGCAGTCAAGTCAAAAATATATTTGACTTATTCTATATGATCAGGGAAGGGAGACCTAAAAGCAGTTCATGGAAGAGACACTATTAGGCATTGTTTAAGGGAGTGAGTGGTGGGATATTGGGCAAAGGATCAAAGTTTTCTGACAACGCCAGCTCTTCCAAGGGAGAATAGACTTCCTTAAGAATTTGTCCCCATGGAGGTCTTCTAGCTGAGATTGGTTGATCACTTGTCAAAGGCACAGAAGAAAGGGATTTTTGTCAGGTGTTCATTGGACTAAATCAGGAATAGAGAAGGTGTGACTTTGAGGCCACAGTACCCCACACCATGTGTAGATGGTTGCTGAGGACTCTTGCATTCCTCAGATTCTGTGATTTGGTGAATGTGGTCTTAGGTGGGCTTTCTGAAGTCAGAGGAAACCTACCTACTCCTCTCTCATGTGACAGCCTTTCAAATAGCTAAAGGCAACAATCCTGCCTTGTCAGCTAAATCCACACCAAGTAGTGGCTTCTTTATGGTGTCTTTCTTATTCTTGAATGATTTCTGAACTTAAATGGGCTGCTGTACCTCAGTTTAAGAAAAATAAAGCACATGAATATTTGGATTCATGAGACAGGGAGTGATTATTTTCTTTTCAGAAGGATTCCAATTTAATTTTATTTAAATGGTGAAAATTTCAGGGGCATTTGAAATAAGATAGAATTACTGACCACTCTTCACTTAAATTGAAGTTTCTTCTATAGTTAAAATTTTAATGATCAATATGTATTAAATTGTGTCAATTAATTTTAATGGTTATTTAAAACATTTGAAAATAGGATAATTTTAAGCCTAATGAGGTAAAAATCCTCTTTTCCCCACCTTGGAAACATTGACAGAAGTAGCATATGGATCTTGTATGTTCAGAACTCTGTGCTGGGTGCTTTGGAAGAAATGCAGATCAGCTGAGACATGGTCTGTGCCCCTATGGAACTAAGAACCCCACAGGGTACACAAGTCATTGTAACATAAAAGACAGTAAGGGAGGGGCAGGTCCCTGTGGGATTGGTCATCGAGGCCTGATTGAGGTAGACTTTGAGCACTACATTAGAGGATATGTCAGAGTCTGAGTTTAACCTAAGTTAGTTTAAGAATATTGCAGGTGTTGATAATGGCTGAGGCAATGAAAGGGGGTGGCACAAAAGGACAGTGAAAGGTACAAGCTGGACTCCTGAACATATTCTTTGAATCCAAACCCAATACCACACTTATCACAGTGCCTGGCACAGAGTAGCCACTTAGTAAAAGATAGTTTAAAAAAATAAAACACATAATGAACAGAAAAGAAGAAAGAGAAAGTTCATGTAAGGAGAAGAGACTAAATAAACTAGGAAGAATGAAACATGCTTCCTTTTTCTTTGACTTAGGATAGGTAAGAATGAAATGACAAAAGTATTTTTCAGGGTGCAGTAAGACAAATGAATAAAAATTCTGCAGGAAGTTGCTTGAACACTGGCCTTTAAAAAAGGTCAACATTAATGAATACAGTATTTGGTACTACATTTCCCCCATCCCTCTAGATCATTCACAAGATAGGAACTCTCAATGCTGCCTTACCCTCCCACCCAGTTTTGCTCTGTTTAGCTTTTGTTTGTAATTGTGCAGCTGGCTTCACTCTAGCTTTCTCCAGTGTTTCACAGGACAGCACGAATTCTATATTCCTTTTTTTTTTCTTCCATTGAATATGTTTATGTGACAACAAGAAGTAATTCATTGGACTTTGGATAGCAACATCTTTACATGGGAACTGATTCTGATTTAAAACAGCTCATTAGAACTTGTGCTTACTCATGTTCAATTGTCTGAGTACATCCAAAAGCCCCTATGAGTGATTATCATTGGACAACATCAGAACTATTGATTTAGCTTAGCTGATTTTTAAAATTAATAGTTATATCTTTTGGTTATATTCTGTTGAAATTCACCACTTTTCTCTATGACTGCTCTGCCTTCTAGAGATCCATCTCATAGAACAAATTTTGTTTCTAAAGGAAGGAGAGAAAGGAGAAAATTAGTTCAACAGATCAATACAGGAAAAAAATCTGTCAACACAAGAAATGATCTACATTTGGGGAGATTGGTACCTTATCCCTCTGAAAAGTAGTGTGTGTGTGTGTGTGTGTGTGTGTGTGTGTATGCCTGAATGTGTGTGTTCATGCACGTATGTGTGTTAGGGGGACTTAACTCTCATATATCTTCTTTGGAGCCATGCTTATTTTTTATACTTTCCGAACATTCTTTTTCACTTGTTGGGTGGTGGGGGTTCTTCCCATTTCAATGTTGTAGTGATTAGGTGTATTATTTCCCTTTTTCTATCTACTCCACTTTGTATGGATGATTCACCTAAGTCAGTGTTTGTCAAACTGTGCTGCAAGGAATCTTCAAGTCTGTGTTTCTTTGTAAATGAACCTTATATTGTTTGTTGATTGACTGGATGGATAATGACTGAGTTTTCCCAAGTAGAAGATCTGACTCCAAAGGTTGGGTTATTTTAGTCATAACATTTCACAGACTTTTAAATTCCATTCTTCATATTGATACCCCAA
Organism: Potorous gilbertii; assembly: GCA_028658325.1. Taxonomy (NCBI): domain Eukaryota; kingdom Metazoa; phylum Chordata; class Mammalia; order Diprotodontia; family Potoroidae; genus Potorous; species Potorous gilbertii. The sequence goes on along the minus strand of CM053771.1, from coordinate 553,138,453 downwards.
CTGGCTAAAATACGTTTTAGTATGTAGTAGGTGCTTCATAAATGCTTATTGATCTATGTAGGAGAACAATACAAAGGAAACTTCAAACATGATGCAAGAGAGACTAAAATCCTGATGTCTAAGAGATGGCTTTTTCTAACCAGTATTGAAAGCTATCACTTTGAGGATTCTAGAACTCTGTAGCACCCCAAGAGCTGGAATTACTATCAGAAAGGAATCATTTATCACTAGTCAAGGCCCTCATCTACATTATCCAATGCTTGTGACAAATAAGAGCATATGACAAACCTCAGGTAAGTGAAAGTGTGAGGTGCAAGTCTAGGTGTGGTTTATGAATCTTGCAGAATCTCTTGAGAACCAGAGTTTCTTGGCAGATCCCATGGGATCTAGGCATTTGCCAAGAGGGAAGAGAGACTGCCATTATGGCTGACCTTGTCACTGCATAGATTCTGATACGGCATAAAGCCAATTCATGAACCAATCAGAAATAAAATCATTGAATTTGAACTAAGGACTTTAGGTGTTTCTTTAGAATCCCAAAATGGTTTTTAGTAGAAGGAACCTTAGGGAACATCTGGCCTAACCTATGCACTTTTTAATAAAGGCCGCTGAGGCTGCCAACCAAAAGGAGGCAGTGACTGAGCTGGAATGCAGAATCAGGCTTTATAGTTCTCAGCCCAGGTGTGTTAGCACTGTCCACTCTGAACACCAGGTATCAGTGGCATTGTTACACAATGCTGCAAAGAAGAAACTTTAAAAAAGAGCTACTGTCGGCAGAGTGGTATACTCACTTCCAGAGCTTGGGGCAGGTGAGCTAATTCTCAGTCTCTGACCTTATGAAGCCTAGAACCAAACAGAAGAACAATTTAGAACTGAAGAGACCTCTGCCCTTGGCTTGTTAATGCACACATTTGTGTCATAAAACAGGAAGTGAGGAGGTGGAAAGGTGGGAAGCAGACCCAAATAAAAACCCCTTGCTTCAGGATCTTAACCTTCTTTCTTCAAGTACAAGACTTCATAGATTTTCTGTCTGTTTTTTTTTCTCCTCAGTGTTTCCCAGGAAGTGCATTTTACTCTGACAGCTCTCATAGTTAAGGAATTTTTCTTCAATCCATTGAAAAAAAATTGCCTTTTGCTGTTCCCATTGATTGCTTCTAATTTTGCTCTCTGGGACTAAGCAGACTAAGGCTCATTCCTCCTTCCTGGCAACAGGTCTCCAGTTGAAGGCAATTATCATGTCTTTCCTAACACTGGGCTTCTCCAGATAAACATGCATTGCCATTGGAACCCTTTCAAAGTGTTGGCAGAGGTAGGCTCTGGTGATTGCCATAACTCCTTCACAGCTCCTAAAGCTTGAGAGAAATGGAAACAATGAGAAGGCAGGGGACTTAGTAGGTACTTTTAGTTAGCTGTGTGTGCCAAAGCAGTGTATGTGTGTGTGTGTGCAAATGTGTGCATGTATGTACACATGCACGTGTGTGTGTGTGTGTGTGTGTGTGTGTGTGTGTGTGTATGATGCTTGCCACTGAAGAAAAGAAGCCATCAGCACCTAAAATTCTAAGGAAAAATTTCTGGAAGAGGAGTTGATGATAAGAAAGCTGAAGCTCTAAGACCAAATACATGTTTTGAAAAAGGCTCTTTTTGAACTGAAATGAGAGAAAGAGAGAAAATCTCTATACATATCTATACAGAGATATCTATAGAAATAGCTCTGTCATCTGTATCTGTTCATATCTATCATTTTTCTCTATGTATAAATAAAAATCTCTATATTTACCTATATATCTGTATTCCATAAGTTAGTGAATAAACATTTATGAAATACCTACTAAGTGCCAGACATTGTGCTAAGTACTGGGAATACAAAAAAGATACAAAAGACAGTCCTTGCATTCAAGGAGCACACAATCTAATGGATGGGAAAATAAGCAAACACATGTATAAACAAACTATATAAAGAAAAAAAGAAAATATTTTAAAGCAGGAATACTCTAGAATTTAAAGGAGTTGGAAAATGCTTCCTGTGGAAGATGAGAATTTAGCTGGGATTTAAAAGAAGCCAGAAAAGCCTGTAGGCAGAGATGAGGAAGAATTGAGAACTTCCAGAGAAAATGTCTAGAACTGAGAGATGGAGTATTCTGCTCATGGAAGACCCAGGAGAGGAGAATGCGCTAGGATAGGAAGGGCATTGGACACCAAACAAGATTTTGTACTTGATCCTGGAGGATGATGGGAGCCACTGGAATTTGTTAAATAGAGAATTGATTGATTGGCTAGGAACTTCAGGAAAATCACTTTGCTAGCTGAATGTAAGATGGATTGAAGTGGGGAAAGACATAAAGAAGGCAGACCCTCCAGCAGACTTTTGCTGCAGTAGTCCAAGTGTAAGGTGATGGACATCTGCAGCAGGGTGATAGTAGGTAGAGGAGAGAAGGGGAGATGTTGAGAGATGTCAATGCTTTTGCCATAGATTGGAGTGTAAGACATAGAGAAGAGTCAAGGATGATGGGTCAATAGTGAGCCCCAAGGCCTGGGAGTATTATAGTGCCTTAGAGAAATTAAGAGTAGGAGAGAATTTAGAGGGAAAGATAATGAGTTCAATTTTGGACATGTTGTCTACAGGACATGCAGTTAGAAGTGTCTGAAAGGCAAATGGATGTGTGAGCTGTGAGGTTAGCAGAGGGGCAGAGACAGGAGAGGTAAATTTGAAAATCATTAGGATGGTGGTGGTAATTACATCCTTGAGAGTAAATGAGATCTCCAAGTGAAGTAGTACAGAAGGAGAAGAGGAGAGGACCCAGGACAGAACCCTGAGGGACACCTGCAATTACAGTGTTAACCTGGATGAGGATCCAGCAAAGGAGACTGAGGTCAGATAGAAGAAGAACCAGGAGATAGTGACATCACAACAGAGGGCAGTGTATCAAAGAGAAGATGTTCAACAATGTCCGAGGTTGCAGGGAATTTGAGAAGAGTGAGAATTGAGAAAAACGGTCATTGAATTTGACAACTAAGAGATTATCAGTAACTTTGGAAAGAACAATCTAGTTGCAATGATGGGGAGGGAATGAGAAGTCAGACTGTAAGAGGTTAAGAAGGAAGAGAAAGATGACACTGTGGAGCCACCTATTGAAGATGCCCTTTTCATTTTTTATGACAAATGATCTGTATATCTACACATCTGGCTTCAAATCAAGTCTTGGACTCAGAAATAATACCAGGAACAAAGCTGACCATCACATTATTTGATATTTACAAAGTATTTACATATATTATTAACCAGTTAATCAGAAATATTTGCTAAACATGTTCCACATCTCAGGCAGTGACGTTCTGTATCAATGATAAAAAATACAAGGGACTAAAATAGCCAGGGTCTCCCATTGCACCCTGGACCATCTCCAGTTGTGATGAATATGAGGCCACTGGACCCAGATGGCTAAGGAGGAGAAAGTGAGGTTGGGGACCTTCTACAGCCCTCCCTCACTCAAATCAAAGTCAACTGCAAGTGATGTCATCATCTTGAAGTCATGGTCATTTTGGCAAACATGCTGATGGCTATAATAATTCCTGTTTACACGGGGGCTATATTCTCAAAAGAGAGACCCCCCAAATTCTGGAGTTTCCCAGAAAATGTATGAGTAAGATTCTTTAGATTTTGTCCTGCTGTACTTACAGATGAGGAATATAGGATTCAGAGATTTCAAGTTATCTGTCCCTTTGTTCCCATCCTACCAAAAAGGCTATCTGCTAGCCATGTGATCACTCAACATAATAACTACCATTTGTTTAGGGCTTTAAAGTTTACAAAATATTTCATATAGATGATCTCATTTGGTCTTCATAATTCTGTGGTAGAAATGTAGTCATTAGTAGCATATTGTACGTGAGGAAAATGGAGGCCTCCAGAAATTAAATGATCAAAGAGGATTAGTAGCTTTCTTGACCCCAAATCCACCACTGTCTCCATCATGCTCCACTGTTCATCTCCCTGTCTTTAATGCATCAACAGCTCTTTTTCTTCATCTGTCAGAAAAGAGAGTGGGATGTCCAGCTCAAGAGTTTTCCATTTCTTTCTATAGTCACAGAAAGTGAACTAGATGTGAGATTTTATGAGACTCCTCTCAATTTTAAGTCTATTCTTGCTTCATTCCAAACTACTCCATCACTGTCATTTGAAATTTACTTTTCTTTTCTGACCTTGTTTAGTCAGTTAAAGCTCATCTCTCCTTGGTATGAATTTTTTGAAAGAGTGTGTGTGTGTGTGTGTGTGTGTGTGTGTGTGTCTCACACACATAGAAAGAGACAGAGAGACAGAGAGAGACAACACATATATACATATACAAAGATTCATTATCCTGCTTGTGAGAAATGTTAAACAAAATATACTGATTTGATGAACAATGAAGACTACCTCAGTTAGGTCCCTTAACTATGCATGTTTGTCCTTGTTTTTCAATGCAGTAGCTTTAAGAGACAACAAAAACAAGTGATGTTGGAGAGAAGTGCATGGGCTAATAATTAAGGAGAGGAGCCTAATTAGATCCAAGCTATTGCAGACTTGAGTGGCCAAATACTGCAACATTCATCCTGTTGGTTACACATACATAAAAATTTTAGCTAGGATTCTATTAATACTAATAGTAATATATACATATATTACGCATATAACTATGTAAGTAATCCATATATATGTTCACAAATATACACATATACACATATGTAGATATATGCATATATCTTCATATACAGATGTGCATGAATGTGTGTGTTTGTGTGTGTGTGTGTGTGTGTGTAACAAACTGGAACTTGAAACTGAAATTTTATGCCAATTGATTTCATTTAGGCTTAATGCAAAGAGAAATAGGACTTATATTGTGCAAAGTCATTCTTAATCACTACAATTGTAAAAGAGATTTTCCTTTTGAAAAATGAATATGAAAATGAATGTCATGTCTCCATTGCCCTCTACCATCCTTTTGGAAATATGAGAAAAATATCAGTCTTAAAAATGAAAAAAAAATAATAGGGGAACTTGGAAAGATAATCTCCTTGTAGTTAATTCAAAATTAATTTTATTTTCCTTGTATTTTGTGACAGTTGCTTTAGTTAAAATGATTTAATTAAAAATCTGTAGCATTTAAGAGAACACTCCTATGTTAAACAATTTTCTTGAGTGTTGGAAATTTCTGTTAACAGAATTGTCTTTATTGCAGCATTGAAAGAACTGGTATACTGTTACATATGTGATTTCTAGCTAATGCCCATACCTAATATATCTTGTCCCAGGATCTAAGAATATGGACTCACATAATCTGAATTCAATACGTGAAGCCCACCCAAGAAGGTCATTTTATCTCTCTGGCTTCTTATACCCCTATGTGGAATTTAATTCAGAACCACTTCCCAGTATAGCTTAGGTGGAGCTCATTTCTAGGATTCTCTCCCCCGTCTCCTCCCATGGGTAATGGTGTCCACAATTCTGGTAAAACAACCTGGCAGGATAGTCTTTGTTTTATTTAACAGAAAGAGAAGAGAGTAGAAATAATCCATACCTGTATTTAGGTGGATGCAGCTTGAACTCTCCTTCAAACTCTCTAGTAATCCATCAGCCCCTTTGCAAGGGAATGGAACTGGACTTTGATCATCCAACCTAAGAAATCTAAAGTCTCTTCTCAATTCACACATTTTATTTAACTGAGCTAGGCTGATTTAACCTTAACTTATTGTGACATATATGGTTAATGTACTGATGTTACTTAAGCCAAAAAATGATCAGTCACAAAATAAAAGAAAACAAAACAAACCCACAAACTTTACCTTCTGTCCTTTCACTAAATGAAGTACCTTCAGTATTTTCCTCACTCCATGACTTAAAACCCTTGCCTTTTTTCTTGTACTCTCTTTTTCCCTTCTGAGCAACTTCTCTTGACTCTTCCTTTTAATGACCTAATCCTTTTCATTCTTTGTGAGGCTCCTATTGGTCATTCGTCTGAGTTTCATCTCACTTGCTTTTCAGACCAATAATTAAATTGACAGCACCAAGCATGGTCATTTTTATTAGGGAAGGGGCAAAGAGGGGAATGACCCCACCTTCCATCTGATATTTGCTGATTCTGTAAAGAGGGATGGGCTGAGGCCCAGGACCATTGTTCTCCAATGACCCCTACTTATAGGCAGCATCAGTCACTTTCTTTGACTGCTAGCATTCTTCAAGCACTCATTATTTTAAAGTGGCAGTCGTTTTGCACTCGATTGTTTCTGGGCAATCTATGGGCCAGTTTCAGTATATCCCACAGCTTCAGACCTTGGAGAAAGGCAGAGAGCTGACCAATCTCTCATTTCCTCAGCAGTCACTGTCTCCTGCAAAGTCTTGCTCTTTACTTCTTTGCAGAAAGAGGGAGCAGTGGAGTCAATATTTCTACAACCCAAGCCCACTTCCCTCCATTTCTTTCCAAACTGTGGGTCTAGAAGATTTCTGCAGGCTGCAGGTCTGGGAGTGGCTGGTATAGAGAGGCAGCTACTTTGCTGCTAGATAGCTATGCCTTAAAGGGAATGATTGGAGGATGGGGCTTTGAGCCCTGTCAGTGACAATGACAAAAAGGGCATTTGCCATTTCTCCACAGTCTGCATCCTCACAAGCTCTGAGGAAGTTTATGAGCTTTTCTTACTTTGTCTTCTTTCATATTCTATCACCAACATTTGTCACTAGAGTCTGTCTGGGCACATCTTGGCTCCTCCCTCTAATGGGTCATATTTTTAATGGCAGTTAAAGTACCTTCTCATAAAGAGCTGAAAAATAATGTTGTTCTGGTAGAAGAAGGAGGGGGGACTTTGAGTGGGGTAGGGTGGCTGACCAAATTTAAACCTTACTCTAATCAAAATTGGCTTAAAAAGGGAATAGCATTCCCATTCAGTTGGATACAGACATCAATGATAATGGAAGGGGAGAGGGAACTGATAAATGGAAGCATAGATTGGGGAAGGGAGAGATTGGAAGTAAAACACTTGTGAAGAGGGAAAGGGTAGTGTGTAAGGGGGGTAAACAAGGGAGAAAAACTATCAATATAATGGGATGAACTTGTCCATAAAACAGAATTAAGTAGCAAAATGAACTAAAACTCAGAATCCTACAGTAGATTGTTTACAAGAAACATGTTTGAAGCAGAGAGATAACACCCAGGATAAAGATACACCTGGAGCAGAATTTATTATGCTTTAGCTGAAGCAAAGAAAGCCAGGGTAGCAATCATGATTTCAGACAAAGCAAAGACAAACATAGATCTAATTAAAAGAGCTGAGGAAGGAAAGTATAACTTATATGAAAGGTATCATAGACAATGAAGGCATATCAATACTAAAGATATATGCACCTGCATTTTTGGTGGATCTAATATGCACATATTAAACATATATGCATCTAAAATTCTGAAGGAGAAATTGAATGAGATACAAGAGAAAATAGATAATAAAAGTCTACCAGTGGGGGACCTCAAATTCCCCCTCTCAGAACTGACTAAATCTAATTAAAAATAAAAAAGAAAGAAGTTAAGGAAGTGAATGAAATTCTGTGAAAGTTAGATATGATAGATCTAGAGAAAACTGAATGGGAATAGAAAGGAATATAGCTTCCCCCCCTCAGCAGTACATGATACCTACACAAAAGTTCACCATTTATTAGGACATAAAAACTTGAACCAAATGTAGAAAAGCAGAAATATTAAATGCATCCTTTTCAAATAGTAATGCAATAAAATTGTATTCAGTAATGGACAATGATAAGAGATTAAACAATTAATTGGAAGTTAAATAATCTAATCCTGAAAAAAATTAGTGGATCAAAAATAAGTCAAAATAAGAATCAATAATTTCATTAAAGAAAATGACAGCATTGACACAACATACTATGATTTATTAGATGCAGTAAGGGATATTTTGGATAAATTGTATTTCTCTAATTGCTCACATCAATAAAATAAAGGGGAACAAAGCAGATCAATGAATTCGCATACAACTAAAACAAAAGAGAAAGAGAACTTAAAAATCGCTAATTAAACACCTGATTGGAAATCCTTAAAATCAAAGGAGAGATTAATAAAATTGAAAGTAAAAAAATTGAACTAGTAAATAAAACTAAGATCTGGTTTTATGGAAACAAAAAAAAATAGATAAGCCCTTGGTTTATTTGATTAAAAAAAAAGAAGAAAGGAAGAAAACCAAGCTACTAGTATCAAAAGTGAAAGGGGTGAATATAGTGCCAAAGCAGCGGAAATTAAAACAATTGTTATGAGCTATTTTGTCCAATTTTATGTCAATAAAATTTGGCAATCTAAATGAAATTTCCACACGAATGAATATCCACAAAAAATAAATTACCCAGATTAGCAGAAGAATAAATAAAACACTTAAGTAAATAATCCAATCTTAGAAAAAATTATTTGAGTAAGTCACCAATGAACTTCCTAAGAAACACCCTTGGACCAGATGGATTCACAAGTGCATACCAAACATTGAAAGAACTATTACTCAGAGTGCTAGATAAACTCTTGTGGGAAAAATAGACAAAGGAGGAGTCCTACCAAATTTCTCTTAAACTCAAGTATGATGATAACAGCTAATCTAGGAAGAGCCAAAACAGAGAAAAAGAAGTATAGACCAATTTCCCTAATAGATATTGATGCAAAAAATTTCAATAAAATGCTACCAAAGAGATTATAGCAATAAATCAAAAGGATAATATACTATGACCAGATGAGATTTATAAAAGAATATTAGGAAAACGATAAGTACAATTGATGGACAAGGGAAGAATTTAGGACCCAATAAAATATAGAAAGCATTACAAAATGTAAAAAATCATTTTGATTGTATAAAATTAAAAAAAAAACTTGCATAAAGGAAACTGATGCAACCAAAATTGTAAGGAAAGCAAAAAACAACAAAAAAGAAAAAGAAAAACCACAACTTTTCAACAAGTATTTCTGATAAAGACATCGTTTCTCAAATATATAGATAATTTAGTTAAATTTATAAAATACACATCATTCCCCAACTGATAAATGGTCAAAGGATATGAACAGGTAACTTTCAGACAAAGAAATCAAAGCTATTTATAGTCATATGAAAAAATACTCTGATTAGAGAAATGCAAATTAAAACACCTATTGATTAGAAAAATGCAAATTAAAACAACTCTGAGGTATCATCTCACACTTTTCAGATTAGATAATATGACAAAAAAGGAAAAATGTTGGATGTTGGAGGGGATGCAGGAAAAGGGACACTAATACAGTGTTGGTGGAGTTGTGAACTGATGCAAACATTCTGGGGAGCAACTTGGAACTATTCCCTAAGGTCTGTAAAAGTGAGCAAGTCTTTTAATTCAGGGATATTACTTCTAGGTCTACAGCACAAAGACATACACAAAAAAGGAAATGTTTTACATAATAGCACAGATTTAATCTATATCTAATTGCTTATTGTGTTTAGGAGAGGGTAGAAGACAGGAATATAATTTAGAATTTAAAAATTTAAATTAAAAAAAAATGTTTAATGCTCACCTCCTTGAACATTTCAAGAAGTTTTTCGGAAATAGTGCTTTAATCACTGAGTATTGGAATCCTTTCCCAGGGAGATGACATTGAAAGTGTCCTTTTAGTTCCATGAGACTACAAGGAGGGTGAATCCCTTCTGGAATGTTTTCCTAAATGGAAAACTGGACCTTGATTCAAGCTCTGCCTGTGACAGGCAGAATTGGCAGGCTAAACTTTCTGGAACCCAGGCAAGTTCCTAAAAAATTACTAAATTACACAAAAGGTGACAATGTGCACAGGTAGAAGTAGATTCAGAAGATCCCAGAGAAGCTTTATCCTTTAGGATCTAATACTTTAGATTGTACTTTGTATATTGTAATACTTTAGGTTGTAATACAATTTAATAATTTAGATTGTGAGGCCCTTAGGGGAGAGGGCTGTCTTGATTCCTGTTAATTGTATCTCAACAATTAACTCAGTTGCCGATATGTCAGAAGTGCTTGATAAATGTTTATTGGATTGGGTTAGTCCTTATCCCTAAATAATGGGCACTAGATCTCTACTATAGACTCAGTGCATGTACATACACACACACACACACACACACACACACACGCACACACACACACGCACACACGCACATTCACAAACACACTCCATCCTATTTTTCCCACCTCACAGTTGGTGAATTAGAAAACCTACTGGAAAGCCCATAGATTACTGTTAAGTTTAGAGGCATATACATCCGGTGACTTAAAGGAAAGGAACCTGTGTGCTTTGTCAAGAATCTGAATGAACCCCCTATGCTAGGCAGGGTTCTATGATGCAGAGAGGAGAAAGACTCAGTCCCAGAGGATGAACTGGGTGTATCATAAGAGAAGGATTCAGAACAGATGCATACCAGAAGATTTGCGGCTGTTCAATGAAGCACAGAAAACAGATGTTATTGAGAGAAGATACTTAGAGGCTGAAAGCTGATGGGGAAGTGTATTTATCCCAAAGAGCGGATCTGGTTGTCAAATTGAAGTAATGCTTTATTCCAGTTGTGATGGATGAGGACCGCAGCATAGGTTTTAGAGCTCCACCAGAATCTAGATGCCATCTGATCCAAACTCTTCATTTTACAGGGGAAACAACTGAGAAAATTCAAAGAGCAGAATATACCTCCTGAAGGGGTCCCAGGCCAGTTTTAGCAGGCAGGGTGATAATATCCTAATTCATAAGGAAATTAATGTGAAACATCCCATTTTAATCTTGTGCCTTCAGAAATTCACTTCAGGGATAGGAAATTCTTTGTCATTGATACTGTGGTTGCTGAGGTCCCTGGTTTACTGAGGGCTTATTTATCTGAGGGCTTATTTCAGAGGAAAGAAGGAGTTAGAACTGAAGATATTTGTACATCAGTATTGCATTGGCCAGTGAGTCTTAAGGGTTGGTATTCTAACACTTACACATCTTGAAATCCTACCATAACCAAAAGATGAAAATGATTTGAGAAAAATATTACCTGGAACTAAATACCACCATCCCCCCAAAACATCAGCTTGACTTATTCTTTGGATATCACAATAGATATTTGGATATTCTTGGATATCACAAAGAACATCTTGGAGTTCTTACTCTCAGCCTTGGCTAATAGATAAGGTCTAAAGGAACTCACACTGAAACAGTGCAGCTTTTGAGAAAATTGGTTCAGCTCCACAACTTGACAGTGTAGCAGTAGTCTTTTAAATAAACCATCTTCCAAATGATCAGATGTTTAATTCCTGCTTCAGCAATCTACTACAGTTTAAAAGAAAACAATAGCAAAGTATTTTCATGCTTGGGCTATTATTCATAAGTCATCTGCCATTTCTATTTATCTTCTCTAGGGAGATGATTCCCAAATCTCTATATCACTGTGATTATCTATGTATTTATCTATGTATCTATGTATCTATCATCTATCTATCTGTCTGTCTGTCTTTCTATTGAACTACAGTTTAAGTCATTCTTCTAATTTTCATTCCCATGCTACTAACAGCCTGTTGGATATTTTGAACTGGATTTTCCATACTCATGTCAAACTCAATCCCAATTGGATCTTTTTTCTACCTGTCTAGTTTACTTAGATTTTGTTTCTTTTTGTGCCTCTTCTAATCTAGTGGAACTGACTTACTTGGTGTGCCTTGCATACAGTCCTTCATGCTTTTGTGCTAACTTTGCTTCCATGGTTGTAAAGCTCTCACTGCTAAGTCTGCCTCTTAAAATCTCTGGCTTCTTTTAAACTTCCACTGAAGTTGTACCTTCTAAAGGATGCCTTTTCCTGTCTCCTCAGTTTCTAAGGTCACCCCTTCCCTCAAGTAAAATTGATAGTACCTAATTATGTACATGCTATTTTCACTGATCAGAATGTAAGCTATTTATGATACAAGAAGTATACATTTTTTGCTTTTTCCTTGTATCTCAAGATTTGTGATTGACACACAGTTAAATAAATTATGATCAACTGATTGCTTCATTGATTGAGTTGTTGGAGTCAAGAAAGAACTTCAGAAGCATATTGAAATCTCTAGCTTAAGCCTTTATTTTCTCTTGCCCAGACAAATACAGAAGCCTCTTCCTCGGCCTCAGAAACATTGTTGCCTTTCCTCTGTAATTCATCTTTCATACAACTGGCAAATTGGAAATTCTAAAATGCAGGTCTGACCTTGTCTCTCCTTTGTGTAAGCAATTTTAGCAGCCTGGAGAGCAATGTAAAAACTCCTTTATTTGACATTTTAAGCCCTTCAAAATCTGGATTCAGTCTACATTTACGGGCCTATTATAGCATTGATCAGTACCTAAATGCCAAGGGTTGGTTTTACCAAAAAAAAAAATGCCATCATTCATGCTGACTTTGCACATGACATATCATCACCTCCTTTCTCTAGTCTCTTGTAGGGAAGGTCTGTTCCACATATCTAGAACACCCCTCACTATCAACATTACTTCATAAAAATCAATATTACCTCATCTTAGCTTAAATGTCACCCCCTAAAAGCTATTTCCTCATTCCCCTAGCTACTAGTATTCTCATCTGATTACCTGAATTCAATTGAATATATATGTGTGTGTAACTATATCTATGTAGACATTTATTTATATACATGTGTGTATGTGTGTGCATCTATATCTATACAGATATTTATATATATATGTGTGTGTATATGTATGTGTTGAGTTTTTGTGTATATATATATATATATATATATGTGTGTGTATGCATGTATGCATGTGTGTTTGTATGTATGTTTTTTTAATAGAATATAAGATCCCTAAAGTAAGGCACTGTTTCTTTTTAATTTTTTGAATTCCCAGCACCTAACACAGAACCCAAAAGCTAGTATATACTCAAGAAATGTATGTTTTTTTTCTTTTTCTGGCAGGTAAACTCATGTTCAAAACCATTACTGTAACTTTCTCATGTTGTAGTCACAGATGACCTTGATATATATATTATGGATTTTATTGAGATAAAAAAGTAAGTTGTGGGTTGGTTGTTTTCATCAGCATGGTTAAATTTTTGGGTTGTAATATTATTCTCTTTTCCCATTTGTTCCAGATCCCTCATATTAGATATCAAATAAATATATTAAAAAAATATTTCAACATAGTATTACATTTCACATAGATTTCTTCTTTGTGAGCTTGGTCTCATACACCTGTCTTTCCTGTCTTTGTCTTTCTTAGCATCAATTCCAATTTTTCACATATTTATTCTTGTTCTGAGATTTTAATACATGAATGAGGTGATAACATCATCACTTGATAGAAAGTCTGAAATATTTGCTACATTTTTACATCCCTTGGTGTACTCATACCTGCCTTATCTATTGAAAAGAGAGAGAGAGAAAGAAAGATAAGATAAAAGGAAAGGGAAGGGAAGGGGAGGGGAGGCATTCTCATGATCAGTCTTTATTTGTTGGATTCCATTTTCCTGTGGCAATTCTTTCCAGTTGTCATAATAAGGACATAGATGTTGATATGATTTAAGGTCAGTGTATAGAACAAAAACCCTCATAAAATAGGCGTCTGTCTTTCCTTTTGTCTGTGTGTGTGTGTGTGTGTGTGTGTGTGCATGTGCATGTAGGGTGAACACTCCATCCCATAAGATTTTCAGTCATATTTCCAAAGGTTGCATCCATGAAGATTGGTACATGAATGAATGAATAAATGAATGAAGGAATGAATGAACAGCAGCAGCAACCATCCAAAGTTTGAAATGACAAAGACTGGCCCACTGTAGTGGGCTCCTTCATTGAAGTAAAGTTGTCAACAATTTTAACACTTCCATTCATGAATCCTATGTTGTCAACAGAGTAGTAAGGTACTGTAAATAGAATACTATAGTCTAGAATGATTTTTGCATAATAAAGGGCTTAGCCTTTTCACTCCTTTTGTTGGGCTATGATCCCAATGACTCAAGTGGATACCCTCACTCTTATACCCAACACAAAAATAAAACCATGTTTATGATAATTTTGGGACAAACAAAGGGACAGAAGGTGGAAGAGAGGGGAAGAGAAGGGGAGAGAGAAAGGGGAGAGAGAGAGAGAGAGAGAGAGAGAGAGAGAAAGAGAGAGAGAATGAAAATCTTCTGATCTTTTGTAATTAACCAATTCAAATGACCAAATGACTCATGGCACGTCAAAGGGAGCTGCCCATGGTACCAACACTGTCTGGACTTTTCTTTCTTGACATGGTAACCAGAAAGTACTGATGTCATTTCTTTGACTGATAGGCTGAAGTACATACAGATGTTTTCCTCTTGGCACCAAAAGTCGTCATACATGGTAACTTTCCTGAATTAGTCATTCATTCAATAATCATCTACTAAGTCAGAATCTATTTCATTATATATTGACATCCTGGAAGAATGTAGAATCTGACAAAAAAATGGACCTGACCAATATAGAGATTGGTTTTGATTGACTGTATACATTTAAAATGAGTTACATTCTCAATCAGGGAAGGATTTGTGAAGCAGATCTTGGCTGAAAAAAACAGCTAGCTAGTTAGATGTGGATGTCTGTGAGAGAAAAATACACACTAATTATCAATGATATCCGTCCAGGTAGATCTAATTCCTGAAGAAGTATCTCATTTATTATGAGGGTAACAGCAGCAGCAAACCTTGCTCCAGAGGGATCCCAGGCTGGGAGATGGTCATTGTTTGAATCAAGTAGAAGTGAAATCCTGATATCAACCTAAATGTAGAACATCTCAACAGAAAAAAATTCCCAAGTATATCCACAGTTAAATTTCTGTATTGCTCATTTATTCATCATTTCTGTCATCATAATGCTTTTATTACATGAAGAATTTTGTTTCTGGTCTTAGCAAGAAGGGGCCATTTCCAATGGATACCACCAAAATAGTCCTTTGTTCAAACATTGGATGATAGGTAATACAGTTACAATGTATCCACATGTCAGTGAAAATGTTAGTTCTATAACAGGAAGAAATAGACTTAGATTGTGGGAGGTGAAAAAGTGATGGGGACAAATTCTTAGGTAAATTCAACAATCTCCAAATTTTCATCATTCATGTACCTTTTAAGTACAAAAATGTAAATATATTCAATAAATTGTTCCCAATCTGACAGGTGTTAGAATGATCCCTGATTGTTAAGTTTTACATATGATAAAAAATATTGGGAGCATTGGTTAGTCTTTCACTGTCTGATCACTTCAGGGCACCTATGACAGCATCGATGAAAGTCCTTTCCCCTCCAAAAAAAGTCAACATTTGTGCTTGACTTCTTATTTGTGATGTTCTCCTCTCATCAAATTTCTTAGATTCATAGCCTTTCTCAATGTTTTTAAACATTCTCCAGGTTCTCTGTCAGAGGCAACTTGTAGGTAGCAGATAGAGACCTGAACTGGGAGTCGGAAGATCTGAGTTCTGAGATCTGAACCTTAGATATTCACAATCTATATGATCCTAGATAGGTCACTTAACATGTTTGCCTCAGCTTCCTCATCTGTAACATTGGGAGGATTATAACACTTACCTCTCAGGGTAGTGAGTATCACATGAGATGATTTTTGTAGAGCGTCCATCACATTGCCTGGCATAGGAAGTACCATCCAAAATGTTAGATACTATTGTTGTTGTAGCTCCCATTTATACTGTAAGGTTTTTGAAATATTATGCATTGTACTCTCTCATCTGTCATCCTTCGTCATAACTAAATGAATCCTACTCTCATACTTCCCAATGTGAAATTCTCAGAAGATATTGTGAACTACATCATTTCAGGGGATGCCTACTTGAATAAGACTGCAGATCTATTGGAACACTGAGACATTGGAATGTATTTCTGATGTCACTATCTATGCTCATTTATGTCCATCATGCATGTTTAAATGCCCTGTGGGGTAGGTACAATTTATTTTTCCCACCAGTCACTGTGGTGTCACCAGGTTTGAAAACATGAAGCATCACTGGGAAAGTATTGGCTTTAAAAATGTTGCATGTTCACTCAATTGGGTATGAAAATCTATCCTACCATATGGGAAAATAGGAGGGAGTAGGTAAAAGGGGCTGATAGAAAAGAAGGAAAATGGAAGGAGGGAGTAATCAGAAGTAAACAGTTTTGAGGAGGGACAGGGTCAAAGGAGAAAACAGAATAAAAGGGAGGGCAGGGTAGGATGGAGGGAAATATAGTTAATCTTTCACTACATAGCTGTTATGGAAGTATTTTGCATGACCACCACCAATGAGGGTGTATTGGGAGGGAAGAAGGAGAAAATTTGGAACTCAAAGTTTTAAAAACAAATGTTAAAAATTATTTTTACATACAACTGGTGAATAAAACATACAGGCAATGGGGTACAGAAATCCATCTTGTAATGCAGGGAAATAAAGTGGAAGGGGGTAAGAGAAAGGGGTGTGATAGAAGGGAGGGTAGATTGGGGGAAGGGGTAATAAGAATGCATATCATCCTGAGGTGGGAAGAGATGGAGAGAAAATTTGGAACTTAAAATTTTGTGGAAATGAATGTTGAAAAATAAAAATAAATTAAAAAATAATTTGTGTGTGTGTGTTTGTGTGTGTGTCATTCATCTACAGATTTCCAAGTTAAATCGTCTCCATTTCCTTTCATCATATTGTACGTTTGTAGTGCTTATCCTAAGTAGATGTGCTACTGAACTCTCTGTCCAACCACCTGTCATCATAATCTGGGCTGTGGGCTATGATTCATTAATTTTTCTTTTCTTTTCATATGTTAGGTCTCAAGAGATTTAAATCAATAACATTAAAATGTTTTTCTTCCTCTTTACCCATGACATTTCATTTCCTCTCTTCATACTTGAAACATACTCCTGATTCACCTCTCCAATATAGAATCCTTGATTTCTACAAATTCCCCTTTTTGATGAGCAGTATCTGATTTGTTAGTGCCTTCCCACTCCTAATAATTTGCCTTAAATCCTTCCCCCCACCGATGAGCATGTTGTCTGCCATTGATAGACTAAAATCTCTAAGGGCAAAGATTTCTGGAATTCTGGCTTTGTGTGCTCAATCCCTAGCATTGTACATTGGAAGTATTTAAAGAATATTGCATAAGTCTTTGGTTGTTTGCTTACAGAGGTTATTAAGGAGCCAGAGAGTTCTGGGGATTTTTAAACTGTGTTCAAAGTCATTCACACATAGGAGTATCTGCATGACTTTGATTGCTGTGGCAAATCCTTCCATTTCAACTGTGCGAGATATTGTCCAAAGCAATGACAGATATTTTGACAAAGATACTTCTCTCTGTTTATTTTTCACCTAATATTGATCAACAGAAGGTTGTTGGGTGAAGTTATCTTTTTGA
This sequence comes from Potorous gilbertii, assembly GCA_028658325.1. Taxonomy (NCBI): domain Eukaryota; kingdom Metazoa; phylum Chordata; class Mammalia; order Diprotodontia; family Potoroidae; genus Potorous; species Potorous gilbertii. The sequence continues at coordinate 553,121,077 of CM053771.1, read as the reverse complement.
TCTTGCGTAGTCTTAGAATATGTGTATTGAAGACTCAGGGGCTGGGCTACTTCCCCAATATGCAGTAGGGTACCATGGCCCCAGAAGTTTGCCAATTACTTCTCTAAGGGTTCTAGGGATAACTATAAGGGATTAGGGGTAGTTTATTCATATTATAATTCATGGTTCCCTACTCTCACATTCCATGTTGATTACTAGTTGATGTCAATTAGCCATCCAGAGTTATCATCTAGAAAAGAGTATTTATTTATAAAGGTCACAGTTACATTCTCACTCCCACATTGAGAGAGGTACATTCTCCTTCATACCTATGGAGAATGAGCTCTATCTTAGAGAGTACATGTGACAAAGGAAAGTTCATGACTCCTGGTTGCTGTAAGATACTATTTTCTCTTTGCGTGGCCTTCATGAGGTATAACTTCCTGTTGGGCTCCCAGAATCCTAAAACAGTCTTTCCATAGTATGTTGAGATTTTCCATGGATTCCAATTTGAATTTGTTGGGGTGAGGGCTTAGAATGATTGTTTTACTGCAAAGAGGGCCTAGTTAATACTAGCTAATATACATTTACAGTTGATGCAATTGGCTTGCTTTCATAATTTCTTCTAACTCCACTCTGCAGCTTATGAGTAAGAGTAAAGTGAGGAGGAAGATGGTGGGTGTAATCCAATTTCTGAAGTGCCATTTTCATTTCCCCATTGCAGCCATTTGATACTGACATGGCCCAGAGTCCAAGTCAGAGCAGTCAATCTGCAGCACTCCATTCCCAGGTGCTGAAGTTTGATTTAGCTGAGAGTATGTTTTAGGCAATGGTTTTGGTTTTCCTAAAGAAGGCTGAGTTCTCTCTTCTGTTTGTTATATTTAATTAGGAAAAGAATCCATTTTACTCTGAGCTAATTAACTAAACTTTTAATTTGAGTTTTCATGTAGCATGTGAATTTTTCTGTGTAAACAAGATGGATTTATTGATTTTTTTTCTCATGGAACAAGGAGAACATACTTTTCCATGAGCTGTGTCTACTGATGAGAGAGTGGTCTTTGAAAACATTTAATTTCTGGCTCTTGCCTAAATTATTCACTATCTTCACTGAAGTTGTATCATTTTCAAACCAAATATTAAGAGGGATAGGAAATCTACCAGGAATTTCTTGGCATGGGGAACCTTTGGATGAAGAAGCTACTTTTCTAATATTGCTTGGCACTTTCCATACAATGGAGAGTTGTAGGCAGTTGTCTAGAGTAATGTTGGTTGAAGTCATGTGTCCAGAGTCGCACAGACAGTACGTGTCAGAGATGAGACTTGAACCTAGATATTTCTGACTCTGAAACCATTTAGTATACACTACAACATATTGCCTCCCAATGATGATGAAATGATATAAAGTCAACAATGAGTATAAATGAATGGAGAATGCCAGAGATGCCACAAACAAAAGCTGATTTTATGTTAGTATTTCACCCTCTCTTCACAGTATGTACTTGAGAAATCGAGGCTCCCCATCCCATGGTGTCTCTTTTGTCTCTAAGGTTGCCTCCCTCTATACACCTCAAATGTGGACTGAGTCAAATTAAGATGCCCGAAACATTAGAATGAATCACCCTCACTACTAACAAACAATAAATGCCACCAGGTGTTAAATTTTGTTAATGAACTATGTTGACTTGAAATTCTTATGTTTCTAAAATTATTAAATTATAATAAAGGCAGGAATTCAAAATAGTATCCAAATTTATGTCAACCCAAGATTTCATTTGGTTTAAGTTCTTGGTAATAAAGAAAATTGATCTTGGCTTCGGTGAGCAGTGAGAGACAATGTTTTTGAAAAACTGACCTTTCAAAAGACAAGACAAAGACCAATGGATGCAATTATATATGTTGAAAAATGAAGTAAGGGGAATTTTTCTGAGCTTTTTGTAATCAGTTTCTTTTCTGGTTCCCTGGTGTGTTTGACTCAGGTCAATAATATTGCCAAAAATAAATCTCTGGCCCTATATCCATTCTTATTCCTTTCTTTTATTTTACTTTTATAATAGCTAATGACTTTAAACAATGCAAAGGACCTTAAGCTATGCTCTCTTTTTTATTTTTAGGAAATATATAATATATAAATATTTATATATATATATATACATGATTTCAATTTGCTGTTGTCATATCTCCTAGGATTCACGGGTGCAGACCCAAACTTTTCTGAGTGGAGGAAACAAAGTAATTAGCAGAGAAAGAACCAGCGGCAAGGAAGGGTTATGGTCATTGGTGGCTGCTAATTATTCATCAATAACTCCATGACAAGAAACTCACTAGTCATGAAACATGGGTATACTCTTTACAACATGCCGTCTTACAGATGAGAGACAGTACCTTAGAGGAACCACAAACAGCCCAAGACTGCTCTGAACACAAAACACTTCTCATAGGTGTTGATACAATTCATTTTTTAGTTAGAATTAAGGTGGATTTGGTTTATCTCATCCCTTTGAAATCTTTTATATTTTAACTGTAGGAAAAACTCACACGACTTCTTCATAAAATGTGATTCACTTGGTCAGTTTGTTTTTGTTTGTTTTCGTCATGAAGGCGACAAATTTCTTATTGAGTCACTGGGGCAGCCAAGGGTTGATTTTGATTTTCTTTTCTCCTAGTTTATATTACCATCATGGTAAACCCCCATTCTCAGCGGTGTGCTTGAAGCAGCTGCTTTTTATTAGCTTTTAAAATTTTCCCTTGTTCTGTAAGGCTTTCAAGGAGGATTTTGTTGTAATACAGCCGCTTCAACAGCTAATGCTATCTGAAGTCACATTAGGAGAAGCCAATATGTATCTAAGACTAGGCTGGTAATTGTCACATTACACTCTGTCCTGGTCAAGGCACATTTGGAATTTTGTGTTCAGTTTTGGGCACCAATTTTTCTAAGAAATTGATAAGGTAGACAATAACCAAAGGAGGGCAAACAGGAAAGAGAAAGGGTTTGGTATTATTCCATAATGGGGTTGGGCATAAATAGAGGGGATCTTTAATCTCAAGAAAAGATAAGCATTGAATAGACATGATTGCTGGTGTTCACAAACTTTGAGGACTATCTATCACATTGAAGTGAAATGAAATGTGGTCTTCTTGACTCAAAAAGACCAACTTCACAGCAGTGTGTGAAAGGTGCCAAGAGAAAGATTTAGGTTCGATGCCAAGATGAACTTAAAGCTGTGCTAAAGTGTAGTAGAGTACTGAGGTAGGTAGAGTGTTCTTCATCACTGGTGGGTCTAAAGCAAAACCTAGATGACTACTTGAAGTTTGATCATATAGGAGCCTTTTTCAGGTATTGTTTAGTATAGTCAACCACTGAGGACCCTTCTAGTTCTTGAGTTTCTCTGATTCTCTTACAGAAATTCAGTTTACCAAATTTATTCCCTGACATGTTCAAGAAGCTGGACAAAATTAATGCAAGAAATTGTTTATATTTTTTAAAAGGGCAGTGTCCAGGATATTCTGAACACTCTTCACTGTCCTGGCAGTTTTTGTGTTCCCTTAGATATTTCCTCATGTAGTTTTATGTTTTGTTTTGCATTATGTTTGTTTTAACTCACTCGTGCCTAAGGCATACCCAATCAGTGATGCCATTTACAATGTGACAAGGAACATGTGACAAGTATACTTGTCATCAATTAAGTAAATAAGCCACTACTTTGAGAATTGCAGTGCAAATATGGCTCAGCCTATTTAATTTGGCAGTCATGAAGGTTTGCAGGACATGTGGTTTGAATAAAATTCCAACTAGAGGAAAAGATCTTCCAGTCTAAGAGTGCTTTATGTTCTTTGTGAGTCTAATGTGGCTCACTGTCTTTGAGACTGTGCTCAATCAACTGATTTGTCCTTTCCAGGGGCAGTCTTTCAGCAGTGCCAGTCTGAAGTAACTGCTGACGAATTCCTTCCTTTCTGATTTTGTCTCCACTTTCTTTTTCCTGCAGGATGTTTTCACACCTGAGTGCAAATTTAAGGAATCTGTCTTTGAAAACTACTACGTCATCTATTCTTCCACACTTTACCGGCAGCAAGAATCAGGGCGAGCCTGGTTTCTGGGACTCAATAAAGAAGGTCAAATAATGAAAGGAAATAGAGTGAAAAAAACCAAACCCTCATCTCACTTTGTCCCTAAACCCATTGAAGGTAAGGGAACCCTCCACCTTTATCTCTTGGTGATGTTACTGTTGCTAACTCTTCATTAAAATAATTATTTTTCATTCCAGAAATGGTAGGCATCCTATAGGTCACCAAGTCAGCTGTGGGAACCTATCAGAAACCCTGGGTCTGAATTCTGATTCTACTGTTCCTGCTTCTCTGATTATAGGCAACACATTTCATCCCTCAGTTTCTCCATCTGTAAAATGAAGGAGTTGGGATGGAGCTACTCCTGGATCTAAACTTAAGAATTTATCATCCTTTGACCATACCCCTTAGAGTTGGAGTTGGTGACTCCTTTCTTGTCCCCTGTCAGAAGAAAAGGTGGGAGAGTGCCATTTCAGGGTCTTTGGAAGATTTTCAAATGATCTAAGTCATCACAAAATAGATGGAATGGAGAGGTAGTAGAGAATTGGAAGTTCCTGACTATCTCATTCTCTAGAATAACGTTGAGCATTTTAAACTGGATTGTCTCCTTTTCTCATCAGATGACATGATGTTTCAACTAGTTCCCTATTTATTCTCAGACAAAAATCTTTGCATTCTTATTGAAGGAAGTGATGACTTTCAGGGAAAACCTAACACATTCTCTAGCAATGTATTCATTTTTCTTTGCACTTTTCTAGAAAGAAGTAGAGAATGACTGGTTTTGCAAATGCTTATTGTTTTCTAACTTTCATTAAGATCTTCTAGCCTACAAATTTAATTTTCCTTGGTCACTAAAAACTGGTTCTTGCTTTTCCCATTTGTGTATAAATTTCTGAAGAAGGAATACTTGCATTATCTGGCAACCTGGATTTTTTTTCTTTAAAATTCCCTTATGTTATGAAGTCAAATCAAATTACTTTGGCAATAGTTATATTATTTCCTTGCTTCAAGTATTTTCAATTCAAGCAAAGGTTCATTCGGTCCTGAGATTCAGAGCTGGGAGGGACCTGATTGGATAGCTAACACAATCCTAGGATAACATTTAGTTCCTGACCAACAATGTAATGAACAGAAAGAGGAAGAAGTCAAATAAGAGAAGAGTTCATTCCCAACCTCTCTGATCTCCTAACCATGACACTCTACCTTTCACCAAGAGCCATGAACATAAGGTGTCAAGGAAATGGATGACTAAACAATTAAATGCAGTTGCTTTGGCCTCATTCCATTCTCAAGTCCTTTTCCTTGGAACTGAATTCCCAAGCCAGAGTTTTGCTATTATAGCTAAATAAAGAAGGACATACTCCCAAAGGCAGACATACATCCTTACAGTCTAATGGGAAGATAACAAGATAATTAGAAGGTCAACAGAAGTCTTGTGGATTACTCTATGAAGTTTGAAATCCTAGCTGTGCGATTCTGGTGAGCCACTTACATTCTTAGGGCCTCCCCTTTAAATGAAGACAATGTCATGCCTACTCTACAGGATTGTTGTGAGGACTGAATGAGGTAATGTCTGCAAAATGCCTCTCAAAGCTACAAAGAGATATGAGGACATGTGTTTTTATAATGATGATGGACAAAAATACATATGGTTCCTCATTCAGGGAAGCCACAGACATGCCTGAAATCACAGTGCCCATATATTTCCTAAGTAAGTATATTTGCCTAAATAGAATCAATGTTCTAATTTTTCTATTCAATTCAATTTGGGAGATGTTGAACTCAAAGTTCTTTTGGGCCACTAAAGTCAAGTCAATTCTACAAGCATTTCTGATGACCTATTTTTTACCTATTGTACCCAGATCAATGCTAAGTGTTCAAAGAAAGGCAAACCAAACCGAACAAAAATAAACAAACACAATACTATGCCATCAAGGAGTTTGGAGTATCATGACAGAGATATCAAAGGAGAGGAAGCAAGCCAAAAGGACAGTAGAAAAATGTTGAAGCATGATGTATAAAGTAGAAAGTCACAGAAATGGTCATTGAAACCACTAGAAGAGATGAAACTGATTATAAGAGAGGATAAGTATTCAAGGACAAAATCTAAAAAAGATGCCCATATTTGGAGAGGAAGGGGAAATACTAAGTGGTTCTTAAAGAGACCACCTAATCAGACACTTAAACCTGCAGTGTATACTGAGAATTTTTAAAAATACTTTTTGATCACTGAATTTCATTATATTTGATTTCCTTTTAATCTTCTGTATTTTATTTTATTCACTGAAAAAATATTTTTATAAGGTGTCTATAAAATTCAGCACTGCTGCAAAAGGGGTTGCTCTGTCTGGAGAGAGAGAGAGAGAGAGCAACAGCAAGAGAGAGACAGAAAGAGGGTAACACACAGAGACAGAGACACAGAGAGACAGATGGAGAAGAATAGAGAGACAGAGAGGGACAGAGAGAGATTGGCTAGAAATTCTGTGCTTGTTGCTCACTCTTAAAGTTCATTGATTTTTGGCACTGTTGCCGTCTCTCCTCACATGTGGAGGGAATAAGGTCATTTTCTGTCTTTTAAAATGCTAGTGCAAGCTCATGGCTTAAATGTCTTTGATGCTGTCCCTTCAATATGTCACAGTGAGTGCTCTAAAGAGTCCCAAGTGGATGCAGAATTTGGGCAGCACAGAGGAGACTAGTTGACTTAAAGTTATATAAAGCATTTTAATGGCTCAAGACTTGGGTTTTTCCTTCCTGAGAAACCAAAAGATGAGAAGTGATTTGGTTCCTTGTATGTGCTTGTCTTCTAGTGTGGATTTCAAAGTATCAGCCATTGTTGAGGTTCATATTGATTTTCATCATTTGAGATGGTCAAGGTGATATTTAGCTAAAATGCATAACTTTGTTTTTGAATTTAGAATTTGATTAGTTTGGGAAGCTACTGAAAAATCCAGTTATGAATTTATGAACTGACGATCCCCTAGTCTAGAGTCTACCTAAATCTGAACCCCAGTGAATGAGATTCCTTAAAGTATGTCTTCTCTTTCTCCTCCAGGTTATCTTCTTCTTTTTCCTCCTCACAGTCATGTTTTACTTGCCATTTCATTCTAAAATATATTTATACACATATATGTGTTTATAAACATGAATGTTTATATATATATATATATATATTATATATATATATATATATATGCCCTGCTAAATACTGTGCCAACAAATGTTTTGAATACAATATTCACCACTTAGAGAAGGTACTGATACACACAGGGGAAAATAAAGACAGAAAATATCATCGTCATCATCATTCTTTTCTTCTCCTTCTCCTCTTTCCCCTTCTTATTCTCTTTCTCCTCTTCCTTCTTCTTGTCCTCCTTTTCTTCTACTATTCTTTTCCTCCTCCATCATATCATGCTCCTTTTCCTTCTTTCTTCTTCTTCTTCTTGTCCCTTGTTAAACTTTACCTTCAGGGTGATTTTCCACTTCAGTCTTTTGAGCAATACAAAGTAGCCCCAAAGTGCAGACATTCTAACAATAGAATGCCAGACATTTAGAAACTGAAGTGAATTGCTGGAGAAATGGGTGCCTTCTTGATCCATTTCCAAATGTTTTTCTTCTTTACTATAAGGAAAGGAAAGAAATTTTTACTTTTTAAAAGAAAAGTGAGATATCATCAGTAAGGGAAAAGGTAGCTTGACAAGCTAACTGACAGAGTGACAGAGAAACGAGGGTGCCACGGAAAGCCTCCGAGATTTGTGTATATATTGTGAGCTACAGATTCAAGCCTAAGACTCCTTAACCTCAGGAGACAGACTGCCCACTCCATGGGAGCAGAGGTGACTCAGGCTTTGGGGAAAGGATTGCTTTTTCCCTCCACTTAACAATACCTTCTCTCTTATTTGATGAGCTCAGTTAACCAAGAATTCATTAGCAAAATGTTCATCAGATAATCTCTTTATCTACATTTAGAAATGAAATATTGGTTATAGCCAAGAGGAGTTTGCATCCTTTATTTACCACTTGGGATAAGGGGTATTGAGCAGAAGAGCAGGGACCAGGTCTTTTTAATAAAAGGGTCATTATATTCATTGTAAGGGTGGGGAAAAGCACAGGTGAGGGCAAGGCTGTGCCCCCTAGTTAAGAGCAAAGTCATTTGAGAATATTCTGTCCTTCATAAAGGAAAGTAAACTCACCCAAAGCTTCTAAATATGGGGTGAAGACCCTTCTTCCAGGTAGAGGGTTTATTCATTCCCTTTTATCAAACTGCGTATTTTCCTGAACTATTGGAATAGCATCCTAATTGAGATCTCTCTCTAAAGTGTTTCAGCTGGCCAGCCCATCTTCTGAACAACTACTCAAGCAGTGCAAGTCTGACCAGAACCAGCCATTATAACCATACTATTACGAACAGTCAGCATTTATAGAGCTCTTTAAGATTTACAGAGAACTTTATAATATTATCACTTCTACCTATCTCTGTTTCTATGTCTATATTTATGTATGTTATGTGTGTATGCTGTGCGTATCTTTTTATCTGTATGTATATCTATCTCTATTGATATTGTATGTAAATATGTCTACCTACCTACACATGTCTTCAAATTCAAGTCTATCAGGAAACAAAATAATTAGGAGTAAAGAAAAACTGTCATCTTACCTCTTCCCACATCAAGCAGGCTTCTCAGAAAGCAGGGCGTTTTCAGCAGTACTTTAAATCAATATATAGTGATGGTTTGGTAGGTAGGAAAACAGATTCAGCTCTTAAGTGAATGTAGGAGAAGGTTCTTGAGGTCCTGTTTTTTCAAAGAACAGATTTTAAAAACTCATAGGAATAGTTCTTAGAAGGAAAATTTGGAAATCTAAGAAGGGAAAAAATGGTATTTAATTGTAGCAATCCATAATTGTTTAGATATATAAATGTTCCTAGACCTAAAGACACACACACACACACACACACACACACACACATACACACACACACACACATACATACACACACATACATACAGACACACCACTCTCACTATTACTGCTACCTCTCTAAGCACATTACTCCTTGTTAATTACTACGTACAACAATTTTCCAGTTCCAAGTATATGTATCATACAATAGCGAAGTGAATCATGGTGCTTTGTGAGACCAGGCCAAGCAAGACAGACATCTTTACCAATGCCGAGTTTGTGGGAGCTGACATTTTGAATGTCAAGGTTCTCCCAAGTATAGTCTAAAAGCTAAGAACATTATCTGTGACTCATGTATCCTGATAGGTTAATGACCACCCAAACCACCACCCCTCCACCCCTTCATCCTGTGTTTAGCTCCCTTGAGAGGGTAATTAGAGAATATCTTCAGACAGATCAATGGACTTTATATTTGAGATCACTGCCATCTGCACTGGTCGCCAACCTCTACTTACATCTCATCCAAACCCAGGCATCTTCCAAAACAATGCAAAGGTTGGAGCCTCCTTTCTCTTCCCTCTCTTTCCATCGTTATTCTTGCAGATAACAGATGTTATTACTAACCCTCCCATTTCAGTCTATCTTAGTGGTGACCTCCCTCGTTAGCATTAGGCATAGTTTCTAAATACCCTCTCTCAAGTAGCTCCACCCATTTCTCTCCCTTTCTTCTCCATCTCTTCCATTTCCCCCTTCTTCTGCTTCCCTATTCCGTTGGTCCAGGCTGGTGATGCTGATGTGGCATTCTCTTTATTTTATTTTATTTTATTTTTGTCACAGAGAAAGAAGTTCAATTTTTCAAAGATGTAAGGTATTAAAATGTATTCTGATTGAGGAAGTAATGTAGAAAATGGCAGACAAGTGGAGAAATGAGATGGGGATTGGAGATGGATGATGATAAGGCAAAAGTGAAATGGAGCCAGACTAAATGCTGCATCACACTATTTCTAAGCAGGAGAGAGACGCCTTCCTTTGTCTCTAGTAGTCGATCACTTGCTAGGTCTTGTTGATTCCACTTACACAAAAGTCGTTCCAGTGTCTCTTCCTTCCCTAGCATGGCGGTCACATTGGTTCTTGACCTCATCACTCTTGCCTGGATTATTAGAAATTGAAATCTCTGCCTAAAGGATTTTGTTTCCCTAGTCTTGCCTTGGAACATCTACCATGATGATCTTCCCTAAGTGCTGGGTTGAACATGTCTCACACTCACACACTCGCACACACAGAGCCCCCTCCCCACTCAAACTTCCGTGGCTCCCTGTCGCCTCCAGGAGAAAATACAAAGCCTTCTGATTGACATTTAATTTCTTTACAACCTTAACTGCAATTTACCTTTTCAGTCTTTGTTCACCTTACCCCATTTCATACACTTTGGAGAATATCATTGGGAAAACCCATGACTTGCCATCTGAGAAGAAGAAACTTCCAGAACAAAGCCTTTCAAGTTTCCTAAGCTTTTAATGCTTCCTACAATGGCATTAAATAAAGCTTCAAGTTATAGAATTATCCATCTCCTGTCAATCTCAGTTGCTGAATCAAAGATCTCTAAGCTTCCCTTTTCAATAACTGACTAATCTTCCCATTCCCCTTGGCATAGTTGTGTATGACCTGAAAAGATTCATTTCATTTCATGACCTTTAAATGACTGGTAATTCTTTGACTTCTGGGCATAAAATCTGCAACAAAATGTCAGGCTTTTTGTCGTCTTTTGGAGACTTGGACAGAAACACCGACATCATTAACCCCATTTTGTAAATGTCAAACTGGCAAAAATCAAAATGCCTGACCTGTGTTTACCCCAATCTTCTCTGATTGTATATTTATGGTGTTTAATGTCTGACTCCTCTATCTCGCACCCTTAGCCTCCCCACAGTTATGAGAACCCACAATCTTGTGTACTGGATAGCACACAGCAGGAAGAGGGATTCTTTACCTCCTAATGAATGGATTGGAAGAGTCCAGGTTTACTACTCTGACCCAAATGACTCTAGTATGTGAAAAATGAGTCCTCATGATCCTAATGATGCTAATAGCTTGTAATCTAAATGACATTTGAAGAATGATATAGTGCTTTTTTTTGTTTTCCACAACAAGCTATAACATAGGTGATACAAGAATTAATATCTCCAATTTTTGATGAGGAAATATGTTCAGAAATTTTTTAAGATTAATAAGGCTAAGCTTCCTTTATACCGTAATAGGGTTATTTTAATCAAATGATCAAGGCCCCACTTCACAAAACTTAAAATAGGAAACACCTACTATGTACCAGTTACTAGGGATACAAATAAAAAAAATAATAATTCTGTGTGTTAAAGATAAGACTTTTATTGGGGGAAAATGATGTACAAAGAAGATGAATACTACTACTACACACAGATGCACATATACACATATAATACACATGTCTTTGCCTATATATCTATATATCTATACCTATAGACAGACAGACAGATAGGTAGATAGATAGATAGATAATCTACAAATGTAAAATTTCTAGGAAAAATGCTGATTCTAAAAGGAAATTTTTAAACAATAGGATGTAGATTCCAGAGTAGAACAGGAAAAAGTAGGATAGAGGCACCACGGGCATAACCATGACATGGAAATATTCCAAGGATCCTTGATCCAGGTAGACAAAGACTTCAAAACTGAGTGGAGCTGCAGGGCAGTGGATGGCAATGTCTTTCTCAGAATTAATGGTAATGTTGATCAGAAAATCAATCACTGAATAAAAGTCTAGAAAGTAAGTATTTGGAGGAGACAGGACATATGACAGGTACCTCTTCCTGTCTGCTGGTCTAGATTAGTCTATGAAGGCCTGGAGCCATGCTCGGCATAGAGATGAGAGCCAAGACTGTTGCTCATCTGAGTAATCAGCACCAAAATTAGTGTTTATGGGGAGAATGAGTAATTTTGGAGTGAAAGGGCTCTGTTGGGAGGTGGGGGAAGGGAGGGGAGGCCTCTGATCAAGGTTAAGGGCTTCCATCCATCTGCTTCAACAACCCTTTACTAAATACTTCACATACGTAAATGTTGTCCTTGATTTGAGTGGTGGTGGGGGAAAAGACAGAGTATCCTCAAAAGGTTTATAGTCTTTTCACAGAATGATAGAATCTGAGAGTCAGAAGGGATGATATTGGCCATGTAGTCCAACCCATAGTAGAAAGGGGGATACTAAATGAGTGGAAACAGGAAGTAGGGACAGAGGAAGATTCTTCAAGCAAGGGAGAGGTGACAAAAATACCTACTTTTAACAATTTGCTTAGGACTCTGGTCTCAACCTACGTTGTACGACATAACCCAATTTTATAGACATAAACATGGACTTAATTATATATATTTATGAGGTTTTAATTCCATCTGTGTATAAGATGTGATAAAAATGAAAATACTTCATATTTTTCAGTCAGTTGATCAATGTTCCAGGGCTGATTCAACTGAATTCATTAACTGTGGTTTTGTCTAAAGTGCCTACAACCAGTACAAAGACCAAATACAAACTAAACCAGTGGCACCATTTTCCTCAAGCAGTCCACACCACTCTTTTCGTTAGAGGAAGGTCATTCATAAGTGCTTTCCTCTAAGACCTTCAGTTATTTTTTAGTTACACAGAGTCTAACTTCCTAGTACAACTGTTTTTTATTTTGATTGATATAGGTATTGACAAAAAGCATCTACTAAGCACCTCTGCTTTTCAGAATGCTGTCTATATAAATTAAAAGTAAAAAGGTCTTAATATCCTGTAAATGTTATAGCCGTGGTTGTGTGTGCACTTATGTGTGTACAGAAATAGGTATGTGTATGTATGTAAGGTATAAGTTGTAAAAGAAACAACTCAAGCCTTACTTCTAAACAATCAGAAACCTTCTTGCATCTGTAGCTCAAGTCAACTTAAAAGACTGTGGTGGAAAGCAAGAAGTGGGCAAGGTTTGTATAATCAAAGATCAGAAATGACTGGGACATAGAAAGTTCAAAACCCAAGCTCCACATGCCAATTGTGACCAAAGAGTCTACTCTTCTTAAAGCATTAAAAACTAATCCTTGAAATTTCTATTTCCAGTGTGCATGTACAGAGAGCCATCACTGCATGAAATTGGAGAAAAGCAAGGACGTTCCAGGAAAAGTTCCGGGACACCGACGATGAATGGAGGGAAAGTGGTGAATCAGGATTCCACATAGCTGAGAATGATTCCCTACTGTGCACACTCCTCCCCTCCTCCCTCCCCTGTCCCTGGCACTTCATCCCTTCCCAGTACCTATGGAGACAACAATACACTGACCAGGCAGGACTTAGAGGTTAAGATTTGGAATACAAAATCTGTGTTTGGGGAAGATGATGAAATTCAACCTCAATCTTGCCTGTTGCAATGTTGTAGAAACACAAACACCCACCCACACAAACACACACACACACACATACACACACACACACACACACACACACACGCAATGTGAAGGAAAATGTCTAATAAATCTAGTCTCCACTATCATTTTTAAGCAAACCCTTTACTCTATTATGGGAGAGGGGAAAGGTAGCACCCTGCATCATTTTCATAAAGATGCTACCATAAAAAGCTAGGACTTGGGAGAAATGAACCTCACCCCTGAGGTTCTCCACTACGCCCACCACCCCAGACTGCTTGAATTGCTACAAAAAGCCCTAAAGTGGGGGAAGGGCTGCTTTTGTGTTTCTGTTGTAATCTTTGTGGCTGTCTCTGTAATTCCCTATCTTTTTAAGAAGCCTGAAAATGTGTGGATTTTTGTTTTCTGTTAAAGCTTCTCAAATGCCTGCTGAAAGCTCCCTTCTCCTCCCCCTGCCCCATCACTCAGGCCATTCTGTCCTGGACCTTGTAGTACCAGAGAATGTTGGATGATTCCTCATCAGCAGTATCATGGGAGAAGGTTTCAGGTGGAAGGACAACCTTAAGGATGTTTAATGGTCTCAGTTGACACCAGTATTTCAGGAAAACAAAAAGTTTCAGATACTAAGAATTGAAAGCTCCTTCCAATTTTCACAGGCTTTGTTATGGGGTCTTTTAAAAAATGCCATTTTACAAAAGTCACTGCTATAAGATAAAAGGTATCTTGGAGATGTTTGTGGTCACACTGAAAATCCCCCTCTTGAACTTTCACTATTTTAAATAACCATTTTACTTGAGAATGGAGATAATGAGTCTCCCATATCAGAGTGCTTATCCAGGATTAAATAGGAAAATGGAGTTTTGAAGATGGTACATAAGTCCTGGCACATTGTAAAAGGGAAATGGGGCTTCATTCCTATCCCCCCTGCCTGAAATTGACACACACAAGTCATTACCCAGAGTCATCAGGAATAAAGGTATATATAGCCCTTCATCTGGCTGGCAATGTAGCTATCTCTTGAAGCCCTTATAGATTCACCAGTTCTCCTGACTACCTTTAATGCTACAAACAGTCTGAGGATTCCCACACAGTCTGGACTATGTTCTCAGGACTAAGTTTAGGGACTCTTTGTGGGGCCAAAATACACATCTTTAATGCTATATGGTATATGCCTAGGATAGCATCTTAGAATGTGGTTGGGTGATAAAGATGGGAAGAAAGGAAATGACTGCAGAAGAAATGGATTGTCTAATTATCCATAACACAGTGTTGTGTCCCTGGAGAAATCAGTGTTGCTTCATGTCTGAGAGGGGGAGATGAGAGAGAGATGAGAGAGAAAGAGAGGGAGAGAGGGAGGGAGGGAGAGAGAGAGAGGGGGGGAGATGAGAGAGAGAGAGAGAGATGAGAGAGAAAGAGAGGGAGAGAGGGAGAGAGAGAGGGGGAG
>CM053771.1:553053640-553106171 GCA_028658325.1 Potorous gilbertii | reverse complement strand
ACAGATTTAGAATTCCATAGACCCTCAGAGGTCATTAAGTCTAACCTCCGTATTTCCTAGATGAATAACCGAAGCCTAGATGGATTTCAACTTTCCCAATTTCATCCAGATCAAAAATGACAATGAATAGATTTAAATCCAGGGGCAAGAGTCCACATGTAGTATTCTTTCCACTGTATCCTGACTGACAATATATGATGCTTTACTAACTCTTATTGAAAGGAGATGGAGCAGATAAGTTTACAAACAACTTCACTGTCCCATATGTACTCTTTCCAATACAAAACCTGTAGTTCCTCTACCTGCTGACCAAACATCTGGGTGTTACATGGATCATGACTTTGAGATGGGTTGCCATGTGCCCTGAATGTTACCTCCCTTCTCTTAGCTGTAAACACCTGCTTCCACTCATCATAACCATTCATGAGTGGCTCATTTGCTAAGCTAAATCTGTACAGCTGCCCCTTACCCTCTTGCTATATATGTCATCAAGGCTTGGCCAAAAATGGAATGGCATAAGGTCAAGTCCTTTCATGGTAAGAGCAAAGGCCATGCATGTTGGATTTGGGCAATAATTTTAAGGCTGAATGCTTTGAAATGGCATATAAAGACATTCAACTCCAGCTGTTGCTCTCATAGGAAAATTACAGTGGAAAGATCTCCAGATGTGACCTTACTCCTCTTTGCTCTGTTCCATTCAGCACAATTGTATCTGTACTTTTAACAGCACCAGGTAACCAGATGATTGTTCTTAAGGATGAATCTCTTTGAAATGATGAAGGAGGCTTTCCAGGACTGGGATTGGATCCAATAGCAGGAGCTCTACTTGAGCTTCTGAGAGTTTCTAAATCATGATCAGAAAGCAAGCAAAAAGGCCATTTTACAGAGTGAAATGGAAAATAGTGATAAAGGCCTAAGGGGCAAGATTGATTTCGTCTCTTTTTATTATGAAGAGATAAGATCAAGAGAGAGAACTCAGTCATCACCACAGAGATCAAACCAACTGCAAGGCTATCTACTCTGTCATGTATATTTGAGCCAAGATGCAGCTATTGGTTGTCCTTTGGCTAGTATCAGTAGAACAATAATAAGATGACATAAATTAGAGTTTATTTTCTCAATAACTTGGAATAAATGTTCTGTTCAGTAAATTGTTTTGGAAATGAAGGTGCCCTTCCCCCCTGTGCAGGAACCTGAGCAATCTGCACACCAGGAGTGAGGGGCCTCCTACATAATGGCTGAGGATTAGTGGTGGAAGGGAGTGTCAGGAGTCTGTGCAGCTGCTGCCCACACAATGTTGTCATGAAAAATATATTAGCAAAGAAATAAAAAAGAGACAATTCATCTCTTGTGCTGATGTTGAATTGTAGATAATCCACCTCCGTCCACTTTTCTGTGTGCTCCCAAACACAAAAATCCCACCCACCCAACTACTTCTCCAACTTAAACAATCTTCTTTTTGCAAAAAAAAATTAGTTTATTTTCTAGCTCTTTCTCCCATGCTTGAATTCAGACCGTCATTTACAGGCTTCCTTGTTTTCCTTCTTTCTTTCCCATTCGTCAGTCCAATCCCAAAGAGTGTTTAATGGAATCCCTGCATTCTTAGACACTCCATTGAAGCATTATTGAAACCCATGGAGATTAAAACCATATACACATATACACACACCGGGAGACTCACAAGAGAATTCCTATCAGGCATAGCTGATACTCTCCACGCTTAAAGGTGCTATTTGGAGTTTTTGAGAGAAAACACAATGTAATTGACAATTTTGAGGTCAAAGTTTATGGGGTTATGGAAGACAAAGGGACACCAGAGAGGCTAGATGGTTGCCACAGCATTGGGTTAGATGATGACTTGCTCATTTGAGTTTCCCAGCATCCATTCCCATAATACATGCCCATCCCCTCTCTCGCCTTCTACAGATTGGCCCAGTAATGAATGTGGCTTTGTCTGGGGTCTCTGAAGCTGAACACCTAGCTTGGAAGCACCAGCAAATTCAGCCAAACTCTTTGTGGATGGGGACTATTTTTGGATCCATGGCCTATATAAATCATGCTGATGATGAGTAAGTTGCTACTAGTGGGAGATGGCACAACAGGATGGAAACAAAGGAGGAGGACAAAGTTGGTGTCCTTATCCTCAGAAAGTTAGAAAATGCGGAGTGTTTGATCCAGCACGACTTACCCCTATGATGTGGTGTCTAGTCTCACCAACTGTGTGCCCAGTGATTGAAACCCTCCTGTTTATCTCTCCACGTTCTAATCCCATCAATACGCCTTACTTTCTCGGAGGAGGTTTTCCATGGTATTCCCTTGTTTCAGAGTTTTCTTGCTCTATGTCATTGGTTCCAAATGACACTCATTCCTTCCTAACCACATCCCAAAGGCTCAAATGCCTCCTCTGTCCAAAATGTGTAAATAGCATTTTTTAACAGGAACATATTAAAAAAAAAAGGTGGATTGTTCTACAAATATATATGTACATATATATGCATCTGAAATAAGGATATATTATATAGAGTTTTTTTATTTGTTTGATTTGTGGTCTTTAGTTATAGGTATATCAAAGAATCAAGAGATTTGAATGCAAAACTTTATATATAAATGTATATTTCTACTGATAGCTCAACATGCCACTTTCTAATAAACATGAAACAGGTAGGGGACACTGAACAAAAAAGCACACGCTCCTTCAGAACTTAAGTGATTCTGGGTCCCGCTCTTTGGTGAGGAATTGCATTCTTACTTTTTATTTTTAAAATGTTATCTTTATCCTGAAAAGCAATACTTCCTGGTTCAGACCCCTTGATGAAGCCAAAAACAATGTGAAATGAAGGAGACTTGAGAGCGCATGTATGGGAGCATGTTCTAACAGGCTATTTCACTCCCCCTCTCTTTCTGGAGTTTGTCCAATGTAAGCCTATGGCTAACAGTCACCGCTTATCCTGTAAACTCAAACAAAGGTTTTTGACACTCAGAAAACAAAGCTTCGGCTTGGCTAGCAAATTGATTTGAAAGGTAATCACAAATGCTTGCATTAAACTTAATGTTATAAAAAAAAGGTCTGGTTGGATGTTTTATTGCCTATAAATATCGACATTTCTATCTTTGGTCTAAGAGCAAAGTAGAAAGAGTGGCAGTTCATGAAGTCAAAGGATCTCCCCCATCTCCCAAAGAAAATGAACCATGAAGACACTCGTCCATAATGTTCTTCACAAGAAGGAACCCAGTGTCAGGGTAACAAAGACAACTAATGCATAAAGACCCTCTCACAGCCAGTCCCAATAGTCAACCTTTTTACACAACTGTAGGCTTTGCAATGCACTTCAGAAAGACTATCTCATTTGATCTTTGCAATAACCCTGAGAGGAAGATGTTATTGCTACCCATATCTTATACACGAGGAAACTAAGGCAGACAGGTTTGGTGACCTATCCATGCTCACACAGCTAGCAAATGTCTAAACCAACACTCAGCCCGACTCTGATACCACCATTCTCACTGTGGTACTAGCTAGCTAATAGTTTAGGCCTTAATAATCATAGTCTTTAAAATGAATGAATTAGTCTAGACAAATTCTAAGGTTGCCTAAATTCTGACATTTTGTCAGCTTTGGTTAAGATATTTCCATTTCATTGCCTGATTTTCTTTGGAAGTTCCATCACTGGGGCAGTTGTTCTTGTTTAGGTCAGAAGGACGACAGAGTGTCAAGAGAGCGCAGCATCATGTGACGTTTCCCTGGCCTGCATCCCCACTGGGCAGTGCACTCTGCAAGCCTTTGAGAGCAATAGAAATGCTCATATCATAATTATTATAAAGGAATTGCCTCCCCCGGATCACACAGGTGGGCTCATGATGTGAAACCTCATGACATTTAAAGTAATGCCAGAACAGATGGGGGAGGGGAGTTAAGTCGTGAAACAATCCCTTGAAACTCATTTCATTTAGCATTGGAAAATATCTGGGCAATGTTTCTTTGTCCCGAAAAATTAAAAAGGGGCCTAGCTCTTTCCCTCATTCCCATTGAAAACTTGTTGAACGATGGACCCATTACAAGGGTCCATTGTCGAAATCTCTGCAGAAGAATTCATTTCCAAGTCCAAGGTTATGAAGATGGGGGCAGGTGGAAGCAAAGATACTGTCGTAGCTAGAATCAGTATTGAATAGTTCTCCCCCTCACCAAGGCACTGGGGCATAAAGGCTTAGCCCTGTATGAAAACTGCCCAGGATAAGACAGTATTCTGGTGAGCATTATTTAGAAGGCGCGTAGATAGACAAGTCAGTGACCAGTCATTCTTCCCCATCCGCTGTATCTGTTATTTTCTGAATCAATAAGAAAGCAAAGACACTTGACTCCACTTAGTCTTCTCATATTAAGATCAAAAGCCGTAGTCTAAGCTTACCCCCCATCTTTTGAATCAGGTTGTTGTTGACTTTTTTGGTAACTTTGATGAATTCATTTTTTCCCTTTTTTGACACTAGTTTCCACTGATTGTAACAGTCGACTAAGGTACGATTCACAAGTTCTTCCAAATAATAGGAACTTTTCTTGGTCACAGAAAGGATTCATAGGTTTGGGCATGATTGTGCACATACACCCTACAAGTAGAAAACAAGCCATGTCTAGGGTTTCTAGCCACTCAGCGAAGCTGCCTCCGTGAAAATAGTGTAGATTTTCCCAAACTTGGAAGTGGCCTAAGACTTGGTGCTGTCAGAGGAAGTTTGTGGAAGCATTCCTCTGAGCAAAGGTAAATCTCTTGTTCTCCATTGTCTTTAAAGTTTATTAATTATCCAGCTGTAACTGAATGACAAGGCAGGTGGCAGAGTGGTAGGAGTTGTTGACTGGACCTTCTCACTTCTACATTCTTGATGCTATCCTTAAAATATGAAGCAAAAGGGAAATAAACAAAAAGAACATTTTCTAAAAATAAAACAAAAATCTGCACATCAACTTTTAAGTTTTTATTTAATGCATTAAGAGCCAGTCATAGGATGAATCACAGGGTTTAGGACTGAAAGGGAGCTTAGAGAGTATTTGGCCCAAACACTTCATTGCACAGCTGAGCAAGCTATGGCCAGATAGGAAGGGTACTGTCCAAGGTACCACCTCTGGTATGCTACCTCGCTGGGATTGGCTCTTGGTGCCTCAGACTGACTCCAGTATCCTGTTCCAATGTACCCCATTCTCTCCTTTCCCTCCGCAAGGAGAGGACTCTGATCACTTTTGTGTCCACGAACCTCCTAATAAGACAGCTACAATTCTATGCAGAGACAAAATGCATCGAGTTACTTGTTCAGCTTTAATAAGGAAATAATAGTAGTTAGCATTTACGTAGAGTTTTGCCAAGCACTTCTCATACATATCTCATTGGATCCTCACAACCACTCTGGGAGGTAGGTGCTATGGTTCTCTCCATTTTTCAGATGAAGAATCTAAGGGGTGGGGAAATTAAATGAGTTGCTGAAGGCCACACTCTTCCTTTCCCATTGAACTGTACAACCCCATTGACCTTGGATCTCCTCCTGTAATTGGGGATCCTTTCTTTTGCTGATGGATTGGAGGTTGGAGAAGGTAACTGTGAGATCTGCCCCATTGAAGAAGGGGATCATGCCAATGATCCCATCATTTTCTCATATGGCTGCAGTCCTTAGGCTTCCTCTTGCCCCATATTCTTTCTCTGTGATGTGAGATTGTGAGCTCCTTGAAGGCATGCCTTGTTTTTTGTTGTTTCTTTATATCCCAAGCTGTTAGTTCAGAGCAGGTGTTGATTAAAAGTTAATTGACTGACATGCACAAGCTAGTAAATATCTGAGGCAGGATTTGAAATCAGGTTGTCATGACTCCACTGCAACTAATAAAATCCATGTAATTGTCTCAAGCAAACTGTTATGAGGGCAAAATTAATTTTGGATATTTCTATTTGCTGACATAAATTTTCTGCCTTTTCCTGCTCCCAAAAGCTAACTGTTCTTCTATTTTCTATCCTCTCTTTTCTATATTTATTACAGAGGGAGCCACAGCTAAATTAAAGGGATTCCTTATCCATATCCCTATGTAAGAGAGTGGAAAGTAGATAAAGACTTTGGCCTTTTAGTTCTGGTTCTATCTTTTACCATCTGGATTGCCTTAAACAAACCACTTTACTACTCTGAGCCTCATTTCCCTCATCTGTAAAAATCATGGGTTTGGATTAAGAGATCTGGGTCGATTCTAACTCTTTCTTTTTTTAAGTGTATACAATATATTAGGGTTATTTTTTCTCAGCATTAGACTTATTCAGTTGTCCAAAGTATTCTCATTATTTTTAAGTTCAGGTATTGTTAAAAAAGTAAAAACCAAAGATGAAAGAAAATCTTAAAGACCAGAAACCACCCAATTACATACAATTAGGTATATGAACAGTAGTAGATGGCAAGTCAAAACCTGTTTTCCTCCCCCAACTGTGTTTCCTCCCCCAACAACTTCTCCAATTTGACTTTAAGTGATGCCATTTTTCAGAGAAAGTTCGGGGCAAGGAACTCAATGACTGAGATAATTCATTATTTTTTAGTTGGGTCAGCAAGTGTTTCTGAGGTACATGGTCAGATTGCAACCAAAAGAAATATTCCTCCCACCTCTGGAGATCTAGATACTTGCCTTTTTTAGGTACAGTTTCAGAAATCTATGGCAACAGTATCATAAAGAAGCCCAGGAGCTTTGGTAGCCTTTTGAGACATTGATTGTTGAATCTCAGGCTTGGAAGGGATGTGGACAGGAAAACTCTTAAGAACAGACCTGACAAGGAGTCATCAGTCCCCCAATCTCTACTGGGAAACCTGTCAGGAATATAGGAATAGGGGTATCACTCTGTCCTGAGGCAACCTGAGCTAATTTTATAATAAGCCAGCATCTACCACTTTAATAAGATCATCAATTTACTTTTCATTCATTTGTTTCAAGAATGGGCAAGTAGTACACATCAGTGGGGCAAGTAGTCTATGTTAATGGGGAAAAAAAGTCAATGAATCCACTAAGCATCTACTGCACCCAATTTGTGTCAGGTCCTCTACTGTCTGGGGCGGGCATTAAGAACAAATTAGCACAAGATTATATTCTACTGGGAGATATTCTCTGTGCACAGATAAATCAATACCTGTTGAACAATTACAGATTGACAGTAAAACTTTGAATTTTGCTGAAGAGGAAAAATGTGGTTGTAATTTACTATAGTACTTGCTTAAATCTAAAGAGATTGTATTTGTAAAGCACTCAGCATAGTGCCCGCTACCCAGTAGTTACTGATAAATGCTTATTATCTTCCCTTCCCCCCAATGATAGCAATCCAAAATATTGGAGATTTAAAAGCAGGTCAGCCCCAGAGAGAAGTACTCCTACTAAGTCCATGCTTCGGAGAAAGAACACTTGTGCACAGGCAGGGACTGAGGGGAATATTCCTCTACTTGCTTTTACTGAGGCTGCATTGGAATACCAATTACTAATAGAAACTGCTGTTCAGTTTTTGTCCTCACACATCTTAACTTCCAACAACTTCAGCCCTGTATGAAAGATTCCCTTTCCATAATTCAGAGATCAATGCCCAACTTGAGGATGCCTGTCTATCCTCCCAGAGATGTGATCTGAAACTTTTGGTACCTTCATACATGGATTTCCTGGATGAACCTGACTCATCAAGGAGGACAGAGCTAGCCCTATATCTCCACTAAGAAACTGAGGTTCCAACAGTGAAGGATTTAACTGACCGCTCCTGCCGTGGTCTGCCCTTGGGGAATTTTAGTCAATTAATTTCCAAAATTACAATCCTAAAATTCACTGTCTTCCAGTCTTTACCATTTCATTAGAACATATGTTATTCATTGTACTATAGTGGTTAGACACACACACACACACACACACACACACACACACACACATACATCTTTCCTTCTGCCCACTACCCCTTATTCAAAGTGACTTTGCTGCTGGAAAAATGCAGCCCAGAATTCTAAGTGGTGTGTGGGTGACTTCTTCAGGCACACAGCTTGTTAATATAGAAAGGGGGTTGCGCATATTTTGTGCCTCCCACATGACTGAGAACTGCTCTCCTGAAGCCAATATTGTACAGCATACAGTTAAAGGGCTCCATTTCCATGGCATGTGGTATGTGTGTGTGTGTGTGTGTGTGTGTGTGTGTGAGGGGGGAGCTATGTGTGTGAATGTGTTTGTTTGGAGCAGGGCCCATTTAATACCAAAAGAACCAACTAATATGCATCAGCAAACACCTACCACTCATTATGTGAACCAAGAAGCGACTGACAGAATTCCTAAATCTTCATTTTATTGAGTTGCTGCTGAGAACAAGATACTAGTGCAACAAACATTCACTCAATATATAGGATAGATTGGTCATTGTTCTAAGGTACAAGGCTGAAAAAGAAACGAAAAATGATAATTCTTCCAGACCTCAAAGATTTGACATTCTACTGGTGTGTAGAGCAGTACGAAAGATATACAGAGAAAATGTGACTGCCCAAGGGGATAGCCACCTGGTACCCGGTTTCGGCTTCATAGTTTGAGATTTTTTTTGATAGGCAAAGAGAAAGAAAGTACTTCAATCTGGGCAAAACAAAACAAAGAAAAATGTCTGCAGAGACAAGGAGAGTCTCTGCAGTTCCTAAAACCTTAGAGAGGCAGATACCTGAAGAAATTTGCATCATGTACCATCCCCCGAGGAGCATCTTCCCCAACTCCCACTCACATTTGGTTGTCTGGGTTTACAGAGAACAGCTGACTACTCTTTCTTATAATTTTTTGAGTTTACTATAATGAGAATGAGTGTTTCTGGTTCAGTTGCTCATGAGCCCCCACCAGTATGTTTCCAGTTTATTATCAGTCAATAGATAATCACTGTTTAGCAAATATATTTACTAAAGTGGTGTAGCAGAAACAACTGTTACAAAATATTTCCTCACAAAGGTCTGGAAAACATACAGTCCAGAGAAAGAATAAATTCAGAAAATTGTCATAATAAGGCACATGTATGAAAAGAATAAATTCAGAAAATTGTCATAATAAGGCACATGTATGAAAAACACATGTAACAAAGTGTAAAACCACAGCTTTTGCTTGCCAGAAGTCCATCTTCAGTCCATAGATAACATTCCTCTAAATTACCAGGGATCTCATTCCTTGAAGCTGTCATAAACTTTGGGTCACCAGGCTGCAGACATTCCCTAAGTTCAGGCTGCTACTGTTGGTGTAGAAAGATCAGAGAGAAGGACAATCTTTCTCTACCCTTTTCAAGAGCTTGACTCATACCCTGAAGCTATTATCCTGGACTGAAATTGTAGTCCTACTTCTATAGAGTACTTCACTACTTCACTGAGAGTCCCACACTGGCTTATTGTTTAATACAAGGACACATAGGGTACTACTTATTCTCTTCAACCAATTATAATACTTTTGTTTTTGTATTTATTTACCTACTTTCATCCAGTGATCTAAAGCCCCTGTGGTCTTTTCAAATTGATTAGAAACTTATTTATATTCAATTTAATTTTGATTAATTGATCCAATTAAGATATGTGTCTTTCTGTGATAGATTAGAGTGGTAGCATGGACCTCAACTTTTACACAATTAAGATGCAAAGCAATATGTGATGTAGGCAAAGTAAAATATTTTAAGGAGATATGAGGAGAGAGAACTCCTGACTGAGTAGATATAGGAAGGCTTCCCAGAAGAGATACCCTCTGAGGTGAGCCTTGAGACAATAAAACCAATCTGATATAGCTGAGCAAAGAATTAATAGAAAACATACTCGATTCTCCTCTTCCCCCATTTATAACATGTCTCTGACTCCTGAGACCTTTACTTTGTATAATTATTTATGAAATCTCAAAGATTTCAGCCATTCAAAGGTTATGGTGAGAAGGTAAGTGGCTACACCCACCCCATGTTCAGCCTATCATGTTCACATGATATATTTAAGGTCAAGCTACCTTCGAAATGTTCTAGTCCCAAATCCTGTTTCAGAGATGGAATACAGAGATAAAGTGACATTTACCATCACAAAGACAGGAAGTAGATCACTCATGCAGGCTAAGCTAATCTTCAAATGAGGTCAGAACTTAGGCAGAAAAGTTGACAGCATAAATAAATAAGAAGAAAAAATGAAGAAATTACCCGTCAAGTATATGGATGGGGAAGAGTTCAAGATCTAACAAAACATGGAGAAGGTCACAGAAGTTGAACAGGATAATTTTCATTACATACAATATAAAATGTTTTATAAAAAGTCCCAATATAACTAAAATTGAAATAAAAGCAAGTAACTAGGAAAATTTTTGAAGCAAGTTTCTCAATAAAGTGGTATTTTTTCAAGAAATAGAGGAAATAGATCCAAATCTATAAGATTAGGATCATCTAAATTAATAAATGGTCAAAGGATATATGAATAGGCAGTTTTCAAAGGAAGAGCCCCAAGTTCTTATTAGTAATGTGATATGCTCTGAATTACTAATAATTAGATAAATACATATAAAAAACACTCAGTGGTTCTACCTCCCACTTATCAGATTGGGAATGTGGACCAAAAAATGGAAAATGATAAATTCTGGAGGGTTGTGGGAAAATGAATATAACAAAAAACTATTATTAGGGATGTGAGCTGGAGCTATACTCACAAAGGTCCTAATCTGTGTATACTTTTTGACCCAGTAACGATTCTCCTATACCTATACTCAAAAGAGATTAAAAAAAGGCCCATAGGTACACACCTATTTATAGAAACTCCTTTTGTGGTAGCATAAAATTGAAAACATGGTGTGTGTGTGTGTGTGTGTGTGTGTGTGTGCATGTGTGTGCATGCGTGTGTACCTTCAATTTTGGAATATCTGAAGAAATAAGGTATATTTTTAATGTAATGATGAGTTCTTGTTCTGTAAGAAATTATAAAAATGATGATTTCAGAAAAAAATTAGCAACTTTGGAAGATTTGTCTTAATTGATGCAGAGTGAAGTCACTAGTCAGGAAAACAATTTATATAGTCATCATATAACCAAGAAAAGCAGATTTAAAGGAACTCTGATCATCTCTAAGTCTACCAACAATTACAGATAACCAATGAAGAACCTGATCATGTATCTCTTGGTAGAGAGGTGATTGAAAAGGACAGATATTGGAACTGAGATTTATTTTTTATGGTCAACGCTATATCTCTTTTTGCTTAACTAAGAGTAATTCTTGAAAAGTTTCTGCTTAAATTTTCTTCTCCACCCTCCTCCCCAAACACAGCAGGGTAAGGGGGTAGGGTGGAGAGAGAGAAAATAGATTTCCATTAAAGGAAATAAACATAACATGAAAATACTCCAACCTTTAATACTATTAATTTTAAAAAAAGTAATTTAACACCTTCTACTTAGCAGATACTGCAGAAGTGAATGGGCAAGAAAAAAAAAACCAGAAATCATTTGCCACTGTCAAGAAGCTTTTATTGTAGGTCCCAGTCATGGCCCACGGCCATGTCACACCAGCACAAATCCTTGGCAATCAGCTCCACAATGATTGTGAAAGCCTCAGAGTTTTCTGTCCTTAGACCACTACATTACTGAGTACATGGCATGACTACATGACACAGTAGGTGGTGTCACAGATCACAGAGTGATGGGACGGGAGGAGAAAGGACCTGAGTTCAAATACAGACTCAGGCATTTACCAGCTCTACAACGCTATATAAGTTACCTGGTCTCTGGCTGCCTCAGTTTATTCTTTAAAAAAGGAAATAATTATAGAATATACTTTCCAGGGCTTTTGTGAGGGTCAAAAGAGGTAACAATTACAAATGCTTATCGTAGTACCTGACACATAGTAGGCACTTAATAATTGCTTATTCTTTGTTTCTTCTTGCTTTTAACGTTTTGATCTCCCAGTCCACAAAGGCATTGGGGAAACTACTAAAATAATTAGCGTGCTCATTCTAACACTCTGCCTTGGTTTCCCATGTCAAAAAGGTGAAGCAGTACCAGGATTGCTTCTTTCTTAGTAACATGCTTCACCATGGCAGACTCAGCAAAGAGGAAGACATTCACCATGGTTCTAAAAATCCTGAATCAGGTCTTGGGATCTCTTATAGCTTTTTTTTTAAGTTGTTTTCCTTGGTTTTTACTCTGACGTGATTTGGTTTCCCTTTCCCAATTGAAGAGTTGTTTTCAGCCTCACTGGGCTGGCAGTATTTCCAGACAGTGGGATCTTCCGCCTTCTTGTAGCAAATCATAAGGGAGGGTGCTAAGGAGAGGAAAGGTAATGACCACATTGCATGCCATTCAGGCACATGACATAACGATAATCTTTCTTGACCAGATTGGGGCTCTGTGTTAAATATTAATTTGCATTGATTTACTTAACATTATCTTCAGACCTCCTTGCCGGCTCCCACTCAATGTCCAAATGGATTCCTCAAAGTGGGTATACAATGTAAATAGAATTCAGGAAAACAGTAATACACTTATTCCTCAAAGTGAGTGATGTAAAATGTTGAAGCAAGTGACAGGGTGAGTGGACATGACTACTTTAAATCAGGGAGACCCTTGGGGATTCACACATCTGAATGGATAGGAGTCAATAAAATCCACCTGCCTAAACCTGGTCATCATCATGACCCTCACAATGAGAGCTAGGATTTTGAACAAGGGTGGGCAGGGAGAAGAGATCAAATGACAGTGCAAGATACTGGAAGGTGTTGAAGGTGCTAAGCATGTACAGTAAAACAAATATACAAAGGAAGCTGTCCGCCCTCCCATCAAATCACTGTAAGGCAAGTTTTTATGTGAAGCAAGGAGTCATCTTTGGTCACAGAGTTCGGTCAATTGATTTTCTGGAGCACCCCTCCAAAGAATGTGAGTGAGGATATTTGAACTGTAAGTGATTCACTATGCCCTTGGCTCAGTGATCTCAGTGATGTAGCTGGCTTCTCCCAGCATGCACTTCCCGGACCATCCATGACCGCCTACCGTGGCCACATTCTCAAGTGATTCCAATGGTAATGTTAATGCACACACTGGGCCAACAGCCAGGGCATTCTGAGAATCTTCTGCCTACCTCACTGCCTATCTTACCTCATCCCAGAAGAAACAGAAGAGGCCTGCATTGGGCTGAAAGGCCTCTCTTCCTTTTCTCATGAAAGACCAAGGCTAAAGAATTCCTCATGAATCTCTCCTCTGTACCCAGCTAAGCCAGTCCTCAGAGAGTTGGCCCCGTCTGTTCCCAGCACCTGTGAGAATGTTGATGGTCACTTAACATCAGAAAGAAGAGTTTTCTTTGCCCTTATTGGAGATGCCAGCAATCATTACCCCCGCTATAGCACTGCCAAGTGCAGTGAAATTTATTATTAATGCTTAACTTCCCCAAAAGAAACTGCTATGATACAGGGAGTACAAAATATTCTGTCTCAATTTTACAGATGAGGAAACGGGTATAGAAACATTAAGTGATTTATTTGAGATCTCAATGTGAATAGAAAGATTAAGCTATTTTATCTGATTCCAGTAACTCCTTTATTTTCATTAAAACTTATTTTATAGGAAATAGTATCTATTTATGATTATATGTCAACATATGTGTAAGTGTACGTATATACACACATATGTATTTATGTGTATGTATGTATACAGACATACACATATATACCCAGAATTTTCTCTGCTACTTTTCCATGCACTCAAAGGTATTATTTTTTGGGGGAGGGGGAAGAACTTTTTAATTTCTTTCAAGTGAACAACTAACAAGTGATGGGAGACTAAATGTCTGATAGTATGTTTCTCTTTCCCAAAGCCTTCTACTGCCCAGTAGAGATTAGAGAAAGGGCAGACATCATAGGACTCGCTTTAAAATCTAGTCATGCATATGTTTGCCCAATCATGATTTTGGTAATGACATGCATGCATTTGGAGGCTCATTTAGAAGTGCTGATGGCATTTCTTCTCTTGCCTTTCTCCTTGAGCAAGTAGATTTCAGTTCAGCTTTTTTTTCCAAATGTACAATCAGACCACAGCATCAAAAACAGAAATTATATATATGTATATATGTACACATATGTATATATACACATATATACATATGCACATACATACATATACATAAACACACACATATATAGATATAAATTAAACTAGGTTTCCTTTTTGCATAAACTGTGTGGGAGAGGGCACAGCTCAGAAGCATTAATCAGGTCACATTTTTGGACGAATGTTTTTCCTAAGCAATGGAAGCTTCTAAGGGGTAATACCAAAAAGTTCTTAATAGCTAAGCTATTTCTGCAATTGTGGTGGAGAGAAACTAATGTATTGGCTTTTAATGTTCAGAAAATCTGCCAAACCTTAATAGCCAAGAAAGGTAGAATTGCTAATAGATTCTTTAGGAGACATTAGTCATGCTGAACCAGAGGTCAGGGCACATCTGTTCTGAGTGGCACTGGTTATGGAGGAGAGGGTCACAGCAAGAAGAGTGGAATGGCTAAGAGCCTTAAGTCACTGTGATACAGGAATAGGTTGAAGAAACTAGGGATGTTCATCCTGGAGAGAAGATGTGGGGAAGGGGACATGGATGGTGACAGTGATATTCAAGCATTTCAAGATT
Organism: Potorous gilbertii; assembly: GCA_028658325.1. Lineage (NCBI taxonomy): Eukaryota > Metazoa > Chordata > Mammalia > Diprotodontia > Potoroidae > Potorous > Potorous gilbertii. The sequence goes on along the minus strand of CM053771.1, from coordinate 553,091,558 downwards.
TTAATGTAGAAGAAGAATTATACTTATCCTGTTTAGAATCAGAAGGAGAAACACAAGCTGTGGGTGGAAGTTACCTAGAGAAATATTTAGGACAGATGAAAGAAAGAAAGTTCCTGACAATTAAAGCTGTCCTAGAGTGCCATGGGTCACTTCTGGGGGGAGTGCTTTCCCCTTACTGGGTTTCTTCAAGCAAGGACTGGATTCTCTCTTTTTTGGGGATGTTTATAGGGATTATTATTTCAGTTCAGTTGCAGGATCTGAGACCCCTTATAAAACCAAGTTGGTAAACACCATAGATGTTGCTTTTTTATTATGTCTACCTTCTTTGGACCGTCTGTTCTTCAATAGGACATGTAATAATTTTGCCTGTCTTTTCTTGATGTTTAGTATTTCATTCTAGTGGGTGCAATGGATAGAGTGCTGGGCTTGGATGCAGGATGACCTGAGTTCAAATTCAACCTCAGAAACTTATTAGCAAGTCATTTTATTTGCCTCAGTTTCCTCACCTGTAACATAAGCTGGAAAAGGAAATGGCAAATCACTTCCATATCTCTGCCAAGAAAATCCCAAATGTACTCATGAAGAGTCAGACATGATGAAACAACTGAAAACAAAACCAACAACCATAAAGCAATCTGAGATAAACAACCAGGGAAAGCAATAGTCTTCTCAATTTCTGTCTAATGGTAGATCACCATTTTTTTTCTTTATTTCTGACTCGTATTGGATAATGCTACGCAGCAATTTAGAATCTAATTGTAGGACAATCATGATTTTCTCTTCTGTTCTCTTTGAAATTTAAAATGGATTTCTCTCTTCATTCAACCTTCCTTATCTATGTTACTTTCTTCCACTCTTTAAACTCCAAGTACATGCTAGGATCCCTTCCTAGCCCTTTGGATGATTTTACTTCTTTATTTTCATATTTAAACCTTATCTTTTTTAGGCATCAATTGATTTTGAAAAACTAGAGAGTGATGAATCTGACTTTCCTCACCTTCTTAACAACAGTAGCAATCTGTGTTCTGAACACAGAAAAGTCTCTTGGCCATGTTAGAAATACGTATGTTGAGGCAAATAGCTTCAGAAATCTTCTGGCTTTACTTGTTGCTTCACTGTCTTCTCCCGAACTTGGAACTGCTTGTGGGTAATTTCAATTCACCTCCTTAGAACCTTGTTAACTCTCTGAGAATATTTTATCAGCTTTTAATTGTTTGACCTCAAACCTATCTCCCTTTCTTTGCTATCATTAAAATTTTACATAGAAAAAATGATCTTGTGTCAAATTGATTCCTGAATATCCTCTTCCATGTTCCACCTACAAAAGGCTTTCCTGGTAACAAAGATTAAAGCAACAACTACCAAATCCAACCAAAAAGTTGGCCTAATGTATGACATCTGAACCATTTCACAACCTTTATCTGTACCTCGTGATGTGAAGGATAGCTGTCCATTCCTTGAACTTGACAAGACACAAGTTTCAACTTTGCCTTAGAATTCCTGTCACTTTCTTTTTGAAGATATTATGCATGTGTCCTTTATTATCTATCAGTCCATTGATCATCTCATGTTTTTTTTTGCCTTATCAATTTCTTTTACTTATTTTTTCTTACTTGGTTTACCTTGGGGTGTATGGGGTATTCAAAGAAAACTAGCACCTCTACTATGAAGGCTGCCAAGTCCTTTCCAGGGATGCTTATCCACCTTTGATGTCCACCTGATCCACTCAACTCTCACCTGTGGCTCCAAGAAGTGTTACTATGCCCAGTGCTGCACCCTGGTAAAACTTCTTTGAAGATCTGCTAAAAGGGGTTGAGGGGAAACAAGGAGTTGAGGGTGGGATATCTACCTCACGCACATGAAAATTTTCCCTGGTAAACTGAGTAGGTGAGGACAACTTGTTCCAAAGGCCATGAGGGCAGCAGAACCAGGAACTATGGAACATTTAGGGCTTGATTAGACATCAAAGAGGCCAAGGTCATCACCAGCTTTCTTGACTTTTGTTTTGCTACTGGACATTGATGACTCTTGAAGAGAAAGTGAGGCTGACAATTTTGCACAACTCTGCCTCACTTAAATCCAATTTATGGACTCCAATTTATGAGACAAAAGACATCACTCATATCATTTTGCCATTTTAACCTACCTCAAAGTCCTGTATTGATAGACAAGTGATGAAGCATCAGGTCCATATACACTGGGAGCGATAGCCACAATGCTGCCCATGGGTGACCCAAGTCATAGGGTCATCTTCTCACTGAGCTGACACAGCAGTGGAATTTGGCAGCCTTCTTGGTGTATTGTACACTATGGATAAGTTCACTTACCTTGGCAGTAAATGAGATTGATGCATCCATTGACAGAGCTAGCTCAGTATTTGGTAGGATCCGAAGGAAAGTGTGGGAAGGAAGAGGTATTGGACTACCTAGCAAACTGAAGGGTCTATAAGGTTGTAGTGCTGAACTCCTTGTTGTATGCAAGTGAAACATGGAGTATATACCAGCACCATGCCAGGAAACTGAATCACTTGCATCTAACTCTTCTTAGAAAGATTCTGAAGGCCACTTGGAAAGATAAGGTACTGAATACTGAGGTGCTTTCTCCAGCTGCAGGGCCAAGCATTCAAAGTCTACTGCAGAGAGCACAACTCTGATGGGCTGGCCATGTTGTTTAGATGCCAAATGTATGCTTGCCTAAAACATTATTTTATGGAGAACTTACACAAGGTAAACAATCACATAGAGGTTGGAAGAAGAGATACAAGGACATGCTCAAAGTCTCTATGAAGAATTTCAGAATCGATTGAGAGACATAGGAAACAGTGGCACAGGACAGCGGCACCCAGCATAGTGTGCCCACATCAAAGAAGGCGTTGTGCTCTCTGAACAAAGCAGAGTTTTAGAGCACCTCAGAGGAAAGGTGAGATGCACAAATTTGGAGGCTACCCCATTTCAAAAGTTCAAGGGCACTGTTTGTGTCTGAGCTGTGCTAGAACTTTCCAAACTTGTACCAGTCTGATTCACTTCAGTTGGACACACTGTACCTTGATGCCAACAGAGTGTCATCATTTGGATCTTATTTGAGAAAGAAGGACAACAACCAACCAACCAAACTGTTACATAAATATATATTTACATATATATTATATATACATATATGTATGTGTGTGGGTGTGTCGCACAAACTGTCACTGGATGGCATGGCAGTCTGATCCACTCCTTCCAAATGAGAGTCCTGTGAGAGCCTGCACAGGACCAGAGAGCTCACTCCCCCATTCCCTTCAGGGCAGTGGAGATTCAGAGCAATGGACTTCCTTTGAGTGACCTTTCTTTCCTTTTTCATGCAATTTAATTTGTAATTGTTATTCATTTCATTTATGTCCTATTCTTTGTGACAGTATTTGAAATTTTCTTGGCAAAGACACTGAAGTAGTTTGCCATTTTCTTCATCTCATTTTACAGATGAGGAAATAAAGGCAAACGGGACTAAGTAAGTTTCCCAGGGTCAGAGAGATAGTAAACTTCAGTGGTCGGATTTGAACTCCAAGCCTGGCATGCTATCCACTGGGACACCTAGCTGTCCTGTTAATAGGAATAAAGATAAGATTAAGGCTAAGAACAGCAAATGAGAGGAAGAAGGAGGAGGAGGATGATGAAGACAAGGACTTAGTTGTTCAAAAATATAGAAATCAAAGGCACACCCATCAATTGGGAAAACAGACAGATAAAGAAGCTGTGGTATATGACCATGATGAAATATTATCATGCTATAAGAAATGACAAACAGGATGATTTCAGGAAAACCTGGAGAAGTTTACATGGACTGATGCAAAATGAAGTGAGAAAAACCAGGAGAATATTTTACACAGTAACAGCAATATTGTATAACAAAGAAGTATGTATGATTTAGAAGTTATCGGCAAGATAACGACCCAAAACCACCCCAAAGGGCTAAGCATCGAGCATACTATCTTCCTTCAGGGAAAGAACCGATATTATCTGAATACAGACTGAAGGACACTGTTTTCACTTTCTTTAATTCATTCATCCTTTTATTCAAGTCTTCTTATACAAAATGACTACTGTGGAAATGTTTTACATGGTTGCATAGGAGTAACCTATCTCGGGGAGGCGAGACAGGAAGGAGAAATGGGTAGGATGTGGAACTCAAATCTTTAAAAATTCAAATGTTAAAATTGCTTTTGATATGTAATTGGAGAAAATAACACAATAATGGTGATGATAGCAACAGTAACTCTCCTGGTTTGAACTCAGGTCTTCCTGACTCTGAGACAGCTAAGTTGCATAGTAGATATAGAATGTAGGGCTTGGAACCAGGAAGACCTCAGAAATTTATTAGCTACCTTGGCTGCCTTGGTTTCTGCATCTATAAAATGAGTAGGAAAAGGCAATGATAAACCACACAATTATCTTTACCAAGAAAAATCCAGATGAAGTCATGAAGAGTCAGTCATGACTAAAACAACTGAACCCCAACTTTCTGACTACTGGCCCAGCGCTGCCTCCTCTGTGCCACATAGATACCCTTGTTTTTAAATTACAAGTGTCTGATTTATTTTTTCCCAGATAGCATTAGAAATTTGTCATTAGAAATGACAAAGTGGCAAGTCAAGGAGGGGAGTTGTGCAATAATAGCAGAAAGGTTAAATAATTCTATTTTTAGGAAAGAATCCCAATTGCCCTTTGAAGATGAGTTTGAGGATTCTTGTTTCTGAGAAAAAACCTTGTCAAGGACCTTCTAATGGTTGTTCAGGTGCAGAAAGAGGTGTACTAGGCATGAAAAACAAGACACTTCCATTGATCGGCAGATTGTTTGGGGATGAAAAACCTTTGATGGAGGACTGATGTCGAATTCTGTAAAATGCTGTCAGGTGTTTCGTTTGCAGAATTTGAATCAAGTTTCTGTTGGCTTCTACTAGGAAGAAGAGATTCTTGGATAAGTTACCCAATTAAAACTCTCTATTCTTTGAGCCATGTAATCTGTATCTGCATTCCATTCTGGATGGAACCATTCTTTTTTCTGTTCTTGAGAAGCTCCATTCTGTTTTAATGTGTTCACTAGAGGATCAGCATGGTTGAGAAGCATCTGGTTGTTCATACTTCATCCTCCTCAAGGATCAGTGAACATCAAGATATGATGTCTTGCTATGGTTGTCTTCATAATCAACTATAATGTCATTTGCTTGGCACATAAAGCCCTCAGAACCAGATTAAACCTATTATTTTCATCTTCTTATCTATTTCTCCCCTTCTCACATTCTGATCCAATCAGCCACTTTCTTTTCATTCCTTATATTTATCGGGAGGTAGACTCTGTAGCGAGGCAATCCCACAGTAAAGAGAAGGTACCAAGATAAAGAAAGAGGGGATCTATATCAGCATGACAGTAAATAGGTTGTATTCAGGGACATTATGTATGAGGCCATTCCTGGGTGGTGAGAAGACAATGGTAGGTATCTGCACCACACTCCAGTCTAGCCAGATGTTCTATAGGAACAGAAAAAAGAAGGCCTAGTGTCATGATATGATCCATAGTCACATGGATGGTCATGTAAGTTTTCTCACGGACAATTATATAACAGCTGTTTGTCTGAGAAATATGCTGAAGTCATAATTTCCCACTCTTCTCTGCACTGTACAATATGACCCTCTATTTATCATATCCACACCCTTTTATGGTCTGTCCCCTACAAAGCCCCACAAAATACCTACTTTGGTTCCAAGCTGAACTCAAGGGCCACCATCCACAGGACCTTTCCTAGGGATGGAGGTTCTTTACAGTGTAAGTGCCTTGAGGACAAGAAGTCCCCTTTTCCCCATTCCTCAATATCCCTTCTCTTCTTCCCACTTTGGGGAATGTGCCTTCTCCAGGGTTTGCAGGTGCTGACTGAAACGGGTCACGTTTTTGCCTCTTCTTCCTCCCCCCAATCCCTTAAAGTAGCCATTTTTCCAGATCTCTTCTCATTTCTTTTAGTTTTCTTTCATATCACTCCTTGGGGACTTTTCCTATTCCCACAGGTTCCACATTCACTTCTATTCATATGTGAACAGCTGCAATGTCTCCCATCTATTCCTTTCTCTCTGCTGCCATAACTCAGGTCTCTTTCAATTAATTACAATTAATCTCTCTGACTACTGCAGTCCATCTTCCACAATCTGCCAAAGTGATTTTTCTGAAGCGCAGGTCTAAACACCCATATCACTCACCTTTTCAATAAACTCTAGTGGCTCCCTATTATCCTTAAGAAAGAAAGTAAAATTGTACCAAAAATTTAAGGCATTTTGCAGCAACTAGTTTGCCTTTTAATTACTGGGGATGGGAGTTGTTGATTGTGTGATTTAACCTCTCTGAGCCTCAGTTTCTGCTGTCATAGCATGTGGATAACCATAGCTGTAGTACTGACTTCATACCATTATGTTTTTCTATGAGTCTGTGAGTGAGTGTGTATGTGTATGTATATGTGTCTAAAGGAGGAATTAAATGACATGGTTTATGTAAAACACTCAGTAAATTTATTGTTCTATACATTTGTGATCTAGTCTGTTTTGTCCCAAGTAAGCTGATGTTTTCATTCTCTGAGCTCCTATATCTAGACCTTGGTATGAAGCATATCACATGAGATCAGGTATTCAAGACACTTGTGTTCACGACTTTTTTTCCACACTGGATTGTAAACTTGAGGGGCAACATGACACCAAGAATAGATAACCAGTCTTTGGATCAGGAAACTTAGGATTCTGTCCTTCTCCTGGCCTATATTACTCTGGGGATAGGGGCGAATCATGCAACATCTTTGGTTCAGAAAGCGCTCTGAGGTTATCAATCAGACCTAACATTGAGTAGTAGAAGAGGCTTCCACACTATGGAGTGTTGCAGTTCCTATACAAGAGAAAACAGCCTCCAGAACGCCCCCAAAATGAGCTGAGTTAGAAGGATGTATGGAAAGGACCACCAATGTCAGCCTTCAAATGCAAGGTCGAGGTCCCAGTCATGGCTCCTGTTAACATACCCTGCATCATAGGATGATTTAGAGACCAAAATCAAGACATCAGCATCCTATATAATCTAGGTCCAATGTGGAATCAGAAAGAAGATTGTGCACTGAGAACCCCACTTAACTCATGATAGATGTAGTGTAGTAGATAAAACCTCATGTGGTCAAGAAGAAAAACCTACCTAAGACATTTAATAGCTGCCTGAATTTGGACAATTCTCTTGACATATCTGTGTCTCAGATTCCTGATCCGTAAATGAGGAGGTTGAATTATAGGACACTTCAGGATCACTTCAGCTATAAATCCATTATGCTGTGATTCCATAGAATTCTATCAGCTACAGAGGATATTTATACTCCCCCCCCTCCATGGAATGCCACCCACCCTATATCCTTCCTTGAAAAACTTCTTGCCCATAGGTCCATGGCATAATCCAGGGACAAGCTTTCTTGTAATTAGCAAACGACGTTTCCACATCTAGCAACATGTATCTCAAAACTAACATATTCCTTAGCTATGTTACCAAGACAACACCAGCTGCTTTGACTAGCAGGGGGTTGGGGAAGAGAGCTAAGATGGTCTGTAGGTTGGGGAAGAGTGGTTGGTACCAGACAGGGATGACAACAAGCAGTGTATCAACTCTCACAGCCTAATGAGATGTCAGAGAACCTACAAATGAAGTTGGACACTAAATGACCATTGAAGTCTAAATTGTCAAAATCTTTGGTTCTTTCATCTCCCATTTTATGTAAGACCTTATACAAATGTATTTTACACAACAAACACACATATACATCCATTTTAAAAAAATTTATTTTTAATTTATGGAACAAAATAAGCATTTTGATAACATGATATGATAAAAAATGATGCACATGAAACTCCAAATCTAGTATGCACAGCTTGCTCTTTAAAATTTACACAAAAAAAATAAAATAAAATTTACAGCAAAATTATCATGCAAATTTCTTTTTCTCTTTTCTCCCTCATTCATTGTAGATAGTTACCATTAAATACAAATAGGCACACACACATAAACATACATAAACATATGTGTAAAATTATTCTACACATGGATGTATTGGTTCCTTCTCTGGATGCAGATAGTGTCTTTCTTCAGATGTTCTTTACAGTCAATTTGGGTATTTATAATAGTCAAAATAATGTGTTCACTCAACATCCTTCTTAAAATAACTGTATACAATGTTTTCTTCGTTCTGATCATTTCACTCTTCCTTATTTTGTGCAATTCTTTCCTTTCTCTTCCGAAATCATTGAGTTCCTCATTTCTTATAGCAAAGTAGTATTTCATCACAACAATACACCACAACTTGTTCAGTGCTTCCTCAATTGATGGGCTTCCCTGAAATTTCCAGGTGTTTGACACTACCAAGGGAGTTGCTACAAATATTTTAGAACATATAGGTTCTTTTCCTTTTTCACTAATCATCTTTGGAAATAGGCCTATTCATGGCATTACTCGGTCAAAGTGTGTAGTTGGTATCATAACTCATTGGACATTTTGTCAAAATTTTGGGAAGGTCTCAGCATTAAGTTTGCCAACAGAGCAAAGATCCTTAAAAAAAACATGAAAACCTTTAGTTATGTGGCAATTTGATGCTGGAGGACTGTAGCCAATGGATATTACTGATGATAATGTAAGTTACCACTTTACCCTAATTTCCTTAGAATAATATGTGGGGAAGATAGAAAATGAATCCTGTTAGTGAGAAAGGGTTAAGAGAAGGAAAAATAAGAGACTGGTTTTGGGGAAGGGAGCTTTTCCCTCATAGGGATCCCTCTACCCTACCCCCCTTATTTCTTTGTTAAGCCTACTCCCTGTTACTGTTTTATTTTACTTTATACCTACTCAGTTCACAGTCTGGGCAAGGATTTATAAATGTACTATTTCAATCCCTTCATTTTGCAGAAGGGGGAACTGATGAGAACAGTTTGGCCCAATTGTCAGGCAGTCTTCTGGAAACCCTCTGAAGGTAGCATGACATAGTTGCTCAAAAATAGACTTGGAGCCAGCATGACCTAGATTCAAATTTTTCTTCTAAAACTTCCTAGCTTTGTGATCCTGATAAAGTCCCCCAAAACCTCTGAGACTGGGTTTTCCCATCAATAAAATGGGTATAACTATTCTACTTAGACTTGGAATCATTTTGAGCATTGAGTGAGATTCCATAGTCTTGTACAAATATGCATTAAACATTCGTAATTTCTAGGCACTGGACTCTGTACTGGCATTACAAAGATAGGAGCAATCTCTGAGCTAAAGGAAGGCTCATTTGTTATTGGGGGAAAACAAATTTTACATAGACCAGCAGATAAAAACTAATTACTGAGGGAAGTACATGAGCAACTTGGTGTTTGGAAAAGGTTTTTTCCAAGGAGCTCTTTTTGAGGTGAGCATTTTTAATGTTAAGGGAATTTGAAGAACTTTCTTCCTCCTTAATAGGCCCGTGTGACTTTTGAGCTTTAGCTCAGTCCACAGTTTGAGTCATCTGGAGCCTGAATCACATGGCAGGATGGGGGGAATTTTCTGAAGGGATAGAGCAGGAGGAGAGAGTGAGGTGGAGCTGAGGGAGAGAGCAGGCAGAGTAGAGCAGAGCAGAGCAACTAGTGAGAGTGAGAGAGGGAGTTATTTTGCCCAAGGGAGCTTGTTTGTGGGGATGCCTGACAGAAAGAAGACTTGAGGATGGCTGTCCTACCTCTGTTGGTAATATGTACAAACTTCACTGTAACCATGGTGGAATTTGCTTTCTGGTATCTGATTACATATCTTGGTTTTATCTTTGAGGCTTCCTGTCCTCTCCTCTCCTGTCTTCTCCCCTCCTCTCTTCTCCTTTCTCTTTCTTCTCATGTCCTTTCCCAAAATCTTAAACCTACTGCACTCTGAAGCTGAGATGCCAATGCGCCCCTGCCTAAGGGCTCTTCTGGATCTTCCTAGCTTTAGAGTGATTATCAATAGTAACTGTTGCTGTTTCCCCTCCAGCCTGATGTCTTTCTTTTTCTTGGCCTCATTAAAGGGGCCATAAGGGCCCAAGGTCACCCAGTGCATCCTGGGTCACCTCCAGTCATCCTGATGAATATCTGGTCACTGAATTCAGATGGCTCTAGAGGAGAAATGAGACTGGTAACCTGAACAGCCCTTCCTCACTCAAAACAAAGTCAAGTGCAAGTAACGTGATCATTTCTCTGATGGCATTGTCATCTTCGGCAATGAAGGACGAACACAATCTTGTAATATTTTGCAAATTTACTCCAGAAATATGCACACATATCCACAGTGGCTGCTGAGGGTATCACATTGGTATTACAGCTTTGACAGAAGCCAGGGATACTTCAGACAAAGATGAGGAGGTCAGATATTCCAGGCACGTCCAAAGACAAGGAAGCAGGAAATAAGAGACACCATGAACCTGGAACAATAAGAAGTCTTATTTGGCTGCATTGTTAGAGTATGTGAGCAGTAATATGGGGTAAGTCTGAGAAGATGGGCCATAGCCAGATTGTGAAGGGTGTTAAAGGACAAACATGAGTTTGTAAATTATCCTGAAGACTGGAGGGAGTCTCTGAATAGAGATAATGTTAGTCAGGCAGTGTGCAAAGCTTGAAGAACTAGAAGATTCAGCTCTTCTAAGCTCATTTTCCCTCCGTTTCAATTTCACGTTGTGATTACAGCAGACCAATGCCAGCAATCACTGTTTGTTGTTGGTGTTGTTTTAATTCCGTCCTTGCCTCTACCTTGGAGGCCCCAGAGATCCAGAAGGGGGGCAGGAAGTTTGGGAGAAAAGAGCTCTTTTGCTAGTTTTTGGACCAAGACAGCATTAGGAATTGCTGCAAATGGGAGTGGGGGTGCTAAAGAAATGGGTTGTAAAGTAAGATGGGTGTTAGGAATAGCAGGTGTGAAGGAGCAGAGATTCAGTTAGAGGCAGCTTACCCCTAAGGCCTTCCCCACTGATGTTCAAAATCTTGTCACCGTCAGTGGACAGAGGGCTGTATTTCATAGAAATGTGTGAATTAAAGTTATGTTATGCCACTAAGTGTAGGAGGGCACTTTTGTGTTCCCCAGTTCCATTACCCTACTAACAGATTTACTTTTATATATATTTACTTCAGAATGTATAATCACAGATAAAGAGACTTACTCCCCAACAACTGAGGCACAGTCCTCTTTAGACTCTAGGGAAGGAAAGATGATCTTCATAGCTCATTCAAGGCCTACAGAATGTGGTCTCAGCTCCAAGTGTAAAAACCACTCCTGGGGTCAAAACTTCCTTGGCTCAGGATGACTAGTTCGATGGCTTGTACCATCTTACTTGTAATCATGGCTGCAGGACTGTTATGGCTAGAAATCCTGGGTCCCCTGGGTTTCACTTCCTATGCCTGAAACTGAGGAGGACAAAGAACAAAGAGTAGAAACAAACACCCCCATACCCAATTCTCAGTTGAGTAAAAGAGAGAATAAAGGAAAAGCAAAAGGACCCCCCCTTTCACCAGTTCAGATCTTGGCATTCAATGGGGATCTGCAATTGAAATGTATTAGGTAAGAGGTGCTGAGAAGAGTGCAGCAGAAAGATTCAAGGGACCAGGCAGCCAACCCACACCCATGTGAGAGAGGACAAAGAGGCCTCCGTTTTAGGGAATCTGGGCATGTTCCAAAAGGACACTTTCATGTGATCCAAACTGTGTATACCCAAGTGACGCTGGTTTACATATGTTTGCATAGGCAATTCTTTGCTATCCACTACTGAATAGATATTGGTTTTAGTTTGCCAATTTAGTTATTTTATTTTAAGAATATTTTCCTTTAAATGTAACATATCTTTTTAATTTTCTTTAAAAAATTAAGTCCCAAATTCTCTTTCTCTCTTCCTCCCCTGTCTCTTCCCTGAGATACAAGCAATCTGATATATATTATACAAGTACAATCATGTAAAACATAGACCCATATTAGTTACCTCGTAAAAGAAAACTAAAAAAAAGAAATAAAAAAGAAAAAAATAAAGGAAGGAAGGCAGAAAGGAAGAAAGTAAGAAAGAAAGAAAAAAAGACAAGAAAAAATACGCTTCAGTCTGTATTCAGATTCAGATTCTCTCATTCTCCCATTTCTTTCTCTCTTTTTCTTCTTGAGTCCTTTGATATTGTTTTAGCTCATTGTATTGCTGAGAATAGCTAAAGCATTCCCAGTTGTTCCTCATACAATATTGCTGATATCGTGTATGATGTCCTGGTTCTGCTTACTTCACTCCCTATTATTTCACGTAAGTCCAGATTTTTTTTTAAACCATCCTGCTTATCATTTCTTATAGCAAAATAATATTCCATCACAGCTATGTACTACAACTTCTTCAACCATTACCCAACTGATGGACATTCACTTAATTTTCAATTCATAGCCTTGTACAAATAGATCCCCCTTCTTTTTTGTCTCTTTGGGATATATACCTAATAGTGACTTTGTTTCCAGTATTTTTCCTGAATCAAAGGGTATACACACTTTTATAGTCCTTTGAGCATTCTTCCAAATTGCTCTCCAGAATGGTTGGATCACAGCTTCACCAGCAGTTCATTAGTGTCCCAGTTTTCCCATATCCCCTCTCTGACAGATTTTTTTAGACTGCATTTACAGAGGTATTGGATGTGTCACAATGAGTAGAGTGCAGACCCAGAGTCAAGAAGACGTAAGTTCAAATCAGTTTAAGGTCTTTATTATCTGTGTGACCTTGGGCTAGATATGTAGCCTTTGCCTGTCTCCGTCTCTTAATCTATAAAATAGTGATAATGCTATCACCTGCCATCCAGGGCTGCTGTAAAAAAAAACACCATATACAGATTATATACATACATATATATACATATATATATATATATATATATATATACACACACACACACACACACACAGACACACAAATCTTAAAGTAATATGTCTACACACACATATATACATATGTATATATGTATACACACATATATATATGTATATAAAATCTTGGCAAATCTTAAAGTAATATGTGTACACACACATATATACACACACATAGACATATGTATATATGTATACATACACATATATATGTATATAAAATCTTGGCAAATCTTAAAGTAATATGTGTACACACACATATATACATACACATAGACATATGTATATATGTATACATACATATATATATATGTATATAAAATCTTGGCAAATCTTAAAGTAATATGTGTACACACATATATACATACACATAGACATATGTATATATGTATACACATATATATATATGTATATAAAATCTCGGCAAGTCTTAAAGTAATATGTGTACACACACATATATACACACACATAGACATATCTTTATATGTATACATACACATATATATGTATATAAAATCTTGGCAAATCTTAAAGTAATATGTGTACACACATATATTTAATTATTGTTAGCACCACAATATTAGAAGGAACAGATTGATGTGAATTTTCAAAGCCCAGCAAGTGGCCAATTGCAAAGGACAGTCAATGGATTGGTCATAAGAAGGTCCATTGATTCATTCAACATTGAAATTACTATTTCTTTTGTTGGACTCTGTGCTATGTATTGGGGGCACAGGTGCAAAAGGGCAACAATTCTTTTCATTAAGGATCTGAGAGAGAGAGCGAGCAAAGAGCAATAGTATAGCCATATAAGTAAACACAAAAACATCCCAAAATAAATGACATGTCTGTGAAGTAGAAGACTTTATCAACATAAGGGATCAAGAAAAGCTTCATATTGAAACTTGGACTTAAGTTGAAAGACACCAAGAACTGCCAAAAGCAAAGATGAAGAGGTTGCTAATGCAGGTACAGATGGTGCTGTTTGAAAAGACATGGAGAGCAAGCATCACAGAAGGGGGAAGGGTATTACACTGATCCATTTGCATAGAACATAAAGTTTTTGAGGAGTAGGCATATATAGCAAGCCTGGAAAGGGACACAAGAGCCATTTTGGAAAGGATGTTAAATACCAAGTAGCATTCTTGTTGCTTTGTTCTGCTTTTCTTGGCTGCACAGAGGTACCTCAAAGCTCCTTGAACACAGCAGTGGTATTATTACACCTGCACTTTAGGAATATTGTTCTGCTGACTTTATGGTGGAATGAATGGAAAAGGGAGAGAGCAGAGGCAAGGAAAGCAATTAGGAGGTGATTGGAGGAGACATGCAGGAGGATTGGAGCTATGGATGTAGACCTCTCTCTTTTGGGCACCCAAGTGTTCCAGGTCAGAAGGGTATTAGAAGGAGCCTTCTGAAGGTTGAGGTGACACTTGATAAAGAGTCTTGATGAAAAGTCTTGGGAGCTTGGTTGTTTTTTCCATAGATCACTAACACTTTTATCCATTTGGGCTCATATGGGGCTAACCAATTGAAGGCTCCTTTTCCTTGGAAGCAGAGAAATAAAATGTTCAGGAATAAAAAAAATGAAAAGAAAATATTGTAAAACTTCTTCTGCTATTGCTACCTGCAGCAGGCCTGGGATTTTTGCAAAGTCCCACCTGCCTTCCTAGAAGGCAAGGCGATGTTGCCCTTTCCCTCATGGAGCTGTTTTTGGTTCTCTGAAGAGAGGACTTGACCTTGCTCTTCTATTGCCCCTCAGCTGTGCCTTGAGTAAGGAGGAAGGCTAAAATAGACTGCTTAGAGTTTAGGCAGCATTGTGGAACTTATTTCTGACCCCAGGTGACCATTTGAAGGTAATTGCAGGGTTAACTGTGACTTCACTCACCAATCAAGGGAGAGTAAATGTGGCTAGAATGTAGGCAGAGCCTAAATCCTGCTCTTCTGAGAACCAAAGGTCTATTCAGTACCTGGAGGGGAGGAAGAGGAGGCAACTAAGGCCAGAGTCTGATCTCATTGGTTAATGGAGCTCCTTCCAGGTAAGAAACTTCCTCTACCAATACAGACTGATGCCTGCATACGTACTTGTGTTTATATGGATATGCACACATGGTCATCTAGTTTCTGGGTGCCTTTATCACAATTCCCACTCACATTCATGATGTAGGGCCTTGCAGTGGGTTAGCCCATCTACCCCTTAGATCTCTGTGGTTATAGCTATTGAGTTGGGGTTCTACTGCTGAAAGTAGATCTGTATATGTATGTATACATAAGAAAATAGATATAGTCAGCATGTGTATTGTGTATATATGTATACTCATATGTATTGTGTGTAGTTGTTAGAGGAAGTGCATAGTTGTAGAGAGAGAGCCCAGGACAAAGACCTCAGTTAATATCCTAGCCCTGAAAATGCAAGCTAAGTGAACTTGGAAAAGCCAATCTATTTGGGTCTCAATTTCCTCATTTGTGTAATGGGGCAGAAAGGAGATGTTTTACTTAATGTAGAAGGTTCTTGGAAATAAAGTGCATTGGAAGACAGGAATTATATGGATGTTGATTATTATTAATAGATTCTATCCCTGTTCACAAGGAATTTATCCTCTTTTGGGGAAGAATGGAATGCCCATTATACATGCAATTACAATATAGATTAGTATATGGAAAGCAAACAGAGGAGAGAGAAGGTGCTTATTGTAGAGAGAGGGATAGATTTAAAGTGGGGAGTGGTGACCTTCTTTCAGTTTCTCTTCACTGGTTTATGCCCATCCAGCCTTGCTCAGTTGGTTAGTTGTTGTCCTTCATTCTTGAAGAGGACCAAAATGATATCACCATGATAAAGTGAAATTTCAGTGTGTCCAACTATGGCTGATCAGACCAATGTGAACTTGGAATACTCTACCACAGACTGGGCACAGATAGTCCATGTGAACATTGGGGGTGGATTCTCGAAATTTGCCCACCCTACGTTTCCTTTGTGCTATCTCCATTCTGCTTTGCTCATAGAGCGGAGCACCCTTTCTGATGTGGGCACACCATGCTGAGCAGTGTTGGGTCAGTGCCTCCTGTGTTGCACAGTCAAATCCAAAGTTCTGGTGAGACACCTTGAGTGTCCTTTTATCGCTTCTTCTGACCACCATGGAGTTCCTGCCCTGTGTGAGTTCTCTATAAAATAGTCTTTATTGGCAAGCATACATTTTGCATTCGAACAACAAGGCCAACCCATTGGAGTTGTGTTCTCTGAAGCATAGTTTGAATGCCTGGCATTTTGGCTTGATCAAGGACTTCAGCATCTGGTACCTTATCCTGCCAGGTGATCTTCAGAATCTTCCTAAGACAGTTGAAATGGAAGCGATTTAGTTTCTTGGCATGGTGCTGGTAGACTGTTCATGTTTTACAGGCATACAACAAGATCAGCACAACAGCTCTGTAGACTTTCAGTTTGGTAGTCAGTCTAACACCTCTTCTCTCCCAAACCTTTCTTCGGAGCCTCCCAAACACTGAGCTAGCTCTGGCAATGGGTGCATCAGCCTCATTGTCATTGTGTACGTCCCTGGAAAGTACACTACCAAGGTCAGTGAACTTATCCACAGCACTCAAAACTTCTCCATTTATTGCAGTCAATGGTTCCACATATGGATTCTTGCTAGAGTCCTCCTTAATAGAGTGATCCAGGCTTGGTACTTAGTTGCTTGAAGAACAAGTATCAGTTCCATTACTGGCTGCAAAAAAATAGAAAGAACAATGTTCACCACAAACAGCATTGTTATCTCAAAATGATCCACTCATTCTTCAAAGCCAAGGGGAGTCCAGTAAAACAGCAAATAAAGGCCTGCATCAACCCACCCACACCCTTGCCTGATCAGAGGGAGAAAAGTTGTCCTACTTCCAGATACCCAGCTACCCGAGGACTGCTTTTATTTGAAATACTTCATTTGATGTTTGTGTAGTATATTCTGGTGCTGTATATACTTATATGTGTAGGTATTTCAATACCTATTTGAATGTATGCATATGTATTTGAATATATATGTATATATATACACATACATGTACTCAAATTTATACATTGTATACAAATGCACATGTATCATATATATATAAACTGTATATATTGTAAATGAAAGCATGTAGAAAAAGCTTCCATATACATATATGTACAGCTACATACGTGTATATTTACTATTGTTATTGCCGTTATTATCTGGATTAATTATTTGAACTCTCAGGTTCTAAGTCATCCATTATAACAGATGCTGAATCATAAACAGCTAAGTACTGAGTCAAGCAACTAGCCTTTGTTCTTTGTATAAAAACAGGAAAATTGGTAGAGCTATTTGAAGTACCAGACAAAGCAACTTGAGTCCAGTGACTGAATTTCACCCACACCTTTCTTGAAGAAAGAATTTCAATCTATTAAAAACCGTCTGAAAGCTTGCTCCAAGTAACTAAAGAGAGAAATGCAAAAGAAAACCAGACCAAAAAACTGACTCTGAGATTTGCCCTATGCCCACAAAGTTACCAACATGAACAAAAATTGGGATTAGTCCACATTAGATGGGTCAGAGAAATAAAGAGATGCCATCGAATTTTTGGTGGAGCTTTGAATTAACACAGTCATTTTGGAAAGAAATTTGGAGTGATAAATAAGTCCATATGCTTTTACCCAGATACGGTATTATGAGGTTCTTATTCCAAGGTGATCACTGATCAAAAGCACATTGCCATATACACCGAAATATTTGTAGCAACTCTTTTGGTAGCAAGTATTAAAAACCGACTAGATGCCTGTCGTCTGAGGAGTGGGTAAAATTGTGGTGATGGAATGGAATGGAAGATTATTTTTCTGTAAGAAATGATGCACTTGATAAATACAGAAAAATCTGGAAAGATCTACATGATCTAATATAGAGTGAAAAACAAACAAACAAAAGAAAGCAATCGACACGCTGACCTCAATAACGTGAATGGAAAAGCACCGATAAAACATCAGAAGTGAAGTCTGCAAAACGATAAAGAATGAACATGACTCCAAGGAAGTGACATGGAAGTCAACTTATTCCACTTCAGAGCTATGGACTCCAAGGCTTTGGTGCGTTGAAAATATATTTAGACATTTTTGATGTTTCAATCAATTTTGCTGATTAATTGTCCTTATTTTCTTTTCTTTAAAGTAATGTTTGTTATATATAATTGCTGTCTAGGAAGGATGGGGAAAGGGTAGTGGCAGAAATTCTTGTGATGTTAAAAAATATATAAATATAAATTATTTAAAAAAGAAAAAATTCACACTCTGTCAAAGGCAAGAAACTGATAGAGAATGCATACCAAATCTTCCTAATTAAAGTTTTTGTTTTACATTTTGTTATACATACATACACTTTAGTTTATATGATTCTAGATTCTAGTAACTGGGCCATAAAAAATTATTCAGAGAAACCCTGAACATAGAAAATCTAGGACTGAAATAAGTCCACAATGTACTAGCTGTCTGGCTTTGGGAAAGTCATCTCTTCATGCTTCTTCAATTTTCCCAACTGTAAAATGAGCAAGCTAGCCTAGTTAACCTACTAGTTCCCTTATGACTCCAATGTTATATTAATTTCAGAATACCCAACATTAACTTCCCCATCTCCATTCCTTTGTTCCAGGTTCCCCTCAGCCCATGCCCAAGAGGGGCTTCCTTCTCACTTATACCTATTGGAAAGCCTAGGAACTTTTTAAGTTTCCCTCCAAGAAGTTTTTGTTAATGCCACTGATTGTAAGTCCCATCCCAAATGACATTGCCAGATAAAGACACAGCTAGAGTTACATAATTGTATCTATACATATATATCACATATGTTGATTATAGATATATGCATTCCTTCTTGATAGAGATAATATTTCATTTCCTATATGTGTGCTGTTTCTCTTTAGTAGAAGGTGAAATCCTTGATGAAGGTAGGAACCATTTTGTCTTGATCTTTCTTTCCCTAGGACCAAGTAATTTATATTTGTTATGAGGCAGAAGGAAGGAATTGTACTTGGGATTTCACAGGTCTAAGTAACTTCCAAGTGAAGAAAATCTCCAATCCTAAGATCTACTGGCTGTGTAACTTAGAACCTGAGGTCACCATATGCCATATTAAATGGTTTAAAAAATTACTTACATGGTATTATATGGACAATGTGTGGCAGAGAAAGGAATTAAGGTCAGATCTTCTTGAGTTTGAGACTGGTTCTCTATCCCCCATATTATGGTTTCTTTCACATGGTAGTATAAGAAAGTAATAAGAGTTTATCAAAATAACGTGTGGTCAGGTGACATGAGTAGTTGTCTTCTTCGCCATGAATTCACTGTGACTTCTTCCAAGTCTCCAAATGCAAAATTTCCTGGAAACTTTGGAAGGGAAAAAAAGGGGGAAATGAGTCTGAGATTTTAAAAGGAAATATTCCACAAAAGTGAATAGTGAGCACATTAAAAATAAGTAAGGAAAGCATAAGAAGCCTAGAAAATGGGATGTACTGATTACTTTTCTTGCCATCAAGCAGGCACTATAATGGGTTTCAGCGTTCCAGAGGTCATTTGGAAAAAATAACTACTAAGATTAAGAAAAAGAGAGTAATTAAACCCTTTCCTTGCTTTTATACCCATCGTTACCCAGAGTTAAGCTCATTTTAAATTTTGTTTCACCCGAGTTTCCTAGAAATGTTATTCCCCAGTGTTCTTTAGCAAGATTGTGCTTTACTGACAAACTCTAATTGGCTCTTACTTCCAAAAGAAGGCTTTAGAGATTCATGCTGCTGCAGGCCAATAGTCTTCCAGTTATTGGAGAAATGGAAAGGGAGCCATTAATTTTAAACTTGCTGCTGCTGTTGTTGTTATACATCATTGACCTCACAGCCAGCATCTTACAAGGTTATCAGCTCATTGATTTAGAACTGTAAGGACCTAGACTAACAATTTCTTTTACAGGCAAGGAAATTGTGAACCAGACAAGTCAAATGACCTCCAGGGTTATTGAGTTTAGATCTGTGGTTTCAAGATTTGAACCCACATTATAAGAATCCACGCTGCCTTCTCTGTTGAACCTTAACAGCAGATAACTTCTCTTTGTCTCAAGAAGACATAAATAGGAGTAATGGTAGAATATTCTGAGAGATAAAGGTAGATTTCTTGGCAAAGAAACAATAATTAGAGCTGACATAACCCAGTGAGATGCCCACTGTTAGAGGATGTGATTTGGAGTGGTCAGAGAGGCAGGAAGAAAACTAGGAGAGAGGGGTGTCCTGCAACCTAGAGAGAAAAGAGTACCAAGGAAGAATGTGTGGTGCATAGCATCAAAGGCTGCAGAGTAGTCAAGAAGAGTAAGAAATGGGGGGAGGAGCCAAGATGTCAGAGTAGAAAGAAGCACGTATGCTTAGCTCTTACAGCCCATAAAAAACTGTAAAGAAGAACTCTCAACAAATTCCAGAGTAACAGAAGCCACAGAACAATGGAGTGGAGATTTCTGTTCCAGAGAGACCTGAAAAACCTATGGGAAAGGTGTGTCGCACACTGGAAGTGGAGCAGAGCCCAGCCCTGCCTTGGCCATGCAGCACTGAAAGGAATAGATCCGAGCAGGCTTGAGGGACAGAATCTCCAGCAGCAGCACATATCCCTCAACCCACAGGTGCCAAAGGTCAGTGATAGGGCCTTTTTTGGCTGGCCGAGAAGAGAGCTGAGTATCCCCATAACTCAGGTCCCCTCAGGAGGCAGCAGTAGAGGCAGCAGCAGATGGGGGATCCCAAAGCAGGCTGTAGCCCACATCCATTGTTGAAGGTCTCCTCATAAACCCCCTGAGGGAACTGAGCCCCGTGTGGCAGCCCTACCCCAACCTGAGCAACTAATCTTAAGCTCACACCGAATAGCAGCCCTGCTCCCACCGAAAGTCCTGAGGCTTGGGAGCAGCTAATTTGAATCTCAGCCCCCAAGGGCTGGCTTGGCATAACTGGAGGCCAGGAGGTTGTGGAGAGGAAACTCAGAAGTCCAGTAACTGGCTGGGAAAATGCCCAAGAAAGAGAAAAAAATAAGACCATAGAAGGTTACTTTCTTGGGGAACAAGTGTCTCCCCCCATCCTTTTGGATAAGGAAGAACAAGGCATACTGTCAGAGGAAGTCAAGGGCTTTGCCTCCAAAGGGAACTTAAGTTGGGCTCAGGCAATAGAAGACCTTAAAAACAAGTTAACATCTTACTAAAGGAGAACCAATAAAATGCTGAGGAAAATAACAGTTTTAAAAAGAGGCTAATTCAATTGGAAAAAAAGGTCCAGAAAGCCAACAAGGACAAGGAGGTTTCAAAAAGCAGAATTAACCAAATGGAGGAGAAGGATCAAAAGCTCATTGAACAAAATAATTCTTTGAAAGAGAGAATTGAGTTCAGGGAAACAAATGACTATGAGTCAAACCAAAAAGTTAGTAAACAAAACCAAAATGTGAAACAACTCACTGGGAAAACAACTGACCTGGAAAATAGATCCAGGAGAAATAATTTAAAATTTATTGAACTACCTAAAAGCCATGATACAAAAAAGAGCCTAGACATTATCTTCCATGAAATTATCAAGGAAAACTGCCTTGATGTTATGGAATCAGAGGGCAAAACAGATATTGAAAGAATTCACTGATCACCTCCTGAAAGAGACCTGAACAGAGAAACTCCTAGGAACATTGTGGCCAAATTTCAGAGTTCCCAGATCAAGGAGAAAATACTGCAAGCAGCTAGAAAGAAACAATTTGAGTACTGTGGAAATACAACCAGGATAACACAGGATCTGGCAACTTCAAAATTAAGGGATCGAAGGGCTTGGAGTGGGATATTTCAGAAGTCAAAGGAACTGGGATTGAAACCAAGAATCACCTACATAGTAAATCTGAATATAATAATTCAAGGGAAAAAATGGTCATTCAGTGATATAGACGACTTTGAAGAATTCATGTTGAGGAAAAGACCAGATCTGTATTTTAAAAATTGACTTTCCAAGACAAGAATCAAGAGAAGCATGAGAAGGTAAACAGAAAAGAAAAATCATAAAAGACTCTCTAAAGTTGAACTGTTTACATTGCTACATGGAAAGAAAATATTTTTAACTCTTGAATCTTTTCTCAGTGGGTAGCTGGAGAGATTGTACACACACACACACACACACACATAGATAGATAGAGAGTACAGGGTGTGTTATATCAGAAGAGATGATATGACACACACACACAAAAATAAAATAACATAAAAATTAAGGGGTGAAGGAGGAAAATTCCAGAAAGAGAAAGGGAGTAATGGAATGGGGCAAGCTAGAACCTATAAAAGAGATTAAAAATATCATATTCAATGGAGGAGATAAGGAAGAAGGAGAGAGGGGGAAAATGAAGCTACTCTCCCCACATGTGGCTAAATCTTATACAAAAATTTATATCACACCACAGGAAAGTAGGAGAGGAGGTGACAAGTGAAGTGAGGGGAATGTTAGAAGGAAGGGCAAATGAGAGAAGGGAGTCACTAGAAATAAACACTTTTGAGAAGGGACAAGGTCAATTGTAGTGGGGAAAAATAAGGGGGGATAGGGGAGGTCAGAGGGCAATATAGTTAGTATTACACAACGTGATTACAATGAAAGTCTTTTGCAAAATCATACATATTTAGTCTGTATTGAATTGCTTGCCTTCTCAGTGGGGCTGGAGAGGGAGGAGGGGAGGGAGAGAAGTTGGAATTCAAAGTATCAGAAAGGAATGTTGAGAATTTTTATTGCATATAATTGGGAAATAAGCACTACAGGTATAGGGGTATGGAAATTTATCTTGCCCTGTAAGAAAAGAGAGAAGATGGGGATAAGAGAGAGGTGGGGTGTGATGGAGGGGAGGGTACATTGAGGGAAGGAGTAATCAGAATGCAAGCTATTAGAAAGCAGGGGGAGGCTAGTGATGGGGAGAAAAATTGGACATGTTACAAAGTGAGGTAAAAGCAATTAGTATTATTACAATAAACTGAATTAATTAATGAGAATAAATCAATGACATTCTTTAGTTTGGAGAAAAGAATTTCAGTCTAAATTTCCTGGAGGAAAGTAACCCCAGGTAAAATTTGGCATTGATGGAAAAGTTAAGGTTTTAATGGTAAATTTGATTTTATGATTGCCATTTAATCAGGAACTCGAACATGTATAGGAAGGCATGTAAGCCACTTAAGACTTGTCTCAAAAGATGTTCCTTAGCCAAAGTGAAACTATAGTCATATCTGAAACCTGGTTATTGGAACTTGCTATTTTTAGATGCTATGGGACTATTAAGTGACTGTTCTTCTGAGTCTAACTCCACGTATAGGTAGCAAGAAAGGTGATCCGAGCCTCCAATCCATGATGCCAGTAAGCTGATGAGATGCTGGCATGAACTGCATAAGGTAATCTCAAGGGAAGGGTGGGAGAGTGCCTGTTCAGCATGGGCTGAGGTGGGATTCTCCTGACTCAATCTCCTCACTGACATCTGGCAGACTTTAAGCCTGATTGAATGCAAGTGGATAATCTAATCCTGTCTGGAAATGACATGAAGTGGGGGTGATATTGTATCCCTGCAACGTCCCTACTCTTGGTGGCAATTTCCTATAGTCAGAAGATTTGTAAGCTTAATACCAGATCTACTCAATTATAGATTATTGGTAAGGGAACATTTGAGGTTGTGTAAAATTAAGCTATTAGGCATAGGTCTTTAGACCAACAACAATAAGTTACAGGCTTTTAATTCTTAGTAGTACTGTGGAGATAATTAGGTTAAGAGTTTGTGAAGTTAGCAACATAAGTATTATTTGTGTCCCAGTTGGCTAATATTTAAAAAACATTCTTTTTTAGTCCATACTGTAAATGCTTTAAAAAGAAGTATCACCTGACCAAAAGTTTGAATTGCTTTATCTGTTATAAACTGTGTTAAAAATAAATAAAAAAAATAATTAGAGTCACACAAAAGTGAGGTGAACTGCCTTGAGGGAGAGAATTTCTCCTCACTGGAAACCTTCAGAGAAGGTTGTTGAGATATCCTTGTATGATTTTCATTGAGGTCTGAGTTGTAAAGAGCAATGGTGCCAAACTCAAATAGAAATGGGCCAATAATCCATCCATGAGGAACCCTCTATGCTGCAATATTGACTTAGAAAACCACATATTAATGTTATCTATATTGCATTCTATTTAATATTAAATATTTCCCAATTCCATTTTAATCTGGTCTGGGTCTCACTTGGGATGGTTGTGGGCCACAACGTTGCCTACCCATGGGATGTATTTGATACCTCTGGTGTAGATGCTGTCTGAAGATCTCATTGTAACTTTGATAGAAATAGAGGTAGAGCAGTCAATGGGATGAGTAGAAGAGATTCGAATGTCCAATCTCACATAAGCATTGTGTTGGATCGTATGTGTAATTGTATGCAATTACACATACGGAAACTGAGAAAAAATGAGATGAAATGTTTCACTCAAGGTCATGATAATGAGTTCTCTTTTGGATATATTGAGTTCAAGACGTCTGAAAAGCAGTTAGACATGTGAGACAAGACTTCAACAGAGAGGCTAGAGAAAGGGAGGAAGATTTGAGAATTATCAACCTAGAAATGGTAATCAAATCTACAGGAGCTGATGAGATCACAGAGTGAAGGAGTACAGAGGGAGAAGAAAACAGGATCTGGAACAGAGCCTTGGGAGATACCTACTGCTGGAAAGTGTGACTTGGGTGAGGATACAGTAAAAGGCCTGACAAGGAACAGCCTGACAGGTAGGAGGAGAACAGGCAGAGAGTAGTGTCAGAATATCCAGGAAAGCCTGTGTTCAACAGTGTCAAAGATTGCAAAGAGGTCAAGGAGAACAAAGAGTGAGACAGGAAAACATTCCATAGATATGGAATTTTTATTTCCATTCCCCTTTCTACTCCCCCCACTCCTCAAAAAAAAGACTATTCTGGAGAAGTTTGAACTATTTTGGGTATGTGCAGAAAATGTAACAAGCTTACTTCTTTTCATCTGAAATTAACTGCCCCCACCAGAGGGAAATTTGCCTCCATACAATTAAAAACACCATGAATCAAACCCCCAACAACATACAAGTCATGCTCTGGAACCTGAAGTGAAAGTGGCAGAGGAGATTAGAAGGGAAATTAATCCTATGATCAGGTAGTTTAAATTTAAATAAATCTTCCTATAATGAATGGCATCATTCATTCACCCAGAGATGGTCTTCCCTGAAGCCATATGCCCACCCATCTGTATTTCTATGTCTTGTCTGATCCTGAGACCTGCCCTGATCAGCTACTCTTCCAAGAAGCTCTGTTTAGTTTCTGGCTCAGCCATCACCATGATAGGCAAGTCCTACCCTCACTAAGCCAACTAAGTTTCCAGTTGGTAGGAAATAGAACTTACTATTCCAAGAGACGATGTGACCTGAAGATAAAAGTTCATCCAGTAAAGAGATATAGAAGTTCTGGAACACAACTATTAAAGAGACCTTTAAGGGAACCCTGGGGATACTCATCATATACCCCTAAACTTTTGAGATTGATGTCATGAAAAAGATTTATTATGTCCCCCCACAAATGACCACAAGAACAACCACGACAACAACAAAACAACAAAACATTTTTTGATCTATCTGGGTAAGTTATGGTGATGAAGACGTGATGTAAGTGGCATGTCTCAAACAGCTTATGGTTTCCCATGACAACCATGCAAAGATTTAGTCATTCCTCCTTTGCTCAAGGGTACTCCAAATCTTTTCCCTAAGGTAGTGGTATGTCCTTGAGGAAGTCAGGTGGATTTAAGTGAATACAAACAGACACTGAATCACTTGGGTACCAGTGATGTCACCACTGTAAGATTATTCTGCTAAGTCCATGGTGCCTATAAGGAGACATTCCTCTACAACCTTGACAGTAACATTGTTGAAAACCAAATACTGGGAGAATTGGACTAGCCTCTGATACACAGATAGATGGATAGATAGATAGATGATATAGCATTTTAAAGTGCTTACTATGTGCCAATCTTGTGTAAAGATTTGCAAGTACAAAAAGAGGCAAAAAGGAACAGAGTTTCAGGGAGCTTATATTCTAACAGAGGGATACACCAAATAAAATGGGATAGCAGATGCACAAGGGCAAAGTACAGAAGTAGTATGGGGCTTCATGAGCTTAAACAAGTTTGAAGAAAGCATAGTTGGCATGTAGTCCTTTCTCAAATGGAAACTAAGGGATGGACTCATGAATGAAAGGAGATTGCAGAGATGGAGAAGTTACCACCATGATAATGGCCACTAGGGTTATAAAAAGTCAGAAGCTGACTTCATTATTTCAAAACTTCAGATAACTGGTTTCATCATTGTGCATTCTGTTACTTCTAACACAGGATGAATTTTTCTCTGAAAGCATGTGGTCTTTGAAAGTCATTGCACGCTCAAATATTCTATCTCCTTCTATTGTGATCATGATCTTTGCTAACCTGGTTAGGTAAGTCTCCACTTATTTCCCAAATAATGAACCACAATGGAATCATTTTTGCCATTGCCCCAGAGCAGTGTGTGTCCTTCTGCTTCCTGATGAGCCCAGATCATCAGTAAGTGCCTTGTAGATCCAAAGTGCACTACCTGACCATAGTAGGAAAGGGGAGTCTGTATATTTTTGCCTTTCTTTTTTTTTAAGGAAATGACTGTTGCTCCTTTTTTTGTCTTTATTTTATGTCTGTGATGTTTTTTCTAATTCATTTATTTATTTTTAGTTTTTAACATTCACTTCCACAAGATTTTGAATTCAAAATTTTATCCCCATCTCTCCCCTCTCACCACCTCAAGGCAGCATGCATTCTGATGACCTCTTCCCCTAATCTTCCCTCCTTTCTCTCACATCTCCCTCTTCTCTTATCATCTTCCCCTCTATTTTTTTGGAGGGCAAGATAGACTTCTGTACCTCATTGCCTGTATGTCATTTCCCAGTTGCATGTAAAAACAATTTTTAATATTTGTTCCCTCCCTCCCCACCCACCTTCATTGAGAAGGTAAACAATTCAATATACATTACACATGTGTAGTCATGCAAAACACTTCCATAACAGTCATGTTGTGAAAGCCTAACTATAGGCTCCAATTTATTCTATTCTCTCTTTTGACCCTCTCCCTCCTCAAAAGTATTTACTTCTAATTACCTCCTCCTTCCATTTGCCCTTCATTCTATCATCCCCTCCCCCACTACCTTTTCCCCTCTTAATTTCCTGTAGGGTAAGATAGATTTCCATACTCAATAGAATGTGCATATTATTCTCTCCTTTGCTCATTTCACCAGTCAATTATTTGACTTCTGAGCTCTTTGTCAAGGTAGTTCCCTGGTTCCGGTGGGCATTGGAGGTGTATTGTCAGCTGCTTGATTTCAACTCCCCACAATCTGTGAGCCTAGACCTCCAGAAACAGCCACTGCTTCCCCCATTTCCCTTCCACAGCCCTGGGGCCAGACCAAGCTACTCTCTCATACAGGTCAGACATTTTTTTTTGACTGGCCTTCCAAGGTGTCCTCAGTTTAATGGGGATGAGAAGTCTGGAAACTGCTAGAGTAGTGATTCAGTCCCCAAGGCCTGCTCATGTCCTGGATGTGCCAACATGGCCCACACTGGACTGATCTCCACTCCCAGGCTACAGTTATAGACACAATTTGTAGACCTTCCAGGCTGTCTTGGACTGGAGATTTGCTTCATGCAATCATTTTGTGGGTTCTGCAGCTACAAAATTTGTTTAGGGTCATATTTGCATGTATTTGGAAGGTTTGAGGGGTGAGAGTTCAAGTAAATCTCTGCTTTTACTCTGTCATCTTGACTCCACTTCCCCATTTTTACATTTCTATCCTCTAACATGGTGCTTGACACTTGCTATATTTTTCATTCATTCTGATTGCTTGAGGTGTATGACTTGAGGTCAGTCATTTCACTTTATCTGAGCTGCTTCTATTTCCCTAAAATAGGGAGCTGAATTAGAAGGTCCTCAAGGTCACTTCCAGTTGACTCCAGTTCCTATATTCTTCACTGACCATATTCATATGTTTTTAATTCAGTATGGCACTGATACCTTTTCATCTTCCAAAATGCATTTATCATAAAAATCAGCAAAAAGAATCTATCTACTGACTCAGTGTCACTTCAGTATCAGTCAATGTTGCCTTGCCTTCAATTTAGCAACGTTCATGAGTTATGCAAGTTATACTTTATGGTCTTGGTTTGGTTCCTTTGTCTTGACATCTCCTAAGGGATCATGTGGGTGAGAGGAATTCGTTAGAACACTTAGGCTATGTCTCCCCTCTGTGCTGGGTATGTGCAGAAAATGTAACAAGCTTACATCTTTTCATCTGAAATTAACTGCCCCCCCATCTGGCTATCCATATATCCTCCCCATTCAGTGGAAGTTCTCTGAGAGCAGGTATTC
The DNA here is from genome assembly GCA_028658325.1 of Potorous gilbertii. NCBI lineage: Eukaryota > Metazoa > Chordata > Mammalia > Diprotodontia > Potoroidae > Potorous > Potorous gilbertii. The sequence goes on along the minus strand of CM053771.1, from coordinate 553,063,214 downwards.
CTTGTCTCCCTACTGCCGAGTTCAGAACCTGGCATACAATAACAACTTAGTGAATGTTTGTTTAATCTGTACCTCTTCACAAATGAAGAAATAATCAAGCATTTTCAATGCAATGAAAATAGTGTAGATTATGTATGTTAAATCCTATATGATTGACCATCTGAGAGAGGAAAAAGTGTGGTAGGACTTACAGAGATTTCCTTAAAAGCACCATAAACTAGCCACTTCTTGCCTTACATATAATCTGACTTGAAGAGAATCAGATTTCCCAGAAGAGAAATGTTCTCTGCTCTGACCAGACTCCACCCAGAGTAAGCAATCTTGGTATTCCAATCTGGGAAATGTATTTTAGTAAGACTTTTAATAACCTGGAGAATTTCCAGTGGTGGATGGCAGCCAGAATTATGAAGGGTCTCAAGATTATACCATTTGAGTATAAGCTGAAATTCCTAGACAAGTATCACCTAGACAAGTAAAGACAAAGAAGTGTGATGGGAAAGAGTGCTATCTTTCATTACTTTAAGAGCTGCCATGGGGAAGAGGGATGAAACTCTTTCTTTGTTTGAACAGAAGAGCCAAAATAGGAAGACTGGAATTTGGGGCCGAGCACATTGACCTGAAATATGATGAGCTGGAAGCGTGGATGGACGGTAAGGACAACTGGAAAAATATTGAGAAGATAGAAGGTCCCAACTTTGGCAGTGTGAGGCAGGACTCATGACCCCTGCTGTTCTTCACCACAGATTTTTCAGTTGGATCCTATTCCACTGAAAAGGTGCATATTAAGTGCTGATTATGGGGCAGCTAGGTGGGACAATGGATAAAACACTGGGCTTGGAATCAGGAAGACTCATCTCCATGAGTTTAAAACCAACCTCAGACATCTGCTAGCTGTGTGACCCTGGACAAGTCACTTAACCTGGTCTGCCTCAGTTTCCTCATCTGTAAAATGAGAAAGAAATGGCAAACCACTGCAGTATCTTTGCCAAGAAAACCCCAGAAGGAGTCACGAAGAGCCAGACATAAATGAAAAGACTCAACAACAGCAGCAAAGTTCTTCTTATGTGTCAGACCACTGGTGATGGAAGGTCTCAAAGTAAGAAAGTCCTGTCTCTGATACGTATTGTCTGGTTGATGCTGGGAAAGTCATTCAGTGAAAGTCTCAGAGTCTGAGCTATCACTCTAGGAGTATAAATAGGAGAGCAGGTGTTGATCTCCATTAACAGGGAAGGGATTCTGACTCTGCACTTCCATATACCTCCAAAATGAGAGATCTCAGTCAAAAAAAAATCCAAGTGCTATGGATGCAAAAAACGTAGAGAAGCATACAGAAACTAGTCAAACAAAACTAGCTCCTTTCAAAGAGCTTGTAAATCTTACTTTCCACTGAGGGAAAATGGCATGTGAAATAGAAAGTACAAAATGTATGCAGAAGAACCCGAGGAAATCAGGAGAGGTCTCTCCTCTAGGGAAGTGTTCTTGAACTTGGCCATCAAGAGACTAAGAGGTGCCAAGAGGCAGAGGTGAGAAGAGAGAGCATGCCAGTCTTGGGGACTTGTGTATGTAAACAACTGGCCATCAGAAATATCATATATAAGAAATGACAAGTGTTCCAGTGGGGCTGAAATGGAGCCTAGAGAGGTAGCTTGGAGCCAGACTGTGAAAGGTTTTAAATTCCAAACAGAAGATTTTGTATTTGAGCTCAAGTCATGGTCTAACCATACCTGTGTCCTGCCAAGGTGGGAGGCAAAGGCAGGAAGAAGCATTAGTAGTGATGAAGCTGGCAATCTCTGCTCCAGTGAAGGGCAGAACAGATGCAGGGGTTCCAGCCTGGAGGCCTGCTTCCCAGGGCCTAGTCAGATTGAGGACTTAGGGATTAGTCGGTAATGACTTGCAGATAGGGGGGCTGGTGGCATGTAAGCATGGCTCAAACCCTCTTGGGTCCAGGGTCTTGCCGTTCCTCTTCAGAGAATGATCTAAAGCAGAGAGAAAAGTCAATTCTAATGCTCTTTTAATTATTTCTAATCCAGGCCCTCCACACCTGTTCTGCACCTGTGCTGTTTACTGATTTCTGCATTGTTAAGGGCCTTTGTTTTAAGTAATTATGGGTCCCCTTCCACTACCACTCAGACAGCTTGATAAGAGATCTGGAGGGAATTTCAGGGAAATGTTTGATTTCAAGGCTCTTGCTCTTTAATCTAGAAGTGAATTAAAAATAGACTCTCCCAGGACCAGGTTCTCCCAGACTTCTAGAAGGCTCTGAGGCTGAGAAGGCAGCATTTAATTGTCCTTATCTCCCTGGAAGGGTTTCCAAAATAGAGGCTGCAGGGCTTACCAGACAAGGTGAGGCTAGCAGTCTTCATGCTTCCTTAGGGAGGCTGATCCTGAAGATTTCATTAACTAATAGAGTGGGTCCTAGAGTAGACTTCCCCCTGCCTAAATGCTCTCTTCTGGACCCTCCTGGCTTCAGAGTGATTATCAATAGTGACTGTTGCTGTTTCCCTCCCAGTCTGTCTTTCTTTTTCTTGTCTCATTAAAAGGGCGAATGGGCCTTACCTCACTCTAAGTGAATTCCTGCATAGACCTTGGCCTAATGGGCCAAGGTCTCCCAGTGCATCCTGGATCATTTCCAGTCATCCTGAGGAATATCAGGTCACTGGATTCAGATGGCTCTGGAGGAGGATTGAGGCTGGTGACCTGCACAGCCTTCCCTCACTCAAAACAAAGTCAAGTGCAAGTCATATCATCATTTCTCTGATGGCATAGTCTTCTTCAACAATGGAGGACAAACACAACCCTAGTAGAGTGATCTATTGAGGGCTGATTCTTCACAATCACTAAAAGGCTTGAAAGGTCAAAAACCACCAGGCAAAGCTGAATGAAAGGAGGAAACACAGGCTGAGCATAGGGGGTTGTGTGTGTTCAGTGCATGTTTATGTGTATCATTCCAAGGAATATAAAACAAAGTTGTTTGAAAATAAACGTTAAAGAAAAAAACAGAACTAAAAGGGACCTAAAGGATGGAAGGGCAGAGAGAGTAGTCCAGAACAGATGACAATGACAACACGTCATTGTGGGGGAAATGTTATCAGATGCGGAGATGGGAAAACCAAACAAAGTCATTTCTTAAAATAAGTCAACCAAAGATCACAGCGCTAGAGATACAGCCTGAAATGGAAGCAAAGGGAAGGTTCTACTGGTGTTCCTGAGACAAGACCAATCAGCCACCCAAGGACAATGGCAGGGATTGAAAAGTGACTTCCCTGGCCTAAGGAAATCCCAGATAAGGAAAGTCTCTCTTCCAATGAAGGTCAGAACCTTTTCTACAACTTAGCATCTCAGAAAGTTGCCTAATCTACTGGGAGATTAAGTGACTCCCCAAAGGTTAAAAAGTAAGTACATGTAAGGTAGTACTTGAATCTATGTTTTAGTGTCTTTTAAATTTTTTTCCCCTTTTTAATTAGTTTGTTTTCACTTTTCTACTATCACTTCCATATAGCTTAGATTTTCCCTGGGATGCATTGGGTTTGTTTGTGTAAAAACTTTTCAATTTAATGTAATTAAAATTATCCTTTTGCACTTTATAATATTCTCTATTTCTTGTTTGGTCACAAATTTCTTCATTCTCCATAAATCTGACAAATACATTATTCCTTACTCCCCTATGTTTTAGTGTCTTTGAGAGCATCTCTGTAGCCACTGTGCCAACCTGGCTTTGCTTAAGTTATCAGTTTATGAAAAAACATGAATTTGAGATGGCTTTCATGGAGTTTATTCTACTGGGAGAGATTAGTTATCTCCCCCACAGTAGTGTAAAACTCCTCCTGCCTGCACCCAGGCTCACTTGTCCAAACTCCATTCTGCTCAGCAGGGCGTGGCATTGGTGATGGTTGCATCACTCTGGGCTAACTGGGGCTGGCTCCTGTAGCACCAAAGCAATATTCACACAGCCTATAGAAGCCATGAATATCCTGCCACAGTTCTGAATCATGAAACACCAGACTCTCCACATGGAAATCAGAACCAAGACATTTATTCAGACACCAGAAAGCCAAATCCATCACAGCAACAAAAATATCTACACAATAACAATGCAGAGGACAAAACCATCTCCAAGCCTTCCCCCTGCAAGGCTTCCCACAAACCAGCTCCATGACCCTCATCACAAACAAGCTCTTTCACTCATGATAGCAGCTGCCTGCCTCCTTCCCAGCTCTGGCTGCTCTCATGACTTCTTTCCTTTTCCACCCATTCTGCAAACTCTTCCCACCATAGGCTCCATGTGACCCAGGAAGGGCACCTGGCCATACTAATGAACATGAAAAGTTTTCCATTTAAATTATGATTACAACATCTTGAAAGGTCTTGTATCTCTGTGCACAAGATGATATCTCCATGCCACTATATGTTTGCTTCTCCCCAGTCATGGCTGGGCCTCTGCTGGACTGCCCTAAGCAACTTTCTTTGTTACTGTTCTGGCTCCTCACTGGGCTCAGCTGAACTGATGACTCAGGCCACTGGACCCTGGAAAGATTTAGCCAGACAGTACTAAGCAGACCCTCATGCTACTAGGCAAACTGGGAAGGTTTCTCTGGAGTTGGGCCCAGCTCTTGTTTGAGCATGTTCTGCTGGAGGAACTGAGCCTCTGGATCTCCTGAGTGCATCCTTTGATGTTCAGGGGTCATTGGTTTCCACCTTCAGCCCCTGCTCTGCTGAGTGGTCCTGAGCCCTAGTCAGCTTCAGCACAACAGGGTTCTTTCAGAGGGGATACAACCTTAAGCTAAGGGGCAACAGAAGCTCTTTTGTCTGTTTGACTCCCTCAGAACTTCCCCTGTTCAGGGGCTTGTCTCCTGCAGGCAAGCAGGAAGAGAAGTTGATCTGTCCTGGTCAGGAAATGCCCTGGCCAATGCCTCTGCCCTCCCAAAGGTGCTGCCCCTTGCCTTGGGGTGAGCAGGCCTACTTCAGTCAGTTCTCCATTCTCTGCCCCTGTAGGATCTCACACAGGTGACTTGCGTGGGTCAATGATCCCCATGCCATCTCTGTCCAAGTTCATTGCCTCACTTGGAGGAGGGAAGAGCTTCAACTCTTACTCCGCAGCACGTGACACACAGTCACTACTTATTGGCTATCTAATCGTTACCTTTCTGTTCAATTCTGAGATCTTTTCTGGAGTGAAGAATGCCACACCTCCTCACAGCGGCGCCTCCCCTCCTTCCTGCCCTCTGATTGGAAGGCATGGGGGGTAGAGAGCAGAAGGCTCATCCCAGGTATTCCCTTTGGACCACACTCAGGGCAGCCATCTCATAATTGAGTCCCCGCCCACCTTCCCTCACCCTCTTCAGCTTCTTTTACACAGTGAGCTTCTTGAGATCAAGGGCTGTCTTTTGTCTTTCTTCACCTAAAATAAGCTTTACTCTGTTTATCAACTCACTGACTATTTAGTATACAGAAACTTGGGTGGATGTAGGCAGTAAATTTTAAGCTGAGCTTGGAAGGTAGTTGGGGATTTTAAGAGGAATGAGAGGACAAAGAACATTTCAGTCTTTAATCTTAGAGAAGGGCAAGTGCAAAGGGAGAGAGACAGTAGATGGTGCATTGTGTGCTAAGGCAAGCAAACGACCAGGAAGCTCAGTTTGCTGGCATCTAAAATAGAGATACTAACAGATCAATCTCGAAGTTTATTGCGAGGATCAGATGAGAGACGTGATATATAAATGTCAGCATTTGTTAACATTTTTATTTAGGAAGATAACCTGTGATATAATCTTTCATTAATCAATGAATTAATTAAATTAATTAATTAAAATTAAATTAATTCAATTAATCCATCAATAAGGCTTTACTAAATGACGATCGTTTGCTGGGCATTCTGCCAGGTCTTGGGTTATAAAACCCCAAATTGAAAAGAGCTGAACCCCAAGCAGCTTTTGTTCTATCAGAGAAGGTGATGTGTTTGTGTGTGGGGGTGTGTGTGCACATGCACATATATGTGTATGTGAGTGTGTATGACTATATGTAAATGTGTAAATGAATGCAGAATAAGGTGAGAGGGATGAGAGCCTGACCAAGTGGCAGGTTTTGGAGAAGGCAGTGACTGAAGTAGCTCAGAGATAGGAAGACGTGTCAGCAAATGCAAGGACCTGTGTGGGGTTTGTGGTGGGAAGTGGGGGAGGGGAGGACTTTCTTAACTGATTGTCATCTACATTATGGAGAAACAGATCTGAAAATATTAAAACCTGGCTCAAGGTTTGCTGCACAACTGAATCTGTGACTTAACTTGATTCCTTTCCACACTGGAGGGTTCAGTTCCCACGTGTGTGCGCGTGTGTGTGCGTGCGTGCGTGCGTGTGTGTGTGTGTGTGTGTGTGTGTGTGTGTGTGTATCAGAATGCCATCCCTTCTAAGGTCCCTTCCACTTGAAGTATTCCTAGCTCCTGACTTTCAATTCTTCCTCAGCTATAGGGGAAATAAACAGGTATGCCAGAACAAGTCACTTCTAATCATGACTTCTGACTCCCTCAACCCTGACCACCTAGAACAAGCTTTCTCAACTGCTCCAATCCAGTTTAAGAGCCCTGGAGAGAATGCTGTGGTTATATGGGTGGCATACCTTTCTTAAGAGCTTTGTCTGTCGTTTCTGTTGGACCCTTTTGAAGGAGAGGTTCAGCTTTGGAGCCATGATTCAGCGGGCCCTGTCATTACAGGCAGACCAAACAGCTCTATGCTGCAATTTGCTGGATAACATCCAGGATCCTGGTCCTGTTGCTGGGGAAGAGGAAGACAAGAGGTTGGGAAGCCTGGCATATTGAAAGAGGGCCAAGAGCAGAGAGGAAGGCAAGGCACTCTGCTGAGAATCACCAGAACTGTACCTCTTCCTGTGTGGCTGGTGGCTGCTCTGGGAACCTGCTCTGCAAAGGAGACCAGAGAGTTTAGGGCCACCTTGGGTCTGAGCAAGTTGGAAATTGCTAAAGATATTTAACCTTCAAATCAGAGGAAGACTTCCTTGAAAGGGATCTGAATAAACAGAATGCCTAATTGGAAATCTTGGCAATTAATTTGATTATTAGTTTTGAGAAATGGAAACGTGAAGCTGTGAGCTCTCTTCTCCCCTTCTTTGCACATCAGAACCACCATTCTCTGCTACATTATTTCACTGCTGGAATTCTTGCTAAAGCCAATCCATCTCCATGTACTTTTAATGGCATCTCTTCCAGTCTCTTCCTGAAGTTTTTGTACATATTCATCCTTCTCCCAATCTGTGCAATCTAAAGTTTCCCCCTTCACTTGTTCCTTCTCCATTGTTTACAATAAATCACTCTCTACCATCCTTTAAAAAAAAAAAACTTTCAATGAACCCTATTATCTCCCCAAGCTACAGTCTCTTATCTCTCCTCAGTTACTCAGCCAAGCTACTTGGACATCTCTGTTCCTCTATCCTCTCAATTTATTTTCAGTTCTTTCCAATTTGGCTTCTGACTTCATTTTTCAGCTGAAATCACTCTTTCCAACGTTACCAAAGATTTCTTAGTTAGGAAATCTGATGACCTTTCCTCAGTCTTCTTTCTTCTTGAAGCCTGAAGAATTTAGCAATGCTGGTCAACCTGGTTTCTATGCTCTCTCCTCTCTGTTTGATTTTTTAATGGTATCATTCTAGCTGCCTGAGACTTCTTCTTCAGATTTATTATCATTGCCTTCTCCGGGGCCTTCTTTCCATCTTTCTATATACCCTTGCTTTTAGTAACCTTAGTGTCCACTGATATAATTAACTTTTCTGTGTCAATGACTCTTAACTATTGATAACCAGGCAGTTTATTTCTTGGCCTCCAGAATCACACCCACACTGGTCTGTGAGACAATTTAGACTGGATGTCTCATAGGCATCTCAAACTCCCCATGTCCAAAAGAGGATTCAGTATCATCCCTCCAGTTCAATCCCCATCCCTTTTGTCCTTTACTGTTGGAATTACTTCTTAATTCTTTTCCTTACCCCATCCTTTCTCCTCTAACTCATCGTTCACACAGCTGCCAACATTATGTTTCCTGATTCCCAGGTTTGATCATGACATGCTTCTACTAATAAAATCAAATGTCTAGTTGTCACTTATAAGATTAAATATATTTTATTTATATTCAAACATATAAATAGAATGAATATATTATAGCAAGTATCCATTAATTAGCTTCTAAAGTACTTGAAAATAAGGTATTACTCTACCTCACACATCATGATCCAAGCTTGCTCTGTTTTTACCCAGCCCCACCCATCCCATGCCATTTCACTGGCTGCCTCATATATCTATCGTAAGGTATTCTCTCCTGACATTAAGATCATAGAACCCCATGTTACCTTCAAGCCCTATTCCCTCCCCCTTGGCAGCTAGTGTGCTCTACCCCCCAAATTCTCTTTATGACTGTTATGTTTACACTTGCATAGGTATACAAAACACAAATCTTGAGGGGGCGGAGCCAAGATGGCAGAGTAGAAAGACTCCCATTTGCTAGCTCCGAATCCAGAGCCCATAGATTTCCTGTAAAAAGAACTCCTGACAAATTCTGGAACAGTGGAAGCCGCGCAGCAACACAGTGAAGGAGATTTCTGTTGCAGAGAGCCCTGAAAAACCGACCGCAAAGGTACCCCGGACACGGGAGCAGAGTCCTGCCCTGCGGAGCGCTCCCCTCCCCCGGCCCCGGCCACGGAGCTCTGCCTGGCCACGCGGCACTGAGAGGAGCCAGCAGACCCAAGCAGGCTTCAGAGACCTGAATCTCCGGGCGGCTGCGAAAGTCCTTCCACCCACAGACACACAGGTCAGTGAGAGAGACAGGCTGAGAGGGGAGTGGGGTATCTCCGGGACTCGGACCCCCTCGGGAGGCGGTGGCCATTTGGCCAGAGGCAGAGGCTGCTCAGGCAGGAGCTCCACCCCAGATCCATTACAAAAGATCTCTGCATAAACCCCCTGAGGAAACTGAGCCTGAGAGGCGGCCCTGCCCCCAACTGAGAACCAGCAGATAAGCTCCCACTGAAGAGCAGTAAGGCCTGCCACCAAAGGCCCTGAGGCTGGGGAGCAGCATTTAAATCTCAGACTCCAAGGACTAGTTCGGGCAGATCTAGGCCAGGGGGCAGTGAGGACTCTCAGAAATCAAGTAACTGGCTGGGAAAATGCCCAGAAAAGGGAAAAAAACGAAGACCATAGATGGTTATTTTCTTGAGAAGATGATTCCTCCATTTGTCTCTGATGATGAAGAGGTCTGCTTGCCATGAGGTAGAGACATGGGAGTCAAGGCCTCTGTATCCCAAATATCTGAAAGAGATACCCCATGGGCTCAAGCCATGGAGGAGCTCAAAAAGGATTTTGAAAATCAAGTCAGACAGGTGGAGGAAAAACTGGGAAAAGAAATGAGAGACATGCAAGAAAAGCATGAAAAATGGGTCAATACCTTAATAAAGGAGGCCCAAAAAAATGCTGAAGAAAATAGCACCTTGAAAAATAGGCTAACTCAATTGGCAAAAGAGGTTCAAAAAGCCAATGAGGAGAAGAATGCTTTCAAAAGCAGCATTAGCCTAGTGGAAAAAGAGG
>CM053771.1:553015307-553053140 GCA_028658325.1 Potorous gilbertii | reverse complement strand
ACTGGAACTTAAAGTTTTAGGACCAACTGTTGAGTATTGTTCTTGCTACTAGGAAATAAGAAATACAGGTAATGGGGAATAGAAAGTTATCTGGCCCTACAGGACAAAAGAGAAGGTGGGGTAAGGGAAGGGAGGGATGACAGAAGAGAGGGCAGACTGGTGATATGGGTAATTAGTATGTCCAGTGTATCGGGGAGGGGGGAGGGGACAAATGGGGAGAAACTTTTGGAACCCCAAATCTTGTGAAAATGAATGTAAAAAGTTAAATAAATTTATTTAATAAAAAAAACAACACAAACCTCTTGAATGAAGAAGAATCTTGTCCTCAAAGTCTACGATGGTGCCTGACTCATAGTGCAATCCTGTTGGGCAGTTAGTAATTGATTGACACTTAAGGTGACATCACTGATACCAATATGAGCAAAATATGGACCAGAAGAATAACCAAGGCGATGGGTCAAGCTGGTCACATTTAGCATCTGAAAGTATTAGAACAATAACAGACGCTTAATAATCCTGATGATTAGGATTCATCTAGATTTCCTTATCTGTCATGGGCAGCTAGATCCCTAGTCCACAAATATGTAGATCTGAAAATTGCCTGGAGAAGTCAACCAATCCCCTGTAACCCAACCAGACTGCAATCACCTGGCCAACACCTGGATCCAAAGGCCATGAGGTCAATGTTCCCCCCAAAAATTACCACTCTCGATATTCACAAAATCAAACCCACTTTGAACGCAAAGCGTTCCAAAAAATGAAACATTATAGAAGGGAGCAGAATGGCAGAACAGACTGAGGTCCCTGCCATCTCTGCTATCCTGTCCCTTCCTGAAAATGGACAAAGGAGGTTGATATTTATCTTATACAGGAGACACTTACTTATAACTTAGAGCATATATATATATATATATATATATATATATATGTACATACACATATGCACATATATGTGTATATACACATATACACGTATACACACATATAGATAGGCATATGTATATGTAAGTATACATATTATATATAAATATACATTAAACTGTATATTATATAAAATGTGTTAGAATATATAATATTACATATAAATATATTAGTATATACAGTCCTCCAAAGTAGTTTTCCTGCTTTCCTGTTCAATGATTTGTACCATATTATATGTGTAAGAATAACAGTGAATTGTCCCAGCGTTGTTTCTACCTGAACCACATAAAGTTACCATGACAGCAAGAGCAATCACTTCTCTAGAAATGTTAAGATGATAAAGTCTGTTGTATTCATTATTTCATAGAAATTTCATGGCATAGTGGATAGAGTACTATCCTGGAAGTCAGGAATACCTTGGTATCATGCTGTATGTAAAGAGTCCTAAGGAGACCTATCACATGAAAGGAAAATGTGGGTGCAGACTTGGCTAAGCTGAGGTACCAGGACTGTTGTTGTTTGCTTGTTTTGCTGTTTGAGTTGAAGGTATAAAGTTGTAGGCTAAGCTTGAGAACAAGACATACAGGTATGTCCCAGAAGAATCCTGATCCAGGAAATGAGGGAAGTCAACTTGGCCTCAGGCAGAGCTAGCATAAAATGGCATGGCCATTTTGAAGCCGGTGAACTCCTAGTCACCAGTAGTGAGTGTCTTATCTGAATCTGGAAGACAGATCCATTGGCAGGGGTGCAGTAGAAAGAGAAGCCTTTGGAGGTCCCCTCTAACTTGAGTTTCATACAGTCATAGACTTTGGTGCAGGAAGGACCTTAGCAAGTATTTCTCTCGTCTAGTTGTCTCTTTTGTATTTTGTCTTCCTGGAAAACCTGGTGCTTAATGCTTTAATTTCTGCAGTGGTTTACAGGCATCATTCCATTTTACTTCTTCAAAGCATCCTTGCAGGGGTAATGCAAGTGTTAGGGTGCTCCTTCACAGATGAAGAAAGCTAGGTTCATAAAGAGTATTGCATCGGGTAACATCCTATCAAGGCAAACACTGAACTCAGATGCTTCCCAACTGTATTCTGCCCTTGTCTTCTCTGAGACAGGGCTTTCATGTTCTTTGTTGCTACACTGATATCAACCAAAAATGGGAGCTTGAGAAGGCCAATGTGACACCTGCATGTGCCCAGAGTATCTGCAGTAGTGGCCTGCCCACATCGTGGCACTTGATGGGGCCTATGGCCGTATTTTTGGCCAGTGTTGTTGGGGTGACAGGGCATTGATGTGGGGGGAGAGTGGTGGCAGACTGGGAAAGAGTTTGCTTTCTTGGTGATTTCTTCTTTATCTCAAACCATGGCATTTTTTTGGATAGGACACTGATAAGCATTGCCAGAGAGGAGAGGCCTGGGTGGGTCACAATTAGCCCCATTGGAGAAAGTGTGATTTCTAAGCACTTTAAGGGACCAAAATACCTCTTAGTTAAAGAGGATGGCTAAAGTGAACTTCAGACATTGAACTCCATATCAAGAGTCTAGAACAAGGACCTAGAGTGCCTTAAGACTGCAGGTTCCCCATCCCTGGTCTAGAATGAACCCTTATTTGCTTCAGTTGGTAGTTTATTTCTTCTTTTTTTTTTGGAGTGGGGAAGTCAAGATAATTGGGGTTAAGTGACTTTCCCATGGTCACATGGCTAATGTGTTAAGTTTCTGAGGCTAAATTTGAACTCAGATCCTCCAGGCCCAGTGCTTTTTTCATTGCACCACCTGAGCTACCCCTCAGTAGTTTACTTCTTATGATTAATTACATCTATTTTCATTGACATCACTCATCCATCAGGATGGATGAATTGCGTTTGATCAATAGGAATCCAATAAAAGAAAAGCCCTCAATACTTGAACTTCCCTGCAAAAAAGAAGCAAAAATGCTGCAGATGACGTCAAAGGGAGTAAAAATACAGCTTGAAACTGCCATTTCTTGAGAATTCAGCATTCTATTTCATTTAGATGACAAAAACTCCATAAATAACTTACATACATCCAGAAAGTGCCAAGCATTTAGCAAAGAATGCCTCCTCTCAGAATTCTGAGTGAACATTTCTGGAGCAGGCATGGGTCCAGGGGTAATTGTTTCTTTATTTTGAAATCCAATGTTTCTAGAACATGAATAATGCCACAGAAGGGGAGAGAAGTGAAGAAACACATCAGCTCTGTGAGCCAAACAGCAGGCACCCAGTAGGCTTCCTTGTAAGCTAAGGTCAAAGTGACCTTATTATTGGCTCAGGCTGTACAGACTTCATTATTGCCCTTAAAAAGGAAAAGAATGCCATGGTCTGAGAAAAGAAGAAATTACTTCACAACAGGACTGCCCAACTTGCCAAGGGCTTTCCTCTGGATTCTTTAAAACATTTTTTGACTACAATAGGAACGCAAATCATCTATTCATCCCTCTCTCTCCTAACCTCATTTTCAGATCATACTTTGCTCAGATTGGATCCTTCAAAAAAAAAACTACTTCTCATGATGTTCTTATTAGTAATTAGGAGCATAGTCATGCCCCCCCACATGCATTTCCATCAATTAAAGGGGACACAACCATTTTTCCACACCATCAAAGTATTAAATATTAAAATTAGAGATATGGGACATCATGGAATCTTCTATATGTAGTCTTTTACTTTTCTGAAAGCTGAGAAAAACATCTTTATAGAAAAATAAAGTCTCTTTTCTTCAGTAAAGCATTGTGGCAATGGAGGTTAGAAGACACTGAAGTACTCCAATATGACATGTCCTCGTCACTGATGACTTGTGTGATTCTCCACAGGCCACTTAAACTTTGGTTCCATTTCCTCACATTCAAAATGAGGGTGTTGTCCTGAATCCCCTTAAAGAGTAGTTCTAGCTCAAAATCCATGGTTCTGTGATCCCCTGTGATTTCTTCTCTGATACTAAGTCATGTGTGAGTAATCCAATCCCCTTGCAAGCACTGAATTTGCGTGGCTTAAAGAATGAACTTGTTTATTTACAGATGAAGGAACAGAACTACATTCCACATCATGGAGGGTCCTGAGTGAATGACAAACTTTCCAGTGAGCTCCCTTTTCCAAAGACCCATATCTAAGTTATTGATAATCAAAATAAGAGATGTTGACTCAGGGGTGGTTCCTCACGCTAAGTTCCTCCCAAAGGTTTCTTTGAAGTCCTCCAAAGGATACTTGTGATTGCTGCTACTTACAGCACACTTTCTCCTCCCCCACTACAAGATTTCTTACAATGATCTGTGAAGCATCATCCTGACTACAATGCTCAAGACCACAGTGTTTTGCCTTCAGCTTGAACATCATTAATTTTTTTTACCTCCCAAGAGAAGCCACTCCATGTTATACCTTCCTTTTATGGACTTCCATCCTGTGGGGCACCCTACACCCCATTTACACATAGCCCATGTCTCCTGTAGCTTTGGACAGCTCCCAGCAGATGCCAGTGATTACTTCTACTCTTTGGCAAACACGTGCCTTAAATGTAATGTTTATCAACTGAAGCCTTGTGTTCTTGGTCCTGCCCCTCCTGACCTCACACTAGAATTCACCAAGAAACCAGAAACATGACACCGCAATTCCCTTGTTAAATGGCCAATCACTCTAGTACCATAAATCTGATGTCATGTCTCCCTGAAGACCAGGTGGTCTGCCTCCTGCCCAGCCAGGCTCCATCCACATATCTTGAAGCTCACAATAATTCTTGAATTTAATCTCAGTTTCACTTTCTGACCCTATGGCAGCTGGCTACATTTGTTTAAGTTATTTAAATTTTCTTCCTAAAGGTCTGAGCGGAGGAAGTAGCCCATCTTCCCTTTGCAATGCCACATGTAGAAGGAGTAAAACTTAACTGTGGTCCAAGACCACCCTTATTCTACACACTGGGAATGAAAATAAATGAGCATGTGCTTTAAATGTAAAGGTCTGAAGGAATAAAGGGGAGAATAAAAAGCAAAAGAAAATCTTGAAATGATGCTCTACCTTCACTGATAACATGAAAAATCTCCCTCCCTCTCACAGAGAGGCAATGACAGGTTTTAAATTACCTCATCCTTCCAGGACTTAAACTAGGCAGCAGATCAGTCAGTGTAAAAGCTTCAGTCCAAGGAGGCCTGGCTGTCCATTATCTTAGGCTTCCAATTCTCTGCAGAGCATCTGGCTAATAGGATGTGGATAGCAAATCTGGAAGGCTCACTGCCAAACAGGGCAATCTGGTGAGGACCTGGAGTTAGGAAGGTCCCTTTTAGCACATTTGTGATGCATATACATCTGGGAGGGGAATTCTTCTCTAGTCACAAGTTCTGAAATGAAAGGCAAAAGAGGAGCAGAGATGCAGACTGAGTAAACAGCACACCAAGGGCAGCTGTGTCTAGAAACGTCACACACACATGCAACCACATATATGCATGCAAATATGCACGTATACATGCACACAAAACATGAGCACACACCACACACATACACACACATGCACATACACCTTGATCAATTTCTTCACTGTGCTCATACTTTGTGGAAAAAATGGCCAGAGGATAGAAAGGAGGGAGGTTGTATTTCCACGTCATTTGTCCTAGATAAATGATGATATGGACAAATAGATCTGTAGTAAGACATAAATACATCCATGGATATGAAAAAAAGAAAATAAAGTAATATCTGGAAGGGACTCATAAAGAATATAAAACTATTTTTTTGCACTTTTCAAAGAAAGGATGGGAATTTTTAATGCCCCAACCTAGAAAAAAATATAGAGAGAATTAAGCTGCTTTAATAAGCAGAAGTCAAACAGGGCTGGTCAGTATGCTAATAAAGGTCAACTTAGCAACAGAGACCAAACTGGTCTAGACCATACGTGGCCAAGCAGCAGCTCCTCCAGAGGGAGGCTCAGGAGAGAGGAGGTGACTTCAGAGAGGGGAGGAGGTACTGAGTCTGGAAAGACTGACAAAGCTTCACTCAGTGCTTTCAAGGGCCTCTTGAGTTCAGTGTCGTATTCCTCTCTCCTTTATCTTTGATTCCTTTGTTTCTAGAGCTACAGGACAGACTGAAGCTGCCAGAATTAGGTCCCAGGATTCCTGAGCATAAAACAGAATGCATAGAGGGAGACATGCCTCATTCCACAACTGCTTCCCAGCCTGTAGAAGGACTGCCCTTCTCAAAGGAATGCCTACATGATCACCAAGCATTTGCTGGGTACCTATTCAGGGCTGGCTCATATGATCCCCATTAGACCAAAAACGAACAGTCAGCATCACCATTCATTTTGCTGGAGATGAGAGAGAGAGAGAGAGAGAGAGAGAGAGAGAGAAGGAGGGAGGGAGTGTGTGTGTGTGTGTGTGTGTGTGTGTGCAAAATATGTTGCATAGTAGCTGTGTACATACATACTACATTTGTAACCCAAGTCCCAATACACCAGCTTTTGAGTTGACGTGGATTTGGTTTTGCTTTGGGTAAGCTTAAAACACTATTCTCTGACTAATTATACTGTTACCCAGAATTTGCTCTGAGAAAATCCCAATGTATAACTATCACCAAGGTTTTAACTAGACCTAGACCTAGACCTAGAGGCATCATGGCCCAGTGGATATAGAGTTGACCTCACAGTCAGTAAGGCTTGGGTTCATATTCTGATTCTAACAAAATGGCCTTGTAATGTGGAGGAAGACATTTACATGCCCAAGGCTCTCAGTTCTCTAAATTGCAGTGAAAGTGGGAGTTTCCCCACTTGGAAATTCCTGATACTATTGAAAGCACAAGTCCACATCCTCTTTGTTCCAATGACACAGTGCTCCTTGCTTTTCCTTGCATGTGTGTATGTATGTATGTGTATGTGTGTATGTATCTTTGTAGGAAAGTATATGCTTGTGTAAATGCTTGTGTTGTACATGCAACACATATGTAGATAGAAATACAGTCACATGCATGCACATATGTGCATGTGCATGTGTGTGTTTTTCTTGGAATGTTGCCAATCCCATTAGACTAAGCCTCTTAAAAATAAGGCATATCTTTTGCCTTCCTTTTTATACCCAGTGTACAGGGCCTGGCCCATAGTTGTGCTTAATAAATGTTTTTTGATTTATTGTTAATACTAATCTTAAAAGCCATATTAAATTAATAATAAATATAATATGAGAATAGTTAATATAAGATGTGTAATATGATAAAATATAATAGCAAGTTTGTAGATTTTAAGCATTTATATATATATGTATATATATATGTAACTCAGATATTTCTGTGTTTAAAATTTATCACAGAATTACACTGAAGTCTATAAGTATGAAACTTCAAAACTTAATTGGAAGTTATCATGGCTCAGTATCACATCCATGGACAACACATGATGGCAAATTTGAGGAAACTGAGGGGACATAATATTAATAAAATGTTTTAAGGTAGAAAGTGCTTTACAAAGCAATGCCACTATTCTACCCATTTTACAGATGAGGACACTGAATCAGAGAGAGTCTCAATGACTGACTCAGAGTCACCAAGCTCATAAGTGTCTGAGGTTAGATTGGATCAAGTCTTGCTGACTTTCAACCAATGCTCTAGTCAGTTAAAAATATTTAAGACCCTACTGTGTTACAGGCCCTGGGATACAAATAGAACCTAAAACAATTACAGTCCCTGCCCTTCCTAATCTAGGAAGCCAACAGAAAAAAGAAAGGTAGAAAAGGCATGAGAAGTCCCAAGAAACCCCAGAGCAGTGGAGATGATAGGAAATGAGAAGTCTCTGCTGAATTGCCTCTTTGAACAGAGGCCCTGCAGACCACGACTCATCTTCCAGTCAGGTGCATCAATGTGCATCAGGGCGGACAGGATGTGATGTGGAAGGAAGGCATGATGACAAAGGCCAAAGAGATCTGAGAGGAAGGCATCTGGGGAACCATGGGGCTTTCTCTCCATGTCGCAGCTGAACACACTTGTAGGCCTATATTCCAAGCCCTACATTCACAAATGAGGAAATGGAAGCATGACTTGCTCCAAGTCACCAGATTATAACTGCAAGAGAAATAAATGGAAGCCAAGTTCTTGGAGTCCAAATCCCCTTTAATTTGACTGCAGCTGCCTAGGGCATTGCTATATCAGAGCCCGTACTTCCTTGTAAATCTTGTACTAAAAATATCCTTCAATACATGTCGGGGCCAAGCTTGGGGGCAGTGTATGCTCTCTGGGCTTCAGATCGTGAGGTCTCTGGGGTCTTAGTGCTGTCGCCACACACAGAGATCTTTCGAACATCTGCAATGTGTGCATCAGCTATGATGGCTTCATGAACTTTAGCACAACCTTCAAATATCCCTTTTGGCAGATAACAACCTGGATGATTTACTGAATGAATGATCAACAGTATTTCAGTTGTTACTACGAACCAGACACTCAAATAAGTGATGGGGATACAAGCACCAACAAGCAAGACGGTGCCTGTTTCCAAGGAGCCCCCATGTTTCCAAACATCTTTACTGAGATCTTTTCTTTTGGCAATGTATCATTTTCCTGAATCCCTCTCCTTTCCAAAGAGTCTTCCCATATATGATATCTCTTAAGAATCAAAGATGTAAAGAAAAAGCAGAAGAAGGGAAACAAAAAATTCAGCATATTCGATGAGTACATTGGAAGAATTTGACATTCTGTGCTATTTTCCCATCACAGAGTTCATAGCTCTCCACAGCAGTGACAGGAAGTCCTTTCTCCTGTCTCTTCCCTGGGTCGATGTTCATTCTTTGTGATGTCACGGCCTTCATTTATGATATCGTGTGTGTGTGTGTGTGTGTGTGTGTGTGTGTGTATGGTTTCTGTTCTGATTCATATTATTGTCGTGGTGCACAGCATTTTCCTTGCTATGCATATTACATCTTGAGTAAGTTCATGTATATCCATATCTCTCTGTATATATCAGGTTTACTCTGTTTTAGCACATTAAAGTTTCGTTAATTCATATATCACAACTTGTCCAGTACTTTACTATTATGAAAAGTGTAGCAATAACTACTTTTATTGCATTTGGTGACTTTCTTCTTGGCAATGGCCCCCTTTTAGTTATATACTAAGAAATGAAATGCCTTGGTCAAAGAAGATGGAAATTTGAGCCACATTATTTACATGATTTCAAGTACTTTCCAACAATGATTGTATTAATTCACAGCTCAACCAACAGTGAATTACTGTGCTTCTCTTTCCACACTTGATCCAACACTCACCTTTTGCCATCTTTCCAGTTTTCTGGATATGAGATGAAACTTCCAAACTTTCACCCTCTCCCACCCTCCCCCCTCCCCAAAATGGCATGTAATCTTATATGGGCCCTACATATATGTTCCTATTAAACACACTTTCACAATAGTCATGTTGAAAAGAAAAATTAAGATGAAAAGGAAAAACGATGAGAAAAACAAAATGAAACAAAACATATCACAACAAAGGAGAAAATAATCTGTTTCATTCTATATTCTGACTATGCATGGTCATTTAAAAAAAGTTAATATGGTTCTGAGGATCATACATATTATTTGGTGGACACATTCATAATTAACATAATTATTCTATTTCTCTAGCAATTTTTAAGATTTCATATTTTCCTCATCTTTGACTTAGTTTTTTTTTAATTTTAAAAATTATTTGTTTTCAGTTTTCAACAATCACTTCCATAAGTTTTCAATTCTCTCCCCTTCTTTCTCCTTTCCTTCTTTGACACAGAATGCAATCTTGTATGGGTTCTATACATACATTCTTATTAAACATATTTTCACATTAATCATGTTGCATAAAAGAATTAAAATAAATGGAAACAAACCATGAGGAAAAAACAAACCAGAACAAAACATAACACAGGAGAAAATAGTCTGCTTCATTCTCCCTTCCAATTCCATTGTTCTTTCTCTGGATGTGGAAGGCATCCTATAAAGTCCTTTGGAAATGTTTTAGGTCTTTGCATTGGTGTAAAGGGCTGTCTATCAGAAACAGTCCTCACACTGTGGCTGCTATTGTGTGTAATGTTCTCCTGAGTCTGCTCATTTCACTCAGCATCAGTTCATATAAGTCTTTTCAGGATTTATTGAAGTCCTTTTGTTTGCCATTTCTTATAGCACAGTAGTTCCATTATATTCATATACCATAACCTGTTCAGTCATTCCCTAATTGATGGACATTCCCTTGATTTCTAGTTTTTAGCCACCACAAAGAGAACTGCTACAAATATTTTTGTACACGCAGGGCCTTTTCGCATTTTTATGATCTCTTTGGGATATAGCCCTAGAGGAGATATTGCTGGGTCAAAGAGTATGCACATTTTTGTAGCCCTTTGGGCATAATTCCAAATTGCTCTCCAGAATGATTGAATCAACTCACAACTCCACCAACAATGAATTAGTGTTCCAACTCTCCCACATCTTCTCCATCATTTATCATCTTCCTCTTTTGTCATGTTAGCCAATCTGATAGGTGTGATGTATTTCAGAGTTGTTTTGATTTGCATCTCTCTAATCAATAGTGATTTAGAGCATTTTATGTGACCATAGATAGATTTAATTTCTTCCTCTGAAAACTTTTTGACTATTTATCAATTGGAGGATTTAGATTTTTATAAACAATCAAAAAATGAATATTTCTTCTTACTGTCATTGGGTTGCTATGTATTTTTTATTAAATATATATTTTTTCTTTATAAATTTAAATACTATTTGGAGAATATGCAATATATTTAAATTTTATTTTGGTTGTTTTCTAGGATTCCTTTAAACATAGTGTAATTTACTTCTCTCTTTATTTTGATTTCTTATTTATACTTTGTGTATCAGCACAATTGAAATCCCTGATTGTTTTTCATATTCATTTGTAGTAAAATTTCAGTTCTTTACTTTTTGTATTCATATATATTTATATTTTATCTCATCTCATGTTTTTGATATGAAGTATTCTTGTAAGCAACTAATTATAGTATTTTCTTTTCTTAATCAAATATTTTTCATTGTATATTGACTGTATGTCAATCTATTCCATTTGATTGGATTGTTTAATCCATTGACATTTAAAGTTATCAAAGTTCCCCTCAATTTCTAACATTGAGCATCACCAGATGTGGTTGGATATCAGAGCTTTTCTCTGCAGTGAGAAAAATGAAAGAATAAAAGATATTAGAGAAAGGAAGAGAAAATATAGGGGAAAATAAAGTTGACATGGTAGGGAGTGATTAATTGCTGTCTACTAAGGAAGGCTTATGAATTCTTGGGATTGATCCTTTCAGGTAAAATAACAATTTCAACATTGATGTTGATGATGACCAAACAAAGATGACATCACTGTATTAATTTCTCATGTGTTTGTAATGTCGAGGAAATATTATGTCCCATGAAATCATTTTAGACAAAATGACTTTGAGCTGGCCTTTTACAACAGAGTTGTTAGTTATGTGAACTCATATTAGAGAAAAAGCCTTCCTTTTGCCCTATAGACTGGACCCTCTCCAAGTCTGGAATTGCAATCAGCCATGTTTTCTGGATGGTGGATTCTGATACCAACTGAGTTATATAGTGCCTGTATACAGACAAAGTAAACTAGATATTACAAGAAAATGGAAATTAAAAAAAAAGGATAGAGAAAAGATCTCAGTAATTCAAACTACTGATCAAGATTAGAAGTTTTACCCACTTCCATTTTGGTGCAGCTATGTTTCTCTTTACTTGGTTTGGTGTAACTTTTGATTAATCGATTCATTTGTCATTTCAAAGGAAAACAAACTTTGAAGCATAGTTTGTGAAATCAGTACTTTCTAAATTCTCCTTCACAAAGACATAATTAGAATAAAAGCAAAGAGAAAACAGACTGATTTGGCACAAGATGAATCCCAGTGTTTCACATGAGTATGGTAATTGTGAGTCCACACCATTTCACAGATAAGATGAATTTAATCAGTAAATGGGCTGATATAGCAATGACTTCCAAACCCTTCTCCCATTTATCCAAGGTTATTACTAGACTTTTATTGAAATAAGAATTTGCAACCTGAATTACCTATTGCTTTTTCTCTTCCATTTCATATTTGGGCATAAATCACTATCACCAAAGGAGTGAGGTTCGTAGGGCATTCATACGTCATCCAATTAAGTGATAAACAGGATTGAAAAGGATGCAAGAATCTCCTGGTCTGAATTTAATAAGCCTTCAGATCATCATAAATTGCTACTCTAAGATTATCCTGGTTGATGGAGACCAAAGGCTTTGAATTTTAAGAGATCTATTGCTATAATTCATGCCTATTAATACTCTAGTCGTTTAGTTAGCAGATTTATTTCTCTGATTTAAGTTAGTGTTCAATTTATTCTCAGACCATATATACTGCAGAGCACATTATTAAAATCAATGGAAAATATTTGCTAAGATGAACAAAACCATTTTTTATCACTTCAGGCACATTATTCTAATCCCATGGAGTTTTGTTTAGCCTGGAAAGGAGAAAGAAATAACTGTCTCAAGGCTAACATAACCAAAAATGACCACATTGGATGATTTAAGTAAGTACCGCAGTTTCCCAAATCAGACTTCAAAATGGAGTCTCAAAGTGACACCAAACAGCTTATTTGAAAGCTGTTGGCATCATTAAAAAAATGAAACAGAACTCTCAGTGAACAGCACTGCCATGCATCTTTATTTACAAGCCTGGCATGGCTTGGTTCCTCTGTAGTAATCATTAATGATTGTCTATCTCTTTGAAAGTTGAGGAAGCTCTGGTATCTACTGTGCCATTTCATCCTCCCAACAACCACTTCGAAAAGAGGAGTGAAAGTGAAAATGTGATTGGACAGAAGGGGAAAATGTGGAGCAAAGGTGTCAAGCACCGTGCTCAACCCTATTCAATTCAATTTGCTAAACAAGGGTTCTCGTAGCACTTACTATGTGCTAGACAGTGTGCAAGGGTCTAGGAATTCAGCAGCAAAAACAATAGGCCATTTTTAGGGTTAACCCTAAACCTAACCCTAGATGTTTTTACATAGTAGCAGAGGAAGGGCAACATGTATACAGTAAAAATAATTACAAAGTTAAAACAGCTGCTGGGGGACGTCTAGGTGATGCCATGGAGAGAGTGCCAGGTCTGGAGTGAGGAAGACTTATCTTACCAACTTCAAATCTGGCTTAGATACTAGTTTTGTGACTTTGGAAAGTCATTGAACCCTGATTGCCTCAGCTTCCTTGTCTGTGAAATGAGCTGGAGAAATAAATGGAAAACCAATCCAACATCTATGCCATGAAAACTCCACAGGGAGTTATGAGTTGGACATGACTCAACAGCAACAATAAATAAAGGAAATTCCCATGAAGTGGTCACCTCATTTAAATTCTAACTCTTTGATATCACAAGTAAATGGAAAATATGGTAATTGCTTTCAGGCCAGTAGAAACATTCAGTACAATCTTGAATAATGTAAGTGCTCTACAGAATTCATTATTTGAACTAATCAGGACCTCCCTGTATAAAGTAATGTAGGTGAAAAAAACACTAAATATGGACCAGGTCTGACTGGATTTCAGGTGAGAGGAGGTGATGATCTGAAAGGAGATGAGATTTTTGGAGTCAGAGGTGAGGAAAGAGAACATTCTAGGTACCAGATCAGGACAAGCTGGTAAATGTCTGTCAGGGGAATCTTACCAAATGTCTTGGGCCTTCCCATACATGACATGGCTTTCAAGTTCTATATATGGCCACATCAATATTGCCCCCTTTGAGAAGAAATGTATAGGCTCAACATCACCAGCGTTAGTAAGAGATCATTGACAATGTGTTTTGATAGTATGTGATTTTTCACCTACTTCATCTTTTTATGCCTCCTTGTGATGTAAAGATGACATCATTTACATGATATATTTAGTGTATCCTAAAGTCACTGCAGATATGGAGGGAGCTTAATGCAGATCCTACCAAGTGGGGTAACATGGCCTTATCTGAGGATGCTCTGCCCAAAGGAAGGCAAATTTGGTGACTGAAATCTATATAGATATATTGGGGTTACTGACTAGATTTCTTTTTTAAAGATCATGCTTTAAATCCAATTCACTATGAATCTCATTGATTGGCCAACAATTGGTCTCTGCTCAAACACCACTGTATTGTCATTATTTGCATCCTGATGGCTCAGTGACTGTAAATAGTAATTTTTTCTCTTTGGCCAGAAACCTTGAGGGTCTTCCCCTTCCAGTTTGATTTGTTTTGAGGGAATCAAAGGGGTCATCCCTTGGCTCACTTCTTAAACAGCTCTAATCATTGAAGAGTTTGTCTCAGTCAAGGTAAGAACTTGGGAAGACCTTATCTTAAAATGACCAAGGTCTTCCATTGCATCCTGGGCTGTTTCCAGGCATCCTGATCTATATCTGGCCACTGAATCTAGACAACTCTGAAGGAGAAAGTGAAGGTGGTTACTTTGTGCAGCTCTCCCTCACTTAATTGCAATTCACTTGCAAGTCATGGCATCATCTTCCTGATGTCATGCTCTTTTTCAAAGGACAAACTACAACGTAAGTTCTATCCACACTTTGACTTCACATATATTTTTCTGGTTATCTCCGCTATAATTCTATCAACAAAAATGAGCCATACAGATACTCTCTTCCCAAATTTCTCTGTAAATCTGGAACCATGAACCATAAACAAATAATTGACTTTCCTCCTGTTTTTTAAGTTTTGTGTGTATCTTCATTCACTATAGGCATGCTTACAACCCCTGTAACTTTCTAGACTACAGTGACTCTCCGCCCTTATCAGTCTTTTATGTGGATTTTTCCCCCATAAGAAGGTAACCTCCTGGAGGGTAGGGATTGCTTTTACCTTTTTAATTTATAACTTTAGCACTTGGCACAGTGGTTGAAATATAGAAATTTTTTTATTTTTTTTGTTTTTTTTCATTTATCCTTTAATCAAAGACTTTGTGAAAAGGCCTGAGGACAGATGATACATCTGGAGCCTGAATTTGAATGAAGCTAAGCTTAGAGAATTTTCATCATCAATTTGTGGATATTTTTGTCCTGTAACCATGTTCTCATGTTTGGAGAAGTGGTGAACTGCCCTGGTGGCCAGAATTTCTTGCAGATAAAATCAAATAACTTAGAAGCATAGGAGAAAATAATACATTCTAGTCAGAAAAAAGATCCATTTTGTGTGATAAAGTAGCATATCTTAGAGGAATACTTTGGGATCCGTTCATTCTTATGTTCTTACCACCCATTTTTTTATTCTCAAGAGACCATGTCTTATATCTTTGTATCTTCTCTAGAAATGAACAGGGTGATAGACACAAAAATATCCACTAAATCAAACAATTTGGAAGGATTGACCAAATGATAGTTTGTGTAGGGAGAAAATATATGCCAATTTTCCTGACCTCAAGCTCAATAAGAGTGAAAAGTGTATCACAACAGCAAATACAAAAGCCTCATGACGTTGACTTCATTATGAGTGACAGAGTGCATAGATCAGCCCACATCTGGAGGATTGCCTGCTGTTTGGACATCATGTTTGGGAATAGACAATGAGAATGTGAAGAGTAGCCCAAGGAAGTTGACCAGGAGGCTGGAGGTTATGTGGTACAGAAGTTCAAGAAAATGGGAATTTCATCCCAGAAGATCAGGGGGAGGTAAGTGTAGAGGTATTTAAAGAGCTGTCATGAAGAAAGCTTAAACTTGTTCTTTGCAGCCAGAAAATAAATAAGGAGGAAGAACAGAGTGGACAATGCCCAGAGGGATATTTGGCCTTGATGAAAAGGAAAAAAAAAGAATAAATGAAACAGCAACAAAACTCTGAAAAATAAGAACTATTGCCAAGTAGAGTGAAGTGAACATTTTCGAGATTCTCCAAACAGGTGCCCCCACCTCCCACTCCTCAGGGAGGCCAGACAGGTACTTGTTGTACATGGTACATATTGTACATTATTATACATGGTACAAAGGGAAGCCTGTTGAGGTTTGCATCTCACTAAGTGACTTTGGAGCCTCTTTCCAGCCCTGAAATTCTGCAGTTCTCTAAATGAACAAGGATGATGTGTAGACATCCTTTAGAACTGAGCAGTGTCTGAGGAATGTTATGGCTACCACATACGACATGATGACTCTGCAAAGATAACAGAGGCAATAATCAATTAAAAGAAGTTATTAACCATCCATAACTCAAAACTGGAAATGTCAATTTACTCACATAATGTCGCTCATCATGTCTATCTTTATCCCCTGGTGTTTATTGTAATGCATGAATAGCGGTTGTTCCTTCACTTATTCAGTCATAGGGCCATTATACTCCGGGTGTTAATATATCTCCTGCTACTTAAAGTGGGTTTAGTGGCTTGGAAAGTTGTATCATATTTCAAAAGTATTTTTTCTTCCCTTTATCTTACATTTCGCTTTTTCTTCCTTCCTTTCTTCTTTCCATTTTTTTCTTTCTTTTCAGCTTCCTGTGAATTTTTACACTTGCTATTGCTTACTCTCATTTACTATGTATTTCTTATTTCTCTTACCAGACTATTAAAGCTTTGTGAGCAGGATCTTAATGACTCTCATTACTTTTCTTGAAACTCCTTACTCAGTAGTTTACACATAGCACTCGCTGTTCATTGAATGACTGAATAAATGATATGTGGTAAGACAGAATCATTTCTCCCAATAGAAATCTTCTTACTTTGGGGTACTTTCCTTATTGTGAGGATAATTTTGGTTGGTCAACATTCAAAATATCATCAACATGATTTTAAAATATGATTAATTTACTTCACAAGCCCCTCTATGTTTTACCTATTAGTTACCTGATTAGCTATGTAATTTATAAAATGAAACCTTGATTCTGACCATAAATAAACATTTTCATTCTTTTGGCAAGATGGAGGCATATTGGAAAGTTCTTTTTAAAAGATGTAATAATACCCAGTATTATATGTTTCAGAACATATTTTTTGGTGGTGGTGGGTGGGCAATGCTGGTAATGACAGCACAGTGACCTTGTCTGAAGATGCCCTGGGTTCAAAAACACCTGAACTGTCCCAGGTAATGCCACTGGACATTGTGCTCCAAAAACCTAATGCCAGATTCTTATTGTCCTCTTACCCCAAAAGGACACTTGTCCCACTTGCCCACAAAGCAATTTGCATAATCAATCAGTATTTTGATATTCATAGTGGAAACCTCTTGTTTTCAAAATGAGTTTCAAAATGCTGTACCAACATCTATCTATCTATCTATCTCTCTATCTATTTATCTATCTATCCATCTACATATTTTTAACAATGTAGAGAACCACTGATGGGACATCTTCCTCTCCCAGTTTAAATTTCTAACTCTTCACTATCCCCTAACCTTAGAGAGTTCTGTGAGCATTAAGAATAGACCAATGGTATGTCCAGGGTCACATATTGCATTCTGAAGCTCATAGATTGGACAACACTAGTCCCCTGCCCAAGCTTCATTTAAGAGGTGTTTGCTGGACCCTCTTGGCTTAGAAGTGTTTATCAGTAATAACTGTTGCTGTTTCCCACCCAGCCTGATGCAGTTCTTTTCCTTTGTTTCATTAAAGGGGCCATCCCCGATTATTTCTTAAACAGGCCTATTCACTGAATGGGCCTTACCTCACCTCTAGGTGAGTACCTATATAGGCCTTGGCCTAAAGGGTCCAAGGTCTCCCAGTGCATTTTGAGTCATCTCCAGGCATCCTGATGAATATCTGGTCACCAAATCCAGATGGCTCTGGAGGAGAAGTGAGGCTAGTGACCTGCACAGCCCTCCCTCACTCAAAACAAAGTCAAGTGCAAGTAATGCCATCATTTCTATGATGGCATGGTCTTCTTCAGCAACGAAGGACGAATGCAACAAAACAACCAATGGATGTCAGAGGAATAAGTGAAACCCAACAATTCCTGATTCCATAAATGTCCCTCTAACCACTGAGCAATCCTGCCTATTAGGCTCATCTTATGCACTGAAGTCTGGAAAGCATAGTTATTTTATGCATGGCCTCACTGCTCCTGAGTTTTGGAGCTCAAACTTTCTTATCTCACACATCCTGTCTTCTTTCCAAAAAAAAGAAAGAGAAATGTAGAACATTTTATTTAGATAAAGAAAAAAAGTCTGGCCTCAGTTTTCTGGGGATCATAGCTTGAGTGAATCTTAGTGTTCACATAACCCTGCCCCCTGATATTCAAATGAAAAAATTGAGTCTCACAAATATCACATGATTTTCTGAAATCACACTGGCAGTAGCTTGCAAGGGCAGAATTCGAAGTCACATATAACTTTTTTTTAAATTGATGAATTAATACAAATACTTTCATCATGTAGTGGAATAAAGATGATTGAACATGCAACTGAAATTATATTATGAACAACTTGTGTTCCTTTCAAATATATAATAAAGTTATGCAAATTTTTCCCTTCTTTCTTCTCTTCTCCTGAGAGATGGCTTCCATTAAACATAAATGTGTGTGTGTGTGTGTGTGTGTGTGTGTGTGTGTGTGTTAAAATCATTCTGTACATCCTTCCATTTGTCAGTTCTTCCTCTGATGCAGATAGTGCCTCCTTTCTTAGGTCCTTTGGAGTTATTTTGGGAATTTATAAGTCAAAATGACTTAGTCACTCAAAGCTGTTCTTAAAACAACATTGTTGCTTCTGTATGTGATGTTCTTTTGGTTCTGTCAACTTCACTCTTCATTATTTCATGCAAGTCTATCCATCTTTTTTTTTATAATCTTCACTGCATGCCATTAAGCAAAGGCTGGGGATAGCCATTTGGCTGGGAATTCTGCCCATGAAAGACTGACTTTCTCCATCTTTCTTGCCTTTGCTCCCATGCCACAGTCACCATCTCTCCTTCACCATCTGGAGCCTTCTCACCCTGTGATATCCATTTATCCCTAAAACCTTCTCACCCTGAAACATTCTTCTGTCATGCCAGCCCATTCCATGATGACCAAGTTTTTCCTTTGGCCTCCATTTAGGATGAGGAATACAAATTAGCCAGATTCCCCTTCTCTACTGGCTGTTCTAATTTTCTGGACATCAGAATCACAATGCTGGTACCTGCTCCTCTCCTCCACCGCTATTTCCAGCTCCCTGATCTGTGTTGTCTTCCACCCACTGCAATGAAATCTCCTTGAGAGCAGGAACTATGTTCTTTTGACTTGCATATTTATCCACAATGCTTAGAATAGTGCCTAAAACTTAGTGAGCACTTTAAAAACAATTTTTTCCCTTATTCAGGAATGTATTTTGTATAATGGCTGACCTATCTCTTGGAGTGTTGAAATTCTATGACTTTAATTTTATTATTTATAAAGAGCAACAAGAGCGGAAAATAATCACCTAGACTCATAGCTTCATTGGGAAGGAAAAACAAAATATTATAAAAAAAGGAGTGGTTAGATATAGATCTGCATTATATATCTATATATTCATATATGTACATTGCCTATGGTATGTATTTATCATATATATGTATATATATATATATATATGTTTATATGGCAGAGGAGATAGAATTCCCAACTTAGTGTCAGAATGATCTGAGTTTGAGATGCCTACTTGAACTAAGACATAAGTTGGAGTAGGCCCACACTGCAATAATTCCCGATAGTGGCATCACATATTCTACCATTGGGCTCAAAACAGGGAGAGGCATTCAGTGAATTCACTGTTCACTCTGATGACGGAAGAGATTGTGAACGTAGAGCCCAGACCCATAGCCATGTTATGCAAAGACCTTATTCTAACTTTCTGGGTAAGAAAGTTGATGCTCATAAAGGTTAAGAGGCATATCAAAGTCTCCCAGTTAGGGTTAAATGGCAGAGATGGGTTTAACTCTTTCTGT
Organism: Potorous gilbertii; assembly: GCA_028658325.1. Lineage (NCBI taxonomy): Eukaryota > Metazoa > Chordata > Mammalia > Diprotodontia > Potoroidae > Potorous > Potorous gilbertii. The sequence goes on along the minus strand of CM053771.1, from coordinate 553,033,359 downwards.
TAAAACATGCAAACACAACCTGTGTTTGAAGTAACTGTTGGCTCAATATGGGCATGTTGCCAACAGCCATGACATCAGCATCCACCTCCTCTACTCCCTTAGAGCAATAGTGGCTAAAATCTGTGTGATCCTGACTGTGCTTCCTTGATTCATTAACTCTTTCTTCTTGGCTGAAAACATCCAAAGTATATGGAATAGAAGTTAATACAGAAATGTAACATACATAAACCTTGTTTACTGTTCACCTTTGCATATTTAAATGTTCATGTTTGTTCTCCATATAATGAAAATACATAAAAAATTGAGTTCCTGTACAGCATCAGCATTTGCTACTTGTGTGACCTTGAGGCAAATCAGGTAGTTTCTCCCAGGCTCAGTTTTCCTCATCTGAAAAATAGGTATTCCGTTAGCACTTTCTCCACAGGGTTGCTGAGGAAATGTTTCCAGTTGTTTCTCACAATTTCTTACCTGTAATGCTCAAAGTATTAAGAGTGAGAGCTGTCATTATTATAGCTTTTAATATGGTTATGGGATGGCCTATAAATATGATTATGGGATGGCGCTTCGAGCCAACTTCTCAAGGGGTATTTCCATTTGTTTCTCAATGTCCAGATTAGCTGTATTTGGCAGCAACTACAACAGGTTTGCCTGCATTTTGGGCTATTGATCCAGTGATCTGGTATCCTGGAAATACTAATGAAATAGAAAAATCTGCCCCTCTTATGTTCATGTGCAAGTTCCCTGAGACCTTCTCATGCCCTTGGATATTAGAGCAATGATGCAGCTGTTTAAAGCGCTGCCTGAGAAAGCCACTACAGGTGCTTTGGGTCTTATTTTCAAATTCCATTAAAACTCTTACTTCCACTCATGGCTAATTTGCAGCCCATGTGGAATCCCATATTAATGTGACCAGCTTAGCCAAGTTTCCAGCACATAAATGACATTGATATCTTCACCTTCACCTTCTTAATTGCCCCATGAATTTTCTATCTATCTGTCTATCATCTATCTATCTGTCTGTCTGCCCATCTTTCTATATCTATCTTTCTATGTCAACCTCCACCTATCTTAAAAATTCAAAACCACCTTTTTTGGAGGAATCTCAGTGAAGAAACCACTTTCTATTTGAGGCTGATTGGTCATTGTATACTCTGTAATTTCACCTGAAAAGAACAAATGAATACCTAAATGGAAACCAATAAATAATGAATATGTCCCTTAATTTTTTCAGTGATTTCAACTTCTTTGAGGCCTGGGGCTTCAACCATTTGGTTCCTATTATAGTTTTGACACTGATCAAGGGCACTGAACATAATATATGCCCAATAGGTGTATCAAGCAGTAATTCATAGCCATAGTTTGGGACATGCTCTGAAATTGTGATAGACTGTTAGTTATAGACTTAGAAGCAAAAAGAAAATGTTTGAGCAAAGTGGGTGAAAAAAGGACAGATATAGAGAAAATAAAGAATGGAGAGAGGAGTTCATGACTTGTAATGCAGCAGAAAGAGCCTTGCATATGTTGTCAGAGCAACTGGGATATCCATCCTATTTCTCATCCTACCTATATGACCTTGGAAAAGTTGTTGTCAACCTGTTTATATCTCAATTTCCTCACCTGTAAAATGAAAGAGTTAGACCATAAGGACACTTCACACACTGAATTTACTACCTAATTTTACTTTTACTAGATATTGAGACTGGGAAATTTTTACACTAATATAAAGTCAACAGGTCATGCATAACTGGGTTATTAGGCTGTAGATAGGACTCCAGTTTTTACCTTTATATATCAAAAAGTTTGGACTAGAAGGTCTTAAAGACACCTTCCTTCTCTGACATTTAGCTGATAACTTTACACACACACACACACACACACACACACACACACACACACACCATCCATTCCCATCTGTTCATTACTTGGCATTTACTTCTTAAAGAAAAGAAAACAAAAACTATCAAATCAATAACTGACCATTAAGCACCTGTGATGTTCCAGACACTGAACTAGACAGAGAAATCCAAAAAGAAAATATGAACCACACCCTGTGCTCTAAAGAGAGGAGATGGCACAATGAATATAGATATAAGCAAATATATGCAAAGGAAATGCAAGGTCATGGGGGACAGGTGATGATTTAGCAGCTGTGGGTGATCAGGAAGCTTTACATGTAGAGTACCTCGAGCTAAGCTTTAAAAGCATAGAAGATCCTAAAAAAGAATTTTCCAGAGATGATTTTTTTTTCAAGCTTATATAGGGACATCCAAATGATGGAATAGTATTTGAGGAACAGGGAAAGAGGTATTTTAGCTGGAATGAAGAGTGCATGAAGCCAAGTAATCTAGAACAAGTCAGGTCACATTCAGATTTTTAAGGACTTTGCATTTCAGGGAGATCTTATATTTTCTTCAATGTGGAATGTCAACTCAATGGGACTTTTGGATCAGAGAAATGACATCATTAGATCTATGTAAGAAATACAATTGAGAGCTTTGCAGCAGATGGATTGAGGAGGGGAAAGAAGCTAGGAAGAGACAATGAGAGCAAGGAGGAATTGATTTGAAAAATCCAGGGAAGAGGTCCCAAACTTGACTGTTGGCTTGGGATCAGGAAAAAGTGAAGCAAAAGAGAGGGAAAGATATTGGGGGGGGGTTATTGTCCTTTGCTTATCTTTTAATGTGGATGTGTTGATGCTTTCCCCTTCCCCAAAAAAGAGTGGAAAACTCCAGAGGATCCATATATATTTGAAGGGCATGGCCAATGGGTTTATTTGTTTTTCTTGGCAATCCACATTGGTTATCGTTTTTTTTTCCCCTTCCCAATGTGAGAATGTGGAAAGTAGATTTTTTTGATGACTTTGTTAAATGAGAGGCAACAATTAAATTTGTCTAGAAACCAAAATGTGAGATCATTGAGGGACCAGATTGCTTCTTTCTGTCTTTGTTTTGCCAATGTGGAGCAAATTCCTTGGAACGTAGTGAAACATGCAGCAAGGCATGCTTCCCTATTCTTCCCTGAGACCACTAAGGTTTCATTAATACTCATTTGGGTGCTATATTTTAGGAAGGATATTGTTAAGATGAATGAATGCCAAAAGGAAGGCAAAAATGAGAGCAAAGAGGCACAATTCATTCTGAGAAGGATGGGAAGAAAGTGGGGTTAATCAGCTTCAAGATACACCATTGTAGATATGGGGGACATGACAACAGTTCTTCAGTTATTTGTAGGCCTGATTGGAGAAGAGAATATATTTTATCTGTGTGAACTCAGAGCACAAAATGAAGAAGAAAGAGCCAAATTTCAGCTTGGTGTTTGGAAAATAAGATACAACTTCTTAACAATTAGAGCTGCAATGGTTTGCCTTGGGAGCTAATGAGTTTCCCTTCACTGCAAGTCTCCAACAAAGGCTGGATGATTCCTTACTTTTTGTAGAGGAACTTATTTTTTTCAGGTAGAGGTCAGGCTAAAGAGTTAGAAGGTTCCTTTAAATTCTGAGTTTTTTTGGTTCTTTGTGCTCATGGAACCAGAGACATCTTGTGATTTTGTGAAATCTTATCTCTATGGGGAAGCAGTAGGCTCCAGGAAGTGACTTTTAACCCTATTCTTTTAATGGTGATTGAAAAAATAGTGGAATAAAAGAATCCACAACCGACCCCAGGGCAGGGTGAAGTCAGGTACAACCATGCTTTGGAGCCACAGTGAGCAGGTGGGCTGCAACAGCACATGACTACATCAGCATTTCCACGGGAGCTGTAACACTTGGGCTATTTAAGGAAAGAGAACAAAGTGAACAGACGTGGGGATTTCAGAAAATTAGCCAGTGGAATTCTATTTTATAAATTATACATTGTCTCAACAGGCCATTCCTAACAAACACCTAAGTATATCCATTTTGAAATATGTTACCTGAAAACAAAGCTAAGTAAAACTCCTTAGTATTATAATTCAATCTGATTTCCATTGGCATTTCTACTTTAGGAACTTACCAATTAACAGAAAGGACAAACTCTTTAACTCTGTTCTTACATGACCAAAATCATCCGTTGTATTAGATGATGGCTTGTTTTCTCTCAGTATTCCCTTCCTGCACATTGTGGAAGACAGTATCTACATTTTGCATTTGTTCTACTTTCTTCATTTTGTATCTCATCATAAAAGTCTCATGCTTCTCTGAATTTTCTATATCCATCATTTCTCCCAAAGCAATAACATCCCATTACCTTCATATGCAACATTATAAGCTCTTCTCCAATCACTGGATAATTACTTGTTTTCAGAAATGAGGTCATCATGGATTTTGTTTTCTTGTTTAGCCAAGGTTCATTCTTTACTCTCAATGACCACCTGGTGGTGAGATTTTGTGTCAAATAATATGGACAATTGGATATTTTTCCTTCATAATTTCAATTTTTTGCTCTCTTAATTAAAGCAGTTTACAATTCTATCTTGAATTAGCATGCGTGTCTTCCAATAGCAATATCAGGAATGGATTTCCCCTCTTTTCCTATGTGGCATAATTTGGCAATTTATGTAGGGTATAGGTATGAGAATTGAGGAGGGTAAGAAGTTAGGAGTGTTTGTAATGGAATATATGGCATAGTTATAAGGAGCTCTGTCCCTGATAATGCACTATGAGATCATTTTTTCTCTGTAGAAATGTGTGTGCAAAAGAGTACAGAGAACTCTTGTGTATGCAAACTTTGGATAACTTAACCAAAGGTTTCTCCTTGTCACTGAGGTATACATATTTTTTGGTAAGATTGTGGTGAATTCCTGCTTACCTAGAGGCTCTCCTCAGCCCTTTTCATTTGACATGGGTTGTAATCATTGGTTTTTGATGGAGTTGAGACTGATCCCCTACATAGACTAATAATGGTAAATAAATTCAAGATAAGGTCAAGATAAGGTTCGCTCCAAAAGTAGACTTCATTCTGACTGAGGATGCAATAAAATTATGCAGGATATTGTTGGTAAGACATTCAGGGTAATGCAGAAAACCAAATATTCATAAAATATGAACTATGCTTTGTGTCTACAAAGTGAAGCTCTATTCTAGCTTCATTTAAAATGCCTTGTCCAAACACCAGGTATTTTTTGATAGGGGAGAGAATTATTTTTGAATGCTGGATGGACTTTTTTCCCTCTCAGTGAAATAACTGGCAAGTTGGTATGATTGTTTCTTGAGCAAATTAAAAGACTCCTTAGTTTTTCCAAAAGAATGTCTCCACTGTTCATTTTAATATCCTCAACCAAAAAAAATTCCCCTAGAGACCTGGACATCACTGAATCCAAAAGAGGAAAATACAAACATATTTCACCCTGAGAACCAAAATTGTCTGCCCACCTAGATTTCAGAGGTGAGGTAATGGTTTCTGAAACAGTATATATTTTCGATCTATAGAGCACTTAAAGTTCCTTCTAAAGTCAAAGCGTGATGTGAATTTCAAAATGACTCCTAGCAGAGAGAAAACTGGAGAGGAATCAGGCTGAAAATTCTTGATTTTGTTTTCAAAGCTAGTGTAACTAAGCATGCCTTTAAACCATTCCGGGAGAGTCATTTATAAGACTGGTCCCATTTTATTGCAAATTGCATTGTAAAAGAATGTGAAGGGGAAATGCATAAAGAGCTGTGCTTTTCAAGTAGATTGCAATATCAGTCACGGATTGGAGAATTAGGGAGCACCAAGAAATCCCATGGTCTGCTATAGCCTCTCCAGGCATTCTCTTGATGTTTGTGTGTAAACTGCCTAGCTAAAATAAGTCCCTTGTAACGAGTGTCACAAAGACCTATTGTCATATGAATGTAAAGATTAAAAGTGCATTTGAGTGATTGAAATTGACGGAATTGTTTTATAGCTGCAATATATACAAAGCTTTTCTTGTTTTGATTTTTCCAGAGAGAACACTGGAAAGGCATTTGGATATCCTGTGAGATACTATGACATGCTGGATAATAACAAAATACACATAAGTCACCTGGACTTAAGCATGAAATCCATCACATTAAAGGGATTTACAAAGCATGAAGTTTCCTTCCACCTTTAGCCTATCTTTCTAAGAGATACTCTTCTTTATATTTATAATGGGCCTTGCAAATTATCTAAGCAATTATTCTTTGCATTTTTTAAAGTTGTAGCTTTTATTTTACACATGGTCACTTCCCAATATATTCTTCCACTCAGTACAAAAAACCATTACTTGCCAGCGAAACAAACACAAACATAAATGAATGCATAAATAGAGTATGGAGGAAAAAGTAGTCAGAAAACAAATATTCAACACATCAACTCAGGCCAATATTACATATTCAAAACTCATGTTCATCTGCCATTGTAAAGAAGGCAGAGAAATATAAATGATGTCTTTCCTTTACAAAACCTAAACCGAGATAGTATTGGAGGAGATTAGAGGACTAAAAAAAGATTCACCTCCAAAGTGTCTAACATAAAGATATTCTCCAACAGAAGACAGAATTCAAAGAGATGATGAGATTTTAAACAACCATAATATAAAGGAATAATTTAAGGCATTGAAGTCATTGTGAGTTTTAAAGATCCATGATGGGGGAAAAAGAAGTACGTATGTGGGGGTAGCCTTTGAAAGTATGTCTCAGTCTGAAAACACTTTCCCTACGATGCTATTTTTATAAGAATGAAAGACAAGTTCCCACGTCAACATCTAGTGAAGTATAACTAACCGTATTTGATTTCCTCCCTTCCTGCTCTCCCCCAGTTCTCCCTCCCTCTCTCTCTCTCTCTCTCTCTCTCTCTCTCTCTCTCTCTCTCTCTCTCTTTCTCTTCCCACAGTAACATTCAGTTTTGATGTTGCCCAATGTAATTATTTCTGCTGAGCATTTTAGATTTTTAAACAATGCCTTCAGTTTTAACATAATTTATTTAATTCCATAAAACCAATAGAACTAAATGAAAAGACTCCACTCTCCTTTTGATTCACTAACATCATAAATCAGATTCACTTACCTTAATCTTTCTTTGTTCCTGAATATTCCTGGATCCAAATTCCTGCCCAGAATATTATCCTCTAAAGCAAAAATGGTGATTTTTTTTAATATTTATCTCCCATAACCAACATCTTAAAAATTTTTTAGTGAACTTTCGTAGAGCAATGTGCTTAAAGACTGTTTCCGCATAAGCTGAGGAGGCCCCAGTTTGCATAGATGATTACAGTGGAATGAGCTTTTAGCTCAGACAAGTTTAGCCCACATGAATTTTATTCATCACCAAGTTGCTTGCTGTTTGAGGTCAGGGAGTAGCAGGACCAAGGACAGCTCCCAACAAGTACAACAAATTGTTGACATTTCTTTTCTAATCCCTGTTACCTTATTATTTCACATTCTGATGAATCTCTAGGGCATAGATTCTTAACAACTTTTGAATCATAGATGTTTTACATAATGAAGAAGACTGTGTTCCTCTTCTCATGTTAATATTTTAAAATAGGGAAAATAAAAGTACACAGGATTACAGAAGAAACCAATGATATTTAAATATAGTTATCCTTCTATTGCAATATTTCCAGACATATAGATGTAGATAGATATATCTATATAATATACCTAAATGTGTATATGAGTATAGGTTTGGATATAAATAAATAAATAAAGATGATAGAGATATAGAGATAGATTAATAGATATAAATATATGTGTAAATAAATATATCTGTAGCTTCATGAATACAAGGATAAGGAATGCTAATATGGAAGGTAGAGATAGAGAAGAGAAGACTTTTAAGCCTTAAAGAACCATGGGCAGTCAGGGAAGGCTCTGATACCCTGGAACTAAACATCTTTGCCCTTCACCTTAGAGTTTTATTTCTGTATCTCTAATGTTAGTGGAGGCAGCTAGGTGACTCAGTGGATAGAGCATTAGACCTGTAGTCAGCAAGGCCTGAGCTCACATCTGGCCTCAAACACTTACTAGTTGTGTCACCTTGTGAAAGTCACTTAACTTGTTTCCCTTATTCCACTAAAGAAGCAAATTGCATGGAACCATCTCTGCTAAGAAAATTCCACAGACAGTATGATCTACAGGGTTATGGAGAGTTGGGCTCAATTGATCAACAAAATCTCATGATAGAGCCACAGTTTTTGAAGATATTTAGAACCTGAGATTGAATGTCTTTATTTAGCAGAATTATCTTCTTAGTTGAGCCAGACTCCATTATCTAACACATCCCTGCTAATACATAGCCAGATATTTTATTATAGGGGAAGTACATTGATTTGGATAAATTCTAATAGACAAGATCAACATGCCTTTCTTCTTGATCTGCTCCCTTTTATCTGGTTTATGATTTCTCTCCTTGACATTTGTGTTCTGTGGAAATCTGTGTAGTGCTAGAATTAATCCCATGCACTGTTCAATTACTTATTTTTAGTAGGTTGACTGCAGCAGTAGTGAAGGGCATTGACCAAGCATTTATTAGTCACCTATTTTGTGCCAGGCACTATACAAAATGATATAAATATCATTTCATTTGACCATTGAAACAACCCTTGGAAGGAGGTGGTATTGTAGTTTTCATTTTCTAGGAGAGGAAAAGAAAGCAGGAAGGTTAAATGAATTGTGCAGAGTCACACAGATGGTAGATATCTGAGGTGTAATTTAAAGTCCTTTCTTCCTGATTCCAGGTGCAGTGTTCCATATACCATACATCACTGATCTTTGAGAGTTAGGGCATGGAGCCAGTAATACACAGGACAATGATCTAGAACCTTGTATGATATGGGCTGGTGCATGGTCTTCAGCTTCTTCTAGGAACTGAGAAAACTGAGAAAACAAACCAATCAGTTGAGCCAAGGCCAGAGACTGGAACTAGTAGAAATGGTATAGGATTAAGTGTGTACACAAGAGATACTACGGGCAAGGAATGTCTCATCTACTAAGCCATTTTTGTTTCATTCATTTCCTGGAATACAAGTCTAGGATTCTTTCAGTTGTGTATTTACATGGTGGTCTGAAACTGGGGTATTTACATTTGATCTGGTACATTGCATTGAAGATATTAAAAGCCCACAGAGTAGCAGAGCTAGAACTGCAAGGGACCTGAGAGAGAATCAAGTTCAACTCTCTCCTTTGTTTCTTTCCTTTCTTTTTGGTGAAGACATGGAGAATCAGTAAGGTTAAGTAACTTGTACAAGGTCATACAGGCAGAACTGGGATTTGAACTAGACTTCTTGGACTAGATTTTCAGCATACTTTCCCTATCACCAGTTCCTTCCCAATGTTAGTGGGCTCCACTTATATAACACTCCCACATTTGATGAACATTTTAAAAACATTATTTTTTTATCTTCATAGTGCTGTGGTGGTAAGTTACATGATCACCTGTGTTTAATAGATACTAGATAATAGATGCTAAGTGATAGCCCGGAGTCACCCTACTGTTAGGCATGTAAGGCGGGGTGGAATGCTCTGCCATCTCTCTGCCCTAGTTTCTCTGTTATCTCCATAGTTTTCTATCAGTAAAAGTTGATACTAAGGTCAAATGCCTTAATATTTATGTATCCCTCCATTCATGAAGATGCCTTGACAAAAGTTGGACTTTATAATAGAACTGACTTAGACCATTCCAAATTGGGGGAGATTTTATCTATAGCAGCAAGATTCATCTGGCTACTATTTCATCACTTTATTCTAAAGAGACCGGGAACCCATTCCTTCTCTGAATATGATGGACAATTTTGTGCCCTCTTGCTACACAGAACCTGACACAGCACAATTCTCAGCTAACTTTCAAGTATTATTTCATAAATGATTTTCCCTGTTGCTTTTTTATAAGCATAGTGTCCTGCTGGCTATATACATGTCACTGAATCTCCGCCTTCCATGATCTTGCACAAGTGATCTACAAAATCTGAAATACAATCTCTTTTTACTCTTTTAAATTTCCCATCTTCACTCAGAGCATATCTTAAGTATCAATTAGCTCTTAAATGAGATGTTTTTTGATCATTCACACTAACAGTCCTAATGTGTCATATTACCCTTTCTTTATCCTTTAAATACCTTTGTGTTACTATGCACAAACATAAATACATATGTGGATATAGTAATGTTATAAATATTACTTCATATATAAGGTATAAGGATTTGAGTTAAAGAGTTCATTTCAACTTTTAGGATGATGAGTTCCTAGATATTGTCAAGTTCAGGACTGCAGTTAGTGGGAAATTATGAATTGACTGCCATGGGCATCCTCCTGAAGTGGTGGAGCATTTGATATCAGTTGTCCTTCATACATGAAGAGGATCAAAGTGATATCACTATGTTGGGGTCAAGGTATAATGTGTCCAACTGTGGCTGATGAGCTCTGAAGCCTCTACCAAAGGTTGGACACAAATAGTCCATATGATTATTTGGCAGGGAGTTGTCTCTAAATGTGTCCCTAAACATTTCTTTTGAGTTGCTTCAAATCTGCTTTGCTCAGAGAGGCAACACTTTTTATGAGGTGGGCATATCATACTTGGAGGTCCTGTGTCAATCTCTCCCATGTCTCACAAATTATTCCAAAGTTCTTCAGAGAGACCTTGAGAGTGTACTTGTATCACTTCTGCTGACCTCCATGTGAACACTTGCCTTGTGTGAGTTCTCCATAAAATTATCGTTTTGACAGATGTATGTTGGGCATTTAAACAATGTGAACAGTTCATATGAGCTGTGTTCTCTGCAATGGAGTTTGACTGCTTGGCAGTTCAAGTAAAGAAAATACCTCAGTGTCCACTACCTTATCTTGCCAGGTGATCTGCAGAATATTCCTAAGACAATTCAAATGGAAGTGATTCAGTTTGCTGGCTTGATTCTGGTAGACCATACAGGTTTCACAGACATATGGCAATGAGAACAACACAGTAGCTCTGTAGACCTTTACTTGGTAGGAAGTCTAATACCTCTGATCTCCCACACTTTGGAGCCTCCCATACTCTGAGCTACCTCTGGCAATGCATGCACCCACCTCATCAACTATGAGCACATCAGGGGGAAGGTGGGATCCCAGAGGCAAGTAATGATGAGAAGGAATGCATTTCAGAACCGACTTCATCTTGCAGAATTATCAATCAATACACATTTATTAAGTACCTACTATGTGCTGGCACAGTGCTATCTAAGGATACAAAATGATACAGCTTAATAAAGTCCAAGAGATCAGCAAGATGACTGATGATGATTCACTGCTCTCTATTCCACTAGTATTAAAAAGTTCCTTGAGGGCCAATGCCTGCTTGATTAGGTCTTTGAATCTGCTGGACCAAGCCCAGTTCCTGTCATATTGTTGCTTAGTCACTTTTCAGTAATTTTCAAGTTGATTTCAAGTTGTGACCCCATCAGGTGTGTTCTTGGCAAAGATACTGAAATGGTTTGTACATTTTCTTCTCCAACTCATTTTATATATGAGGAAACTGAGGTAAACAGGGTTGAGTGAGTCATCCAGGGTCACACAAACCAGTACCTGTCTTAGACTGGATTTACAAGATGGTTCTCCTGATTCCAAGCCTAGAACTCTATCAACACTGCCATCTAGCTGCACTTCCTGTCATGAAGTAGGAACTTAATACTAATTTAGAGGAATTGATGATTTACACAGTTGTCTGCTGATGTGTTATATGACTTTCTGCTCCAAGCTAACTAATTGTTTTCTGATTCTGCTACCTCATTTTCTAATGAAGTTTACCCTCCTCCCCTGCCTCTTTGGGGCAGTAAGGAATTAGACCTCCTAAGAATACAGAATAAAATGCCTTTAATACAAAATACTTCACTTCTATATACATAATAGGCTGTTAAGAGGGGGGAAAAGCCATTATCAAAGAGAGAGAATCCTATCTCTGTCTTCTCTTTCCTTCTTTTGCATATAAATCATAGACTTTTTTCATTCCATGTCAGCTCAAATTTTCAAGAGGAGAGAAAGGAGTCTTTCTTTGGAGCATTCAACTTTTCAGCCCACAGCTGAATAATTATGTTTGATTATATTCAACCACATCTTAATACACTAAACCATTACTAAAATAGATGGATATGAACTGTAATTAGTGGCTTCAAGAATTATGTTGTGTTACTTTAAAGCAGGCTAATATACTTTAACACATTTAGGAGGATATTATTTATCCTTATTATGTAGCCTTATGAAATATACTCACTTTTTACAGGTGATCATTTTATGAAAATTTAATATATTAATGGCAGTGTCTGTATATTTGTGTGTGAGTGTTTGTGTGTGTGTGTGCATGTGTAAAATGCTATTTCTTCAGTTGTTAGGTATGTTACAGCAGGAATCCTTTTTCAGGTATGGATTTGATGTGATAGATGTTGAGGTCCCTTCCCACTCAGAGATGCTGTAATTCTATGATAATTAATTCACTATGATTTTGATCAGAGATTTAATTTGCAATCAGGGAATCCTTTATTGCTCATTTCCCCAAATAGTTCTTTGAGATTCAGTGCTTTCACCTGCAGCACTACTGCAGATATCTTGGTCGGCTCATTTCTACTTGTGGGGAACACTTGGCTCTGTGGATCCCATCTATTCTCATTGACCTTGAAGATCGAAACTTTCATATAATGTTCAAAGTCAAATAAAAAATTGAGGTGACCTAACACCCTGGGAAAGCACTAGTCGAAGACAAAAACTGACATTCTGAAAGTCATGGGCTATCATTGCGGATGTATTTCTCTTATCCTTATGACAAATTCTAATGCTTCATGAGCTCTGATTGGCCTAGAAATCCCTTCTACAGTTGAGTTTCTCTCCCTCCCCTCCATTTCTTTGAGCATTACTCACATAATAAAGTCTGATTTCCAGGCAGGCACATTCCAAGCAGCACTGTGCATCTTAATCCATTGCCTTTTGTGTCCTTGCAAAATTGAGATTTTCCTCATCTGTCGACTTGGCTACTGGATTAATCATTTTTGCAGATCTTATGGAGGTAGAGCACTGACAAAGACCCTGAGAGATAATTTAATTCTTCCTTATCTGTACCTTAAGGCAAGATTGTACATAATCATGCCAGGCAGGTGAGAATATACTATTAAAGTAAATCTCATCTTTATGGTGAAATAATATCAATTGAAGCAATATATTGAGTGCTTTTGAATACATGGAATTCCATGTTGTCAGAAAACTGGCAAGAGATGTAGTAGACCATATAAAGTTTGATAAAAATATAATTGTCCAGTGTTTTGAAAATCTAATGAAAAGAGTTACACCCTTAAAATAGGAGAGAGAGAATACATTTATATAAATCACCCTAGTCACATACAATAGAAATAACAAAAGAGAAGAAAAATTTCCACCTGGAAAATCCAGAAATTCCAAGGACAAAAAGCCAAGGAAGAAAACAAAATTAATTCTCATGGTCTAAAGTATCTATCCATGCATACAAACAGAGGTGGGAAGGAGAGTGGAGGAGCAGGAGGAGGAGGAGGAGAAGAAATAGGAGGAGGAAGAAGGGGAGGAGGAAAAGGCATACATACCCAACAACTGAAGAATCATTTGCTGAATATAGAATCATAAGAAATACTTTGATGCATGAGTTACATACATTCAGTGAAAAATGAGAACCTCTCCAGATTTCAATTTCTTAGTTTTTAGGATACTGTGAAAAGTGAGTAACAATTAAAGACTGAATCAGTAGTATACCATTGGGAGTGAAAAAAATGAAAAAAAAACACCAGAGACCAGATCTACAAGTTCAATATCAAAATCAATTAATTCTCATTGATTGCCCACTAACTAGTAATATTGGAGTAACTTAGGAGCTAGATATACAAAGACAGTATTTTCAAAATTCCAGGTTCTTAAGTTTCTTAGGAGCTACTGGTTTTCCTACTATGAGGACAGGGAAGAAATAATGTACAAACATGTTGTTTACACAAAATAATTCAAAGAGTTACTTCACAGCTAGATGACACAGTGGATAGAGATCTGGGCTTGGAGTTGGAAGACCTGAAATCAAATGTGGCCTCAGAACTTAGTAGTTATATGACCCTGGGAAAGTCACTTAGCCCTATTTGCCTTGGTTTCCTCATCTGTAAAATGAACTGGAGAAGAAAAGGGCAAACCACTATAGTATCTTTTCTAGGAAAATCCCAAAAAGGGATCACAAAGAGTTGGACACGACTAAAAAATGACTAAACAACAAAAATTTCGAGAAAGCTTGACAATAACTTGGGGGGTTAGGGAAGAGTTTCAGATAGCTATAATGAGCCAAATATTGAAGATACTAAAGAATTTAGATACAAGGAGAATTTGATCTCCAAGTATTAGAACCAAACTTGGCAGTTGTTCACCTTACCTACTTCTCTTCTGTGCTTTTGCAATTTACACTGAGTTAGGGTTCAGACTGTATTTGAAATTTGAGATTGAGATTTACTTTGCAGTTTGGCGGAGTGGCATGGCTGCAGTGACCTAAAGCCTTCTTTGAATTCATAATACTTGGGAGATTTCTCCTTTCTCTGCCCCGGTCACTATTCTACCTTCATATCTGTCTTAGGCACTTTCACTTTTTAGTCATATTCTCTTTAGGGACCATACTGCCACTCTGCTTTTCAAGAAGATGGAATCCTCATACTTTTCAATATTTTAAATATCACACAGCATAGAAAAAAAATTCTGCTTGGAGGATAGTGACTCGTAATAAACTTCACAGCACTTAGCAATTGGCTTTCACAAAGTGTTTATTAAAATATATTGAATCAACTGAATATAAGACACGAGTATTGAGGTAACAAAAGCATTTGATGACCACCATGGTAATATAGATCAAAGGATTTTGTCAGACTGTGACACTGAATGTTTCTCTCCTACGATTCAGTCCAATGATGTGAAATTTTAATGAAGGAGGAGCACAGCAAGTATCCAGAAACACAATTCAAGAATTTCATCCTTAGTTCTGGAAACCCAGGTTGGAGTTAGACATTGATAGATCAGAGAGTGCCTAGAGGAGGCTAAGTATGATGGTGGAATTCCTTGAGTCCATGTCACACGAACATAGGCTAAAGGAACTGAGCATGTCTAACTTGGAAAAGAGAAGACTGTGGGGAGGGACATGAGAGCTCAATGATTTTCTGAAGGGATGTCAAGGGGAGGAATGTTTCTACTTTTTCCATTGGCCCCAGATGAGAGAAATGGGATCAGGAGGTGGAAATTGCGAAGAGGCGGCTGTTGGCTTGGTAGAACTAGCAATTAAAGGTTTCCAGTGGTGGAAAGGGCCACCTTGGCAGGCCATGAGCTCCCCTCACTTCACATCTTTGAGTCAAGGCTGCCTAATTTCTTTCTTATAGAATGCTATTGGATCTTCTTTGTAAAGCATGAATTGGACTGTATGTCTTCTGAGGTCCCTTAAAACTCAGAAATTTTATAATTCTGAGATATAAAAATCATGCCACAAGATGGACAATTCACTTAACCCCTTTGAGCTTTATTTTTCCCATTTATAGCATGGGACTACTGAGAAACAGAGTGAGAGAGGGAGAGGGAGAAGGAGAGGAAGAGGGAGAGGGAGAGGGAGAGAGAGGGAGAGGAAGAGAGAGAGAGAGAGAAAGACAGAGAGAGAGAGGGAGAGAGAGGAAGAGAGAAGGAGAGAGAGGGAGGGAGAGGGAGAGGGAGAAGAAGAGGGAGAGGGAGAGAGAGAGAGAGAGAGAGAGAGAGAGAGAGAGAGAGAGAGAGAGAGAAAGAGAGAGAGAGAGGGAGAGAGAGAGAGAAAGACAGACATACAGACAGACAGACAGAGAGGGAGAGAGAGAGAGAGAGAGGTGGGGGAGTGTATTTCACAAGGGTCACACAAAACAACACATGGAAACCACTATATGAGTTAGAGAACTAGATAAATGTCACTATAAATATAACTATCAGGAAAAAAGAAAGAAGACTTTCCTTCCATCATGGGTACACTTGTGTCAAACTGAGGGAGGATGTGGATGAGATTCCTCAAACTTGGTGGTCAGGGATAGGCAGTCATGTGTATCAAAGAAAGAAGTGTCTAAATTGATCAGATTATTCTTCCATTTAAAGATGGATGAGTCACATATTCAATAACTGTATTAAAATTCCTGTATCTTGTTACAACTTCCAAGAATCTCAGAAGTCACTACTTAGTTCTTTTTTGGTGTCAGAAGAACACCGAGTTGGGAAGCCAAAGCAGTTCAATAGGAGGACAAGTTGTAACAGTGGCATTCATTAAGTGGAACCTTCATGAGATGTTCTCCTGAACACTCCCCAATCCTTTAACATTTTGAATATTACCAGAGTCACATAAGAAGTATAATTAATTTCTCATTCTGAAACCTTTTAAATTATAATTAACATAACATGCATAATAAGAAAGTGTTCTCTTGGTATTACATGCAATGTCAGAGTTAATTACTGTAATTTTAAGTATGTGATTTTTTTTATCAGTTACAGTGTTACTTTCTTCCATCAAACTGGGGAGGGGATTTGTAAGTTTAAAAATGTTTTTGCCCTCATGTTCTCAGAATTTTCTCCATTTTATACCATATTTATTTAGCATATCTAACAGAAACTTGATAGAGCTTTGAACTCATTAAGGGCATCTGAATACTTGCTGCTGGACAGTACTGTTGACTGCCTAAAATGGATACGCTCCATCCTGGCCCCAAACACTCACCACCCTATTGGATGGTTTAACTGAAAGAGCTTTTACCTCTCTACACTCTCCCAAGATTGAGGAGCTATATTACTGGGGTCGAAGAATCTGGGCTACAGATGCAGAGTGTTCTGAATCTGGGAGTAGAGGCTGCCAAGGCTGACTCTGCCTTGGCTTTCCCCAGCATATGATGATCAGAACTAATCCCTGTCTGTCTGCAGTGTGGAAAAGGCATCTTCCACTGAAACAAAGTGCTGTAAGGGTGCTGATAGGCCACTGTAGGAATTCTTTCACAGTACACAATTATTGGAGAGAGATGTGAACCCTTGCTAAGCCAAAGAGTTCCTAATCCAAACAGTATATCTGAGCAGGGTGGTATACTTTTCTCTTAGAGGAATGGTGTCATGTTGGCTCCCTTCTACTCCCTTTGTGGACAGCTCCTTTGTGGGATTCTATCACTCCTTCTCTTTAGCTGTGGCCTTTTTTTCCCAGCATTCACCCAGCTTCCCCCTCTGAAGGAATTTTCCTTTGAACTTAGACTTTTGAAAACAAACAAAAGATGTGAAGAATAAATGCCATGCTCCATTCCAGAGTCAGTCCAGCCAGTCACACATTCTCCTTGAATGTCTGCCCTCTCTTGTTGATGCAATTTTCTAGTGGGGTCCCAGGATACATATCTACATCGATATCTACATATATGTATATCTACATATACATATATGTATGTGTGTATATGTGTGTGTATGTTAGTCTCTGATCTGGGAACTTATAACACATGAATCAATAATTCTCTACATTCTGGCTCCAAGTTCCCAGACAGTAAAAATGTATATGACTTTGTCCTATTATTTTTTACTCTTTTAAAAATATAGCAATGGGAGGGCGGAGCCAAGATGGCGGAGTAGAAAGACTCATCTATGCTAGGTCCGAACCCACAGCCCATAGATTTCCTGTAAAAAGAACTCCTGACAAAGTCTGGAACAGTGGAAGCCGCGCAGAAACACAGTGAAGGAGATTTCCCTTGCAGAGAGCCCTGAAAAACCGACCACAAAGGTACCCTGGATGGGAGCGAAGCCCTGCCCGGCCGAGCGCTCCCCTCCCCCGCCCCGGCCACGCGGCACTGAGAGGAGCGAGCAGAGCCCAGCAGGCGTCAGGGACCTGAATCTCCGGGCGGCCGAGAAAGTCCCTCCACCCACAGACGCACAGGTCAGTGAGAGAGACGGGCTGAGAGGGGAGCGGGGGATCTCCGGGACTCGGACCCCCTGGGAAGCGGCCGCTGCGGCAGAGGCTGAGGCAGCTTGACCAGAGGCAGAGGCAGCTCAGCCAGAGACTCCCAGAGCAGGCTGGAGCTCCACAACAGCTCCACTACAAAGGATCTCTGCAAAAACCCCCTGAGGGAACTGAGCCTGAGAGGCGGCCCTGCCCCCAC
>CM053771.1:552986951-553014807 GCA_028658325.1 Potorous gilbertii | reverse complement strand
CAAAGGGGGAGAAAATTTTGGAACCCAAAATCTTGTGAAAATGAATGTAAAAAGTTAAATAAACTTAATTAAAAATAAAGAAAAAATATAGCAATGGTAAATTTATGGATAGCTAGAAAGATCAGTGATAGCATGGAAAAAGTGCTAGGCCTAGAGTTAGGAAGATTTATCTTCTTGAGTTCAAATCTGACCTCATACTAGATGTATGACCCTGGACAAGTCATTAAACCTATTTGCCACGGTTTCCTCATCTATAAAATGATCTGGAGAAGGAAGTGACCATTTCACTATCTTTGTTGGGAAAACTCCAAATCAGGCCACAGAGTAAGACACAACTGAAATGACTGAACAGCAGCAGCCACAACACATTTTCTTATTATCTTGGACACTTCTTTATGGATCTATTCCATTGCATTTGGGTAATAAGCAATTAGATTAAAAGATCAGTGGGCAACCACAAATATCATGTGTAGAACAAGCATTTTAGGAACAAAGACAGGTCTCTTACAGGCTAAGGAAGACATCTCATATCTGGAAAGAAGCGGATAATGGGAAGGAGAAATCGAGTATTAGTTGTTCCTGTCTCAGAAGTGGAATGCCTTCCCTCATGTCTCTCATGCATGATGGCATCAAACAGACCACAGTCTCATGCTTGATCTTTCTGGCCTATGTGGCTTAATTGTTCTGTAGTTCCACTGCTTCTCCCATATCTGGACACTCCTCTTTTTCTGTTCTCTCACTCCTGTCACTACCTGCTCCCACAAAAATTCTCTGTGGTTGTTTTGAATGGGAGGAGTTGGCTTGTCAATCAAAATCTGCCCCCCTTCCATGACAGGGTGAGGGCAGCTCCACAGGGCTAGAGAAACAGGAGATGACTAATTATGCCTCAGCCTGGAGGCATCCATTTTCTCCCTCTTGTTGTCTTTGAATATGCCAAGACAATTCTATCCTTGTGAGGGTGTATATGTGCAGGTGTGCTCTATTTCAGGTTTGTAAACAGCTGACCTGATTTACCATTAATAAAAATAATATATGAATTCATGTAGTATTTATTTTTATCCAGCACTATGCAAGCCTTATCAGGTTTGAGCTCATAATAGCTTTGTGAACTGGATAAAACCGTTATCATTGTTCCCATTTTTCAGACTGGGATGCTGAAGCACAGAAAGGGGAAGTGTCCTTTCCATGGTTGAAAATTTATTGTCATGGTTACAATGAGATTTCAGACCCATCCATCACTCTTCCCACTGTTGCCTTTGACTGTTTCCTTCTAGGCTTTGGTTTCTGTGGAGAAAGCCCCTCCTGCTGTCATTCTCTTATGACAAAGGTCTTACCCACAATTGCCTGATGGCTGGTTAGTTTGAGTGTCCATGAGGCATAGTGAGGTAAGCTGGGTACCTGGGCTTAGCACCCTGATCTCAACTCCATTTGTAATTGCATTAAAGATCCATGGGTCACACTGGGGAGAGCTTTTCCATTCAGCGCTCTTGAGATCTGCTTTCTCACGCCTGTATCTCCTGTACTTCACGGTCTCCCATTCTCTAAGGTTATCTATAATACCTGCACCACATCCTCCAAACAAATAATTATTCTGAAAATTCTGAGTCTCGTAAGAGTAAACTGAGGCAAGGAATGCCATTGATTTTCATCTGTGGCTGGCATCATAGAGGAAAAGAAGGATTTACCCTTGATATTTGGCCTGGATTTCCCTAAAACTTAGATACTTGAAGTCACTGATCGCTTTTCTCAACTGAGTGAGATACTAGGATTATGCCAGAAGGACATTATCAGACATTTACAAATCATTTATGACATGAAATCAATGAAAATGTATCGATTATAAAACCTCTCATAAAGACAAGTGTGCTGTCTTGTAGAATCATGGTGACCAGGGTGTTGACTGTTAGAATTCCTTTGGTTTGATTGTCCAGCATCAGAATGAAAGCCTTCCTGTAAAAATTAAATGCACTAGCAAGAAAAACTAGACTTTGAAAATATAAGGGCTGCCTGAATTTAACAAATTTGATTAAATTCAGCAAGTTTTTATTGTGTGAAATACAAAGAAAAAATATCCATTTCCCTCAATGAGCTTGAATTCAACTAGCAATATTAGATGAATGATGGGGTTAGGATAAGAGGAGTTGGTGAGGAGGCCTGAGGCTTTGCCCACTTGCTGGTTTGCTGGTACTCCATGCCTATTCTTTATTAATCATATCACCAAGAGGGTTGTGTTTAAGGCACAGTGCTATGCAGTGGGATAGTAAAGATGAGAATAGAAGAATGCCTGTTCTTTAGCTTACTTACCTTTTAATGGGAGGAACTAGTGGATGACGTTCCAATGGATCCATGTTTTCATCAACTTAGAAGTTCTCTCCATTGATATTTATCTCAAACCACCCTTTCCTGACCATATAAGTTAGGAGACATATAGTATAAATAACACAGAAAAAGAGAGGGTGTGGTTGGTACCAGTAGAAATATGCACACAAGCCCTTAAGGAACTCATAACTTCATGAGGCAACGAATCTCATCACAGAGAAACCCTGTTACTGGAGGTTTGTCTTTAAAGGGGAAGTGAATATCACCTGCCAAGGTGGTACCATAACTCCTCTGGTTTTGGAGGGTGCAACTAATTAAATAAAGCAGGACTCCTTACCAGTCTAGTAATATGTGGATTTTATGTATTCCATTAACTTTCAAAGTATCTTGCATGGATTGGGGGAGTTAGGTTCTTCATTTCCAATTATATTGGAGAAACTGAATGAGAGAGGGTAACTTACTTCTTGACTGCATGTCGTTCAATGTCTTTTGTCCTAGCCTAAGCTGTTAAAATATATATACATATATATACATATGTGTACATATGTACTTACAATACATATATACAAAAATGTACACACATGTATATATACATATACATACATACATACACAATTTATGGAATGAAATTAGCATTTCTATAACAGAGAAACTAAAAAGGGTGATTTTACATGGAACTGCAAATCTCTTATTCACAATTTTCTATTCCCTTTAAATACACAACAAAATTACTGCATAAATTTCTTTTTTTTATTTTTGTCTTCCCTTTCTTCCTAGACATGGCAATCATTAGACACAGATAGGTGTGCATACATACATATATACACGTATGCATATATACATACATGTATATACATGTGTATGTATGTGAGTGTATAAAATTATTCTATATGTACTTGCAATTTATTCTCGGGATACAGATAGCATCTTCATATTCCTTTACAGCTAATTTGGGTATTTATAATGGAGAAAATAAATTATTTGTTCAAAGTTTTTCGTAAAACAGTATTGCTGCTACTGTGTACAATGTGCTCTTGATTCTGCTCATTTAAACTTTTTTCATTCATGTCTAATTTCTATGATCATCATACTCATCATTTATATCATTTCTTATAATGCAGTAATATCCCATCACAATCATATACCACCACTTGTTGTCATTCCCCAATTGATGGGCATCTCCAAAATTTCCATTTCTTTGACACCACAAAGAGATTGCTATAAACATTTTAGAACATATAGGTTCATTTCCTTTTTTCCCTAATCATCTTTGGAAATAGATCAGATAGTGGCATTGCTGGGTGAAAGGGTATATGTAGTTTAATAACTCTTTGAGCAGAATTCCAGATTGTTCTCTAAAATGGTTGAATCATTTTACAATTCCACTAAAAATATGTCACAATTGTTTCATATCTCCTCTAATATCTGGCACTTTCCCCTTTAACCATTTTGGTAAATCTGATAGGTGTAGCATGATATCTCAAGGTTATTTTCATTGGAAATTCTCTAATCAGTAATAATTTAGAGCACTTTTATATGACAAAAATTATTTTAATTTCTTCATCAAAAATTACTGATTCATATACTTTGATATGTAAATGTACATATATAAATGTAAATATAAATATACATTTGAAACGTAAATATACATTTATCAACTGGAGAATGATTCATATCCCTCTAGATTTTAGAAAATTCATTACATATTTGAGATATGAGACATTTGTCTGAGAATTTGTTTATAACTTTTTCCCACATTTTATGCTTTTCTTCTGATCTTAGTTTCATTTATTTCATTTGTACAAAACATTTACTGTAATGTAATTGAAATTATCCATTTTATACTCACTCTACTATCTGTTGTTTACTCATTCACTATCTACAAGTCTGACAGGTAATATGTTCCATATCCTTCAAATTTTCTTGTAACATCTCTTCTTATATCCATTTTGACCTTATGTTGGTAAAAGTTGTAGGATATTAGTCTATTCCAAATTTCTGCCATACTATTTTCCAGTTTTCCCAATAATTTTTCCCTAACAATGAATTCTTTTCCCAAAACCTTTAGTCTTTGCCCTTATCAAACACAAGGTTACTATATACATTTACTGCTGTAAAAGTATGTCTACTCTGTTCCAGTGATTTACATTTCTATTTCTTAGCCATTGCCAAATAGTATTGATAGTTACTGTCTTTAATTTAGTTTAATATCTGGTAATTATAAACTTCTTTCCTTTACATTATTTTTTTAGGATGGTTCCTTTCATATTCTTGAGTTTTGTTCTTGTAAATGAATTTTATTATTTTTTCTAATTCAGTAAAAAATGGTAATTTAATTGGGGTGGTGATGTATATACAAATAAGGTTGGATAAAATTGTCATTTTTATATTGGTATTCATAGTCTTCATAAAAAGACACCAAATTGATACATATCTTTGCTTAAAGACAATCAAAGAGGCCTGGGTGGTCTGAGGCACCAGCTGCACTGCAGCCCAGGATGGGAGTCCAGTGGAACAGAGTGAGTGAATGAGAGCCATGGAGCCCTAGGTTTCTGCAGCAGCTACTCCTGAGATTATCAGGCTGCAGATTAAATGCTTGTAATTCACCTACTTGAATTTTCAGGAGCCAAGATGATGGAATGAGCAATTAATGCTCTCTTACTCCCCTTGTTGACCTTGAAACCATAAATCATTTCCCCAGAAAAATCCTGGAAAAATGGGATCAGCTAAAGGGGGAAACAATCTCTTAGCACGTGAGGCTAGGAAAATCTCGAAGGAGGGTCCCTCTTGCAGTAGCTGAAGGGGACCAGGGCAAGACCAGAGCTGTCCCAGACAGCCCCACCTCAGTGAGCCAGGAGAAGATCCTGATCCCCAGAGATGTGGAGCATGAACCCACCAACACCAGGATCCCAGGTGTGCCTCAGTACCCCAGGGGAATCAAGAACACACTAGAGCATATGAATTCACCAACTGCTGAGCTTGCCATGCTCCAGCTAAGCAAAGGAGATATGCTGTAGCTAGACCACCCCTCCCCCACACTTAACCCTGCTAACACCAATGTAACTCGGGGAAACCCAGAAAAACTTCACCTGGCCTCTGCTTTCTCACACCAGCCAGCTCAGCACCAAGTAAGCTGCAGCATTTTAGATTCTAGCTGAAAGAACCAGAGGCCAGCACACACAAAGCCCCAAGTTCAAGGAAAAATAACTGTGGGACAGAGCTCCTTGTGCCCTAGAAGCAGAGATCTACTTTAAAAGTCAGGAAAAGGGTGATCATCATTAGGAAGAAGCAAAGCAGAGAAACGAAGACCATAAAATCTTTCTGTGGGGACAAGGACTAAAACACAAATACCAAAGAGGTCAGCATTGAGACTGTACTCCCATCCTAAATTTCAGAAGGGAATACGAATTAGTAGCAAGCACAAAGAGCACTCTTGGAAGAGCTGAAGAAGAATTTTAAAAGACAAATTAGAGAAATGGAAGAAAAACTGGCCAATGAGTTTAAAAATATGAAAAAAGAATTCACTAAAGAGAAAAGCTCCTTAAAAAGGAAAAAGAAATTACAGAAGAATTTAAAAGGAAAATTAGACAAATGGAAAAGGAAGCACAAAACCTAACTGAAAAATCTAGACAAATGCAAAAGTACAAAAACTAACTGGAGAAAATAACTCCTTAAAAGGAATAACTGGACAGATGGAAAAAGAGATGCAAAAGTTAACTGAAGAAAACCATTAGAAAAAATTGGAATTGAGCAAGTAGAAGGTAATGACTCTATGAGACATCAAGAATCAGTCAAACAGAATCTAAAGAATGAAAAGATAGAAGAAAAATACACAATATCTAATTGGAAAAACAGCTCACATGGAAAGTAGATCTAGGAGAGAAAAACCTAAGAATTATTGGGGATGAAAAAAAGAGCCTGGATAATATCTTCCAAGAAATCATCAAGGAAAACTGCCTAGAAGTACCAGATCCACAGGGCAAAATAGTCATTGAGAGAATCCACTGTTCACCTCCCAAGAGCAATCTCAAATTAAAAACACCAAGGAATATTATTGTCAAATTCCAGAACTATCAAGTGAAGGAGAAAATACTGCCGGAAGTAAAAAAAAAAAAAACAAAACTATTCGAATATCGACGAGTTAGTCAGGATCACACAGGACCTTGCAGCTCCTTCATTAAAAGATCTAGGGAATTAGAATATGATATTCCATAAGGCAAAAGATCTGGGACTACAACCAAAGATTATTTACCCAGAAAATTTGAGCATAATATTTAAGGCAAGGAGATGGATATTCAATGAAATAAGGGCTTTACAGACCTTCCTGATAAAAAGGCCAGAGGTCAATAGAAAATTCGATCTTCAAACACAGGTCTCAAGAGATACATAGAAAAGGTAAACAGAGAAAAATAGCTTGCTATTCAATATGGGCAAACTGATTACATCTATATAAGTGAAGATGACACTTGTTAATCTTGAGAATTGTATATGTGTCATGATATATAAAAGGGATATACATAGACAGAGGAAGCGAATATAAAGCAAATGATGTGATGACAAAGATGTAATTTAAGGGAGAGAAAGGATTGTAATGGAAGATGGGAAAAGGAAGAGGCAGAAAATGGGAAATTACATCTCAGGAAGAGGTACAAAAATATATTACACTTGAGGGAAAGAGGGGAGGGAGATGAGCATTGCTTGAGATTTACTCTCATCTGATTTGGTTCAAGGAGGGAACAGCAAACTCGGTTATGTATAGAAATCTAACTAGCTCTATAGGTGGTAGGAGGGGGAGGTGGAAAGAAAAGGGAGGAGGGGCTAGAAAAGAGAGAAAAAGTACTAAGGTAAAGAAGAGTGAAAGGGAGGGGGGCTGAAAGAGAAGACAGAGGGAGGCAGTGTTCAAAATTAAAACTGTTGGGAAGGGGAAGTGAAAAGGGAGAATTAGAAGTACAAATGGGGAGAAAGAGGATGGAGGGAAAGACACAGATAGTAATCATAACTGTGAATGTGAATGGCACATACTCTCCCATAAAACGGAGATGGATAGCAGAATTGACCAAAAATCATAATCCAACAATATGTTGTTTACAAGAAACAAATTTGAAATGGGGACGTACACACAGGGTAAAGGTAAAAGGTTGGAGCAGAATATATCGTGCTTCATCTGTTGTAAAACAATAAAAACAGGATAGCAATCCTAAACTCAGACAAAGCAAAAGTAGAAATAGATATAATCAAAAGATATAAGGAGGGAAACTATATCCTGCTAAGAGGCACCATAGACAAAGAAGCAATGTCGTTGCTAAACATATATGCTCTAAATGGTATAGCATCAAAATTCTTAGAGGAGAAGTTAAGGGAGTTACAGGAAAAAATAGAAAGCAAAACTATACTAGTGGGAGACCTCAACCTCTACCTCCATGAACTTGATAAATCTAACCTCAAAATACACAAGAAAGAAGTTAAGGATGTGAATAAAACTCTGGTAGGTATAACATATTTCTGGAGAACATTGGATGAGGATAGAAAGGAATATGCATTTTTCTCAGCAGTACATGGCACATATACAAAAACTGAGCATGTACTAGGGCATAAAAATCTCACAATCCAGGCAGAAAGGCAAAGATAGTGAATGCATCCTTCTCAGAGCATAACGCAGTAAAAATTATATAAAATAAAAGGTCAAGGAAAGATAGACAAAAAATTAATTGGAAACTAAATAATCTTATCTTGAAGAATGAGTGAGTTGAACAACAAATCATAGAAGAAATCAACAGTTTCATTCAAGAGAATGACAATAATGAAATAACCTACCAAATCTTGCAGGTCCTGCAAAAGCAGTTCTTAGAGGAAGTTTTGCGTCTTTGCATGCCTACATGAATAAAATAGAGAAAGAGGAGACTGATGAATTGGGCAAGCAGAACAAATTGCCTAGAAAAAAGAACAAATTGAAAATCCCCAAGTAAATACCAAATCAGAAATACTGAAAATCAATGGGGAGATTAATAAAAATTGAAATTAATAAAATTATTGAACTAATAAATAAAACTAAGAATTGATTTTTTGAAAAAAGCAATATAGTTGATAAACCTTTGGTCAATTTGTCTTAAAAAATTAAGAAAAAAATCAAATTACCGATATCAAAAATGAAAAGGGTGAGCTAACCTACAAAGAGGAGGAAATTAAAACAATAATTTGAAATTACTTTGCCCAATTGTATGCCCATAAATTTGACAATCTAAATGAGATGGATGAGTGTTTAAAAATATATATAAATTGCCCAGATTAACAGAAGAACTTGAATACATAATTAACCCAATCTCAGAAAAAGAAATTGAACAAGTCATCAGCAAACTTCTTAGGAAAAATTCTCCAGAGTCAGATGAATTTACAAGTGAATTCTAACGAACATTTAAAGATGAGTTAATTCCAATACTATATAGACTATTTGGGGAAACTGGGGAAGAAGGCGTCCTCCAAAATTCTTTCTATGATACAAATATGGTTCTGATATCTAAACCAGGAAGAGTCAAAACAGAGAAAGAATATTATAGACCAATTTCTCTTATGATTATAGATGCAAAATTTCTAAATAAGATATTAGTAAAACGAATACAGCAACTTATCATGAGAATAATACTTTATGATCAGGTAGGACTCATACCAGGGA
This sequence comes from Potorous gilbertii, assembly GCA_028658325.1. NCBI lineage: Eukaryota > Metazoa > Chordata > Mammalia > Diprotodontia > Potoroidae > Potorous > Potorous gilbertii. The sequence continues at coordinate 553,005,818 of CM053771.1, read as the reverse complement.
CTCAGGGCTGGTTCAATACAAGGACAACTATTAGCATTATTGATCATATCAACAACAAACCTAACAGATACCGCGTGGTTATCTCAATAGATACAGAAAATGTTTGTGACAAAATACAACACCCATTCCTATTGAAAACACTGGAGAGCATAAGAATAAATGGAATTTTCAATAAAATCATAAGCAGTATCTACCTAAAACCTTCAGCAAGCACTATATGCAATGGGGATAAGGTAGATGCATTTCCAATAAGGTCAGGGTGAAACCAGTATGTCCATCATCACCACTTTTTTTAATACAGTACTAGAAATTTTATCTGTAGCAATAAGAGAAGAAAAAGAAATTGAAGGAATTAGAATAGGCAAAGAAGAACCTAAGTTATAACTCTTTGCAGATAATATGATGATATACTTAGAGAATCTCAGAGAATCAAGTAAAAAGCTAATTGAAATAATGAAATAACTGGCAAAGTTGCAGGTTTCAGAAATAAACCCACATAAATCACGTGCATTTCTATATATTACAAGCAAAACCCAGCAACAAGAGATAGAAAGAGAAATTCCATTTAAAGCTAGGGTAGACACTGTAAAATATCTTGGAGTTTACCTGCCAAAATAAACGCAAGGGCTATATGAACACAGATTACAAACACTTTTCACACAAATTAAGTCAGATCTAAGTAAGTGGAAAAACATCAGCTGCTCGTGGGTGGGTGAGCCAATAAAATAAAAATGACAATTGTACCTAACTTAATCTACTTATTCAGTGCCATACCAATCAAACTATCAGATAATTATTTTCTAGAGGCAGAAAACATAATACCAAAATTCATCTGGAAGAACAAAGATTCAGAATATCAAGGGAACTAATGAAAATAAATTCTAGGGAATGTGACCTAGCCTTAACACATTCTAAATTGTATTATAAAGCAACAATTATAAAAACCACTTGGTGCTGGCTAAGAAACAGAGGAGTGGACCAGTAGAATAGGTTAGGTACTCAAGACACAATAGTCAACGAACATAGTAATCTGCCGTGTGATAAACCCAAGGACCGTAGCTTCTGGGATAAGAATTCACTGCCTGATGAAAAATGTTGGGAAAACTGGATAATAGTATGGCAGAAACTGGTCATAGAGCAATGCCTGACACCGTACACAAGAATAAAGTCCAAATGGATACATGATCTAGGTATAGATAGTGTAAAAATTAGTGGAGCAAGGAATAGTGTATTTGACAGATTTATGGAGAATGGAAAAATTTTTGACTCAGTAAGAGATAGAAAACATCATGAAGTACAAAATGGATAATTTTGATTACATCAAGAAAACATCATGAAGTACAAAATGGATAATTTTGATTACATCAGATTGAAAAGATTTGCCCAAAGAAACCCAATGCAGCCAAGATCAGGAGGGAAGCAGAAAACTGGGAAAGAACTTTTGCAACTAGTATCTGTGATAAAGGCCTCATTTCTGAAATATATAGAGAACTGAGTCAAATGTACAAGAATGCAAGTCATTTCCCAATAGACAAATAGTCAAAGAACATGGACAGGCAGTTTTCAGAGGAACAAATTAAAGCTATTTTTAGTCATATGAAAAAATGTTCTGAATCACTATTAATAGAGAGATTCAAATGAAAACAACTCTGAGGTACCACATCACACCTATCAGATTGGCTAACGTGACAAAACAGGTAGATGATAAACGTTGGAGAAGATGTGGGAGAGTTGGAATACTAATTCATTGGTATTGTTGGAGGAGCTATGAGCTGATCCAACCATTCTGGAAAGCAATTTGGAACTGTGCCCAAAGGGCTACAACATTGCGCATACCCTTTGACACAACAATACAGCTTCTAGGACTGTATCCCTAAGAGATCATAAAAATAGGAAAGGGTCCCACATGTTCAAAATTATTTATAGTAGCTCTCTTTGTGGTGGGCAAAACTGGTAATCAAAATGGTGTCCTTCAATTGGGGAATGGCTGAACAAGTTGTGGTATATGAACGTAATGAAATACTTTTGTGCTATAAGAAATGATGACCAGGAAGACTTCAGAGAGGTCTTCAAAGATTCATATGTACTGATGCTGAGTGAAAGAAGTAGAACCAGGAGAACTTTGCACACAGTAAAAAGCAAAGTGTGCGAGAAATTTTTCTGGTAGACTTGGTCCTTCATAGCAATACAAGCACCTAAAAAATTCCCAATGAAATTTTGAGGCAAAACACTTTCCACATCTAGAGAAGAAACTATGGAATTCGATCACAGAATGAAGCAGACCATTTCTTTTGTATTATATTTTGTTTTGTTTTGTCTTATGGTTTCTCCAATTCATTTTACTTCTATTCAACATGACTTTGGTGAAATTGTATTTAATGGGAATGTATATGTATAACCTATATATGATTGCATGCTGTCTCAGAGAGGTAGTGGGGAGGGAGTGGGGAAGGAAGGGGAAAGAGAATAAAACCTATATGGAGGTGATTATAGAACACTGTAAACAAATAAAATAATTAATTTTAAGTAAGATAATCAAGGAAGAGGATCTCAGGATCTCATTATTTGATGAGGCATCCCATTCCAATTTGTAGTGCTCTAATGTTCAAGGATGATTTCTTGTCTGTTTATGTCTCTTTGCAGATTTTATCCATTCTAACCAATGAGTCAAAAAATATTTATTATACACTTACTCTATGTCAGGTACCATGCTACAAACAATGTGATGTGGGAAAAGATCTCCTGTCCTCAGAATCTCCCTATCAATAGGGGCGATAATATGATTATAACTAGATATAGGAGTATGGGAAGATGGCGGAGAGGTTAGAAATTTCTAGGCTTCAAATTTCCTCCACAAACAGACAGACAATTGTCACAAAATAAATGTAAACAACAAAAATAAAGAGATAAAGCAATTCTCCTCCTGGGACAACTTTAGAAGACCTTGAGGAGACTCCAGGCACTTCGATTTGGCCTAAGCGAAGTGTAAACACCTCGGGACTGACTCCACTGAAACAACAACGGAAAGGCCCTTAGAGAAGGAGGCTTGGCTTCAAGAAATTTCACATCAACTTCCACATCACTGTCAGTCTAAAGAAATTTCACCTCAGGACATCACATCAGGAGCTTTCACCTCATGAGCATTTACCTCATTAACTTCTATCTAAAAAACAGTAAATAGACTGGTGAGGGAACATTGAAGGGTACCTTCTGTTTCTGGAATCAAGCCTAGTGGTGCTGGCCAGATTTGATCCCCAAGTGTGTCTGTAAGTGAGGAGGAGAAAGCACAGGCCGGCGGAGGGCAGACATCCGGGAACAGGCACATTTTGGGGAAAGTGTGACTGGAGCTTAGGGGAGGAAGAGAGGAGGCCCCGACATTGAGCTTCTGGACAGAATTCAGAAAATAACAGCACAAAGGACCTGAGGCCTAGGGCAATGTTATCCACAAATTTGGGTTAAAACTTGATAACAATCACGTTAAACTGCTAAAAAATAAAATAAGGCAAATGGATTTTTTTTTAAACACATAAGCAAAGGGAAAAGAACCTAAGGGATTGGTGGCTACTTTGGTGTAGAAGAAGATCTGCATTCATATTGAAAGAAAGGTGGTGAGATTAAAAAAATAACTCCTCCCTCAAAGAGAAATGTTAAATGATCACAGACTCAAAAATAAATATTGGAAGGACTTAAAAAGGGGAAAAATAAAGTAACAGAGATTGGATAAGAAGAGAGACTGAGGAAGAGACTAGTGAGCAAAAATAAGAAATTCACAAACAGTAATCAGAACATTGTCAAATTTGTAAGAGTATGAGTCATTCCCTAGTTGACAAATGGTCAAAGGACATGAACGGGTGGTTTTCCAATGAAGAAATAAAAATTATTTATAGTCATATAAAATGCTCTAAATTATTTTTGACTAGAGATATGCAGAATAAACAACTCTGAGAATAGGGACTCTAACCCTAACCCTAAATGCACTCCAATTCTACCATTTTACACGTAGAAGATTGGCTAAAATGATAGAAGGGGCAAGTGACGAACGTTGGAGGGAAAAATTAGGACACCACTTCATTGGTGGTGGAATTGTAAAATGATCCAACCATTTTGGAGAACAATCTGGAATTATGCCCAAAGAGTTATTAAACTACCTATACCCTTTGGCCCTGGAATATCGTTACTTAATCTATATCCAAAGATGATTGAGGAAGAAATAGAAAAGAACCTACATGTGCTAAAATATGTATAGTTCCTTTTTGTGGTGTCAAATAAATTGAAATTGTGGGGATGTCTTTCAATTGAGGAATAGTTGAATAAGTTGTGTTATATGATTGTGATGGAATACTATTGTGCCATAAAAATGATGAGCTCAATTATTTAGGAAAATCATGGAAAGCCTTGCTTGAAATAGTCATGAGAGAAATGAGAAGAATCAAGAGAACATTGTGAATAGGAAAAGCAATGTTGTTTTAAGAATGACTTTGAGTGAATCAATTATTTTGTCTGTTACAAATACCCAAATTAACCATAAATGATATATGAAGAAAGATGCTATCTGTGTTCAGAAAAAAACTGATAGAAATATCTATAGAAATATTTTACACACGCACATCTATATCTATGTATACATTATGTATATACATATACACACTTACACCCACATATTTATGTCTAAAGGTAGCCATCTTGAAAGAGAAGAAGGGAGGAAAAAAGGAAAAGAAAACATTATAATTGTATTGTATATTTGAAGAGAATAGCAAGTTGCGCAGGGGAAATTTGCAGTTTTGTTTCCAATCATATTTTTTTAAATTGTGCTATGTTACAGAAACAGTTCCTTTATAACACCAATTAAAAATTAAATTAAAAAGTTATACATGATACATACAGAATATAAGTAAACTAAGCTTAGACAAAAAGTCATAAGTGACTGGAAGACCAGAAAGCCCTCTTGAAGAACATGTTCAATATTTGATGTGTTCAATATTTGTCCTTCATTAAAGAAGACAAAGAAGACCATATGATCAGAGAAATGATGACATGGCTTGCACTTGACTTTGTTTTGAGTGAGAGAAGGCTGTTAAGGTCACCAGCCTCACTTCTCCTCCAGAGTTATGTGAATCCAGTGACCAGATATTCATCAGGATGATTGGAGACCCAGGATGAGGCAATTGGGGTTAAGTGACTTACCCAAGGTCACAGAGCTAGTGAGTGTCAAATGTCTGAGGTGAGATTTGAACTCAAATCCTCCTGACTCCTGTACTGGTGCATCCACTGTACCACCTACCTGCCTCTGTTCAGTATTTGAGTGAGTCTTGAAAGAAGTAATGGATATTCTTAGTTCTTCCACCTTTGGCAAAGTACAATGATTCTAATGTGTCTTTCTCATCATTTCAAAGACTTGAAGACAATTACTATATTGTCTTTCTTTAGTCTCCTCTTCTCTATGCTAAACATTTCAAGTTGCTTTAACTGAGTATCATATTCCAAAGACTGAAGGTCCTTGCATCATCATAAGTATGACCTTCTGGAGAGGGACTATAACACTGATTAATTTCCCTTCTATAACTTGGTGCCCCAAATACTTTGGCATATGATGGGAATATTGCCTTCCTCTTCTTGGTGGCTACAACTTAAGGCAGCTCATAACCCCATTACCTTTGGAACTGCCACACTGTATTGCTGACTCATATGGAGTTCAAAGTTTAATAAAACACCAACCTCCCTCTCAGTCAACAAACTTCTCTTCAGCCCTTCTTCATCTGTGTTGTGGAATTGTTCTCCTGACATGAGGTTTAAAGCTTGTTCCCTGCTAAAATTAATCTTATTAAGTTTAGTTCATTTTTTCAAACTGCCAAGGCATCTTTGGAAGCTGATTTTGTAATCCAGTGTGATAATTGTGCCTCCAATCTTTCTGTTGTGTGAAATAGTGATTAGAATAACATCTTTGTCTTTTTCTCACTCAGTGATAAGCGTAAGTATTGATATATAAGCAAATAGGAATTTTGGTTAGCAGTGAAACAAATTCATATTTGATAAAGATCTAGGTAGGACTGAAAGCTACATCCCAAAGTGGTCCTAGTATCACCCAACCCTTTGACTAAATAAATCCCTTTAGACTTCAGATGTCCTATATCAAGAAAGCATAGAGTATTATTGTCCAGAGTCAGGAAGTACTGAGGACTCAGGCAAATCTTCCCCCTAATCCCACATCTAACTTTTACCAGCTATGTGTCCCTGTTGAAGTCATTGAGCTTCTCTGGACTTCAGCATCCTTGTCTACAAAATGAGAATGGTAGATTTAGGGGACTCTGATACTCTAGATCTCCGATCCAAAGCCTTGAATCATTTATCATGCTTCTGTTTTCCAGATAACCATCACTTGATCATTTTTTGTGTTTCATTTAGTGTTATTGGAAAACTATTGATTTATACTTATTTTTATGGTTAGAAAAAATCCTAAATTACATTTACACATTTGTTTTTAATGGAATAGTCAAGTATTTGTAGAGTCAGACCTTTCCCAAAACTATTCTGTCAAAGTTCAAAACAATAACTGTCTAATATGTCATGAGGTATTGTGGTTTTCCGTTGACTGGGAGTCATGCTTTGGGGAAGAACAATCACAGAAGTCAGTGGAATATATTTAGAAAATTGTGTAATTGTTTTAAAGTCAGGAAATTAATGTTCAAAATATCACTTGCCAACATCTGTTTAAAATAAATGAGGATTAGTACACTCAATCCCTCACCTCCTCCTCCATCCTTTAGCACTAGAGCTTTGACTAGTAGTCATAGAGGAAGCTGCTGTTATTTGATGGTGTGTTCAACATGTAAGTATGTTCCAGAGACCACCACAGTTTAGCACAACTAGCATATGGTAAACAGGCATCTATGAACTGAGGGGAAAATGTATAGACTTAGAAATGTGGAGAAATAGACAGATAGCTATATATCTATGTTTAGAGACCTATATAATAAAACATCTCTGTATGTGAATATAGATAAGTCTATATATAGATCTACATATGATATAGATATAGATCTACAAATGCACAAATAGCTCTACATGTAGATAGATATAGATAAAGAAGTTAAATATAGATAGAAAATGTCCATTTATGCATTTTTTACATAGATATAGATAGGTATCTATATCTACATATGGATATCTATACCTATGCGAGGATGTAGATATATGGAGAAAATATGTGCCAACATAGAGGGATATAAATATGTACATTTACTCATAAGTGCACATGGATTCACATATTTGTATCATACACATACACATGCAAATGACATGTTTAAACTTTTGAAAGATGGGCATAGATATACAGAGATTTAAGATATGGGGCATCACAATCTCAAATGTAGAGGAAGGATAATAGAGATAGTAATGAATACAGAAACAAAAATTGTTTCAATTTGAAAGTACATTGTTGGTGAACTTGCAGGGAAATTCAATCTTATAGTCAAGATGGAAGCCATGTCATAAGTGGTTAGGTAAGAATCGAAGAGATAGTAATGAAATAGAGAATACAAGACGAGAGTAATCCCTCATTTGAAAGTATTAGCCATGAATGGAAAGCAATACAAGGAAAGACAACAAGCCTTTATTAAGTACTTATTATTTGTTAAGCATAAATAGAAATGAAAGAGAGAGAGAGAGAGAGAGAGAGAGAGAGAGAGAGAGAGAGAGAGAGAGAATATTCCCTTAAGAAGCTTACATTAGAATGGAAAAAGATACACAAAAAGAAGACACACCAAGGGTGCTCAAAATTGCAGAGTAGAGGGAGGGTAGGAGGAGCAAAGGTACTCCTAAAGGGCATGGTACAAAAGTCTCAAGAGTCAGAAGTACATCAAAGGATCACATAAATGATGACTGGCTTAAGCCATACCCCAAAATGGAAGCCAAAGGAAGAATCGACCAAGGGACTGAGGGGAGAAGGGAAAAATAAGGCAGAGAAGAAGAGGGATGTACCAGGGTGAGAAGACTCTAGAGAATATGGGAAGTGCCAGGACAAGAAGGCAGCTGAGGCATACTGATGAAGTTCTGAGTGTTGAATAGAAAGCCAGGTGGGGAAGGAGAGATGTTCTGGGCCCATCTCCAAAATAGGGGCCCCTGAGGAAACTCCTAATGGAGGAAGAGATATATGATTTTATTTAGAAGCAATAATAAAACAAATTAAATGCCTTGCCTCCAACATAAAGTATATTGAAAAATTTTAAATTTGGCAAAATAAAACCATTGGATAATGAAAGCTAAAAGACACACTAGAGAAAGACAGAGAATGGCTCTAAAGCAGGGCATCAAATTGCAATAGAAACAGAGGCCACTAAACTCTAGGTAAGGTTCTTTGCAGGGTACATATTGATTTAGAAAACCCAATACCGGTATGACCCATGTTCTGGAAATGAATAGAACTCCATAGTTCTTTCTCAAATGACAAACAAGTGGACGCACTATTGTAGAGATGCAACCACAACCCCACTGCTATCCTGATTATGAAGCCACAAAGCAGAGCCAAATGGCAGCTGAATGGAAAAAATATTTATGAACTATCCTTAGGTCAGAGCCAGAATGACTTGGTGGGAGTGGACAATTAAGACAAAAGGGAACGCAACAGTTTTGCTTGCAAAACCAGACTATTGTGTTACGTTACCCACATAAACTTGAGCAAACGTACTATAAGGAAAACAATTGTCGTTTAAGTGGCCATGATCTTGAATAGAATGAAAAACACCAAAAAGCTATAAACATGGAGCCAACCCAACAAAGTACAGCTGTATGTGTCATTCAGTGCTTTACTAAGAAGCCAGGCAAAGGGAGGATGGTGAAAACAAGCAAAATGTGGGTGAGTATTGAGAAATTAAAAGGGCTAATAGCTCAGCAGCCTCAGGCCTTGTATGCCATGAATCCTTCCTTCTCAAAGTGAGCCAGAGGGTCCTAAAAATGAGCATTAAGCAGCACTGTGAAATCAGTGAAATGGATTATATCTTATCAGACTGGAGGAAACATCTGGACATTGACGTGGGAGTCATCTCAAAATGAACTGTCAGCATACATTCAGATCATCATTTGGTTAAAGGTCAGCATCAACACTATGACAAAGATGAAAAGACCCAGAGCAGCACCAATACAGGAACTTGAACATGACCTATTGAGACAAGCTCTTCCCTTTGAAAAACGGAAATTGAATCCAAGTAAAAAATGTCACCCTTGTTTATTTCCAGTTCTTAGAGAAATTCTTCTGACATAAATCAAGGACAAACATAGAGGTCCTCAAAGGTAGAGGGAACCTCAGCAAGACCAGTCATCTCTTCCACCAGAGGGACCCTGAAGCCAGTGACCTGAGCTTGCCTGGGAATGAAAATCTAAGAAAAGGTTTTTGTTTCCATTGATGGCATTAGGTCTATCTGAACAGGCTGGATCACCCTTGTGTTCATTCCTGTGGGCAAGGAGAGAAAGAATATCTGCCCAACACCGTATGCAAATGAGTGCCACGTTGAATTTTCAATATCCAAAGCAATACTATTCACCAAATGGTCATTTCTGACAAATCAGGAGGGATTCATATCTGTAGTCTACTAGAAAAAGTGCTAGATTTCAGTTCAGAAGCCATGGAGCATGTGACCTTGCCTAGAGCTGTTTCAATTGTTTCCTCTTTCTAAAATGGACAGAACAATAACTGCCCTACCTACTTACAGAGTTGTGGAAATGAATGGACAGAATATGGGGAAAGCACCATGTAACCCTTATTATATTTGCATGGTGGGATTTCAAACACTTTGGAACTAAAGATATGAATCTGAATTCAATCATTTGTCATATTCAGAAAATTCTGAATCCAAAATTGAGCTTCTCCCCAATTTGGATTCACTAGTTTTTCTTCTGTATTACCCTCTGAGATGTTTTAGCTTCCAGAAGCTTTATCTGAAGGGGACTTAGGACAATAGACACACACACACACACACACACACACACACACAGATACAGATAGAAATGAGAAAAGAAAGACAGAGACAGACAGAGAGACAGAGACACAGGCAAGAAAAACAGTATGCTAAACATACACGCCTGCACACATACACACACAGACACAAACACACACACAGACAACAATATGCCATGGGATTTCATCCTCAGCTGACACATTTCCAGGGTCATGCACTCTGAGAGAATGTATGGAGTGAGGGAATTCAAGGCAGTGGAAACAGACCATGCAAAGACAGTAGTAGATGATCAGATACTGAATGTGGGAAACAAAGTGAAACAGCTTGACTGGAACATAGCATGCATGCAGGGGAGTAACATCAAATCTATCTGGGAAGTTAATGAGAGACAGATTGTAGATGACTTTAAATGCAAGTTGATGTGTTTGTATGTTATCCTTAAGGAAATAGGGAGTTACCAAAGGCTTCTGAGCAGAGGCATAACCCTAGACTTCAAACTCAGGATGATTCAATAATGGAAATGGTTCTCAGTGAGGAAGTTACCTCTACCAATACACATCTGCATGTGTTTGCATCTCTAACCTTGGAGAGATGGAAGGGGGATTGGGAGGTTAAGTATCTTCCTCGAGTTTTCATAGATCATATCAGGACTTGAATTCAGTTCATACTGACTGAAGCCCCTTCATCCCCCACACTGCTTGCTTGCTGCCTCCCAAATGGGAGCTTAGATTGCATTAAGAGGAGATCCCTTTAGCTTCAGTTTTATCCCGCCCTGTGATCCTCATGGAGCCTGGAACTGTCACCCTCTCGTGAGATTGTCGCCATCTTCTCCCCAGCTTTTGACTCGTTAATGTCCTGCCACAGACGTGGTTCATCATTGGATTACAGGTTTGATGAGTGGAGTAACACAGAACAAGCCTGCTCTCTCTGCTACATGATATCCCTTCACTTGTCTGGAGACTTGAACATGTCTCCTTCCCCAAATTTTCCCTTTTCCAAGACAACCATGCTTCCTTGATTCTTGTTACTCACATAGATAGAATTGATGTCCTTTCATTATCAGGTGCCTCTCACCCTCAACATAGTGACTAGAACCTTGGCCTTCAGGCAGGGTTGACCCATGTTAGGTACACCAAGACAACACAATCAAATTCTGTCTTTTCCAAATATGCATCCTTGTATCTATGTGGTGAGATGGTCACATTCATGTTTATATAAATACGTTAAAGAAGAGTCAAGAAGTGTGACAGTAAAAAACTGCTACAGATGAGCATACCAAGGACTGTACCAGCTCCCCTTCCCCTCTCCCCAAGCTGAGATTTGTAATAAATGCAGGGCTCAATTTAAAAGCTGGTGCAGTAAACGTAAGTTATAAGGAAGATGGACTTGGATGGAAGGAGAGGGCTAGAAAGGCAAGTGAGGGCTCTTCTTGGTTAGGCTGAACAGTTCCACAGTCTTGCATTGCTGAACAACTTTCATGTGTTCCTCTGGGTTCAGTGTACTCTAACAAATGACACTGGGTCATGCTGTGAGCTGTCTGTTTACTGGCTAGGGTTGGTGGTGGTGGTGATGGAGGTTTAAGTCATCTATTGACTTAAAATGTCACTGACAGATGAATCCTTGAGAACATTTGGATCTTTCCCTAGTCTCTCAAGTAAGAATGAGTGGGCCATTGCTATGCACATGGACAAAAATTTATTGTTTATTTAGGTAATACATTTTCTTTAAAATTTTCTAATATATTATTTATTTTTCTGTTTTCAACATTCACTTCCTCAAGAATTTCAGTTCCAAATTTTCTCCTCATCTATCTCCACCCTCCACCCCAGGACAGTGTACACCCACCCAATCCACCCTTTCCCCCAGTCTGTCCTCTTCTGTAGTACCCCACCCCTTCATACATCCTTCTGCCCTCTATTTTCCTGTAAGGGGCAGCTAGGTGGTGCACTGGATAGAGCACCAGGACAGGAGTCGAGAGGACCTGGGTTCAAATCTCATCTCAGACACTTGACACTCACTAGCTATGTGACCTTGGACAAGTCACTTAACCCCAATTGCCTCATTCTGATGAATATCTGGTCACTGGATTCGCTCTGGAGGAGAAGTGAGGCTAATGACCTGCACAGCCCTCTTTCACTCAAAACAAAGTCAAAGGCAAGCCATGCATTCTGATAGAATGGACTTCTTCAGCAACGAAGGATGAACACATACATTTTCCTGTAGGCAAAATAGATTTCCATACCCCATTGACTATTTCCCAGTTGCATTCAAAAACAATTTTAACATTCATTTTTTAAAACTTTGAGTTTCATATTCTCTCCCTTCCTCCCTCTCTACCCACCCTCATTGAGGAAGCAAGCAATTCGATATAGCTCATACATGTGTAGCCATACAAAACACTTTCATAACAGATATGTTGCAAAAGACTAACCACATTTCCCTCTGCCCTGTCCTGCCCTCCATTTATTTCATTCTTTCCCTTGACCTCCACGAAAGTGTTTGCTTCTGATTATTCCTTTTCACAATTTACTGTCCTTTTTACTATCTTCTTTCTCCTATCTCCTTCCCCTCTGCCTTCCTGCAGGGTAAAATAAATTTACATACTCAACTGAGATCTCTCCTAAAGCCAAATCCCATGAGAGTAAGGCTCACTTATTTCCTTTCATCTCCCCCCACCTTTCCCCCTCTACTGTTAAAGCTCTTTCTTGCCTCTTTTATGTGAGATGATTTGCTGCATTCTACCTCTCCCTTTCTCTTTCTTCTAGTATATTCCACTCAGCAGTAAATTTCATTTTTTAGATATTCTCCTTTCATATTCAGTTCACCCTGTGCCCCATCTATATATGTTTGTATATATCTATGTACGTATGCAGTTGTTGGTGGTGGTTGTCTGTTCTTGAAGAGGACCAAAATGACATTATCATGATAAGGTGAAGTTTCAGTACATCTGACTTGGCTGATCAGACTAATAGGAGCTCGGAATACTCTATCCCAGATTGGGCACAGATAGTCCACATGAAAATTTGAGGCGGTTACTCCAGTTTTGTGCATCCTATGTTTCCACTGTGCTCTCAATTCTGCTTTGCTGTGTGAGTACAGCACCTTTTCTCCTATAAGCACACCATGCTGAGCAATCCTGTCCCAGTGTCTCACATGTTGTTTTCTTCAGTGAATTTTGGACCTCTTTTAGTCAATTCTGCTTTCTAAGGCACTATTTTCATTGGCTTTTGGACCCCTTTTAACATTTGGATTATTCTATTTTTAAAGGTGTTATTTTCTTCAATAATTTTTGGAGTCTCCTTTAGTAAGCCGTTGACTAATTTTTCATGATCGTCTTGTATCACTCTCATTTCTCTTCCCATTTTTTCCTCCACTTCTCTTAATTTATTTTCAAAATCCTTGTTGAGCTCTTCCATGACCTGAGGCCATTTCATTTTTCAGGGGGAGACTTTGGATGTAGGATACTTGACCTTGCTGTCGTCTTCTGGTTTTATGCTTCAGTCTTCCTCTGGTTGTAGTATTTTATCTTGCTTATCTGAAGGGATGGAAGAAAATACCTTTTCACCAAGAAAGTAACCATATATGGTTTTATTTTTTCCCTTTTTTTCGGCATTTTCCCAGCCAATTACTTGACTTTTGAACCCTTTGTCAACTGGAGGGTATACTACTTCAGGCTTCACAGGGTTTTTGCAGGTATTCTTTGAGGTATCTCTAGGGACCTGTAAGTTCTCATTTCCTACAAAGTGGCATACTAAAAGGAGAGCTGTTTATTCCTTCTGTGGCCTGTGCTCTGGTCTGTGAGCAACCACAATTACACTATTCTACCTGCCACAATTACAATATTCTACCTGGAACTGTGAGTAGGATTTCCTCTTCACAGTCACAACCAGCTCTGCCATGCCAGCACTCCTCCTGACCTCCACTCATAACTGAGACCCAGATCAGTCCCTCGAGAGAGTTCTAGAAGAGACTGCTGCTCTGACACTAGGGCTGAGGTGAGACCACGGTCCCTTTTCACCCAGGTGAGAGCATTTTCTCACTGAACTTTGAAGTTGTTTTTGATATTTGTGGGTTGAGGAATCTGGAAACTGCAGCAACTGACCATGATTCAGTGCCCTGAAGCCTGAGATGGGGCCTATGCTGGGCTCAGCTCCTCTCCAAGCCCAGTAAAATAAACCCTTCCTGTCAGCCCTCCAGGCTGTCTTGGCCTGGAAATCTGTTTTACTCTGTAATTTTGTAACTTCTGATGCTCTAGACCTTATTTAGAGCTATTTTTTTACAGGTTTTTAGGGTTTTCAGGGGAGAACTCAAGGAAGTCTGTGCTTCTACTTCACCATATTGGCTTCACCCCCACCAACATTTTATTCTTGTTATGACCTGGTCAGTCACTTGAACATTGGCATGAAGAATGGGTGGTCAGTAGCTTTGGCTTATCTTCTTCTAATACCTATCTCTACCACAACCTGGCATGCTGCCCATTGGAGCCAGGAAGCTGCTGTAAACCAACAGTCTCTAGAGACTGTCTGGCCCACAGGCACTTTTGTCTAGGGGTGAGGCTCAGTGACAGTTTGTTTCTTCAGTGACTGTTCCTTTCTCTTGCTGTTCTAATGATAATAAGAGAGCTGTTAACAACTATTTCTGAGCCTTTAAAATTGAGAAACACAATGAAGTGTATGCTGACGCATGCCCTTATTAGGGTGGAAACAGCAACTGGAATTTCTGGCAGTTCCCTTGCCAAGAGCTGATTATCAATTTCCCAGGAAACTGTCTCATTACTGCCTTGGGAGAAAACATCCTAGCCAAAAACTCCTGGCCACTACAAACCTGTGGTTAGGGAAGTGCAGGACAGTTTGACTAAATTAGTTATCACAGTCTTTTGCAGTATTTCAGAGCTATCCACAACCAGAAACTTAAAAAAAATCAATGAGAGTTCATTAATCTAAGGACACCTCTATCAGACAGACAGGCAGGTAGATGTCACAATTGTGGAGTCAATATCACAGAGGAGGGAGGAACTATAATGCTTCCCCATGTTCTCCAACAAGCTGCTTACCAACTTGAGGAAATAAGTGTGCTAGGTCATATAACTCATTTTCTCCTAGCTATCTAAATTTCTCTCAACTTTAGTGAGACTAAAATTCTGTCATTCTAAACTAGCAGGGCTTTTCAACTAGCTCAGGGTATCTGAGTACAACAGCAGACTACTGAAATTTCAAACACAGAGATCCTACAGGAACAATGACCACATCAGGAAATTGCAGGACTCAGACCATGGGGCAGTGATCACAATTTCCCATGGATTGGACCACTATAGGAACATCTAGATGCTTTCAGATCTTTAGTCTGTATTATTACAGAAATACTGAATAAGACAACACTTAACATACCAAGAAATCAATAGCAGGACCTGACCAAACAGTCATGTCAGAAGGATACAGAACTAGATCCTAATATAAAATCTGAAGTGATATAGTACATTGGAAGAATAAGCACACAAACCCCGCCCCAAGATATTCACATCATAAGTAAGTTATTATAATATAAGGACACACACAATACAAACCCAGAAAATTAGAATGACACCAAAACATTGACAAAGCTTCAAAGAAAGACACAGCATGGCAACAAATTCGACTGGATTTCAGGAAAAAAATTAGCAAAGGTCTTTAAGAGTGCTAAAATGATTTTTATAAATGAAATGAAGTTAATATAGAAAAATCATAAAAGAAATGAGAGTTATTAGAATAAACAATAGGAATGGAAATTAACAGCTTGACATAAAAGGCAATAAACTCCAAAATTACTATGGAAGAAATAGAATGAGATGACTCTACAAGATAACCAGAAATATTAAACAAAGTTAAAATACTGAAAAATATAGAAGAAAAGATAAGCTATTTCACAGGAAAAAAAAACTACTTGAGGAAAAAAAGAGATTGATGAGAAAAACATTTAAGAACTATTAAACTATCTGAAAGACATGAACAACAACAAAAAAGAGCCTAGATGTTGTATTTTCAGAAATTTTAAAAGAAAAATGCTACGATCTTTTAGAATAGAAGACAAAATGGAAATACACACAAGCTGTATTATGCACATAAATGTATGTATATTCATGTAGGTGAATGATGGAATATACATATAAATACATAGGCATATATATGCATGTATGTATACATGTGGGGTGTGTGAAAGACACATACTTGTGTATAGATGCACATGGATATGCGTGTATTCATGAACATATATGTATGCATATATATATATATATATATATATATATATATATATATATATATATATATGTATGTACTCTGTATGAAACAACAGGATAAAAACTCCCAGGAGTAATATAGATAAATTCCAGATCTTTCATGTAAAAAAAAATTACTATAATCACAAAGAAAGAATAAAAGTACCTAGGGACTACAACCAAAAGCCTACATGATTTAGCAGACACTCCTTAAAGAAGCAAAGAGTCTATTCCAGACGGTAAAGCTTATAAGTTTACATACAACAATAATGTGCCCTGAACAAGTGTATATAATCTTAAGGTGAAGTTGGGGTGGAAAAATTGGACCTTTAATAAAATATCAGACTTCCAAGAATCCCTGATGAAAAGAGAAGAACTGCATGAAGTCTCTGAAATACAAACACTGGAGTCAAACCATTTTTTTAAGGTGATTTTTTTTTTCCTTTTGGAAAGGGCATTCTTCATTTGAATGCAGAAGTTCTGAGTGTGAAGTTTCCCCAGTAGTAGGCATAAACTGGAGTTAACTCACCTAATCTCATTTTATTTAATTGATAGTTTCTTCATCTGTAAAGTGAGTTACCCTGAGCAGGTGATCTCTTAATATCTTTTTCATTTCTTTTCAAAAAACATTTATTAATTTACTTTTAGTTTTCAATATTCATTTTTACAACATTTTGAGTTCCAAATTTTCTCCCCATCTCCCCCCTCCCTCCACCCTAAAGCATCTTGCATTCTGATTACCCCTTCCCCCAATCTGCCCTCCCTTCTATCACACCCCTCCCTTCCCTTATCCTCATCTTCTCTCTTGTCCTGTAAGGCAAGATAAATTTCTATATCCCATTACCTATATTTCTTATTTTGAAGTTGTATGCAAAAACAAGTCTCAAAATTCATTAATAAAATTTTGAGTTTCAATTTCTCTTCCTTCCTCCCTCCCCACCCCTTGCTCCCATTTGTCCTCCCTTCTATCATTTCCCACACACACCTCACTTAGCCCCTTCTCCCCTACTTTCTTGTAGTGTAAGATAGATTTTAATGTCAAATTGAGTGTACATGTTATTCCTTCCTTAAGCCAAATGTCATGAGAGTAAATTTCACTTTTCCCCTCTCACCTCCCCCTTTTCCCCTCCATTGAAAAAGTTTTTTCTTACCTCTTTTATGAGAGATAATTTCCATTTCTCCCTTTCTCCTCTCAATATATTCCTCTCTAAACCATTAATTTTACTTTTTTAGGTATCATCTCTTCCTATCCCCTGGGCTCTCTGTGTATATACACACACACACACACACACACACACACACACACACATATATATATATATATATATATATATACACATACATGTATATATATACACATACATGTATATATATATGTATGTATATATTATGTGTGTGTGTATAATCGCTCCAACTACTCAAATACTGAGAAAAGTTTTAGGAGTGAAAAATATTACCTTTCCATGTAAGAATGTAAACAGTTTAAGTTCAGTAAGTCCCTCATGATTTAACTTTCCTGTTTATGTTTTCATGCTTCTCTTGAGTCTAGTGTTTGAAAGTCTAATTTTCTTTTCAGCTCTGATATTTTCATCAAGAATGTTTGAAAGTCCTTTATTTCATTGAATGAACATTTTTTCCCCCGAAGTATTATACTCAGTTTTGTGGGGAGATGATTCTTGGTTTTAATCTTAGTTCTTTTGACTTCTGGAATACCATATTCCAATTCCTTTGATCCCTTAATGTAGAAGCTACTAGATCTTGTGTTACCCTGATTGTATTTCCACAATACTCCAATTGTTTCTTTCTAGCTCCTTGCAACATTTTCTCCTTGACCTGGGAACTCTGGAATTTGGCCACAATGTTCCTAGGAGTTTCTCTTTTTGGATCTCTTTCAGGAAGTGATTGGCAGATTCTTTCAATATTTATTTTGCCCTCTGGTTCCAGAATATCAGGGCAATTTCCCTTGATAATTTCATGAAAAATGATATCTAGGTTCTTTTTTGATCATGACTTTCAGGTAGTCCCATAATTTTTAAATTGTCTCTCCTGGATCTATTTTCAAGGTCAGTTGTTTTTCCAATGAGGCATTTCATATTATCTTCCATTTTTTCATTCTTTTAGTTTAGTTTTGTAATTTATTGGTTTCTCATAAAGCCATTAGCTTCCATCTGCTCCATTCTCCTTTTTAAAGAACTATTTTCTTTAGTGAGATTTTGAAACTCCTTTTCCATTTGACTAATTCTGCTTTCTAAAGCATTCCTCTCCCCCTTGGCTTTTTGGATCTCTTGCCATATGAGTGAGCCTGTTTTTAAAGATCTTATTTTCTTTTTTTTTTTTAAATGAATTTATTTAACATTTTACATTCATTTTCACAAGATTTTGGGTTCCAAAATTTTCTCCCCATTTGTCCCCTCCCCTCTCCCCGATACACTGGAATTTCTAATTACCCATATCACCAATCTGCCCTCTCTTCTATCATCACTCCCTTCCCTTACCCCACCTTCTCATTTGTTCTGTAGGGCCAGATAACTTTCTATTCCCCATTACCTGTATTTCTTATTTCCTAGTAGCAAGAACAATACTCAACAGTTGGTCCTAAAACTTTAAGTTCCAGGTTCTCCCCATCCCTCCCTCCCCACCCATTCCCTTTGGGAAGGCAGGCAA
>CM053771.1:552971114-552986451 GCA_028658325.1 Potorous gilbertii | reverse complement strand
GAGCAATTTGAAGTCAACACTCTTGAGGAGGAACAGGATCATATGAGAGAATAGCAACAATGGGGGGCAGGATAGGATGGAGGGAAATATAGCTAGTCTTACACAACCCAAATATTATGGAAGTCATTTGCAAAACTGCACAGATATGGCCTATATTGAATTGCCTGCCTTCCCAAAGGGAATGTGTGGGGAGGGAGGGATGGGGAGAAGTTGGAACTTAAAGTATTAAGAACAACTGTTGATATTGTTCTTGCTACTAGGAAATAAGAAATGCAGGTAATGGGGAATAGAAAGTTATCTGGCCCTACAGGACAAAAGAGAAGATGGGGACAAGAGAACGGAGAGATGATAGAAGAGAGGGCAGATTGGTGACAAGGGAAATTAGAATGCTCAGTGTACTGGGGTGGGGGAGGGGAAAAATGGGGAGAAAATTTTGGAACCCAAAATTTTGTGAAAATGAATGTAAAAAGTTAAATGAATAAATTTATATTTAAAAAAATAAAATACAATTCAGAGAAACAAATTTGTCATTTTGTACTTGGAACTCACTAGGAATGAACGATTTCATATGGCACATTGGATAGATAGCAACTGAAGTGGACAGATTTCCTTTGCCTGATGAGAGTACAATCTCATGCAAAGCTAAGAAAAGTTACATGAAACACGAGTCAGGCAAGTATAACAAAATTCTCTTTGTAGTCTGAATGTACCTAAATGTCTTTATGATGCAAGTTCCTTGAGGGCAAGATCTATTTCATTTCTCTCATTGTATCCACAAAAAGGAGAGACAGTTTGTCCCCTAAATGTAGAGAGATGACCTAATAATTGATTGAATTTGGGTTGAGAGCCTGCTTCTGTCAAAACCAGATCATACTGATCAAATCAGCTAACCATTCACTGAACAAGGTCCACTACACCCCAGAAAGGACCTCCCTGAAATCACCCTTGAATATCACCATGAGTGGCAGCAGCAGTTCCCCACCATCACCATCATCATCATCATTATCCTTTTCCTCCTTCTCCTCCTCCTCTTCTTCTTTCTCCTCCTCCTCAACACCTAACATGTTTCTAGTACCTAAGGGCTACTTGAATGATTGAATGACTCTGCCATTGACTTTGAGGGCACAAACTTTGGTTAGTATAGATAGACCACAGGGATGGTCAGAGTCACAGGGACTTGGAGCATTTATTTAGGGAAGATTTCTTGAAAGGGCAATGACAAAACATTGGATATCATGATCATCAGGTAGGGAAGATAGATGAAGGTCATGTGGGTGAAGTTAATGGAGAAAATGAAGAGGATTTTTAGAGTGGTGAGGAGGTAAATGAACAGATTGGTCTGGGACAGTAGGAAGTGAAAACAGCTGGGGCTTGGACAGTTTGAGAAGGCACATGACAAAGGGAATGAAATAGGTGATGCCACTATGTAGATCCAGTACTAGCTGAATAACTAGACTCAAAGAGTAGCTCTTCATTGTTTCATAATAGTTTGTAAATCAGTTAACGAGCATTTATTAAATTATTCTGTAAGTCAAACACTGTCAGAAATTTGTAAGATATGAAAAATAAAAAAAACAAAGTCTCTATCCTCAAGGACTTCAAATCTTGGTAGAGGAGAACACACACACACAACACACACACAATTGTACACACAACATATAGACAGTGGAATTCCCTCAGTATCCGAGGGAATGCACCACTGGGGGACTTGGGTGGGTATAAAGGGATGGGGGAAAGCATACTGCTTAAAATAGAATTTGATCTACATCTGGAAGGAAACCAGGAGACAGGTGCATAGACAGAGTATTCCATACATGTAGGCAGACAGTAAAACTACCTAGAATCAGAGGAAAGAACAGCAAGGAACAGAAGAGGTTAAGTATTGCTGGGTTATAGACTATCATAAAGGACTATGGTAAAAGGGGGAGAAGATTGGGAAAGTAGAAGGAGCCAAGTTTGTGGCATTTTGGAAGCTAAGTAGAAGATTTTATATTTCATCCTGGGGATGCTAGTCACCAGATTATAGCATAGAGAAGTGACAGGATAGAAAAAGCACTTTGAGGGACAGAGCCAAGGTGATGGAAATCTCTCAATGTTATCTTTCAAACAATTTACAAATAAAACCTCAAATCAAACCCTGGAGTGTCACACCCAACAAAAAGTCAGGAGGAGACATCTTTCCAGTCCAAGATGACTTAGAAGTTCAGCACAAGAGGTCTGTGATACTGGCCTAGATCCTACATGATGGCAACATAAGTGGTAGGCCTTGAAGATTACTGTGACAGTGGCAGGAACATTGTGAGTGCTCATCCCAGGGACAGTAAGAAGGACAGATCACTGGTCAGAGGCTATAGGGGCCCCTGAGCTGACCTCTGGGACAGGACCAGGCACTGGTGGCAACTCTATTGCCCATCCAGTTATGGGTCACAATTCCAGGGCAGAGAGAACTTATGGTCAATCACAAGGAAGATGGCCCTGGTCACAGAACATTCCCCCACACCTTTTTATCCCATAATGCCCTATCCACTGTTTGCTGAATCTTCTTTGTAACTCAAGGACAGATATCTCTCAGGAACAATTTCCAAGTGCAAAAACACATGGGGTAATATATTGAAAATTTGTCTCTGAGATCACCTATTCCAGTCTCCTTATTTTGTTCTGGTAGGAATGGAGGCCTGGGGATCTGCAGTGACCTATGCAGTGTCACACAGGTAATAAATCTTAAAGGCAAGTTTCAAACCCAAGCAATCTAACTAGCACCACTGTTCATCCACTATAGCAGGCTACCTCCACACAAAGAACTTTGTCCCTTGCACAGCTGAATCCTCTTTTTTTCATCCTCTTGCCCAATTTGCAACACTGGGAAGAGACTAAACTGAGTTTAGCTAGGTTCTCTCAGTCACCCATGTATGCTCAAATAAACTGAGCTTCCCCTATTACCATACCAAAGGCTGACTGGAGAAGTGTTCTGGTTGGAACGGCCCTGTAAACCTGTACATCTTCCAATGACAATCTCTTTATATAATACAAAGTTTTGAGTGACACCATAGAAATTGGCTCTATTTGTTTTTCCGAAATGGATGAGATCATGTTTATATCTTTCTTCACCTTTTATTTATTTTGTGAATCCAAGCTAATAAAGGCTTTGGAAATTAGAACTATTATGACTGCATAACATCTATTTTGAAGGTCACTCAAATCCTCTATTGTTGGTGTCTGTATCATGATCAGGAGCATCTGGTGCAATTCTCTAAGCTGCTGAATGGCCAGTGGGAGGCATCAATACTCGGCCAACCCCAGGTCAAAATCATTAAGTAGGGCCCAGTTGGTCTCTGATGGCTTCCAACAACCTTCTGGTACCTCTTATGCCTGTGGCCCTCATCCTAATACGTTCTGTATCCTATTCCATCAGGACTTTTCTGACTCTAGGGGAGAAACAAGCAGTTACAAATGGTTTACATAATAATGTATTATAGTTTCAGAGGAATATTCATTATTAATGGTAGGAGGGGTCCTAGAAGGTGGAGAAAAAAATTAAACTCTTTAAGGCTCCTAAGAAAGTGTCTTTCATGAATTTCCCATCTCTTTCCACTCTTCCTCCTGTTTGCTCCCCACATCCTCACCTCCACACATTACAAGATCTTCCAGAAGCCCATAACGAGTCCCTGGCATCCATGGGGGCTGTTGGGTCAAGTTGAGGAAACGAATTATCAAGGAAATATTAGAAACAAGATGATAATGAATGAATCAAGCATACAAGTATGCAGTGAGCGGCTGCTGTGTACCAACAGCTGGGATACGGGGATGAAAGTGAAGCAGTTCTTGTCTTGGAGGAACTTATATTCTACTTTGGGAGGGGAAGTATGTATGCACATATGTATGCATGTGCATATATATGTATCATATATACACATACACATATATGTGAAATATACCCAAATTAATTATGAGGTTTTTTTTTCCTTTTTGTATATTTAAAATAGTTAGTTCTGTCATCTGGAAAATTCATGTGAACTTTTTGGGCTTTTCCTTCATACCATAGAAGGTATCTGAATTATTATGCATTAAAAGATAAAAGATGCTGTACTGTACAAGGCTATACACATATTTTATGCATTTTTGAGTTTCTAAACTTTTCTGTGTCATCTGCTGGCCTTTGCATATTGTCTGTGGTTTGTGCAAAACTCCTGAAAATTTCCATTTAATTTCTTATGCTGATCTGCAATATATAATCAAAACTGGAAGAGATAACTGTAGTAAGCGAGGGGATGAGGAGGGTGCGGAATCAGGAAAGACTTCTTACAGAAGTAGACATTTGAACTGAACTTTACAGTCTATGAAGGACTCCAATGGCTAGAGATCAAAAAGGAGTGCAAGACAGCACACTTTCCAGTCAGTGCAAAGAAAAGGAGAGAAGTAGTGTTTCAGTATGAAGAATGGCTAGAAGGTCACTATGATTGGATTAGAGATTATACAAAAGGTTGTGATATATAATGAGGTCAGAAAGTCAAGTAGGTGACTGAGATTAAAGGTTGCTAAATGACAGAGAATTTCATCTTTTTTTTTTTTTATATGAGGTCCAAGGGAGCAACGGGAGTTTGTCAGGGAGGGGAAAGTCAATTGTGGCTAGACCTGTTGTTTTGGAAAATCATTTTGGCAGCTGCCTGGATGACAGATAGAAGGCTGAGATCTTCAGGCCACAAAGTCAATGATGATACTTTTGCCATATTCCATGTCAGAAATGATGAAGGCCTGAGTTAGGGTAGAGATCAAGGGATTGGAGTGAAATGAATAGGTGTGAGAGATGTGCCCCTCTTTTTATATTCCCAGTGTTTAGCACAGCTCCTGGAACACAATAGGTGTTGGTTAAACGTTTGTTGATTGATTTGAGAAATGTGAAGAAGGCAGAATTGGTAAGACCTGGCAATTGATAGAATATTATGGAAGGATTGGGTGGGAGAGGAAAGAGGAGAGGTATTTGAGGGCCATTCCTGGACCATGTTTCTAAGGATTCTGCCAGCATCAGCTCAAATTAAAGCAAAGCCCCACGGATTCTTGCTTTACTAATATTCTGTGAGTTTTAGTCTTATGAGGCTATGGCCTTCGGAGCAAATATTTAATGGTCAGGCAACGGAGGGAAGCCTCAAATTACTGATATTTCATTACAAGGACTAAATCTACAGCATACTTACTAATGTATCATATAAAGTCATAAATAAAATGAAATTGGTCTGCATTTGGTCAGAGGAGATCCTCAATGGGAGGAAACTCCATGCAGCATCCAGAAGGGTGAGGACAGGCACATGATACTACATTGGTGGAAGCTTCAGAGAGCTCTCATAAGGAACAGTGACTTGCAGCTGAACAAAATCTCTAGTCCATCCAAAGGCTCCAGGGTACAGAAAAGTAAACATGGTCAGAGAAGGGAAGATATTTCCATATGTTTCGACAAGAAGTCACGTGACTTAGTAAGCTGCCGCTGCCTTATCTTTTCACTAGCTCCTACCCCCAACTTCTCAACCCTTCAAAGAAGGAACATAGTCAGCCAGGGAAGTAGGTCTGATCTGATTTTACCCAGTCTTATTGATTAAGAAACTGCCCAAAGTGAGGAAATGACTCACCTAAGGATATGCAGGTAGAAACTGACAGAGGATAGATTTGAATACAAGTTGTCTGACTCAACATCTGGTTATCTTTCCAATGAAGTTCACCATCTCTCTTAGGTAACTTTCCTACCAGGATGCTTGCTTAAGGCTAAACAGCCCTAGCTCTGACATGTTCTTCTTGGGCCATAATGAGGTTCTGTGCCATCTCAGCTACCTTTACTTAGACATTCTTTATCTTGATACCCAGTGCTTTAGGGGAAAAAAAAATACTTTGTGAGCTGCATGGATGATGGATTGGAGAGGGTGGAGATTTCCAGGCAAGGAAGCCAGTTAGAAGACTATTAGAGATGAGGAAGGCATGAATTAGGTTAGCTGAAAACTGAAAACACTGGGTCTAGAAATGAATATGATACTGGAGATGGGGGTTTGAGTCAGAGCGAAACAGACCAATTTCTTTTTATCTCTTTTCTATCTAATTAGACCCATTTATATCCTGCCTGTACCATCCAGTGTGTTATCTGACTCTCTCTCATTTTGGTCAGTTGCCAATTTGAGGAACGCCATTTTTGCCTATCAACTACACAGATCCAAACAGATACCCACAGGGACCTTCATTATGGAAGTTTTTTCTTCTTAAATGGACAGAAGTTCAAACATAACCAACTATGCGAATCCATCTTTTGATTAACAACAATTTAGTAAATTGTGTGATAGCCCTATTGTTACCTATCTCGATTAGATCGTCACTAGAGTAGAGTCCACTGTACATATTATACCTTCTACAGGACATTACTGAGATGCTAGGCATCCAGAGGAGATTAAGAATAAGATGAATGAATTTTGAACTACATCTTGTTTATATCAGTTGAAGAAAAAGGGTAGAGTTGGGTAGAGGAAAAGTCTCTCCATAAAATGCAATCTGCTCCTTAAGGGCAGAAATTGTTCTGCACACATGTGTGTGCATGGTCATGTGTGTGTATGTGTGTACATTTTTGTTTGGGTTTACAACCTATTTATTTCAGCATACGACACATAGTATTTGCTTGTTGATTGATTGACCAATTGATTGTCTAGTTGAAGTATTTGAAAGGTTTTCCTATGAAAGAGAGATTAGATTTTATTCAGTTTGGTTCTTAGAGGTAAAGCTAGGAGCAGTGAATGGTAATTACAAGGAACCAGCTGTTGCCTTGAGATAAGTGTAGTGAAGACTGAGGTAGTTTTCTCCTTTTCTCTCCCTTTCCTGTTATATTTTATTTATTTATTCATTGCTATCATAACTCTGATTTCATTCTTATAGGGACATCCTGGTGAGGAAATTCCCTGCACCAATGCAAATCAGCACCTGTTCCAAAGGGTGCTCCAGCTGGAAGTCATCAGGGGAAAATAAAACATTTGACTCAAGGGATACTCAGGGATGTGCATGGGATTTGTAATCATTAAGGAAAACTATCAACTCTGGGGGAGAGGAGGATATAGGTAGTTTGAGGTTGGGGACCACCAAGAAAGGATGAAGGAAACATTTTCTTAGGTAGAGAGGGTATTTGTTTTGATTTTGTCCTTTTCTAGCACTGGGTGAATGTCCCAAGGGATTCTTCTCCATTACAGTATCTTCATATTTGAGAGAAAGAAGTAGGGTTATGTAGCGAGTAGAACAATGGTCCTGGAGTCAGAGGAGATATGGATTCACAAACTCACCTGTGATGCTAGCAGAGTGGCCTTGGGCAAGTCACTCGACTGCACTGTCTATATCAAATTCTTCATTTGTGAAATATAGGTAATAATAAATAAATCACAGGACTCATTTGTTGACAGAGACTTCAGCAATCATCTAGTCCTGCCTATATATACTTGTTGCAGCTAGCACTACTAACTCATGGGTTATCTACCCACTAGTCCTGTACTGGGAAATCAAATGAGAAAGCAATTGAAACACATTCCCAGCCTTGCAACTGCTCTAGGTATTCCAGTGATCTCATCTGGGGATCTTCATACATCAATGGGGCCAATGTTTGGACCTTCCATGATTTCTATTAAATCTCTTTCCTTTAAATAAAAAAATAAACCCCTTTCATAATTCAAACTTTTCACCTGTAGGTAAGGCATCTCTCTGGATACCCTGAGTAGAGGGGTATGAACAAAGTCCTAAATATCCTGAGTCAGTTCCCTGGTTGACAAAGAGGAAAAGTCCATCCCAAAGTTGACCAGCATGATTTGTGACTATGCAAGAGCCTCTGGAACAATGGTCACACTGACAAAGCTTTTCAAGCCATTAGGTCAGTTCCAGTATGAAATGGGCTTTCTCTAGTAGAAATAAGTTCCCCAAAATGGATTCTGTCAACAGGACTTGATGGAACCCTTAATGAGAGTGGACATTCTTGCTTTGGATGTGAGTTGGGATTGAGCTTTCTGAACTATTAACACTGTAACTTCTCATTGAATCACATTTCAATAAGAATTTAGACTTCTGCAATGAGCCTTCATTGGATTCTAGGTGGAGGTGGAGAATCATGGGCAAAGAGGTTAAAAGCAGCCTCCTCGTGGTTCTTATTGCTTACCTAAAAGACACCTGAAATGAAAAGTTGCAGTAGGCAAACTTTCCAGGACCTTTGCAGAGGGATCTTTTGATGCCACCAAAACAATATGATGCAATGGGTGGCTTTGAAAAATGCCACATGATGCCAATATCATGGCATCCACTAATTGCAAGATAAAGAAAATATGTCCAGGATTGAAGAATTCATAGCTAGAATAGCAGGATAATGTGGATTGAATATTGGTTTTATAGAAAGGGGAATGTCAGAGGTGATTTCAAAGAAGATCCTTAGATTTTTGAGCTAGGAGGGATCTCTGAGATCATCATTTGATACAGGTTCCTCATTAACAGGAAAGAAAATGGAAGTCAAAAAAGGGGTCTTGATACCAAATGTGATGTTTGAAGTAGCACATTCAGTATTCTAACCCAAATCTGCCACCTCCAAATCCAAAAACCTTCACAAGGGTATGAGGAATGAATTTTATGCAATAGACAAGACAGAAATATGAAAGGTTCCTGAGTAGTGGCATGGAATGATTGTGTCTATATATCAGTTTGGTAAAAGGATGAATGGGTTGGTTGGAGGAGAGAGTAAATATGTGGAAATTAGTTATATCTGATTATATCATTCCCAAACAAAGGATAAACAGATAGATATACAAACAAATAAATAAAGTGGTCCCCTCATATTTTTCAAATAAAATGACATCTCCTCAGACGGGCATTTAGAGTCTCTAATGTGTTTCTAGTATTCCTTTCTAAGCATTTTACATTTCACCTCTTCCTTCACATAATTTTACATTTCAGCCCAATTGCTTTGACAGGGGCATCTAATCCCCTACTGAATCCCATCTCAGTCTTCTCTATCCCAATACTCCATTTTCATCATGAGCTTCCCACATCTGGAATGATTTGGCTTCCCCTCCACCTCTGAGAATTGAGAGTTTCCTTGCAGACTGAACTCAGGTGCTACCAACCTCCCCCTTCCACCAGGATGATGCTCTGTCTTTCTTGACATTATCTACATTTTTTATCCCTCCAAAGAATCGAAGTTCTGTGATCAGGGATGTTCTTTGTGTATATTTCTATTCCCAAATCCTAGTACTGTCACTTATAGTAGGTATTTTTTAAATGTTTGTTGATTTGAAATATTTAGATAAAAAATAATGACATAATGGATTAGACAGTAAGACAATAACCATGCAAAAGAAGGGACAGACAAGAGATATTTTAAGGCTGGAATGGACCAGAATGGGCAACATGTTGGATTTTGAAAGTAAGGGGGAAGGAGTAAGATATGACACTGAAGTTTTGAGCATTAATGTTGAAGAGAATGGTGATTTTCCAGAAACAAAGACATGAGGAAGAGCAACTGATTGAGAGGAGAACCTGACAAGTTAATGTTTTGGCATGCTGTGTTTGAGACATCACATGAAGATGCTGAATAAAATCTTGGAACTCTATATCAGGAACTCAAGGGGGGGTTGGGTAGAAGATATTAAGTATGGGAATTGGAATTGAACATGTAGGTAAGACATTTGAAAGCTGGAGATTTAATAAAATTTCCAAGAGACAGCATGGAGAAAGAGTAGAAGATAGGAGAGGAGCAAGAACTAAAGGAAAACTGGTGAAGGTAAACAGAGGAGGAGGAGAAGAGTGGACAGTCATTGGAGATCTAGAGTGATATGTGAAAGTCAAAAGAACCTAGAGGGTGCCATAAAGTAGAAGCCTAAGGAAGACAGATTGAGAGAGAAAGAAGAATGATGAGTTAAGGAAAGAACCCGAATTTAGCAACTGTGACCACTGGTGACATTGAGAAAAATAATTCCATTGGGACAAATGTGTGATGAAAACTCAGAGAAGGTAGACAATTTTCCCCCAGTATGAGATTCTATTAGTGAACAGAAGGACAGAAAAGATTTGACTTGAGTGCATAGAAATAACTTTAATGAAGAGAGAGTGAATGTGTATACATGTGTGTAAGAGAGAAACAGAGAGACAGAAAAAGAAACAGACACAGGGAGAGTAAAAGTACATGAAGAAAAAGGATGAGAAATGAGGAAAAGTTGTGTAGATGGAGGAGACAAGAGATGGTGTGGGAGAAGAATTAGTTTTGGCAAAGAGTAGAGATGACTCAGATTAAAAAATATGAGAGGATAAGTATCAACACATGATCCTGGAGAAATTAAGGAAGTCAGGAGAGGTTTCACTAGATAGCTCCCATTCATGTTCAAGGACAGAAGGAAGGTTGTGCAGAAGTGAAAGCAGCAGGGCACAGTGAAAAGGAGAAATTGAACTTGATGCCCATAGTCTTGACTTTTCGGTCTCTGCCACAGCACACTTTCTATTCTAAAAAGAAATAGGGGCACAGACAGAAGCAGGGCATTTTTTGAAGCACTACATTTTCTTTGACTTGGAAAAGTTGAGTGCAGTCTGAGAAAATGACAGATTGAGAGATGGATAGACAGATGGATGAATGGTAGATAATTAGATGGATGGATAGAAAGATAAATGTATATAGACATACAATAGATATGACAGTTACACTATAAACTCAAGTTTATCTAAAAGTGTTTTATCTTTAAGAGTCCCTCTGACTCCAGCTTGACTCTTACTTCCTGGTATATCCTCAGCTACATGTGACTGAGGCAGAAACTCAGCTGGAAAAATAGTATCTTAATAAAGATTTTTTGCTTTCTTTCTTCTGTGCTTCAGATATTCTCTGTGGAGTAGTTATTGATGTCTGTGTGCATGCTCGTTAAGTGAGGTAATTAATATATCTCTGAGCATTAGCTATGCATGGTTGGCTTTCGGGTCTGTCAGCAAAATATAATCCAAGATATATGTTTGGGATACGAATTGAATATATTCTCTCTTTTTTTAGAGCATTTCTAATTATGGAGACTAATTAATTTTGAGGGAAAGACTACTTTTTCTTACTAACTCAACACATTAAATTATATTAATGGATATCTATTTCCAAAGAGTTTGTTGTATACATGTCTTGTCATTGGGGAGGATAAAACAACAACACCCTCATCTGAGCCCCCATCATCTTGAGCTTGAGTGGATCATGCTTTTAAAATGGACCACCCTCACATCACAGATAAATTTAAACATTGACTATTTGCTTCGTGTTACTGTAAATTAAAAATGTTTCTTGATATGGGACTCTGAAAGAATTACTATAGATG
Organism: Potorous gilbertii; assembly: GCA_028658325.1. Classification (NCBI taxonomy): domain Eukaryota; kingdom Metazoa; phylum Chordata; class Mammalia; order Diprotodontia; family Potoroidae; genus Potorous; species Potorous gilbertii. Next base: position 552,975,118 of record CM053771.1, on the reverse strand, counting down.
AAGTCTGGGTAGCCTGAATTCTCAGACTCCCTCATACTAAAGGGATGGGATTCACTTCAGAGCCTTAATGAGTAATTTTAGTGTTTAGACTGAGCTGCATTAAGTGGTCTGGGGCCAAAAAGCATAAAATATATTCTCAAATTAACTATTTGAAGACAAATTAAGTTGGGGAATCCAGGGAAACCTGAAAAATTATGCAGGCAGAAGGACTAGAGAGTGATGGAAAAAGGCTCTAGTCTATTCAGAGATGACCTGGGCTACATACACCTGAGTCTTGGGGGCAGTGAGAAAAGAGTATCTTAGCCTCATAACTTCCTATATTAATGAATTCTTCCTGCTAATTAAGAAAACAACTCAGTTGTTGTTTTTTTGTTATTTTTTTTGTGTTCTTATCCTCCAATTTCTTGTGTCCTGGGAAAAGACCCTCATTGCCCTATCCTTGTTATATTTCTCAAAGCCCAAATTTCATATTCAGCGCTAATTTAACTGAACATGACTGAGTTTGGTGTCATAATGACTGAAATTCTTAATAGTATTAACCCACTGAATGACAAAACAATAGAGAAGGTTATGGGGTGATGAGGAGGGAGATGAGTTGGTAGATTCAAAGAGGGTAAAAAAAGGTAAAACTGAAAAAAAGCTGGTATTCAGCGGTAAAGTAAGACATCAAGCTCAAAGGGATTTTCTCTAAGCAGGGGATAATTCTTCTCCCAAGAGTCTTATTTATCTTAACTGTTACAAATGTTACCATAATGTCTCCATGATTCAAAGAATAAATCCTACAAGTAAGCTGGGTGGATATTCAGCCAACCCTGCCAGGATAGAGTCTGCTGAGAAGGCCCACTTGCAGACAAATGACTTTCTCTTTGTTTTTTGAGGGTGTCTAAAGTTACAACTTCAGTAATTCACTGCATGGATCCTTCTGGAGGCAGGAGAGAGAGCCCCTCCCAGAACCTTCATGCCCCTTTCACCCAAGTGAAAAATCTTTCTCACTGACCTTTGAAGGTGTCTTTAGCATTTGTGGGTTGAGAAATCTGGGAACTGCAGCTGTTACCTCTGATTCTGCACCCTGAAGTCTGCTCCAGTCCTCTCCTTGCCACATGACTCAGGGTGGGCTGTGTTCCACTCCTATCCCAATGCAATAGACCTTTCCTGTCAGCCTACCAGGCTGTCTTGGACTGGAAATTTCTTTCACTCTGTTGTTTTGTAGCTTACGCTGCTCTAGAATTTGTATAGAGTCATTTTTACAAGTATTTTATGGGTTATGTGGGGAGAGCTAGATCAGGTTCCTCCTTCTACTCCATCTTGACTCCACCTCCACAGTGAACTCTTAATAAATATTTATTGAGTATCTGACATTCCTTAATAATGGTGCTATTTGTACGCTATTCAGTTTAGGGTAATTTGACAAATAACAATTAGGCAACAACTTTCTTTGAAAGAGAATCCTGATAGAGTATAATATGAGACATGGTCAGGAAGACATTGGTTCACACATTCTGACTTTTAAAAGCTGTTTAGTCTTGGGTATCTTGATCTCTGAAACTCAGTATCATTTTCTATAAAATGCAGATAATAAAATCTATCCTCATAGGATGACTTTGATGCTCAGATGAGTATTTAATGCATTCAACATGATTATATACATGTATGTACTATGATTTTCAAACTTAAATCAATATGTAAATGTCTATTATTAATATATTATTTTAATAGGGCAAATGTTACTATGTTTCAAGGGCAAACTTCTTCAAAGTTATTTATATAGGATGCCTCCTCTCTATTACCACCTACTTTTTCATTCTCAATCCCTTGAAATATAATTTTTACACACACCCATTCATCACTCTAGAAATGCTTCTATCCAAAATCAGCAGTGGTTTCCTAGTCATCAAATGGAAAGGTCCTTTCTCAGGTATCATTTATCCCGAGTCATATTGAGCTTTACTGACTACCCGCTGCTGAGCACTTTGCTCCATTCATTTTGAAATAGAGGCACCTTTTCTGTTTTTGCTTCCTCTTGCACCAACTCATTTTGGTTTAACTCAGCAAACTGTCTCAATACCAAGCAGTGTGCTGGGTACTAGAAATACAAATATTGAAAGAAAAATGTCATTCACTTCAAGTAGCTTACATTTCACTGAACTGATCTTCATCCACTTACCCTCTTTCCATTGTGCTTTTATCTAGTGTTCTCTCTTTGAATTTTTCTTCTACGCACTCCTTAGGCAATAGTATTTCCTCCACATCTTCCTCTCTCAGCTACCCACAAAGCCCTTCACACCTCTTCTGATGACTGATAGATATAAACACAACTTTGTCTATCTATCTGTCTGTCTGTCTGTCTATCTAATCCACCTGTCCATTTATCCATCTATCTATCTCCAATGAAAGATATTTCAGAGATGATCTAATCTACTCGAATTTTACTGAGGCTAACTGATCCAAACTGGGGAACTGATTTGTCCAAGGTCACAAGGATAGTGCATAGTAGAGATGACACTATGGTACATGCTCTCTGCTATGTCCCACTTTGTCTTCAGTTTCTATTGCCTAAAAGTTGGTTGCTTTCTAACATAATAGCCTGTGAAGTGGCACAGCCCCAAGAGGTTTGGATGTTGTAATGATGGAGAGGAAAGAGTAGAGTGGGAGGAGCCAAGACGGCGGAGTAGAAAGACACACTTATGCTAACTCGGAAACCACAGCCTATAAAATATCTGGAAAGAAGAACTCCTAACAAGTTCTGGAGCGGTGGAAGTCACAGAATAACAGAGTGGAGGAGATTTCTGTTCCAGAAAGACCTGAAAAACCCTCACCAAAGGTCCATTGTGCACGGGACCAGAGTGGAACTCAGCCCTACCTTGGCTGTACAGCCTTGGGAGGAGCAGATCTGAGCAGACTTCAGGGATGGAATCTCCGGTGGCTGTGGGGGTCCCTCCACCCACACACACAGGTCAGTGAGAGAGACTTCTGGACTGGCCGAGAGGGGAACAGGGTGTCTCCCTAACTCAGGCCCCCTCAGGAGGCAGCTGCAGAGGCAGTTGCAGTCAGAGGCTCGCAGAGCAGGCAGGAACTCAGCAGCAGCTCCATTACAGAAGGTCTCTGCATAAACCCCCTGAGGGAACTGAGCCTGGGAGGCAGCCCTGCCCCCACCTGAGAACCTGATTTAATCTTACCCTGAATAGCAGCTGGGCCCACTGCTGAAAGCCCTGAGGCTGGGGAGCAGCATTTGAATCTCAGACCCCAAGCACTAGCTGGGCAGATCTAGGCAGGGGTGGAGGGGAATCTCAGAAGTCAAGTAACTGGCTGGGAAAATGCCCAGAAAAGGGAAAAAAAAATAAGACCATAGAAGATTACTTTCTTGGTGACCAGATGTTAGCACCTTTCCTTTCTGAGGAGGAGGAACAGTGCTTACCATCAGATAAAGACATAGAAGTCAAAGCCTCTGTATCCCAAACACCTGAATTAGATATCCAATGGGCTCAGGCCATGGAGGAGCTCATAGAGGATTTTGAAAATCAAGTTAGACAAGTGAAGGAAAAACTGGGAAGAGAAATGAGAGAGATGCAAGAAAAGCATGAAAAACAGGTCGATACCCTGATAAAGGAGACACAAAAAAATGCTGAAGAAAATAACACCTTGAAAAATAGGCTAACTCAATTGACAAAAGAGGTTCAAAAAGTCAGTGAGGAGAAGAGTGCTTTCAACAGCAGAATTAGCCAAATAGAAAAAGAGGTACAAAAGCTCACTGAAGAAAACAGTTCTCTCAAAATTAGAATGGAACAGATGGAGGCTAATGACTTTCTGAGAAACCAAGCAATCACAAAACAAAACCAAAAGAATGAAAAAAATGGAAGACAATGGGAAATATCTCATTGGAAAAACAACTGACCTGGAAAATAGATCCAGGAGAGACAATTTAAAAATTATGGGACTACCTGAAAGCCATGATCAAAAAAAGAGCCTAGACATCAACCTTCATGAAATTATGAAGGAAAACTGCC
>CM053771.1:552959251-552970614 GCA_028658325.1 Potorous gilbertii | reverse complement strand
CTCAGAACGTCATTAGCCTCCATCTGTTCCATTCTAATTTTGAGAGAACTATTTTCTTCAGTGAGCTTTTGCACCTCTTTTTCCACTTGGCTACTTATGCTTTTGAAAGCATTCTTCTCCTCATTGGCTTTTTGAACCTCTTTTGCCAATTGAGTTAGCATTTTTCAAGGTGCTATTTTCTTCAGCATTTTTTTGGGCGTCCTTTATTAAGGTATTGACCCGTTTTTCATGCTTTTCTGGCATCTCTCTCATTTCTCTTCCCAGTTTTTCCTCCACCTGTCTGACTTGATTTTCAAAATCCTTTTTGAGCTCCTCCATGGCCCGAGCCCATGGGGTATCTATCTCAGATATTTGGGATACAGAGGCCTTGACTCTCATATCTTTACCTGATGGTAAACATTGGTCTTCTTCGTCAGAGAGGAAGGTTGGAATCATCTGGTCCCTGAGAAAATAACCTTCTATGGTCTTACTTTTTTTTCCTTTTCTGGTTATTTTCCCAGCCAGTTACTTGACTTCTGAGAGTCCTCTCCACCCCTGGCCTAGATCTGCCCAGCTAGTGCTTGGGATCTGAGATTCAAATGCTGCTCCCCAGCCTCAGGGCTTTTGGCAGCAGGCCTGGCTGCTATTCAATGGGAGCTTAATTTCTGGTGCTCAGGTTGGGGTAGGGCTGCCTCCCAGGCCCAGTTCCCTCAGGGGGTTTATGCAGAGACCTTCTGTAATGGAGCTGCTGCTGAGCTCCTGCCTGCTCTGGGAGCCTCTGGCCACCTGCTGCCTCTGCTGCTACCGCTGCCTCCCGAGGGGTCCTGAGTCCTGGAGACACCCCACTCCCCTCTCAGCCTGTCTGTCTCACTGACCTGTGCGTCGGTGGGTGGAGGGACCTTCGCGGCTGCTGGAGATTCCATCCCTGAAGCCTGCTTGGATCTACTCATTCCTCTCAGTGTCCTGTGGCCAGGGCAGGGCCAGGCTCCACTCCTTCCCGGTGCATGATGGACTTTTGGAGTTGGTTTTTCACGGCTCTCTGGAACGGAAATCTTCTTCACTGCGTTGCTGCATGGCTTCCACTGTTCCAGAATTTGTTGGGAGTTCTTTTTAGAGAAAATCCATGGGCTGTGGGTTTGGAGCTAGCATATGTGAGTCCTTCTACTCCATCATCTTGGCTCTGCCCCCTTTTTGTGTTTCTATTACTTATCACAGTGCCAGGCAAATATTAGATGCTTATTACATGCTTGTTGACTTGCTGACCAGAAGAGCTAGAACTGTTAATTGTGGAGGATTAGTCAATATTAGATGTTAAAAGAAAAGCCAGAAAATATTTATTAAGTGCATACTATGTGCCAGATACTGTATTCAGTGCTTTGTGAACATCTCGTTGGTTCTTCACAACAACTCAGTAAAGTTGGTTCTCTCCTTAATTTACAGGAGAGGAAGCTTAAGACTATACAGGTATTAAGTGCCCAAGACTAGATTTGAACTCAGATCTTTCTTACTGCATGGTCAAGAGGACACAGAACTAGTGAATTCTTGTTTTGCTTCTGTTTTCTGCAGTGTAGAAAATGCTCTGAAAAAAGTGGAACAAAGAACTCAGACAAATATTAGTGTCTTCAGATGGATGATGAGGCCCTAAGAAGAAAACTCCATTTCTGACAGCATAAGCACCCTCAGGTTTTGATGAATTGAGCACAAGGGAGTTGAGGGAGCAGAAGGCTCATGACATTGCTGCTCATGAATGTTGAGAGGAAGTGGGTACTATAACATGGAGCCAGCCACGCAGGGTCCCAAATTTAGAAGAAGGAGAAAGCTTTGGTAACACAAATACCAGAGTGGAAAGCTCATTTGCTATTTGCACACATTTATTGTTGCTGAGAAGAACAGAAATGAATATGAGTTATCAGGGACATCAGCAGTCAATTTAGGACTAAAAGAAACACCCATGTGATACGTCTTGTACATGTGACCCAGTTGATTTAAACTTCCAATTCAACCTCGCCTGAGGCTGTGGATCAGAAGGGAGATTTCTCACAAGGCAGGCAAATCAATTTTGAAATAACTGCAGTTATGAGGCAGGGATTTTGTTTTCTGATGCCAAGCTTAAATTGGGCTTTTTGTGCCTTCTACTCAATGCTCTTGATCCCATCCTTTGGGGCCAAATAGAACAAATCTAGCTCCTCCTCCACAAGCCATTCCTTCAATTCTTTCACTGTGACCATGATTAACATCTGAATTTTCTCTAAATATTGCCTGTTCCCTCAGCTCCTCCCCATATGAAATAAAGACCGTTCATCATGCCGGCTTCTGTCCTCTAGAGTTACTCCAGCTAATGTCCATTCTTCTTCAATTGTGGTGCCCAGAACCAAAGTCAGTGTTCCAAGCGAGACATGATGACGGACGCATAGGTGGTGCAGTGGCAGATAAATGCTGGAGTCATGAAGGCCTTAGTCCAAACCCAGTCTTGAACTGGCGCTGTGGCCTTAGGAGAGTCAACAAACCTTTCTACCTGCATTTCCTCAACTATTAAGGGAAAATAACAAGAGGGTCACACTTAAAGTTTCGTTGTGAGGATCCAGTGTGATAAAGCACTTGGCAGGGCACCCACCAAAATGAGACCATGTAATTGCTTATTCCCTTCCCCTCTTCCTTCCCCCAACCTGTAGGCTCTCCTCCCTGAGGGCAGAGCTCTCATGTCCCATTCCTGAAAGCTTTGCCATCCTGAATATAATTAATGATTATGTTAGCATTGTGGTTTGTTTGGTTAGTTTTGTCAGTGCGTCACACTTCTAACACATTGAATCGGTAGTCTACGAAAGCTCCCAGATCATTTTTGGGTAAAATACTATTTGAACACCCTTTCTGCTTTTTCGTGATTGAAATTATATTTTCTTGGAATTCAAGAATGAGACTCTATTGATCTGTATTGAGTTTCACTGTCTATTTCTCTAATGAAGCATTCTAGAATTTATCCAAGAATAGGAATCAAGTTCATTGTCCTAGAGCATGTAATTACCAATCTGATTGCTGCTTCTAAATCTGGTTCAAGAAGGACCAATGTTTATTCACAGAGTATATCAGATGCTCAACATGATTTAACAGGTAATCACTGAATTCCTACTATGAAGTTCTTTACCTTCTACACTTAGAAATTATATTGGAAAAGGGGAAGTCACTAAGCTACTCTCCAGCTGGAGACAGAGAAGATAATAAACTGTTATTAAGCACTTCGTGCCAGGGACTATGTTCAGCATTTTACTAACATTACCTCATTTGATCCACACAAATGACTCTTTGATGTCGGTACTGTTATTATTTCCATTGTATAGTTGAGGAAACTGAGATAGACTGAGATTAAATAACTCGACCAGCATCACACAGGTAATAAGTTTCTGAGGCTGAATTTGAACTTAGATCTTCTTGACTCCAGATCCAGTTATCCATCCATTTTTCCATGGAGTTGTCTGTATTCTCATACAGGAAATTTCCTCTGTGATTGAGTTCTGCTCTATGTGCTGGATCATCCTACCATTCCTGTGGCTTACTCACCAGGGAATATCCATCCACAAAATCTACCCCCTTCTCCATTAGTGAGTTCTTCCTGAAGGTTTTCTTTTGTGAAAAGGCTTATAGAGAGGCCTCCATCTCCCTCTCATTCTTTTTCCTGGCCTTTAGGAGGTCAAAAGTAAACTCCTGCATCAGTTCCCTTCACATATGTGACTTTTTACCTCACTTTTAAGCTCTTTTTCTCTGTGTTATTTTCCCATACGAGAATACAAGCTCCCAGAGGGCAGGAAGCAGTTTGATTTTTGCATCCCCAGTGCTTCTTACAGAGTGAGCCCTCAACAAATGTTTCCTTTCTTCCTTTCCTTCCTTAGTGCTATGCTAAGTTTCAGACATTTAAGAAATGAAATCATCTCTGGCATCAGTCAGTCAGTATGTGTTGGGAACTGTGATGAGCGTTGGGAACTGTGATGAGTGTTGGAAGCTTATGTCTATAAGTTCTACTCACCCGCAGAATCCACCAAATACTCATATAAGTAAATGCAAATTATAGTAGACCTCCAAAGCCACTTCAAGAAGCAGAAGGTCCTAGTAACAATTAGGATGAGTAACACATTCAATTGGAGGCAGCACTGACCTGAACTTTAATGGAATTGCAGCCTTCTCAGAGGTGGATGAGGGTAAAAGGAGTCATTGCTGGTGACCAAGTGAGTGCTCACTCAATATTCCCATCCCTCTGTTGATGCTTCTTTCCTGGGTCCAGTTGGGTAAGCTGCTTAACCTACGTCTATAGACTGGGTAGTCAGGACAGGATGGGCAATGGACCTCCTAACCCCCGATCTATGATATATTAGGTAGGGAAGTCATTTCTGCCTTATAAAACTACCTATATAAAGACATGAGCTGTGAGATGATAGTGCCATCTCCAAAGTTGAAGTAAAAAAAAAATGAGAAAAAGGCAGCTAGATGGTGCAGTTGGTAGTCAGGCCTGGAATGAGGGAAACTTATCTTATGGAGTTGAAATCTGATCTCAGACACTCACTAGCTGAGTGATCCTGAGCAAGTCACTTAACCCTGTTTGCCTCATTTTTCCTCATTTGTAAAATGAGCTGGAAAAAGACACCACTCTATTATCTTTGAGAAGAAAACCCCAAATGGGCTGATGAAAAGTTGGACATGAGGAAACATGAGTACATAGAAACAATAACAGCATTCACATGAAACCTCCCCACCACTGAAGTCCCTCCTCAAAGGAAATTTATAAACAAGTGAATTTAGAGAAAGTTTAAACTTTTTTCCTTAAGTGGCAAGAAAGTGGTTAATAGAATAAACTGATTCATAGAAATGGACAAGCTTTTAAAGGAGACTGAGATTGGCAGAAGATATGTCCAAGGTGAGTTTTCATCTCAAATAAAGCCTTTGCTTGCATTTTGAGCATACATCGGTAACAACATAGATCTGAATCATCTCCCCCAATGTTCCAGGTACGAGGAGCTGCTCCTGATGAATGTCTGTGAATAGACTCAAGACAGTGGAGGGACAGCTTATCAAGGAATGTCAGCAAATGGAACAGTAAAATTTAGAGGCAAGCTTTCCATTTGAACTGACTGGCAAAAGAGGTATTTTATGCCTTTGAAAATGAAAAATAAAATAAAGCCTGAAATGTTTTAAAGATAAAATGTCCCCAGAGCCTTTGGCCCTCAATTAACTGATAGCACAGCAAGTCAAGCTTGGATGCATAAAGTCTATTCCTAAGCAGATTGAATATCTACAAATCAAATGAAAGGAAAGGATTGTTGTTAACCCCACAACATTTTGGAAAACCTGCCCTCCTCTCAAACTCTTGCTCCTTGTTTGAAGCAGATCCAGTATTCACCTTGGAATGAATGAGAAAAGAAAAATTCTAATTTCTTACAATGTACCAAGTACTGTGCTAAGGCCTGAGGACACATATTTAAAAAGCAAGATAGTCACTACTCTCAAATATTTCATACTTCTGTTGCAGGAGACTGAGGGCAGATGGAAAGGCCAGGAAGGCTTCAAGGAGATTGGCAAGGTCTGGGGCCTATAATGTTGCCTGAACCATCTAAGGAAAAAAGTCATATGAAGATGGAAGAACTCTTTGACTTATCTGAATATAATATAATAAATCTAAGGATTTAAATGGTATTCAGGAGTAATTGGCCCTAGGGGAAAGAGGCTGTGGAATCTCCTTTGGGAATTCAGGAAGAAGAGCTATAACTTGGACCATGGAGGTGGTTGGGTAAGAGACCAGTTTACCTGTAGGTCCCTATTAATTCAGAGCTATTCTTTTCTGGAAATTCCATGCAGTCATCTTTAGAAACCACAGCCACTGGAAAGGTAGTGTATTAAGTGCAAAAAGTCAAAGGCTACAGTTCTGGAAGTGGAGTCAAGGTGACATGGGTTTCAATTTTCCTCTGAAAATTCCTAAATACACAATCCTAGGAGAGTGATATCACCTTTCGGGCCTCAACCTCTTTCTCTATAAAATGCGCACCATAAAAGTACTTATGGGGCACTTGTGAGGAACAAATGAGATGATGTTCATGAAGCCTCTTCCATATTTAATCTGATCACCAGACGGCTACCTTCAGACTTTGAAGGGTACTTTGGAAGGCTCACTTTTACCACAGCCTCAGTATAACTTCACCATTTTCCATAAGAAGCATTGCAACAACCTCTAAACAGAAAAAAAAAATACAAGACATATTTATCAGTTTTCCATTTTTACTAAGGTCTTTTTTTCTCTCTCTCTTTTTTAAAGGTTAGTGATCAAAAATGCCAAAAACTTCAAAAAAGATATTCTTTCATTTTCTTATGAGTCAGAGACAACTAAATGGATGTGTTTCTAACTTCACAAACCAATTTACCTTTGGGCTCAAACAGAGCATGAACAACTTCAGAATAATGTCTCCTCTTCAGTGAAAAGTTAGGAGAAATGAAGGTCATTGTTAAGGGAGCGTGGCTATATGCTTCTTTTGCTAAAGTCTTTATAAATGAAAGGATTAATCTGAAAAAAGAAAAAAGTATTACTCCATCAATTTATCTACCATGACTGCTTTGGATAAAGCGAGTATGTATATGAACTCCATTGAGGAAGATTCTCATTACTTGAAACTTAGAAGAATTCTAGAAATAATCTCATACTTCAACCACAATCTTCTCCAAAACATCTTTGATAAGAAAACATTCTACCTTCATTGGGCAACTTCCCATGATGGAGACAGCATGGAAAACAAATGAGTACCTTGTGGAGAATCTCATTCTATTTTCATCTGTTCTAATCGTTAGGAAGATTAGCTGCTGTCACTGTTTCTGTTGTTGAATTACAAACTTAGAAGGAACCTCAGAAAGTTTTTACCTTACCTATACATGAAAAGCAATTCCCTCTAATTAGACATAAACGTATTCAAGTGACTTTCTTTGAAAGGCAGATCTCATTTGCATCCAAAAGAAGAGATCAATTGTTGAGACGATGATGGGAGCCATGAACTGAGTACAGATGTGAATTCTGTGCTCACTGAGTGATGTGTCTTCTCCTAATACCCCAAGACTTGCCCCCTTGGAGTTGGTCTTCAAGCAAAAGTGACATGTCCGCTATTCAGATATGAAAAGAATGAATCCTAATCCAGGGAAAGTTCAGACTATGGGAGCTGTGAGCTTCTGAAACTGTTTCTGAAACTGCTTAAAATTTGTGATAGAGAAGAAAGATAGATATAGTCTGATAGGAATATGACGTTTTTAGGAAAGGAGGTATCAAAGGATTGAGAAGAATGTTTGAGATTCTATAGTCTAAAGATTAAGATTCTATAGCCTAAAATTATGTAAGGAAGATCCGTCTGAAGGGATAGAAGCTTCTCAGGAGTGATATTCTGAGAATCAAACAAGAAATAACCTCAGTACCGGAGTGGAAGGAAGTGGTGTGAAGAAAACAAGGAATGCATCAGCCAATACAGGTTTCCTTTTAACATACCTATGTTAGAAAAATGTGCCTTACCCTTTGACCCAGCAATATTGCTTCTAAGACTGCTTCCCAAAGAGATCATAAAAAAGGGAAAGGTCCCACATACATAAATAAAAAAAAGTATTTATAGTAGCGATCTTTGTGGTGGCCAAGAACTGGAAATTGAGGGGATGTTCTTCAATTGGGGAATGACTGAACAAGTTGTGGTATATGAATGCAATGGAATACTATTGTGCTATAAGAAATGATGACCACAAGGACTTCAGAGAGTCCTGCAAGACTTATATGAACTGATGCTGAGTAAAAGGAGCAGAACCAGGAGAACACTGTACACAGTAACAGCCACAGTGTGCAAGGATTATTTCTGATAGACTTAGTCCTTTACAACAATGCAAGAACCTAAAACATTCCTCAAGGACTCTTGAGGAAATATATCATCTATATTCATAGAAAGAAGTATGGAAACAGGACGCAGAATGAAGTAGTCTATTTTCTCTTGTGTTATGTTTTGTTTGGCTTTTGTTTTTCTCATGGTTTCTCCTAGTCATTTGAATTCTTCTATGCAACATGACTAACGTGAAAATTTGTTTAATAAGAACGCATGTGTAAAACCAATATAAAATGGCATGCCATCTCGGAGAGGGAGGGAGGATGGAGGGGGAGAAAATTTAAGACTTATGGAAGTGACTGTAGAAAACTGAAAACAAATAAATTCATTTAAAAACTATAGATGAGGGGAAAAGTGCCTGTCAGATCTATGGATAATAGAAGAGTTTATAACCAAATAAGAGATAGAGAACATCATGGGAAGTAAAATGGATAGCTTTGATTACATGAAATTTTTTAAAAAAGTTTTTATACAAACAAAACTCATGCAGCCACAGTAAAAGGGAAGTGGAAAACTAGGGAAAAAACAAAACAACTTTAAGGCAAGTTTCTCTGAAAAGGGTCTTATTTCTCAAATACATAGGGAACTGAGTCTTATTTATAAAAAAAAGTACACAATATCACAGGTGATAAATGGGTAATATATATTTACAGGCAGCTTTCAAGAAAGTAAATCAAAGGTATGAAGTCATATTAAAATATTCTAAACCACCACTGTTTAGAGACAGGCAAATTAAAACAACTCTAAAACATTACTTTATACCTATCAGATTGGCTAATGATAGAAAAAGAAAACGATGAAAAAAAATGAGGACGTTAATGTCCTGTTTGTTGAGTTGTGAACTAGTCCAATCATTCTGAAGAACAATTTGAAATTATGCCCAAAGGGCATATGCAATCTGTGCATATCTTTTGCCTCAGCAATACCATTACTGAAGATTTAACACAAATAGATCCAAGTGGTAGAGAAAGGACTTACAAAAAAGGTACAAAAAGATTTCTAGCGACTCTCATTGTTGTAGCAATTGAAAGGATCCGTCTATTAGGAAATGACTAAACAAGTGTGATAGAGTGCTATTGCGGTATAAGAGATGGTGAACAGAATGCTGTTGGAAAAATCTGGGAAGATTTACATGAACTGATACAAAGCGAAGTTAACACAACCAGAAGATTATGTCACAGAAATATTGCAAGACTGATCAGTTTTGAAATACTTAGCTACTCTGATGCAGGCAATGATCCAAGAAAATTCCAAAGAACCCATGGTGAAAAATGCATCAACCTCTAGAGAGTAAACTGATGAATTCTGAATACAGACTGAAGCACACATTTCAAAATTACTTTTTCTTGTTTTCTTTTCTCTGTTATTTATTTTGCAACAAATATCAAATTATCTTTCCTCTCAAGGAGGGGAAGGGGTGGAAGAAACAAGATTTGACGCTGAAAAATTTTGGGAGGTAGCTAGGTGGTGCAGTAGATAGAATGATAGAATGTTAGGTCTGTAATCAGAATCCCTCATCTTCCTGAGCTCAAGTGTGGCCTTAGACACTTAATAATTGTCTAGTACATGAGCAAATCATGTCACCCTGTCTGCCTCAGTTTCCTCATCTATAAAATGATATGAAGAAGGAAATGGTAAACTACCCCAGTATCTTTGTCAAGAAAACCCCAATTGGGGTCATAGTTGTACATGACTGAAACAACAGAACAACAAATAGTTAAGATATTCACGTATGTTTTCCATTTTATGTGTGCGAAGAAGCGAAGCTAAAAATCTCTTCTATCAGTTCAGTGCATATCAGCATGAGTGGTGCCATGAAACCATCTCTTCATGTCTGCCCCCAGTGAAAGAGACCTGATGACATGGTAAATTTAGTTTTGACCTTGAAATTAGAATGCAGAGAGATGCATGTCCTAGTTCCCTCATCTGATATTGGTGTGACCTCGGACAAGTTCATTTTTCATTGGCAGCCTCAGTTTCTTGCTCTGGCTCCAAAGTCAATGCTCTTTCAATAGCATCACACTCTCTTCCATCAACTAATTAAATCTCAAGCCCATCCAGTTTGTGAGCAAGTGACTTTTTTTGTAGCTGAGTGTGTGCCGGTTTTTCTCTTCCCCCACTATGCCCTGACTCATGTCCTTGGGACAGAAGGTAATTTACAGGCTCTTTGCTGCACCTAGCAAAGTCATCTCATTTGGTTCAGAGCATGCACAAAATGCTGCTGTGCAACATTCATCCTACTTAGTAATGACACTGTGCAAGTGCCGTGGAATTGCCCAGAAGAATAATTCAGGAATGGCCAGGGACTTGGGGAGAGCAAAGTCTTTTGCCTTTTTCCTCATCTTTTCATTCCTTCTTTTACCTCCTCTCACTCTCACATAGATGCTTAAATCACCTAAACTGTCATACCATCAACATGCAGATACCATAGAAATGAGAGAAAGCATTTATTAAGCACTTACTACATACCAGATTTAAACCAATGAAAGAGTCCAGTGGAGCTGCCTTCTTGGTGGTTCTGATATATTGGGTTTCTACAGCTGTTTTCACTACCTTGTGGTTATTGGTACCATCACATGAGCTTTTGCTTTTAGTCTAAAGCATAGAAGTTTTATTGTTTAAAGAGCATGTTAACAGAATAATTCATATCTCCATTTCTTTTTGCTGTGTATAAACTCAGCTTTTCTATGAATTTGTTACAAATCATATACATAGAGTTTCCTAGATAACCCCTCTAGAGTCATGACTCTATATGTGGATATATAGACAGACAAAGGGGCTGATTTGGGAGGCAACAGTTGGTGGCAATGGGTGGGAAGAATATTGTCCCCAGAATCTTTTTTCAAGTCTTTCCACAAACAATTGAGCAAGCATTCTTTATACATCTCACTTGTCTGAAAACTCATTTTAAATAAATTAAATACTTGAGAAAGCCAGAAGATTCAATCAATCATTCATTACCTTCTGGATTAAGCATCATATGCTTGGCACCCTTCTTGGTTCTAGATTTCAAAGATAAAAGTGAAACACACCAAGCCTCTGGGAGCTGACATGAAATTAGGGAAGCATCTTTGTACAAGATCCGTATGGGAAAATTTTGTGGGGTTGGGGAAGGAGGTTAGGGGGATCACAAAAGGATATGGAAAGATGGAAGAGAAGCAGCAACAATGGGGGAAAAGGGAATGGGAGGGAGACATGTTCCCAGTACTCACTGTTGAAGGAATTTTTCTCATGAAAGAAATACCTTTTGTCTATATGTCCGATGTCTGACTTTGGATAGGACCTAAAGGTAAGTTGATACTGGATTGATGAGTAAGATGAGAAAGGCCATAAAAAACTGTGGAGATTTTTGCTAATTTGGAAGTAACATACAACATACTAGACTTGGAAGAAGGAAGATCTGGGTGTGAATCCCACCTTACAATTTACTCGTTCAACTTATTGCTACTTTACTAGTTTAACTAAAAGTTTACTAGCTAAATTTACTCGGTAAAGCTGGCT
>CM053771.1:552926751-552954251 GCA_028658325.1 Potorous gilbertii | reverse complement strand
TCATATTTTAAGTCTGCACAACATCCTCAAATACATCTGCTGCACACCACTGCCCTCACCCCCATACAAACAAACGTGCTTTCATTCTTGCTACCTTTGGAGAATAGGAGCTGCCCCAAAAGGATCTCCCAAGGTGAAAGAGACATTCAGTTCAATTCCAACGATACTGAACAGCTGCTTAGGGCTCAGCAGTATGCTCTATGGTATGACTACAAGGACAGAAATTAAAACAGAGAAACCTTAAAGAAACATTCTATTGGGAAGAATCACCACATAGAGAGGTGAACAGACACAAAATATTGACTACACCAGCCCAAAAGAAATGTGGTCAGAAGACGTATTTTCTCCTATGGCTTGCAGTTCACTACCCACTGTCAGCAGCCTACAGGGAACCACTGTACCTCAGATTGGTGCCCAAATTCCTCTGAACCACTGTGGGCATTCCATCAAACTTCCCAGACAAAGGCACTCTGACCTCTTGCTCCCACTCATTTTGGGATCTACTGTTCTCAGAAACTGATGGTCAAATGAGATAATGTTTTTGTCTGTTGGGATTACTTCATTGAAATGCAAGATCAGTCTGGAACCAGAGGAAAGATGTAATCTATGAAAGTCTGTTCCACACCAAATGGGGCTTTGTAACCTATAGTGTTAGAAATACTTTATATACCATTGTACATGATCATGATGAAATAAGAAATGATGAGCTGGTTGAATTTTAGAAAAGCCAAGTAAGGCTTGGACTTCTGAAGATGTTTTCCATTTCCAGAGAAAGAACTCATGATTGGAAGGATGCACAGGATGGTTCTACATATATGTATGTGTGTGCATGTGTGGTTGTGTGTCCTTCATTCTTGAAGAGGACCATGACATCAGCAACATGATGCCAGGAATTGTAAGTGAATTGTATTTAAGTGAGGGATGTCTGGGAAAACTGACTAACCTCACTTTCTCCTCTGGAACCATTTTGGCCCAGTGGAAAGATATAGATCAGGATGACTGGAGGTGGCTGCAGAGGCAGGAGGAGACTTTGGACTTTTGCGCTAAGGTCATTCTCAGGTCTCAAGTTGACTGAGGCAACACCCATGCAATGATTAGGGCTTGTTAAGAAATGAGGAAAAGAATGGCCTCTTTTACCTCATTTTCAAAAATCATTTTATTCACTCTGAGCCAAACAATGACCAGGTGGAGCTTGGTCTGGCCTCTATTGTTGGTCAATCAATGAAAATTAGTGATTTGGATTTAAGAAAGAGATCTAACCTATAAACCCCAAGATATCTTGCAAGGTTTCAGCAAAGGATGTGGTCTTCAAGGAAAGCATGGCAGACCACTTGTATAGAGGGCATTCTTGTTCAGCTAAGGTGAGGCCTGAAGACTTTTGAGTTACTTTCCACCACTAGGATTCTGTGGGTCTGGGAATGTCCAGCACATTAAAAGAAAGATTATCTCGTGAGGTTTCAGGGATCAAAATTTGCATTCCTTCAGGCAGAGCTTCTTCAGGAAAGGGTATTATGTCCTAGGTAGACAGAAAGAGAGTAAAGAGGAAAGGAAAAGGAAAGGGGGGAAAGTAGAGGAAAGGATAGGAGAGAACAAGAGAAGAGAAGAAATTGTGAAGGAGGGAGCTGCATTGGTCAACTGGAAGCAGCCAGTTAGTTCCCCAGTGGGGCAGCTTATACTACTCCCATGTTCTTGTTTGTCCTTCATTCTTGAAAGGGACCATGATATCAGGAAGGTGATGTCATGACTTGAAAGCCAATTGGATTTAAGTGAGGGAGGACTGTGCAGAGTCACCAGCCTACCAGTCTCACTTTCTTCTCCAGAGCCATTTGAACCCAATGACAAGATATAGGTTAGGATGACTGCAAATGGCCTCTGTGAGTGTCTGAGTGTGTGTGTTGTGTGTGTGTGTGTGTGTGTGTGTGTGTGCTTATATTGTATAGCTTTCTCTAGAGCAGGGTGGAAAGGAAAGGAGAAAAACTAAAAATGTGCATGGCAAAAAATAAAAAAAAAACAGAATGAAGCAGAGAAAAGTTGAGGAGCTTTGAAAATAATGTGTAGTATTTATTACATAGTTATTTGTTTTGAGTAAACATTCTGAAATGGAAAGTCATGGTTTTATGTTAAATTCTCTTTGTTTTTCTGTTTATATAAAAATGCTCTTTTCCACTCTTATCTTATATTTAAGCTTAAATTGAATAAAATGAATAAATTTAAAAATAAATATTAAATAAAGTAAAATGTACTTACAACCTCTTTGGGTTATACCTCAGATCTTAAGGGGAAGCAGAGTATATATGCTTGCAAGTGAGAAGGAAAAGATTGACTCCTAAATATGTGCTATAACTATAATTAGCCACACCCTGATATCTCCAGAGTGCATGGAAAGTAATGTCTGAGGGAAGGTACTAGCAGAGAGTGGTCACGGAAAAAGGCCTTCTGCAGAAGGATAGACTTGAGCAGTCTGGAGTGATCCAAGGAAGATAGGACAGGAAGCAGAGAGGGAGAACATTCCACACAGGAGACAACCAGGGCAAATACAGCAAGGAGCTAGGATGATGTGTAGGAGGAACATCCAGAAAGCCAGGGTAGCTCTTTCATTGTGTGTGGAGGTGAATTACATGGAAGAAGACTGGAAAGGCAAGAGGTGGCTCCCACGTGAAGCTTTAAATGCTAAACAGAGGTCATTATATCTGATGCTCAAGGTCATTCAGAAACACTAGAGATTATTGCAGGGATAGGGAGGAAAGGTTTTTTGACATGATCAGTCCTAGGTTCCAGAAAAATCATGTTGACAGATAAATTGTATGATGAGGAGAGACTAGAGGCAAGTCAAGTTAAGGAAGTAAACATTATGAAATCCTTACTATACACTGGGCCCTGTGCAAAATCCTGGGAATGCAAAAAAAAAGGAAACCAAAATGATAGGAAGGCTATTACAATGGGCCAGGAGAGGGGTGGTGGAGGACTGTGCTGGTCCATCACTGTGGGAGTCAGAAGAAGGAGAATTATACCGACATGGGAAGGGAGACATGTCACATCTTGGTCATGAATTGGCTAAGTGGAATGAGCGTGAGTGTGGAGCCAACAGAGACACTGACATTGTGACCCCAGGTGTCTGAGAAGATGGAGATGTATCAGTAGTATTGGGGGAGTCATTTTCTAAGGGTCCCTGGTATTGGAGGATGTGGGACAGAGGATGCTCATCTGTAAGATTAGCTCTCAAGTACTTTGCCAGAAGCCCATTCAGGCTCACAGAAGGTTTTCTTGCTGGTTTGATTGTTTTCCACAACAGCCCCACAGAAGGGCAGGAAGTATTGGGGAAGTATGGGCCTCATTTCACAGACTGAGACACTGTGGCTGAAGGAGTTTAAATGAGTTAACATTGTAGGATTGAGAAATTAAAAGTACTTTATAGATAAATCCATCTACTTTCCTTCCATAGATAAATAGTGTTCTTGCCATAACTTGAACTCGGGTTTCTAGAGACAAGGCCAGACTTCTTTCTACTGCAAGAGCTTTGCCTGCCAGAGATGGGTTCAAATTGTGACAATAGCACTATCTAGCTATGTGAGTTAGAACTCAATGTCCCTTATCCCAAGAATGTGGCCGTTCTAATTTTGTCCTGTGGTGTTAGAATACTCTTGTCCCCTTGCAGCATGATTTCAGGATCACTGAGCAGGAAATAAGGCTCTCCTTTGAGGATCTATGATTTTGTCCGGTGATCCTGATTCCAATCCAATAGATTGTGCCTCAGTGGCAGTCATAAGGCAGATGGATTTGAGGACAGCTAGGTAATGACTGCCATCCCCTTCCAAGCTGGGATTTAGCCACAATGTGTGAAAGGTTCATAGGCAATGTAGGGACGCTGTCATGGAAGATTTCATCACAGTCTCTAGCCATTGTTGGACCATCAATAAGAAGAAAGGAGAGTTTTCACTGCCCCTCCTCTCCTTCCATTTGCTGCATCATCACACACTGTGCCAAGGCATTATATCTGTCGCAAATGTGGCAGAACCCACAGTGCAACGTAAAACAAATTTTTGGTATCTGGGCTAGGATTCGTGATATCCCTTTCAAAAAAGTAGAGCAAGGGATGGCATATTTGGTGTGTGTGTGTGTGTGTTTGCGTGTGTGTGTGTGTGTTGGAGTTGGGGATGAGGGAAGAAGGCAAGGCTAAGTGATCCAGGACAGTAATGAACATAGCACCTTGATAGTACATCTGGTGTAAAAGAAAGTGGAAACTCTGTAGAGCCAGCAGACCTAAATTATACTCTACTTTCACAGCCATGCAACCTTGGCCAAGTCATTAAAATTTTCTAAGCATGGTTTTCCTGATCTGTGAAATGGGCTTTAATAATGCCTTCCTTCCCCTCGCAGTTACCATGAGCAGACTGTGCAAGTGGAGAGGCCTTAAAAGGCATGTTGTTTGTATCCCAATTATGCATTGCCGTGACAATGATGTGGGATGACAAAGATTTAGGACCTTCAAGAATGTCCAGGAGAACAGTGGACTCCTTAGCTTGCCACTCTGTCTCCTCAGCTAAGAAAATCGCCCAGGTAACTGAAAGGTGTATTTTCTAAAGTATGCTAGATAGAGGACAAAGCAAGAAGGGCAGGGAGCAAAGTATCTAGAACTGAGAGCATGAATGCAGTTTTGTTATCTCATTTGCTTCTCACAATAACCCTATGAGATAAGTGTTTTCCCAGTTTTTAAAGATGAGTAAACTGAGTAAGTAAAAGATGAGTAAAAAGAGCAAGTTCCTTGTCCTTGGTCACACAGCTAGGAAGTATCTGACATAGGATTTTAACTCAGATATTCTTCACTCCAGGCTCAACATTCCATCTTTATGTTGTGCCCTGTAGTGATCTGTACCTATTCCTGTCCCTTACAGAAGGGGAAGGCACTGATGTCAGGAGACTTGGGCTCCAATCCCACTTCAGGTATTCAATAAAGGTGATACCATGGGCAAGTCACTTGCTTTTGAACCACAATTTTCTTCTCTGTATAGTGGGGAGAATAAGACCTTCATTATCTATCCCATAGAGTTGGGGTCAGGAAAATCCTTAGAAAAGTTTCCATAGTCTGACAGAAAAGTGATAGAACACTTAGCAATGCTGGATTCAAACACTCTCTCTACTCCTTAACACTTGCACGGTCTTGGGGCAAGCCACTGTTCTTTTGACCTTAGTTTCCTATCCCCTCTCCATCTATGATTGCTTAAATATGAATGAAATGAATGTTACTGCCACTGATATGGGACCTAGAATTCAACTGGTCTTAGGGTTTGAGGTGAAAGGAACCTCAAAACTCATCTTGTTCAGATGCCTTTGGATTGGAGGGGTGGGGACACAATGTTATGGGAAAAATTCTGTGCATCACTCCGGGCACCTTGTCTCCTGGCTCCAAAGCTGATTTGTCCCCCAGAATGGGAAGTATGACTCCTTGTGACTGATAAGCAAATTCACCTCATGGAGACGGAATCAATAATCTGCCTCCCATATCTCAATGTCTTGTGATTTGTCAAATGACTCTAGATGAATTAATGATTGATAAAATACAAATACATTTTAAAACATTACCAAAGTCACATTAGCTTTTCACATAGGAAGGTAGATTTCAAGCTAGACAGGAACATTTGTGTTGTGTCTCCAGTGCTCTCATTTTGAAAAGGAAAATCCTATGTATGGCCCAGAGAAGGGGAAGGACTTTTCTTAGATCACAAAAGTCATGTGTGACAGAGATGGCAATTTGGACCTGGATCGTCTGACTTCCCCTCATGTCCTCATTTCCCTATTCCACAATGCTGTTACTATGAACAACTTTTGAAAGACTTCCTATATGACAGCACTGGGAACATCTGATCTGGCCCAAACTCCTATTATAGAGGTGAAGGGTCTTTGTGAAAGAGGTAGGGTTGTCCACTGGGATGGACAAGACTTCAATTGTCAGTATCTGATGGGGAAAGGGAGTCATCCAGTTGGCATCCTGAAACTGCATGGAAGCTTGGGAAAAGGGAGGATCATTCACTTGACTGAAACCTCCAATATAGTAGCAGAGGAACATAAGACAAGGCTGACAAGGCTGTTTCTAGACAGAGGATGGCCTCGGATATCACACAGTCAAACTAAAAGATCTGGAGTCAATGCTTAGGCAGCCAGGAGCTGTAGAATATTTCTGAGCTAGGGAACAACCTGATTGGGACTGTGCTTTATGAGATTAACCTAAGAGTAGTGTACAAGGTAGTCATATCTGGGGCAGGTCTGGGGACTGAAGGCAGAGGGCCCAGACTACCAAAAGTCCACTCCTCCAGGTGAGAAATGAAGATGATTGGACTGAGCAAGAAAGTAGCAGCTGTAATTGAAAAGAAAGGACCGATGCAAGACATAATACAGACTTTAAAGGACTTAATTTTATGAGTGATTAGAAATGAAACCAGAAGGCAGAGAAGAAGGTGGGAAATAGAAACAAAATGTTAGCAGTGTCATCCACAGAAATCAGATGTCTTTAGGCAGTGGGGAAAAGGGAGGAGACTGCATTCAGAGTCCAGTGAGTTAGGTCAGGAGAAAGTCCAGCATGACGTTGGAAGGGACATACTGCCTCAGAAGAGGGGCAGGCCGATCTCCCTAGGCCAGCCTCTTGTCACTGCTTTCCTGGAATACATAACAGCCTCATAATGGTGATCTATGCATCTAGTGTTGCTTCCCTCCAATGAGCCCTCCACATAGTTACCAAGCTCATTCCTCTAAGGCAAAGAAAAACATAGCTCTCCTTCTCAGAATCTTTCAAAGGTGTCATGGCTTCAGGACTAAAGATGTGGAGGGCAGTCACCCCAAAGGAAGACTCAGCTTGACATTCATTCCTTTCAAAGTCAGATTGCAATCTTTCTCTTCCCTCCCTTCCTATCCTCTGAGTCTGGCCAAAGTGGACTGACTCAATATATCAACACCTTCCTTCACACATTTACATCGTCCATTCTGCCCTCAGGATGAATGGCTTCTTTGCAGACTAAGCTTATGGACTGCCTTCTGGAGGAAGGAGACCTCTCTTGATCCCTCCAGTCAATAGTATCCAAAGTAACACATATGGACTTAGAATGAATCTTTTATGTACCAGTATCTGCACATGTCTCCCTCATCAGTATGTGAGCTCCCTGAGGAATAGAATTGTTTTCTCTTTTTGTTTGTGTCTCCATCCCCTAACTCCGTAACAGGTATACAGTAAGTGCTTAATAAACATTTACTGAATTGATCTGCCAGATTCAGGATCAATTTCCTTCTTCCACACTCAGCTCAGGTGCCATATCCTTGGTGAAATCTTCCTGGGACCCCTCTGCTGTTAGGTTACCTCTGCTTCTCCTATGTCTCCTCCCTACCCTTCCTCTCCCTCCCCTTCTTTCTCTTCCTCTCCTTCCTCCTCTTCCAACTAGTTTGAATTCTTTTTTTATGAAGGCATATCCTCCTAATACACTGGAAACTGCTGGAAGGCAGGGACAGTTTCATCTGTAGTTTTGTGTCCTCTGGAGTATTCTCTGGCACAGAGGAACTTATGAAATATTAGTTGCATTTGATTATCTAGGAGATTGTTGAGCATATCAATTACATGCTGATAACTGTGTTTTCAGAAGACACTCTCGACAAAGTATCTAGGGAGGGAGGCAAGCCATGAGACTGCAAAAGGTGAACACAGCTGGCACTGATGCTACAGGAGCAGTTCCTTTGTAAGTTAATGAGAAAATGGATGAGGGAGGTGACATATGGATTGCAATGAGTGAACAAGCTTGAGAGACATCAGGGAGGTCAAAGTCAGAGGCTGAATGATTGACTGGATCTGGGGGCTGCAGGGGAAGGTGGAATCAAAAATGATTCAGAAATCTTGGATCTGGGCAGACTGCCATACCATTAATAAAGTGAGTATTGGGAGCTCATAGATCTAAGATGAAAAAGGACCTTGAAAGTCAGCCAATTCAACCTTCCTCCCCTTATTTTATGGATGAGGAAACTGAGGCCCAGAGAACTGATATAACTTGCCAGGTAATACATGCTTAGAAGAATAGGAATGACAGGGATGGAAGATGATTTGGGTTTGGAGAATTTTGAGCTTGGGGAGCTAGCACTTTGCTGGACATTGTGTTCTTGTATTTGGAGAATAGGTCAGGGGTGTTATTCAGTTAATAAATGCATTCCAGTATATTTATTACATGGTCTGAAGTCAGAAGAGCTGGGTTCAAAACATGCCTCTGATTCCAAGTAGCTATGTGACCTTCAGGAAGTTACTTGAAATCCTTGAGCCATAAAATATAAACAATGGGGCTGGACTACAAGACCTCTGTGTTTGTGCTGCTATGATCCCAAGTGTCCACCACAGTATGTGCTGAGCACTTTACTACATGCTAGGGATAGCACCTGCATAGTTAGAAATGCTCTGCCCTGAGTGGGGTTCATGTTATTTTGTTACAGGGAGTGAGCACAGTATGAATAAAGAGTGAGCTAGTTTTAAAAAGTCACCAAAGTAATGGAGGGCACTAACATTGAAGGAATCAGGATGCATTTGCATTGATCTGAGATTTGAATGGATCAGATCAACCAGGAAGAATGCAGAAAGGGAAGAAAAGATCCCAAATCTGAGTTTGTGGCAAATGCACATAGTGAAGGGCCAGAAGGAGAAAGAGGAGTCATGGAAGAAAAGACTGAGAAACTGACAGAGACAGAGAAAGACAGGAATTATGAGATAAAGAGAAAAAGACACAGCGAGAGACATGAGACACAGAGAAAGTTAGACCAAGGGAAAAGGCTGAGACATAGAAACATTGAGAGACAGAGGCAGAAACAGAGACAGAGGGACGAGGAAGGGGCCATCAGAGAGATGAGGCATACCAGCGGAGGAAATGAAAACAATATAAAGTGTAAGGGAAACTGAGAAGGGGGAAATGGCCAGTGGTGAATGGTGATGCTATGGGAAAGAAGACAAGCACTTATCAATGATTCCCATTAGCACAGTTATCAGTGTATATTCCTCAGCTCTCTTCCCTTCCTGGGGTATGAGTTTCTGGAGACTTAAAGAATTACTGTGCCTTGCTATAAGGTGCTGGGGAGGCATCTCGAAAAGTGTTCCAGTGGAAGATGAGTCTGTTTGTAAGTTCATTGGGAGGAAGATGGGTGTGTCCAATGAGAGAACCCAGAACATCCTAACAAACCATCCAAAGACCAGAAGACACAGAGGAGACAAAACAGGTTGAAGGTGATGTTGCCCGATTTCATTAAGTTGACAAGCTGATTCTTTTAAGTCCTAAAGTCCAAGACAAAGACTAATGTTCCAGGTCTTGGGGAATGCAAAGTGCTTTGAGCTCTCTGTGAGGAAAGCATTATGCAAATAGAGCCAGGGACATGATTATTATTCACCTCAGTGGTGTGTGAAATCTCTGAGCTCCCAGACCCATTTGTCTCCAATGAAGTATTAACTTCAAAGCCAGTCTGAGCAGTGGCCGCCACGACCATTAATAAGCACTGGTGCTTTATTATTTTTCATTTCTCCTTTAAAAGGAAAATTACATGCAAAGAAGTTAATGCAACACAAACTTTGTAATAGGAGCATAAAAATGCCAACAGCTCAAATGCAGATTTTCCGAGGAATGCCTACTTTCTTCAGTCTGAATGCAGGGAGTTAAGAGTGGAGAGCCAGGATGTGGACACCAATGTACCGCCACCAACATCAGCAGTAAGGGTCACACAATCCAATCCAACAATTATTTGTTAAGCACCTACTCAGGATAAGGGGTGCTAAACACCAGGGCTTCACACACAAACGGACATACATGCACACTTTCTACTGAAATGTATGTAATCATTTAACTTTCTGAAGGATTTCACATTCATTAACTTACATAAGCCTCCAAAAGCACTATGAGCTAGGTAGTATGTTCTTTATTTGTCCCTCAGTACCAGTAAGAGAATCAGCTTGGTATATTGTAGGTGACTTGGCCAGGGCCCAACAGAATAAAGTCCTTGAGCAAAATAGATGACTTAATTTTTGGCCTTGCATCTCCAGCAACTCAAATGGTGCCTGGGAGTCCTTAGGCACTTACTGAATATGTATCACTTAGTTCCAGGTCACAGATGTCACTTGCAAGATTTGAACCCAGTCTTTCTGACTCAAAGTCCAGCCCTCTATACATACAGAGACAGACCCTGACCCTTTAGTGACTTGTGTAAGACACTGGGTTTTCAAAGGGAAGGTGGCAGTAGGCCACCCCCAACAAGAACCATCACCTCAATATAGGATTTTTACATTTAAAAAGAATGTAGCATATGGCAGCATATCTGAGATGTAAGCAGAAGAAGTGTGGATACGTCTATTCTATAAGTGAAATATCTGAGGCTAATGATCCAGGGTTTTTGATTCTTTGATCAATCTTATTTTTCAGAGGAAGGAAGGAAGGAAGGAAGGAAAGAAGGAAGAGAGAGAGAATAGGGAAAGAGGGAAGGGAAGGAGGGAGTGAGTAAGGAAGGAAAGAAGCATTTATTGAACATTTACTATGCAGTAGTGACTGTACTAAGTCCTGGGGATACAAATCCATATGGAAAGGAAGACTGTTCCCGTACCCATAGAATTTGCCTTCTAATTTGGAAGAGGACAAACAGAAAGGAGCTGAAGGGAAGGGGATCTGGGCATAATTATGAGGGCAAGAGCATGGCAGGAACAGAGTCAGGAGGAGAAAATAATGGAATAACCTTTTAATTCTTCCTACTGTTACCATTTGAATTTGTTTCCCTGTTGGGATAATAGATTCAGAAGTGGAAGTGATCCTAGGAATCAGTTCTTTTGATTTCTTTTACATAAGAGGAAATGGAAGCACACATTGAGCTGTTATGAAGAGAATTGTCCAGGGTCACCACATTAGTAAGGAGCTGCAGCCGAGTTCCCACCTGGGTGTTAGATTCCAAATGTAGTACCCTTCCCAATAGAACTTGTAGTCATGATTTGCCACCATCCCCCTCTCCTTCCATATCCCCGATGGATATTTAGGAACCTCCCTCCACCACCCTCCCTACTGAAGCCCATGTACTTCAGTCACACACACACACACACACACACACACACACACACACACACACACACACAATCTTGTTCTTTCCTACACCAGCTACAGTCTCTGAGTTAGGGTTGTGTTGTCATGACTAGTGGTGGCCAGGAGTTGGGGGAGGCAGGAAAGGAAGGGTACACTTTATAGCCAGCCCCTCTGAATGTTCACCACTGGTGCATTAGGCTCACCTGCAATGTCCCCACCCCTAACCCTCTACCCTTGCAGAGGTACCAGTTTGCTCTTCAATTCAGGAACCCTGCCCAGTCTCAACTGATGAAAGAGACAGGGAAGTTTTCCTTTGGAAAAGGAAACCTGAGGCTCCCTTAAAGACAGATGCCTAGCCTCAGTGCCTAGCTCAGAGCCTGGGATACAGCAAGAATTGAATTTTTGATTGATTAATGTTAAATTGAAAATCTGAATGCATTTCCCTATAGAAAAAGTTTCATTCATAAGCCTTGTAATTTGATGATACTCTCCTCATTCAACTACATTTCAGGTTACATGACTTTGGCATACTAGCCTGGGAACCAGACCACAATGCACACTGTTGTCTCTTTTGGTGTGGCGGGGGGAATGTGGTCCCAGAATCACATCACCATGAAGCGTTATAGCTAACATTGATATAATGTCTTGTGTTAAGCATTTCTCAATTATAATCTCCTGGGTTCCTCACAACAATTTTGGGGGGCAAGTACTATTATGACCCCTATTTTACAAATGAGACAAGTGAGCTGAAGAGAGGTGAAATGACCTTTCGAGGGTCACACAGGTAATATCTAAATTCAGATTTCACCTCAAATATTTCTGACTTCAGACCTGGTGCTCTATTTATTGAGTCACTTGATTCTTCACATTTATATTACGCATAAATTCCAGCCCACTCACTCGGAGTCACAGAATTTAATAGCTTACACGTGTGTCTTTGGAGTATGTTGGAATTTTGTGAATTGAAGCCTGTTTTCTGTTGCCTGTACACATTCTTCCTCTTGTGTCTGTGTCTTCATTTTTATAGGATCTTCAATATTTCTAGAATGATCAGAACTCCTTGGGAAGAATACTATGTTTTATCCAAAGACCATCTGATGCACAAAGCCATAGGAAGAGAAAGAGAACAGGAAAAATGGCACAAATCCTGGGTAGCAACAGGACCAAGAACAGCTTTGCTCTTTCTTCCTCTTGTGAAGTCAGTGAAATGGAATTTCTAGGTGAATCTTCATTGGCACAACACCACCCCAGAACAACTAGGAACATGGGGGGACTTTTCTCATAAAGTATTTTATTGGTGCTTTTAAAAAATGTCTTCTCACAGTCATTTTTAAAATCAATTTATTTGTTTTCAGTTTTCAACTATCACTTCCATAAATCTAAGATTTCCCCTCCCACCTCCTCTCTCCCTCCCCAAGATGGCATGCAATCTTACAAGGGTTCTACACATACATTCTTATTAAACACATTTTCACATTGTCATATTGCATAGAAGATTCAAAATGAATGTGAGAAATCATGAAAAAAACAAAACAAAACATAACACAAAAAATAATAGTCTGCTTCATTCGGCATTCCCATTCCATAGTTCTTTCTCTGAATGTGGATGGCATTTTGCCTAAAGAGTCCTTTGGAAATGTTTTAGGTCCTTGTATTGCTGTGAAGGGATAAGTCTATTAGAAACAGTCCTCACACACTGTAGGTGTTACCATGCATATTGTTTTCCTGGTTCTTCACCTTTCACTCAGAATCAGTTCAAATACATCCTTCCAAGCCTCTCTGAAGTCCTACTGTCCATCATTTCTTATATCACAGTAGTATTCCATTACATTCCTGTATCACAGATTGTTCAGCCATTCCCAAATTGATGGGCATCCCCTTAATTTCCAGTTCTTGGCCACCACAAAGAACACTGCTATAAATATTTTGTTCATGTGAGACCTTTTCCCATATTTACAATCTCATTGGAATACAGTCTTAGAAACAATATTGCTGGGTAAAAGGGTATGAACATTTTTGTGGCCCTTTGGGCATAGTTCCAAATTGCTCTCCAGAATGGTTGGATCAGCTCATAGCTCCACCAACAATGAATTGGTGTTCCAACTCTCCCACATCTCCAACATTTATGGTCTTCCCATTTTGTCATGTTAGCCAATCTGACAGGTGTGATGTGGTACCTCAGAGTTGTTTTAATATGCATCTCTTTAATCAGTAGTGATTTAGAGTATTTTTTCATATGAATTGCACAGTGTCATTGAAGTAGTTCTGGTTTTGGACTAGATAGACTCTTAAAGCCTTTGAGATTCTGTGATTCTAAGAAGGAAATATTTTCCTTTTCTCTTTCCTTGAATATAGATAGCTTTATAGAACAAATCCAATTGAATGAAAACCAAGGTATGATCACACTACCTGGGGCAAATGAACATCTCAGCCTATGTTCAAGATGATCAGGACATAAACAACCTTTCCTCTAATTCCAGACTCCCCAGAGTCATTGTCCAATCAGCTGTTAGAGGGCCCAGATTTATCTCAAGAGCAGATAATTTATTCTTCTCAACAGAAAGTCATGTGGTCAGCACATTGGAGAGCAGCCAGACTTGAGATGTCATTGTGTCATTGAACATGGAGAAGGTAGAGGTGAATCTTGAACAATCCTGTTCAAGATAAAACAAGTTGACACATGCTAATGAATTCTTTCCCATGTACTGGGTCCCAAAAGATAAAAAAAATGTCCTGTCCTCAGAGTCTTCATGAACAAAAGGAGGTATATATCAACCAATCAAGTATTTACTGAAGCCCCTATTCTGTGGCAGGCCCTGGGGATCTGTTGGGCCAAAGTGAAACAATTCTCTGCCTTTAAGTTGGCCAGTTAGTCAACAAACATTCAAATGTACTTACTCTGCCAGTGACTGGGCAACCAATGCTGGACATACAAACACAAGTATAAAGAGACACAGGCCCTGCCTTTAAGGAGCTGACATTTTAATGGGATGGGGGAGATAACAGCAGCAACAGTAACAATACTAAGGGAGAAGAGCTAAATGAATGGGGCTACAGTGATGTCTGAGGCAGGAAAGTGATGGGGAATGATGTGCCAGGCACTGAGCTAAGTGCTGGATAGGAACAGCCAGATAAGAAGAAAAGCAGTCAATTAATATACATTTATTAAGTACTTCCTATGTGACAGTCTTTGTGTTCAGTGGTGATAGGGATGTAAAAAGAAAGACAAAAGACAGCCCCTGCCCTGAAGGAACTCACAGCTGAAGTTCCCTTCCAACCCCCCATGGAAACACATATGCACAGTAAGTTATATATGGGATAAATAGGAAATGATTGACAGTGAGTAGTCACTGGCATTTAGAACAGTTAGGGAAGGCCTCTTGGTGAAGGCCCAATTTTAGTTGGGACTTGAAGCTGGGGAGGTCAGTAGTGGAAGCATAAGAGGAAGAATGTTTCAGGCGTGGAGGACAGTCAGAGAAAATGCCCTAAGTTGAGAGGTGTATATCCTGTTCATGGGTCAGCTAGGAGATTATATCATTAGACTGAAGTGTAGGGTACAAAAATTGGAAAGGCAGGAGGGGACCAAGGGCTTTGAATGCCACACAGCACTTCATAATTGATCCTGGAGGCAATAGTGGGCTATTAGAGTTTATTGAGTAGGAGGGGAATATTTTTCCTAAAGCACAATTTAGTGACTGAATGTATGATGAATTGGCATGGGGAGAGACTTGAGGAAACATGCCCTGCCCCCCCTCAGCAGGCCACTGTAACAGTCTTGGTATGAGGGAATGATGGCTTACACTAGAGTGATCAAAGCAATGAAGAGAAAGGTGTTGCAAAGATGAAATTGACAGGCCTTGACACCATATTGGATCTGGGGTGGGAGAGATAGTGATGAGGTCAGAATGACTCCTAGATTGTGAGTCTGAGGGTCTGGGAGATTTTGCCATCTCTAGGAAAATGCCTTTTTCATGGGGTCCCTATGCAATACAGTCTTCAGGGTAGTAAGAAACATTTAGACTGAGCTCTTTAGTTGACTTGCATTCTTCATGTTTTATCTAGCATGACTGAGCAAATAAATCTGCATGTCTACATCCATCATGAAATAGGGAATGATTTTTTTCATTTCCACAAATAATTCCTTTCTCAATGTAAGATTTTGCTGTACTTAAACTTTTTATTTTTAAGTCAACAAACGATAAACAGCAAAGGTCCTCACGTCCTCTGCATCATTCAATCAAGTGAGGTGGTGTGCTCCAATGTAAAGAAATTCAAATATTGCCTCCAATGCTTATTGTTTTATGATGCTGGTCAAGTCACTGTGCCCCATGTTTCTGTGACATATAATGGGAGGTTTGAACAAGACATTGTCAGATATTCTTTTCAGCTTTAAATTTGGCCATGTGATCTATATGATATGAGTTCCTGGAGAAAATCATTTTTAAAAAATCACCTATTTCCTTGTCATATCTTCATCAAAGATAACCTTGATGACAATGATCCAAGATAGTTCTGAAAGATGGATGATGAAAAACTCTCTCTACCTCCAGTGTATGAACTGATGAAGTCTCAGTGGAGATTGAAGTAGATTTTTTTCACTTTCTTTTTCTTGTTCTTTTCTTTTGTCACATGGTTAATATAGAAATAGTTTGCATGAATTCACATGTATAACTGTTATCACATTTCCTGCGTTCTCAATGGATGGGAGAAAGGCAGGAGAGAGGAAAATTATTTGGATTTAAATTAACAAATTTTATTTATGTTAAATGTTAAAATAAATAAATAATACATTCTTTTTAAGAAAGATACTTTGATGTACCTTTGAGTCCCATTAAAAATTAAAATACAAATGAGAAAATTGACTTCTGAGTCAATAGTTACTCGATTCCTTCATGAAATTTCTAGGGAATCAATATAACTCATTTATTCCACCATTCTCTTGATGTCTTGTCCCTGAGAAAATTTTGAAAGATTATCTTCCAATGCTTTAAGATTGTTGTGTTTCCAGCACAAGTTTCATCTGTCTGCCTTTGGACTAGTCCAGCCACTTGTCCCAGTTTCATCTTCCTAAGTGCTGTTTCTCTTTCCACAGAGAGGACTTTGACTATTAGATTACAAATGTGGTACTTTCTTTGTTACTGATGCTGGAAATAGATCATTCAAGCAATGATGACAAATATTTTCTTTGTCTTTGCTGTCCTCCTGCCAATGTCACTTATGGATACTTTTGGGATGATGTGGCACATTGGGTCTTGTGCCAGGCTTTCCTTGGTCTTGTTGCTTTCACTGTGTTTTTTCCTGTTTTATTAGGTGCTAAGGTTCTTCATCTTTTCTTACACTTTCTTGTCTTTTTCAGATGATTCTATATTCTAGGACAGCATTTTACTTGGCTACCCTGCCAACCATGAGAACCTAGTGATGACTGCTAATATAGTCTGCAGACTGTTTGGGGCCCCTCATTGTGGCTACAGCTAAGTTTGTGCAGGAAATGTTAATTTTCGTAATCCATACCATTGATTTGTTTTTTCCCTTTCTTTTTCTCGTATTTCAGCATTACTAGCTTATTTTACAAGATCCCATTGATATGATAGATCTTCTCATCTTTATCCTCTGCTTTACTTTTTATGGACAGTTTGACCTTTGCCTCAAGTGTATGATGGTCTGATTGTACATAGACAACCACTTGAATATAACTCTGTCATTTCCTGTTCATTAAGATAAGTCAATTTCATTATTCCATTAGGCTGTACACTGATTAGTATAACCAGAGCTTTTCATCTGTAATGAACTGCTTTGTTGAGTCCTGCAGGGGAATGGGTTCTAAAGCCAGTCAGATTCTAAAAGGTAGAGCCAAAGACAGGGCTACTTCTTAGCCTATCCCTCCCTTGAGCACCTGCTCTGATTCAAATCAAAGCAGCTGCAATTTGGCACCTAGTACTGTGGTAGCAATTAGCATTTCAGGACACAGCCCTCCATCTCTCAGACCCAGCACTGAACTGAAGTAGTGCTTGTTACAAGCAAAAGGAGAGTTCAATAGATGGTTGATGCAGCCTTCTCCCTTGGCTCGCTTTGCTTAGGCATTAATTACCATACTATTTTTGGAAATAAGCGTTCTGAGTTGATTTCGTTATTTGCTAGCTGTTAAAGGCAAGAACACCAACCATAACTTGTGAACTACAATTTTAGGATTATGGATCCTAAGACTTCCTAGATCTTAGATCCTAGAACTTAGAACATCCAGTCACTCCACTTGAGACCCAATCTTTAAACTTGTGAGAGATCAGTTGGTGGTATGGCCCAAATAGGATTCTATTGCTCTTTGTCTTGAAGTCCAATTTATTCTATTTAGGAATGTTGAAAGTAGTATAAATATATTGGGCTTAAATTGATTGGTTTCTTTTTGTTACTGGCATAAGGTTACATGTAATTTGTCATATTTGTAGCTTACTTTAAATAGAAATTAATTTTCTACATGGAGCGCAAATACTTTCAAGTACTCGTTGTTCTTCTATCTATTTATATATTTAGAGTAAATGAGTAAGTCATTAGAGAAGACCTAACCAATGCCAATTTTGATAATAAAGAAAGATGGTATAAGGTTTACGACACTTTGGCTTTTTCAGTAATCAACATGTTGATAATGAATTATTCCTGATATCTCTATAATTCTTAACTGTATTTTACTCCTCAATGAATATTTTTTTCTTGTAACTGTTTTTTTTAATTGACATAATGTTTGAATTCTTTTTGTAAACTAGAGAATCATGTGATCAGCCTATATTTGGAAGAGTTGCTGATATTCACTTATTTGAAATAAACATTTGATACGTCTCATTAGAAATAATAATTATGAAAATGGGTGTTCTTATCAACAATCATCACCATGTCCTATTAATGACTTTCAGATTTAAATAACACTGGGTCAATGGTACATTACTATTACATTTTCCTATATCCATAACATTTTGAAAATTGTTACCAAAGGGAAGAAATAACTTTTTATTTTAGTTTAACAAAGGTGTTAGGCATAAAATTATTATCTCTAGGTTCAATAAAATCATGTTTGGTACGCCTCCTTTGCTAGGCGGACACTAGTGAACTGTTATCCTGTCATCCCATGATTTTGATTTTTCTTGGAAAGGTCTCTATATTTTCTGATGTGATGTAGCTGAAAGGTTAAGCATTTGATAGGGGAAATTTATTTTTTATTTATATGAATTAATATGATGTCCAGGCAATTATGGCAAAAGTTTAGTTTGCTATAAAGGTCTAATTGGAGAACAATTTATCTGTTGATTTCTTGAGAATGTTTTGATGCTTATATTTGTAACATGTCATTTGCCAATCCTTGAAATACAAATATTGTGCATCAGATGTATCTTTGTAGCTACCATGTTATGCCTTGCCAGATGTCCACTAGATTTTATATTGTTTAAGGTTGGAACTGATATGTTGTACAATTTCCTCCAGTTCCACTTTAGGACTACTTCTCGATAACTCTGTAATTTCTGATGTCAATGGCCTGGTTTCAAAACGCTATGATTAACTCTTCATTTTTCCCATTTGTTCAATATTTCTTTTCATTGTCATATTGTTTGTTGAGTTGATGCAGCTATTGTCTATGGAGGATTTATTTTTTCTTGCTTCTCAGCAATTACAAAGGTTCCATGTTGGCACAAGTTTTGCTGTTGCTCATTGGCAGTGTAACATAATATAGTAAAGCTTATTATGGTATGGTATGGTATAGTATGTCATGGTATGGTGTAGTGTAGTATATAGTGTGGTATAGTATAGCATAGGATAGCATGGCATAACATAGCATAGCATAGCGTAGTATAGTGTAGGGCTTTGGAGTGAACTACAGTACAGCATACCATAGCACAGCATAGTATAGTAAATTAAGTAGATGACTAGCTTCAGAACAAGGCCTAGGTTCCAGTCCTATCTCTGACATCCTAGATATGAGACCCAGGGTTAATCATTTAATATCTTAAAGTTAAAATAAGCTATAGTCATATAACATTAGCTTATCGATTAATTCATTATTTTCTTCCATTTATTAACTTTTTATGTGATTATTTCCATTGTTACGAAAATCTTTCACCAAATTCATTTCTTGCCATTTCATCTATCCCCCTTTATCTCTCATTTTCTTTCCTCAGAAAAACTCTAAGCAATGGGTTGGGAATTTAAAATATATTATTGAAATATATAATTTATGACAACTTTGAAATAAAAAGTTTGAGAGTATTTCCCCTCACAAACTACCTAATATTAGCATACATTTATTTTCATGTTGTAGAGATGGGGTTATGATTTTAAATTTTCAAAAGATTTCATTTTACTGGGGGGTATAGAAAAGACATTTTCTGTTAAAATTATTTGAACTAGTATGAGACAATTTATAAAAAGACTAAGACTACGAGAAGCAGAGAAAGCATTTATTGAACCTACTATATTTTGCAAAGAAACGGGCCCAATACTGCTAAAAGAAGTTTCATTTTCCATGAGTTCATCAGAATAATAAAATCACAGGCCTAATTCCTATGCCATATCTATCTATCTCTATCTATCTATCTATCTATCTATCTATCTATCTATCTATCTTTGCTGTCACCACCAGTAGAATTTAAGTAGTGCTCTAAGATTTTCAGTGTTCTTACATCTATCCATTCATTTATACATACATACATATATACACACGTACATACATGCATTCATACACATGTATGTACATACATACACACACATGCACACACACATACATACATATATACACATCTCATTTGATTCCAGACAATGATCTTATAAGGTTGATGCTAGTGTTATTGCTATTGCCCCCATTCTGCAGATGAGAAAACTGAAACTAAGAAAGGTAAACTCTCTGTTCAGGCTCCCCCAGCTCAGCAATGTCTGAGGCTTTCTTGGATTCCAAGTCCAACATTGGATTATCCTTTGTTACTTAACTGCCTGCACTTCTGATGCTGTTAATGTTGTTCTGCTAAGTCCTTGATGCCAGATGCTTGAATGCTAGATACATTGATAATTAAAAACTAAATTAGGTGGTTGTGACTTTGATCATGAGAGGAATCTGCCTGTCAATCCATTTCATGCTGTTTACAAGAAAGTAGATGACATGCAGACTTTGGGGAGGTAACTTCCAATCAAAATAGAATGCACTGATTATTTATAATTGTATTTTTAAGTGATCATTAAAATATGTCTTTCAAAATGGCAGATGTTGCCCATATTTAGGAAACATAAGCATAATAAAAATTATCTAAGATTCAGAAGGTTAAGATTTTTCCATTTTTTTTAAAAGACTAAATGAGAGAATTCCAGACCACAGTATTTCCTGGGAGATTGAGAGATTTTCTGCAAACTCATATGTTGGGGCTTTTCTGGGGGGACTAATTATGCTAAGGGCAAAATAGAGATAAGGTGGAAATGAGCGATGGGCATTCAGTTTGCCAGCATAAATACCGGGTGGCAACTTTGGACATCAGTTGTGATAAGTGGGAGCTGGGAGATTTGGATTTGATTAAGGTATGTATGTCACTTTCATCTTTGGAGCTGAGCCAAGGAGCAGAACAAAGAAATCGATAGGGAAAATTCATTTTTAATTCTGATTTCAATTGCAGAAAGTTCAGAAAGAAGTTAATGAATCCTGTCAACATTCTTGAAGGGCTGCCACTCTGGGCTTCCATTACTCAGCAGCATTGAGTGTCCATGAGAATCCATGTCTTTCATTTCTAAACATTTCAGATAACCGAGAACAAAGCTAGGCAAGGAAGCGCAAGTTTGTCATCAGTTGTAAATATCAATATTTCTTCATTAAACTCAGCAGAGGTAAAATGTGTCTTTAATTTACATTTCTAAAGTCTTATGGATAAGGTGTCAACCTATAGACTTGATGGGTTATTTATGTTATTTTAACAAATAATCACCAGTGCTCCCATATTATTTTTACCCCAATGAATGAATTGAAAATGATTAGGCTTTCTCTGTGTGCCAAGCAGTGACCTAAGTTCAGGGGCTGCAGATAGAAAGGTCGAACTGTTCCTGCTCTCAAGGAGTTCACATTCTGATAGGGAAGACAACATATGGAAGATGCCAGTTGTAGTCACATGGAAGAGTGCTGTGATGTTTTTGGGTGCAACAGTAGAGTACATAATCTCACACCTCTTGGTTAATGTTATTTCCAGGGATAAAACTCCTTTCCACTTCCAGTGATGACCCATTTGCCAGAACCAAGGATTTGGCAGCAGGAACTTTACCGCATGGGTCTTCGGTAGCTATGGCTGGAGCTCTGGACGGAACAGTCAGTTACCCAGCCTCATCTCTAAAATGCTTAGCCCCTGTGCTTGATGACGGAGGTCACTGAGTTAGAACTACGACTAGTACCAGAGTTTGAAGATTCAAGGTTCTGGGCTGGTCCCATTGCTGTAGAAAGGGAGATGGTGGGCAGGGTGCTTGTGACAGCTGACTTGACTGGCAGTTGCTAAGTCCTATCATTCTCTTAGGGCACCCCTTCCTTCACCTCTGGAATAAAATGAAGTCATTCTAAACCATTCACCAGACACATTTTTAGTTAACTTATTAAAATACTGCCTTCCAGCAGTCATTTATTGTCCAGGCAGTTTCTGCTAATCTACAGAGTATTATTTCATTGAAACACGAAGTCTATCCATATGACTGCAAATCAAATTCATTGTCATTTAAAAAAAAACCACACATTTCTTCCTATCTGAGTCCCTAGAAGACTCAGTGTTCACCTCAGTGCAGATTCTGGCCCTTCATATATTAAATAATCCATTTTATACATATTCTCTAATCCTTTGTGACTTGGATCCACAGAACCTGTTACTCAACCTTTGTGAACCTTCCTCTGAATAGAATTCTCTTTTCCTCACTCTTGCTACATGACTGTCCATTTTCCGTCATATGCATTCTGGGTAGATGACCATTACATGATAGTTTGTCTTTTATTTTGGGGGGGAGGGAAAGGTTGGAAGCCATTACTGGTACCAAGAACCTAGCAGATATTAGTGGAACTGCAACCACTGCACTTTAGCTCTGACACCTCACTCGATAGGCCCACTTTGGAATTCAGTCTCGGAGACCTCCAGTGAGAAAGGCCCCTTTCTATTGTCAGGCAGATCATGTCACTTTGGGAGTGGCTATCATGTCTGGCCTCTACTTTTTGTACAATCTTCTATCCTTTCTGCCTATTTTCCATTCTAAAGTGATCTGCTCATTGTTCAAGGGCAGACATTGCCCCTGCTATCTCTCCTCTCTATCTGCTATCCCATTTCCTTCTCCATTTATCTGAGGAACTCCTTCCTTCCTTCAACTGCTGTCAACTTCCCTAACCTAGTGATCACTATTCCCCCTAAATTTGCCACTCAGGCTCTAGTGCATAGCAGCCATGTCTTAGTACTGTGTGTGTATATATATATACATATATATATATATATATATATATATGTATACATATCTATGTATATATATACATATATACATAATATGTTCAGGGACTATTTTATTAGCTAAACTAAAGGAAATAGCTTATTTTTTCTTTGTTTCTTTGGTGCCTCAAATAGTTCCTGGCACATGGTAGCCCAGTGTTGATTGATTGCAACCTATTGGAGGGCAGGAATCAAGTCTTATAATGCTCTGTGTCCCCTAGCAAACAACACATTAAACTTCCTGAACAAGGTACACCCTCTAAAAATGGTCTGCTTGATGAAGGAGCCTTCTCCTTTGTTCACATTTTCCCATTGGTGAGTTGCTCTCAGGACCTACATTTTGGGGAGTGGCCCACACAGGACATCCTTCATTCACCTTGTCACTCAGTTTCTTATTTCTAGTTTCTCCAGCTATGAACCTGAGCAGGTATGCCACCCCACTTCAACTAACTCCACTTTTCCAGACCCTTTTGTGTATTCCCTTTGCTCCCCATTATCCTTGAGGACAAGAACTATCTTGCTTTTTTCCCCTTGGATTTGTATCCCTATCAGTTAGAATGGTGACTGGCACATAGTAAGTACTTAATAAATGTTGCGTCCTCACCTACTTGAACCCAGAGACCCTCTGTCCTTGGTATTTTCTATTATACAACCTTTCTTTCTAATGGCTGCTAGAATACCTAGATGAAAAGGTGTTAATGGAGGCTCTCTTTCTCTCCTCAAGTCAGCTTATATTTGCTTATCTCCGATTTTAAGCCCCGCACCACAACGTAAGCTCCTTGAGGACAGGGACTGTCTTCCATTGTACTTGGATACACTTTATGGCTCAGTCAGATGATATAACCCATGACAACTGCTTCAGAGCTTTAGAGACGAGTTGATGTTATCTATCATCCTTGCTGCTTGGGTTCTTATTGCTCTTATTAATTTTTAAAAAGAGTTGAATTGTTTTTTTAAGAAGTAAAAAAAATCGATGACTTCCGGTTTTGGTTGTTCAGTGTCAAATGTCAAATATCAGAACATCCTTGGAAGAGAGAGAAGTCTTGCCACTTTTAAGAAAAAGGGGCCCCCCAAAATCTTGTGATTTAGATGAAAAGGTGTGTGACCCTGGGATAGTCAGGCCACCCTCTATTCCCCATTAGTTAACTGACACAGTGCCTGCTGTCTGGGATGGAAAGTCAAATACTCTGATGAAAGGATTCAGTGCAGTTTGATCAAGAGGGTGCAGAAAGCAGGGATGAAAGCCACATTAACTCTCCTGGCCCACTTTCAATTTCCTCTAGAAAAAAAGAGGACTTGATTAAGGACTGTGCTCCAGCTGCCACCTTCATCTCAGAGCAATTGCACCCCCCAAAATCAAATCTTTTTCCTGCAACACATTTTGAGTTGACAAGAGCTAGATCAATAAGAAAGAGCAGAGATTTAAAAGTTTAATTATTTCAGGTGTGAACCAGAAAGCAATATGTTTGTGTTGCTTAATTTTAAAGCTAATCTCGTTAGCATGGACCATGGGCATAGTGTCTGATGTTCCAACCTGAAAAGCAGGAACCTTGAAGATGATTTATGAGGAAACTTCAGGCAATCTCCTGCCTCATGCTGACATACACTGAACCTCCAGATATTTAGTTAAATAATCGGTTATGCTTGTGATGAGTATGCCCATATTGGACTCTTAGCCAAGGTTATATGGTGCCCATTATTCAGTCGGAGCTTGTTGAAGCAGACACTGCTTCTTGTAGCAGGCTCTGCAGAAGGAGTCAGTGATCCCCCAGCTAGAGTTT
Organism: Potorous gilbertii; assembly: GCA_028658325.1. NCBI lineage: Eukaryota > Metazoa > Chordata > Mammalia > Diprotodontia > Potoroidae > Potorous > Potorous gilbertii. Next base: position 552,929,936 of record CM053771.1, on the reverse strand, counting down.
AATCACAAGGAGAATTCCCATTGCTGGAGAGTTTTGAGGTAACCTAGTGCCATGTGACCTATACATCAGTCCAGTGCTGTTTTTCCTCTTCTTCAAGAGAGGAAATTTATTAAGTTCAAAGAGGTTATGCATCACATGTCCAGAAGTCTGAGGTCAGAAGTAATATTTAAACATTGGTCTTTCCTTGATCCAAGCCCAAAGTTCTTTGGACTAGTCCATGGCTACCTTTTGGCATGAATGTTTGGTCATACACATTGGAGATGATCCCAGATTACAAGCCTAATGTCATAACAATTCATACATTGATAAGGGTGGTCATTAAATCATGCCCTGGAGTCTCATTACCTTGAAGATTTCCTATTACTGGTTATGGTAATTGCATAAATGCCTTTCAGTTTCTCTTATCTCAGTTCATTCCTTTTCCCCAAAGGAAAAGGAGCTACACTTTCTTGTTCTTATAGCAAACAAAAGGAACTTGTTACCAGTTCAGAGTCTAGAGTCAGATTTCATAATCCTAAGAGTGGGTGTTAATAATCTTTGGTGTTTTTAAGAGGCACATGTATAGATAGACAAGACTCACTTCTGAGGATTCCAGTCTCAGAAGCCAAACCTCCAGAGAGTTACAACTCACTTGAATAGAAATCTCTGTTTCCCAAGGTAGGTCAGTAATTTCGCTGCCATTTATAGAAACTTAGAGAATTGTCAAAGCGGGGCACAGAGAGGTACAGTGACTTGTGCTTGGGGTTTTCTGGCGTAAAGGTCAGCCCTCCACCCATTCTACCACACTGGCACAGCAGCACATAACAGATTATGGCACAGCAGTCATAATCAATGTTTATGGAATGAGTGAATGACAATATGATTTCCAAATGTCAAGTATGGTTATAAAGCCCAAATCTATGAGCAGAAGGACTGGGGCAAACCTTTCCAGGCTACTGGAGCCAAAGAGGGAGAAGCTAAGGCTCTGAGGATGACTACCAGGCTCCAACCTTGGCACCCACACATGGTGCTATCAGAGATGCCCCACACAGGTAGGCTAGAACAGCAGCAAGCAGAACAAAGAACACCCAGCCACAGGGGGCTAATGCATCCCAGTTTGCCTCTTCCAGGGGGCAGGGATCATGGAGACGGGCCTGTGGCCAACGGAAGGACTTGGCCCAGAGTGCCCCTCTCTCGGCTCCAGTGCTTCGCTGCTCCATTCCTCTTGGATCAGCCATTATTGTTACCATAGTTGCTTTTAAAATGATGGCACCAGGAAAAGTGAGCTGTGTTCCTGGGGTCCACAGCAGGGGAGAATCCCATTGCAGGCATGACTGGCCTGCACTGATTTATGTAAAGCTGGAAGAATTTGGAGGAGGGAGCTCAGGTAGTGATCCTTCAGTTAGTTAATCCACAAGCTTTAATTAGGTTCATCCTGCATGCCAGACACTGTGCTAAGCTACAGCTTTAGAAAAGATGGGCAAAACATAGTCCGTGGTTCCTGCTATAGCCCATAAAATGCCTCTAAAAATAACTCTCAACAAATTCTAGAGAAGCAGAAGCCACAAAGAAACATAGTGAAATAGATTTCCAGCCCAAGACAGTCTGGAAGGACCACAGGAAAGGTCTATCTTATAAGACTCAGAGTGGAACACATCCCAACCTTGGCTGCGCAGCACTGCAGGGATAGGACTGGAGCAGGCTTCAGGGCATGGAATCAGAGGCAGTAGCTGCAGTTCCCAGATTTCTCGACCCAAAAATATGCCAAAGACAGCTCCAAAGGTCAGTGAGGGAGCTCTTTCACCTAGGTGAGAAAGGAGGTTTGACCCTAGTCCTGGTCCCAGGGTGGCGTCAGCCACTGTGGCAAGCAATGTTCACTTTTGGAGACCTCCCCCCAAATACCCTGGGGAAATCAAGCAGTTGATATAGGTCTCAGTTCTGAGTGGTGGTCTTGGAGTGAGGAGGAGCACTGGCATGGTGCTGAGAACTTATAGGTCCCTAGAGTATGCCCTTCACTTGAAAAAGGACAAGTAACTGACTGGAAAAATGCTCAAAAAAGGGAAAAATAAGACTATGTAAGGTAGCTTCCTTGGTGAAAAGGTATTTTCTTCCATCCTTTCAGATAAGAACAAAGTATACCATCAAAAGAAGACATCAAAGACATCAAAGTCAATACTTTTGCATCAAAAACCTTCAAAATAAATATGCAATGGGCTCAGGCCATGGAAGAGCTCAGAAAGAATTTTGAAAAATCAAGTAAGAGAGGTAGAGGAAAAATGGGAAAGAGAAATTAGAGTAATGCAAGAAATTCATGAAAAGTGAGTCAATAGCTTGCAAAAGGAGATCCGAAAAATGCTGAAGAAAATAACACCTTTAAAAGTAGACTAAGCCAAATGGCAAAAGAGGTCGAAAAGGCCAATGAGGAGAAGAATGCTTTTAAAAGTAGAATTAGGGGGCAGAGCCAAGATGACGGAGTAGAAAGACCCACATTTGCTAGCTCCGAACCCACAGCCCATGGATTCCCTCTAAAAAGAACTCCTGAAAAATTCTGGAACAGTGGAAGCTGCGCAGAAACACAGTGAAGGAGATTTCCGTTGCAGAGAGCCCTGAAAACCCCACCGCAAAGGTACCCCGGACGGGAGCGGAGGTCTCCCCTCCCCCGCCCCAGCCACGCGGCACTGAGAGGAGTGAGCAGAGCCCAGCAGGCCTCAGGGACCTGAATCTCCGGCAGCTGCGAAGGTCCCTTCACCCACAGACGCACAGGTCGGTGGGAGAGACGGTCTGAGAGGGGAGCGGGGTATCGCCAGGACTTGGACCCCCGGTGGCAGTGGCCGTGGCAGAGGCGAGGTGGAGGCAGCTCCGCAGTGGACTCCTGGGGTGGGCAGGGGCTCCGCGGCATCTCTATTGCAAGAGATCTCTGCATAAACACCCTGAGGGAACTGAGCCTGGGAGGCGGCCCTGCCCCCACCTGAGAACCAGCAGATAAGCTCACATTGAAGAGCAGTCAGGCCTGCCGCCAAAAGCCTTGAGGCTGGGGAGCAGCATTTGAATCTCAGACCACAAGCACTAGTTGGGGCAGACCTAGGCTGGGGTGGAGAGGACTCTTATAAGTCAAGTAACTGGCTGGGAAAATGTCCAGAAAAGGGAAAAAAACTAAGACCATAGAAGGTTATTTTCTTGGTGACCAGAGGATTGAGCCATTCCTC
>CM053771.1:552886588-552926251 GCA_028658325.1 Potorous gilbertii | reverse complement strand
GAGGGCAGATTGGTGATATGGGTAATTAGAATGTCCAGTGTATTGGGGAGGGGGGCGGGCACAAATGGGGAGAAAATTTTGGAACCCAAAATCTTGTGAAAATGAATGTAAAAAGTTAAATAAATTTATTTAAAATAAAAAAAAAGTAGAATTAGGGGGCAGAGCCAAGATGGTGGAGAGAGAGCAACTACTCACCTAAACTCTTAGATGAACTCTGTCAGATACTTCTAGAAAGAGAATCGGACCAAATTTTGGAGGTGCAGAATCCAATAGGAGACTGACTGGCAATTTCACAGCCCAGAATAGACTGGAAGATTGATGGAAAGAATCTATTCTACAAGGGCAGAGGAGCATACAGAGCACAGCATAGCATCCCAGTCGAGGCACAACTGAACAGGAAAGCCCAGAGGCAGTCTGAGGAAGAAGCAGCATGGTGGGATAGCAGTGCAGGGTGAGAGTCAAGTAGAGCCAAGCAAATGAAAGCTGCACAAGGAAGCCCACGTATCTGCAACAGACATGCAGAGACTTTCAACCCGCAGATTAAATGTCCGTTAAGTCATCTACTTGAATTTCCTGGAGCCAAAATGGAGGAGTGAACAGTAAATGTTCTCTCCCTCTCTCCTTATTTACCTTGAAAGAACCATAAAAATACTCCCACAGAAAAATCCTGGAGCAGTGAGATGAGCAGAAGGGGCAAATAGTCTCATAGCACCTGAGGTGAGGAAAATAGCTAAAGAGGATTCCTTTCACTGTGGCATATTGTAGTTGTCCCAGACAGCTGGAGCTCCAGGGGTGTGGAGCTTTGCACTAGGACCCAGGTATGCCTAAGCATTCCAGGGAAAATGAGAAGACAGCTGGGATCACCTAGCACTAAGCTTGCCTTTGCTCTAGCTCAGCTGAGGAGATCTTCCTTGAACCGATCACCCCTCTGGAGCACTTAACAAGTTAGCCCCAGGGCTAATTCAGGGAAACACACACAGATTTCACCTGCCATTGCTTTCTGACACCAGCTAGTTTAGCACCAAGTTCTTTAGAGTTTAGCTGATAGAACCAGAGTTCATAACACACAAAGCCTCACCATCGTAAGCGAAAAGCAAAGGAGGAAAGAAAAGACCATAGAATGTTTCTATAGGGACAAGGTCCAAAAGACAAATACCAAAGAGGTCAGTATTGAGACCGTACTTCCATCTGAAACTTCAGAAGAGACTATGAACTGCTCGCATGCACAGAGAGCAGTTCTGGAAAAACTGAAGAAGGAAATATTGGGAAACATGGCCAATGGTTTTAAAAGCATGAAAAAAAGAATTAACTGACAAGAACAGCTCTTTAGAAAGGAAAATAGAGCAAATGGAAAGGAAGTAAAAAAACTAACTGGACAAAATAATTCCTTAAAAAGAATAATTGGGCAGATGGAAAAGGAGATGCAAAAGTTAACTAAAGAAAACAATTTGATGAAAATTTGAATTGGACAAGTAGAAGCTAATGAATCTATGAGACACCAAGAATCAGTCAAACAAAATCTAAAGAATGAAAAGATAGAAGAAAATGTAAAATATATAATTGGAAAAACAACTGTCAGATCCAGGAGAGAAAATTTAAGAATTTTTGGCCCACCACAAAGTCATGATGAGGAAAGAGTCTGGACAATATTTTCCAAGGAACATCAAGGAAAAGTGTCCAGAAGTGCTAGATCCAGAGGACAAAATAGTCATCAAAAGAATCCATTGTTCACTTCCAGGAAGAGACCCCAAACTAAAAATATCAAGAAATATTGTCACCAAATTCCAGAACTATCAAGTGAAAGAGAAAATACTACAGGCAGCTAGAAAGAAACCATTCAAATACCAAGAAGCTACAATCAGGATCACACAGTACCTTGCAGGTTCTACATTAAAAGATCAAAGGAATTGCAATATCATATTTTGCAAGGCAAAGGAGCTGGGACTACAAGTAAGGATCAGTTACCCAGCAAAGTTCAGCATAACATTTCAGGCAAGGACATAGACATTCAATGAAATAAGGGATTTCCAGACTTGCCTGATAAAAAGGCCAGAATTCAATAGAAAATTCGATCTTCAAACACAGGTCTCAAGAGAGGCATAAAATGGTAAATTACATCACAGGAAGGAGTACAAAATTATATTACAGTGGAGGGAAAGAAGGGAGGGAGATGAGCATTGTTTGAGAAGTACTCTCATCTTATTTGGTTCAAGGAGGGAACAACAAACTTAATTAAGTACATAAATCTAACTAGCTCTATAGGCAGTAGGAGGGGTAGGGGGAAAGAAGGGGAAGGGGAGGATAAAAGAGAGGGAAGAAGTAGTAAGGGTAAAGGGCAGTAAAAGGGAGGGAGGCTGAAAGAAGGAAGGGAAGACTATGGGAGGTAGTGGTAAAAATTAGAACTCTATTGTGGAGGGGAAGGGAGAAGGGAGAACTAAAAGCACAAACAGTGGGAAAGAAGATGGAGGAAAAGGCACAGATAGTAATCATAACTGTGAATATGAATGGAATGAATTGTCCCTTAAAATGGAGGTAGATAGAAGAATGGAATGAAAGCCATAATCCAACAATATGTTGTTTACAGGAAACACATTTGAATTGGGGGGATACGCACAGGGTAAACGTAAAAGGTTGGAGCAGACTATATTGTGCTTCAGTTGATGTAAGAAAAACAGAAGTAGCAATCCTAATCTTATACAATATAAAAGCAGAACTAGATCTGATCAAAAGAGATAAGGAAGGAAATTATAACCTGCTGAAAGGCACCATAGGAATAAAGCAATAGCATTACTAAACATATATGCTCCAAGTGGTATAGCATCCAAATTCTTAGAGGAGGAGTTAAGGGAGTTAGAGGAAGAGATAGACAACAAAACTATACTGGTAGGGGACCTCAACGCTCCCTCCCCTGAACTTGATAAATCTAACTTTAAAATAAACAAGAAAGAATCTAAGGAGGTGAAAAAAACTCTGGCTAAGGTAGATATGATAGATCTCTGGAGAAAACTGAATGGGGATAGAAAAGAATATACCTTTTTCTCAGCAGCACATGGCACATATAAAAAAATGACCATAAACTAGGGCATGAAAACCTCACAATCCAGTGCAGAAAGGTAGAGATAGTCAGTGCATCCTTCTCAGATCATAATGCAAAAAGAACCATATGTAGTAAAAGGCCATGGAAAGATAGACCAAAAATTAATTGGAAATTAAATAATCTACTCCAAAAAAAGGAGTGGGTTAAACAACAAATCATAGAACAATCACAACTTCATTCAAGAGAATGACAATAGGGAGACAACCTACCAAACCTTATGGGATCCTGCAAAAGCAGTTCTTGGGGGAAGCTTTATATTTTTGAATGCCTACATAAATAAAATAGAGAAAGAGGAGATGAATAAATTGGGCATACAGCTGAAAAAGCTTGAAAAAGAACAAATTGAAAATGCCCAAATAAATACCAAATTTAGAAATACTAAAAACCAAACGAGAAATTAATAAAATGGAAATTAAGAAAACCATTGAACTAATAAATAAAACTAAGAGTTGGATTTATGAAAAAACAAAAAAAAATGATAAATTTTTGGTCAGTGTGATTTTAAAAAAAGGAAGAAGAAAACCAAATTACAAATATCAAAAATGAAAGGATGAACTCACCTCCAATGGGGAGAAAATTAAAACAAGAATTAGAAATTACTTTGCCCAGCTTTATGTCCATAAATTCGACAATCTAAATGAGATGAATGAGTATTTAAAAAAAATATGTAAATTGCCCAGATAAACAGAAGAGGAACTTGAATACTTAAACAACCCTATCTAAAAAAAGGAAATTGAACAAGCCATCAATGAATTTCCCAGGAAAAAACCTCCAGGGCCACAAGGATTTACAAGTGAATTCTATCAAATATTTGAAGAACAGTTAATTCCAAAACTATATAGACTATTTGGGAAAATTGGGGAAGAAGGAGTCCTCCAAAATTCTTCTTATGATATAAATATGGTTTTGATACCTAAACCAGTGAGAGACAAAACAGAGAAAGAAAATTATAGAGCAATTTCTCTAATGAATATAGATGCTAAAATTTTAGATAAGGTTTTAACAAAAAGAAAACAGCAACTTATCATGAGAAAAATATATTATGATCACATAGGATCCATACTAGAAATGCAGGAATGGCTCAGTATTAGGAAACTATTAGTATTGTTGATCATATCAACAACAAACCTGACAGAAAACACATGATTGTCTCAATAGATGCAGAAAAAGCTTTCGATAAAAGACAATACCGATTCCTATTAAAAGCATTAGAGAGCACAGGAACAAGGGAACTTTCCATAAAATAATAAGCAGTATAAGTCTAAAATCCTCAGCAAGCATTATATGCAATAGTGATAAGTTAGATGCATTTCCAATAAGTTCAGGGGTGAAACAAGGATGTCCATTATCACCATTATTATTCAATATGATACTAGAAATGTTAGCTGTAGTAATTAGAGAACATAAAGAAATGGAAGAAATTAGAATAGGTAAAGAAGAAACTGAGATCTCCCTTTGCAGATGATATGATGATATACTTAGAGAATCCCAGAGATTCCAGTAAAAAAAAAAAAACTACTTGAAATAATAAACAACTTTGGCAAGGCTGCAAGTTACAAAATAAACCTGCACAAATCTTTTGCATTTCTATATATTACTAACAAAGTCCAACAGCAAGAGATAGAAAGAGAAATCCCATTTAAAGTTAGGATAGCCACTCTAAAATATTTGGGAGTCTACCTGCCAAAACAGATCAAGAGACTATATGAACATAATTACAAAACACTTTTCACACAAATAAAGTCAGATCCAAGTAAGTGGAAAAACATTAATTGCTTGTGGGTAGGCCGAGCCAACATAATAAATATGACAATTCTACCTAAATTGATTTCCTTATTTACTGCCAAACCAATCAAACTATCTGATAATTATTTTCTAAAGCTGGAAAAAATAATATCAAAATTCATCTTGAAGAACAAAAGATCCAGAATAGCAAGGGAAGTAATAAAAAGAAATGCTAGGGAAGGTGGCCTAGCTCTACCAGACCTCAAATTATATTATAAAGCAACAATTATCAAAACCACTTTGCACTGGTTAAGAAACAGAAAAGTAGACAAGTGCAATAGATTAGGTACTCTAGACATAGTAGTCAATGAATATAGCAATCTGCTGTTTGATAAACTCAAGGACTCCAGCTTCTGGGATAAGAACTCACTGTTTGACAAAAATTCCTGGGAAAACTGGCAGAAACTAGACATAGACCAATGCCTGACACTGTACACAAGAATAAGGTTTAAATGAGTACATGGTCTAGGTATAAAGACTGATCCTATAAACAAATTAGTGGAGCAATGATTAGTTTATTTATCAGATTTATGGAGAAGGGAAGAATTTTTGATTAAAGAAGAGATAGAAAGCATTATGAAGTGCAAAATGAATAATTTTGATTACATTAAACTGAAAAGTTTTTGCACAACCAAATCCAATGCAACCAAGATTAGGAAGGAAGCAGAAAACTGGGAAAGAATTTTGGAACTAATGTGTCTGTGATAAAGCACTTATTTCTAAAATATATAGTGAACTGAGTCAAATGTACAAGATTAAAAGTCATTCCCCAATTGATAAATGGTCAAAGGACATGAACAGGCAATTTTCAGAGGAAGAAATTAAAGACATCTATAATCATATGAAAAAATGCTCTAAATCACTATTGATTACAGAGATGTGAATCAAAACTCTGAGATACCACATCACACCTTTCAGATTGACTAACATGACAGAACAGTTAGATGATAAATGTTGGAGAAGATGTGGGAGAGTTGGAACACTAATTCATTGTCGGTGGAGATGTAAGCTGATCCAAAATGTGTTACAAAATATGATACAAAAATGTGCATACCCTTTGACCCAGAAATACTGCTTCTAGGATTGTATCACCAAGAGATCATAAACATGGGAAAGGGTCCTACATGTACAAAATATTTAAAGTAGTCCTCTTTTGAGTGGCCAAAAACTGGAAATCAAGAGGATGCCCATCAATTGGGGAATGGCTGAATAAATTGTGGTATATGTATGTAATGGAATACTATTGCACTATAAGAAATGATGAACAGGAAGACTTCAGAGAAGCCTGAGAAGACTTACATGATCTGATGCTGAGTGAAAGGAACAGAATCAGGGGAACTTTGTGCACAGCAATGACCACAGTGTGCAAGAGTTTTTTCTGGTAGACTTGGAACTTCATTGCAATTCAAGGACTTAAAAAAATTCCCAATGGTCTTTTAAGGCAAAATGCCTTCCATTCCCAGAGAAAAAACTTTGGAATTCAATCACAGAATGTAGCAGATCATATACTTTTGTGTTGTGTTTTGGTTTGTTGTATGATTTTTCCCTTTCATTTTAACTCTTCTACACAACATGACTATAGTGAAAATATATTTAATAGGAATGTATGTGTAGAACCTATATAAATTTGTATGCCATCTTGGGGAGGGAGGGAAGATGTAGGGAGTAGGGACAGGAAAATAATTTAAGTTATATAGTAGCGATTGTGGAACACGAAAAACAAATAAAATTAACATAAAAATAAAAAAATGAAAAAGCAGAATTAGCAAATGGAAAAGGAGTTTCACAAGCTCACTGAAGAAAACAGTGCTATAAAAATTAGAATGGAGCAGATGAAAGCTAATGACTTTATGAGAAACCAAGAAATTACAAAACAAATCCAAAAGAATGAAAAAATGGAGATAATGTGCAATATCTCATTGGAAAAACAACTGACCTGGAATATAGATCCAGGAGAGACAATTTTAAAATGATGGGACTACCTTAAAGCCATGATCAAAAAAGGTGCCTAGACATCATACTTCATGAAATTATCAAGGAAAACTACCCTGATATTCTAGAACCAAAGGCCAAAATAAATATTGAAAGAATCCACTGATCACCTCCTGAAAGAGATCCAAGAAGAGAAACTCCTAGAAATATTGTAGCCAAATTCCAGAGTTCTCAGGTCAAGGAGAAAATATTATCATCAGCCAGAAAGAAACATTTTAAGTATTGTGGAAATTTAATCAGGTTAACACAGGATTTGTCACCTTCTACACTAAGGGATCGAAGGGCTTGGAATATGATATTCTAGAGGTCAAAGGAGATAGGATTAAAACCAAGAATTACCTACCTAGCAAAAGTGAGTGTAATATTTCAAGGGAAAAATGGAATTTCATTGAAACAGAGGACTTCCAAGCATTCTTGCTGAAAAAAATCATAGTTGAATAGAAAATTTGACTTTCAAATACAAGAATTAAGAGAAACATGAAAAGGTAAACAGGAAAGAGAAGTCTTTAAGGAACTCATTAAAATTGAACTGTTTACATTCCTACATGGAAAAATGTTATTTTTAACTCATGAGAACTTTTCCAGTATTAGGGTAGTTAGAGGGGATATATATGTATGTGTGTGTGTGTGTGTGTGTGTGTAGATGTGTATAGCTATGTATGTATAGGTGTATTATATATATGTGTGTGTAGGTATGTATATGTACATGTGTTTATGTGCATTTATGTACTTCTATGTATATATGCATATATGCATATGTATATATGGTGTATATATTCATATATGCATATGTATATATGGCATATATTTTATATATATACAGAGAGAGAGAGAGAGAGAGAGAAACAGAGGATACATGATGAGCTGAATGTGAAGGGAGAATACCTAAAAAATATAATAAAATTTATTGTTGAATGGAATGTACTGGGAGTAAGAGAAAGGGAGACGTAAAATGTAACAAATCATCTCACATAGGGAAGAAAGAGCTTCTACAGTGGAGGGGAAGAGGGAGGAGATGAAAGGAAGTAATTAAACATCACTCTCATGGGATTTGGCTTAAGGAGGGAATAACATGTACTCAATTGGATATGGAAATGTTTTACCCTGCAGGAAGGCAAGAAGGAAGGGGATAGGAGAGGGAAGATAACAGAAGGGACAGTAAATTGAGGAAAGTGATAATCAGAAGAAAACACTATTGTGGGAGAACAGGTCAGGAGAGAGAATAGAATAAATAGAGGGCAGGATAGAACAGAGGGAAATGTGGGTAGTCTTTCACAACATAACTATTATGGAAGTGTTTCATTATTACACATGTGTGACCTATATTGATTTGCTTGTTTTCTCAATAAGGGTGGATAGAGAGGGAGGGAGAGAATATGGAACTCAAAGCTTTAAGAATGAATGTTAAAATTTGTTTTAGCATTCAACTGGAAATTAAGTTATAGAGGCCATGGACTATACAAATCTATTTTGCCCTACAGGAAAATAGAGGGGAAGGGGGATGGAAGAAGGGTGGGTAATAGACGGGAGGACAGACTGGAGGAAGGGGTGGATGGGGTAGATGGTGTCCTGGGGTGGGAATGGGGAGAAAATTTTTAATTCAAATTCTTGTGGAAGTGAATGTTAAGATCTTAAAAATGAATAAATTGTATATTAATAAGTAAATAAGCCCACCAGAAAAGAAAAGTCTTCAAGAAGCTCCCAGTCTAATAAGGGAGACCTCATGCAAACAATTATGTACATACAAAATATGTAATATTAATGTGTAACTTTTATGTATAAACACTGCAAATATCAGCTCCTTTAATCTTCACTAAAATCCACTGAGAGTTATTGGTTTCCCTCTTTTTACATATGAAAAATAAATGAAGCTAAGTTCAGTGACTTGTCCAAGGTCACTTAGTTGGTTTCTGACAGATTTTGAATTTAGAACTTTCAGATTCTAGTTCCCTGTGAACTGTGGTACTCCCTAGCAGTCAGTGTCTATAAGATGTGGGCAGTAATCTCAGTGAAATAAAGCAAGCAATTTTGAGAAGGAGGAAAGTTTCCTGCAGAAAATAGGGTTTGAGGTGCTCCTGAAAGAAGCCAATAACCATAAGACCTGGTGGAGAATATTTCAGTGAGAAGGGGAAGCCAGTTTAAAGGCATTGATGGGAGATGCAATGGTGTGTTTGAGGAATTACAAGGAGGTCAGTGTCCCCAAATCTTAGCAGTCAAGAGCAGGCTGAGAGATGAAAAGGGTCCAGCTTCTAAAGAGTTTCAGTGCCAAAGAGAGGAGTTACAGGTAACTCTGGAGATATAGGGGTCACAGGAGGTCACTTGTCTAACAATACTTTAGGCTTGGTTTACTCCATCAGTGACTAGGAGTGTGTTCTGGGGATCTCCTCCCTTTGTGCCTGGCAATGGGGGAAACCAACAAACCAAGGAGAGGATCCCTCCAGGGTTGTTGAAAAAGAAAGCTGGCTCCTTTGTCTGGATCAGAGAAATGAACATTTTGTAGAAAAGAAGGCATAAGGGGCAATGTGTAGAACACTCTATGAGTGTTTTGGAAGGCAAACACCAGAGCTTCTTGAAGCAATCCCATCTTGGATGAACAAGTGTGTTGAGAATGGCCCTTTTCTTTTGTTGCTTCTCAGTCACTTGAGACCCAGGACCACAACAGCTTTAGTGCATTGTCACACGTGGTGAAAGGAGATTTCTCAGACTGTGCTGTGGGATGAATCTCCAAGGTATTCTAGCAGGATCTTTGCTGAAACAACTACAGCAGCCATACAGCTTGTGCTCCGTCTTTGCCCAGTCAGCATGTTTGAATCTAAGAGGTGATGTGCTTGGCATGATGTGGCCCAGCCCGGGCTTGGGGTTGAGAATCAATGCTTTATGTGGGTTTATTTCTGTAGACAGGCAGCCTGCTCACAGAACACCATGGCCATTGGCTTCCTGCTTGTTCTTAATGGCATTGTTATTTCAGAGGGAGGCAGCCATGCTTGGAAATCCCATCTGTTTTAATCGCACACAGCCATCCTCTGTGCAGGCTGAGGGAGGCTACCCAGTGCTTGGTGGTCTAGGTACTGCTTGTTCCAAGACAAAGCAAAATCGCACCTTTCTTCAAAAACCAAAAAAGAGAGTTGGCCTGGCCACACCTTCAGCTCTGAATTATTTCCTCTCCAGTTCCTTCATGAGCTACAGAACCAAATTAAGAAATGTTTCCTCTCCTCTTCTCTCCTCCAACTCTCTTCTTTCCTCTTTTCTCTTCTCCAATTTTACTTCATTCTATTCCTCTTTCCTGCTTCTAATCTCTCTCCTTTCTCAATCATCTTACATGTTGCTGCTGAAATATTGTTTTCCACCACACATCCTGATCATATATCTAACCTCTGCTGGCTTTCTTTGCTTCTAGAAGCCAATGTAAGCTCAACCTCAGTCCATCTTCATCTATCCTTTCCATATCTCTTCCCAAGACCCCTGTGCCATTCCCTGTGCCAGTCAAGCTGGAATCCTTGATATTCTTTGAACGTTCTTCTCTCTCCTCAGTCTTTTGGGCTTTGCACAGGTTATACAGAGGCCTAACCTGCAAACCTTCCTCACTGCTCCTCTGAGCACCTTTTGCTTTATTAAATACGCTCTGGTGTCGCATCCTAAGAGGAGCCCCTGCTGTGCCTCTCAGGGATTACTTGCGACTCTCAAATTCTCTTGGGTTCATTTCATTGTTTGTGTGCCATCTGCCCCAGGATAATTTAAATTCCTTATCAGCAGGCACAATATCAAATCTGTATTTCCATACCCCTAGGTCCCAGCATGATGCCTTAGGTTTTTTTTTATTAACAGACCTGTGATTTGGCAGTACTGGCAGCTCTGGAGAAGGAATTTCCTCTCACAGAGCACATGGTCAGGTTCTTGAAATCTTATAGCTTAAAAGAGTTGTCTGGGAACACTGAAACATTAAGTAAATTGCCCAGAATCCCACAGGCACCAAGTGTCAAGGGTGGAGTTTGAAGGCAGGACTTCCAGTCAATGAGATCAACTATCTTTCAATCACACCAAAGTTCTTCTTGCATTGCACACAGTAGGTACTTCATGTTCTCATTTAAATGAGATGGACTTTATAGCAATGAGAATCAAGCACATGAGGAGGAATGGCTTGTGCTACTCATTACCTGGGGAAATGCAGAGGAAGGCGTTAGCTCTTAGTCCCTTCCCATTACCATGCTTAGATTACACTGAGCTTTGCAGGAGATACAGTAAATGGACACTAGGGCCAAAGGAGAGAAACCAAAAGACTTTCTTCTAAAGCAAATGAACTTCCTACACATAGAACAAAGAATGAGCATCCCTGAGATAGAATGAATGTCAAGGTTTATTTCTCATGGGAATCTGAAGAGGGCTTTGCTTTATGTTCACTGCGCTATGAGTAGAAGATCAGGCAGCACGGAGAACATAGAATGTCGAGTTGCAGCAGAACTTAGATATCCTGTAGTCATTTAATTATTTAGTAACAGAAGAAAGGGTTGAAAGTGACTTCACCAGTATTGGGTCTCACTTGTACTCCAAAATAATCAAATAATTATTTTAAAGGTGAAGGAATTGAAGAAACAAGAGAGAAAGAGAAGAGGGGAGCCCAAAGATTAAAGGGGCAGTTTTATTTTCTTCTAGTCCAAGCCACATATTTTAGGTGAAGAAATGAAGGTCCTGGAAAGGCAAATGACTTGCTCAGGATCAAATATACTGGGGAGAAAAGTCAGGATTGGAACTCTGGTTGGAAGGTCACACAGATTTTCAGAGTGGGATGCACCAAGTCTGACCCCTACCTGTGTAAGAATGATCTCTCCACTGAATCTGGCACATGATTCTCTAGTGTCTTATACATATGTCCCCTTTCAAGATGACAGTCTTTAAACAGTCGAGGACCACTGTCATGAATTCCTTGAGCTTTCTCTTCTTCAGGCTGCCAATCTCCAGTGTCTTCTCTCAGTTTTAGTAGCCCAGGCTAACATTATTAATATTTCACATTCTAGTTTACTTACCCTGCACACTCTCCAACTTGCTAATTCCTTTCTAAAACATATGGCTCAGGAGTAAACACAGTCTTCTAGAGGTGGTCTGGCAAGGACAGAATACAGTGGGCCTCTCACCTCCCTAAGCCCATATACATTGCTTTTCCTTGGCAGTCCAAGATCAAGTACAGGATGGGAGAGTTGTGCCTAGACAGTGGTTGTCTGAAAAAAGTCTGGATTAATTTGGGCTTAGGGGAATGATAAACACAATCTGAGTCGATCTGTCAGCCAGGAGAATAAACAGTCTCCATTTGCCTTTCATCCTCTATATCTCTCTACAGTCTTTCAGAGAATATTTCCATTGGCTCTGTAATAACACCATTATTTCTGTCCCATAGGAAATAGTTTGTCTCTGTTGGTAACTCCAACTCATCAAGGGCACATATGAACTCCTGAATTATCTCTTTACTTGTCTTGAATTTCAGTCTCCCATCAGTCGTATCTGTTCTGTCCTTTCCAATTCAAATCTGTCTCCACAGAGAAAACAGAAGACACCCAAGAGTTGTCCTTTGTCCCATCCTCTCCAAGGAGGAATCCTCTAAATCTTCTTTAAACATATTCTTCCCCCTCCCACCCCTACACAGAAATCAGAACAAAAAAATCTCTCTGATTGCAACCAAACTCTCCTTCTCCTTACAATGCCGTCAACATTTATTTTCAGAAAAAGAGAAATTCAAATTTCTATGACATGAAGGAATTGTTCCATTACAACCTTCAGGGAATAAAACCTTCACGATTTTGTGATTACATCCCTCTGGGAATACCCTCTAGCAGTGCAAAACATGTCCCCCCACACTTCAATCAATGGCATTCATCAGGAGTTGTGGTCAAAAACACATCAACTGGTGGCCAGTCTTCTGGTCTTATTCTAAACTATATTCAGCAAACTTGGAAAACAATTCCAGCTTCCATTCTTGGGCCTGTCCTCAGGACTTTTCCCACCTAACAGGTTATGTCAAGCTTGTGATTAGGTGACCTAGGTAAAATTCAATCACTTTGATGTCACAATAAGGAAAACAATGCAGAGCAAGGCTTTGATAGAGTTCATAGAGGTCATTATCTATCTTAAAAAAAGATTTAATGATGACTTGTGTTTGCATCCCAAATCTTCTCATAAAGCTGTCCCTCACCCCTTCATACACTTACATCATAGAAGATTGCTGCTGTTGAGTCATTTCAGGTGCATCCAACTTTTCATGACTCTATTTGGTGTTTTCTTGGCAAAAACAAAAAATTCTGGATTGCTTTGCCCTTTGCTCCTTCAGCTCATTTGTAGCTTACAGCATAGGCAAAAGGGGCAAAGTGACAGCTAGAGTCACACAACTAATAAGTGTCCCAGGTAAGATCAGGAGTCAGGAAGAGAAGACCTCACGACTCCAGGCCCAGCATTCTATTGACTCTGCCGCCTAGCTGGCAAACATAGAAAATGGAGATGAGGAAAGCCATTTGATAGGGCAATTTGACGTAGCCTCCTAATCTTGGAAGTTCTCATCTCTGCAAAGAGGAGAATGCATTTCTTTAGTTATTCTCAGAGGCTAGATAGATCATTGCAATTAGTTTGGTTCTCTGTGCATACTGTGCTTACTGAAGGTGCTCTAGCCTTTGGGTATACTCCTACTGGTTCTGTAGATTTGCCTCTGTATCATGTCATAATTCTTCCCATGTTTCTCTGAATTTCGTATAGTCAGTATTTCTTTCAGTCCAAGAGTATACTTGCACATTCCTTTAACACCCCGCCCCCGCCCAGCCTCACTCTGTTCCTCTGTAAAGGTAGCATGGGTTGACAGAGGCTCTGAGATCTCTTCCAGTTCTCAGTGCACAATTCCATGTTGTGCCTGTTTCTGTTTGTCTCTCAAAACTGAAAGTCTCCCCGCACATTGGTTTAGAAAAGGTGATTGAAGGTCTAGCCCCATGCTCATAGCCATCATCAGAAAACCAGCTTTTGTGGAAAAGCAGGTAATTGCCCCCACCGCTAGCCAACCTCAGGTCCAATCTAAAGCAGTGACACCACTGGAGGATGCGATAGGAACCAACCCATCAGACCAGTCAGACCTTCATGACCACCTCAACAAGTATCTTTCTTCAGGTTTGGATGGGAATATTCCAGGACTCTGAACTGAAGAGCTTGGGAAAGAGCTGTGTATCTGCCCAGGTGCCCTCAGCCATCATATTGGGAAGCATCATCTACAGACTTACAGCCTGACTACTCTTCTTGCAGGTGCTACCATCACAGCACCTGGAGAAGAGAAAGTTCTTAACACAAAAGTCTTTTTCATTGTCAAATGGTTCAACATGAGGAACTGCTAAGATTTTATTAGAGGAAAGGACACAAAAGAAGAGGCATTACTGCTTCATTGTACCTTGAGCACTATGAGAGTCTTTCATCTAACTTGCAATTAAACCTCCCCTAAGTGTCATGGCCCTCCTCTCCCTTCTGGAGAATGGGGACTATCTTCCTTTTCTATTTGAATCTCCAGAGATTAGTGTATGCTTTGCACATGATAAATTCTTAAATATTGCATTATTTATTCATTTAATCATCCCGATATCTGGACATTCATTGACTTTCCAGTTCTAAATAAGGATGCTGTATAGTAGAGAGAGAGAGTTATCAAGAAGTTACTGGTTCAAATCCTGCTCCTAAAAGGTGTTGAAAAGCCTCTGAAAGTCTTAGTGCCTCAGGAAACTCTCTAAGACTATTAGATGTAGAGGAGTGTTTTATCTGCCTTAGTGAAATTTGGTTTCTCCCCACCCCAAGAAAACCAAAGCTTGAATTTCCTCCCCCACTACCCTGCCCCTCAATATCATCTAAAACCTCACAAATGGATCTGGCACCTCTTTTTCTTGAGGTGATTATATCCACAATCCATGATTACATTCATAATTGCTAGTATGGTACCCTGGGATTACAGGACACTGTATGAATATTTGTTCACATGAGTGTTCATACATGATGATGGGCAAATACATGTGAACACAAATGAACAAATATAAATGGATTTAATCATGTATATCAGTGACCTCCTTGGACCATATCCTGTTATGAAGTGTCAAGTTACTTGTTCATCACTTTCTTAGAACCCGGGGGCAATGCTGGGATGATGTGACCTTTCAGATTCCTTTTCACAGATACGAGGATCTGTTTTCTTCCACTCAGAATGATTGGGTTGTGGGAAGCAGGACAGTTTGCATGCATCTTCCAAATGAATGTGACAAAGAATGCTGCTTGATTTGATGCAAGGAAATATAGGAGAGTCTAAGTCAATGGATGAATGGACATAAGTGGCCATCCTCACCACATATAGCATACTCTAAAAATCACAATACAGTTTTAAGCTACTAAATCTTAAAGCTGAGCTAAAATTTTTGGTCCATCCGTGGCACATGGCATGTGCATACTCCGTTCAAAAAGGAATGTGTAAAGCCTAGTTTTGAGACCACCAGCCACTCTTTGCCAGCAACAGAACACTCTTCTCTGATCCAAAGATTCATGACCTAAGAAGTAGTCAGCTGGTCATTCCTAGAATTTACAATCAGGTGATCCAAGTGGCTCCTAGCTTTGCTATTTCTACTTCCATTTGCTGACCTTTCTCATTTTCTTCATCTTTAAAATGAAGGAGTGGGGAGGTCAGATGAAAGAGTGTCCCTGATCTCCCATTTTATGCCAATGTTCAAAGCCCTGAAGTTGGGGAGGGGGTCTTCTGACCTCACCTGGACATTGCAGAGAAATCACCTACTTCTATCTTGTTGAAGCAGTTGTTTCCTAGCACAAAAGTGAGGAAATCCAAATGGTGCTTCTTTTTTTTCTACGTTTATGAAGAAAAACATATTCAAATTATGGTAATATCTTGGGGGAAGCTAGATGACACAGTGAACCGAATGTCAGGCCTGGAGTCAGGAAGACAAGAGTTTCAATTTTTGATATCCTGCAGATACCTAAAGTAAGGGGTTGCAGACCCCTTTCCAGTCTTTCTTTCAATCTTATCAGACTCAGCAGGAGAAAGTCAGAAGACACACATTTTTTTTCTTACTTTTGTTTGTTATTTGACTTCTTTTATGTGAGTCAGAGTCTGAGTCTTAGAATAGAATTTGAGGCCATCTGGCCCACCTGAAACCCTCCCCCAAATAAGAATCTTTCCAGGATATCTCCACTGGATTGTCATCCAGATTTCATGTGAAGGCCTTAGCTAGGACACAGCCCATTCGCCTCTGAGATTCTTCCCATCGTTATACTTTTCCTCACTAATATCAAACTTCAATCCATTTATTTTCAATCTGATTCCTGACCCTGTGTCATGGGACCAAGTAGAATAAGTTTCCTCCATCTTCCACACAATAACCTCCTTCCTCTGAGCTCTACTCTCTCAATGTTATTATCAAATTCCAGAAGCCTTCCACCACCCAGAAGATACCTGAGCCCGAGATCCCCCTCATCCAACTGATGGCTTCCTCCAAGAACCTCTCTTTGGAGGAAGTCTACAGGCCAACCGTTCTTATGCCTTCATTCTGCTTTTAGCTCTTCTGTCTCTTCGATGTCTCCGCTATGCCACAGCATGTAATCTTTCTCCCTCTTGTCTGCAGCCATGCCTTTCCAGCCCTCTTTTAAGCCTCATCTCCTCCCATTAGAATGCAAGCTTCCTGAGACCAAGCCTTTGCTCCCTTCTGTATCTCCAACACTTAGCACATTCCCTGATAGATGATAAATTCTTAATAAATGCTTTTTGAGTTAAAAAATTTTCACATACTTTCTCATAGAGATCCTGGCCCCTAAGAGTCTTCTCTTCTTTAGAGTCAACATGCCCGGTTGCTCTCGGTGGTATGGCATGGTTTCCAGCTAGCTGGGTATCCTGAAAGGCTCCCTACTTGATAGATATTCTTTCTAAAAGGTACCACGTGGAGCTCATCTCAATACTCTGGCTATGGCCTGAGCATGTGGGAAGGCAGTAGGACTATCAACCCTTTCCCACTGCCCCATGGTATTATAAATAGACCCTCGATCTCTCTTAGTCTACTTATCTTACCTAGGCTTCTGGATGGTGTAGGAGTGAATCCAGTATTGCATATGGAACCACAAACACTGAGATAAACACTGAGGGGACAGCTTAGTGAGGATGCTTTCATGAGGAGAGACTGTGTGTCCCCATTCAATGTCTTGTGTTTATTAAAGAGTCACACCAGCACCACATCTCGCCACTGCTGATATTTTTAGCCAGTCATCATTTTGTTTAAAACCTAAAAGAAATCCATAGGTTTCTGCGATCTGTCATTACTTTTGATGTGAAAACAAATGTTCCTCTGCTTTTCTCAAAACTGTTTGACATATTTAGAAAAGGCAACAGGCAACAGCATCTCTGTATCTTAGCTGGGTGGCTGAGATGATAACCTATTGGATTTTTGATTCCAGAGAGTCTATTTTGTTTTAAAAAAGAGCTTAGGAAAATCTTGAAGATATTAAAAGATCAAATATAGTTCCTTAGATAAATGTTACATTTTCCAAAATCAAATATACAACTCTGTTGTGTGACTAGGTGCAGGTGGCCCTAGAGTAAAGGAATCATTGAGAACTGGAAAGGACAAAGACCTTGAGCTTGTCTGGACCAAGGAAACTCAACTGCATTTCTTAGGAAGGTGAAGCAATGGATTTTGACAATGCAGTCTCATATTTGTCTTAAATGCAACATGTCCAAAACTGAACTCATGAATTTTTCCCTCAGACCATTCTCTCTTCCTCACTTACCTTTCATAGTTGTGGGAGCCACCGTATTCCCAATGACCTAGGCTGGCAACCTAGGGGTCATCTTTGACTCCTCTCTCTCTCCCAATGCCCGTTTCTAATCAGTGGTCACGTGTTGTTTCTACTTTCTTTAATATTCCTTCTCACCTCCGATAATCCTCACCTCATATATGCAATATTGCAATAGTTGACTGATTAGTCTCTATATCTTACATTTCTCCCCACTCCACTTCATATTCCACTAAGCTGTGAAAGTGATCTTCCTGAAACTCAGGACTATGTCATCTCAATAATCAATACACTCTCATGGCCCCCTAGTATCTCTGTGGTCAAATACATATTTGCTTTATAAAGTCCCTCATAACCTGGTTCCTTCTGGTTCCTTCCTGGCAACTTTTTGTCCTTTCTCTCCCACCTGTGACATATTCTGTGAGCCAGTAACCAATGATCTTGCTATTTCTCAAAAAAAAGTACTCCATCTCCCAACAGTGCATTTATACTGACTGCTCCCCCATTTCTGAAACCCTTCCCCTATGCATTGTTGCATCTTGCTTTCCATGGTCCTTAAGTTTCAGCTGTAGTTCCCACCTTCTACCTAAAGCCCTCCCAGCATTATTTAATCTTAGTGCTTTCTTTCTCTTGATTATCTCCAAACATGTATCCCCTCAGTTTAGCACATTGCCTGACATATATTGTTTCATAGACTCTTCCGGACTTAATGACTTTCTAGTTTTGTAAATAGAAAAACATTAATGCCTGGACATATCCAGAGACATGGAAAGTCAGAGTCTGAACTGAAAAGAATCTCCAAGGCTAGTTTGAACAAAGACTCCTTCCCTGCAAAATGCTGACAAGTTGTCAGTCAGGCTTTGCTTGGACTCCTCCATTAATGGGGAATCTGCTGCTTCTCCAGTACAGCATTCTACTTTGAGATAGTTCTTGTTATTTGGAAGGCTTTCTTTTGCCCTATATTGAACTAAAGCTTGCCTTTTCCCATCGTGCCTCCTTGTTTTATCCTCTGGGTTAAGCTCAGCAAGTCTGAAGTATCAACACACCTACAACTTCACACAGGAAGACAGAGATTTGCAAGTTTTCCTCTCTTCTTCTCAGGAAGTGAGAGTGCATGACCCCAGAGTTTTGGAGTCAGGTCCTCTGGTCCTCTTTCAGGAAGTAGCATCAAAGCAGTCTGAGAACACAGTTATCAGATCACACCAAGAATGTATTCAGACAACAACAGGATGGGAGAGGTATTGTGGAGAGAGGACTTTTAAAGAGATAGAAGTAGTTTCTTAAAAATTGACCTTAATTTCATTTTGTAAGGTGGTTGCCATTTTGTTGGAGGGAGATATGACTGTCAATAAATACTGCGTTTAAAGGATGACTTAAAATGAAGGTACTGTTTGCTTTGGTCAGTTCAAATGGCTATGCAGACAAGGGCTAATGCTTTCCTTTGGAACAATTTAAGCTTTCTCTTTGGTTGTAATAGGTACCGTTTAGCCCCATGGTGATCTACCTGCTCTGGCCAAACTGCTACAAGAAGCTTATCTTCTCTTTTGTTACATTCTCTGTCTCAGTTCCCTTGGGAGATGTATGTGTTAAGTGTATGGATGTGTGTGTGTGTGTGTGTGTGTGTGTGTGTGTGCATGAGAGACAGAAAGACAGAGAGACACACATAGATAGATAGATAGATAGATGAATGATGCATAGATATGCCAAGTGTCAAGTTATCAAACACCCATCCTGTGAATATATGAACATATTTTCATCACTTATTGATGGTGTATGTCTCACTCTTTATGAATAACCTACAGTTTTTCTATCATATGTTGGTTTATTGGAACACTTGCTAATAAGGACCCTGAAAATTCTCAAAACAAACTAGAATGAGTTGAAGGAAAATTAGTTGAAGGACATGAGGTTATTGAGCATTGAGGAGACCAGACTTTTTAAATGTCATCCTAAAACTTCCCTCAAGTGCTTCCAGGGTCGTTGTCCCTGAGAATCCTTCTCATGCTCTCTTGCTCACCAATCTTCTGCTGACCCTGTGGTGGGCAACACGGTAGGTCAGATTTGAAGTGTTTCAGTGACCAGGGGAGCAGGCAGAAGTACCGTGAGACTCTGTCCCAGGATGCCCTTGATCTCTCTGAGGCCTGTGCATCGCAGTAGTCATTTTAACTCCAAGGCCATGGTGTACAATGTGCCACCATGTCTTCACCTGCAGTTTTTTACATACCTCAAATATTTTTTTGTGATTACTGAATGATATACAAACCAATCTGCTATAAAAATTTAAAAAAACCCCAATAACCCCCCAAATGGCTAATCTCTCAATTAATTACTTCCATAATTGTAGCTATTTGCTCCCTTCTATTTTGTCTTCCATTATGACCAAATAGATTTGATTCTGTATCTACTTTTCATTTTACAGTGGAGAAACAGGGCTGCCTGATTGAGCCGCTAGACACCTCTTTGACTTCCTTTTTATTTTCTGAGCCATCCTGTGCAGAGGTAGGGTGTCCACACACATCTGTTGGAAGGAGGGGGTGGAGCTGTGTCCTCGAGTCTCTATAGTTTTGTCATGAGTAAAAGAGCCTTTCCTCTGCAGATGAGATTGCACACTTTCACTTGCCTAGAAATTCTGCCCAGAGCAGGAACTTCTGGTATCAAGGCTAATTGCTACCACATGTAACTAATATGTCGGTAGCACAGGGCACAATTTCAGGCCTAAGCCAGATGGGGACAACAACAGAAACCTCGTAGGAGGAACATATGGTAGGATTATTACCAGAAAATATCAGCAAAGATGGCAATGGTACAGCATTGCCTTGGGCTTCACAGTAGATATTGTTGAGAGGTGGGTGATTATTATAGGTCCTGGAGCGTTCATGGATGTGCCAAGTCCTTTAAATATTCTACTTCATCTGATCCTCTCAGGAGCCTGCTGAGGGAGATCTTATGATCCCCATGTCTCCCATTTTACAGAGAGGGAGACTGAGGATGAGAGAGCAAAAATGACATCTGTAATAGTGTACAATCTCCTTGAGGGCAGGGAAAGTGTCTCAACCAAACTCAAATCCTACTTTATGCAAGAGCTTTTCCCAGTTCCCACACCTACTTGTACTCTCTTAGTGCAGTTCTGACTTTAGAGACAGTGTGATTCAGTGAACCGGCAGAATTGAAGAGTGTGAATATCTGGGAACCTGCAGACGTGAATGATCTGCTTTGCCATTGAACAGATGTGCGATCCCAAATCTCCCAAACACTCAGCACCTCTGTCTTCATTTGTCAAATTAAGTGCCTTGACTCAGTGTCTAGAAGGTCCCTTCTAGTTTGATATCAATGATCTATTTCTCCATGTGGATTGCATTATAATACAGGATCCTTCACTATAACGACAACTAGGTAGCTAAGGGGTTAGAACTCTGCATCTGGGATTAGAACATTCAAATCCAGCCTCAGATTTGAATTCTATCCTTGGACTAGTCACTTAAAATGGGTCTGATTTATTCCACTGGAGAAGGAAATGGCCAACAAGTCCAGTGTCTTTGCCAAGAAAAGACCACGGACAGCTTTGACGTGCTATGGTTCATGAAGTTACAAAGACTTGGACACAGCTAAATGACCACAAGAGATCCTGATTTCTACTTTCTGATTCCAAGAAAGTGTTTCATGTTGACATATGAGTTCTAGGGGTATCCTTGAGGAGACAGAGAGGACTAGTTTCATCATGTCAACACCCCATGGGTAGGTTCTCTCCAATTTGAGAATCAACTTAGCCTGCCATTAGGAGCTTTGAAAAAGGCATATTTACTAAAGTTTGACAGTAAGTAGAGGTGGCACATGTACATACAAACACACACATATGTACACATATATGGTACACAGAGAGAAATATATATTGTATATGTGCATATGTATGCATATAAATACACACATACATACACATATTATATGTGTATATATATATATTTATGTGTGTATACACACATACACACACATCTGTGTATTGTGTAATCACATGAGAGTCCTGTGTCACACTCTTACAAAATCAAGAACCCCAGGGAAAGTGGGCCGAACCTGAGAGCTCACAAGAGGAAGATGGGTACCTCAGAGTTCCTGCTTTTCTGGGAGTACTTTTCTCCCATTTTTTCCTTATGCATGGGATTGTTTCTTTGGTGCAGTCTTTATCAAGTTATGAAGGTTTATGGCCTCTGTCCTGGACTCTGAATGTAGCCACTGCCATCAGCTGCTCCAGAGATGAGGCTAGGACACTGATTGGAATTCCAACATTCTCTTGGCTTTCTTAAACTAACAAAGTTTCCCTGAAATCAAAAAAGGAGAGAAGAGAGGACAAGTCTAATAGTGAAGGGCCTCACCCTCTCTCCCTTGTAGTTTGTATTCAGAGGATTTATTGGGATACCACATTTGCCTCAAACTGAATGACTACCTTCTCCACCCCTTTGATCATTTATAAATGACTCCTGGGGCATCACCAAGTATTCTTGACCAATGGGATTCCTATATTCCTGTGCAACATCAATTCAGCTCCAAGGGCTTTCAGCACTTAATCTAAAACCTGTGGTTAAGATTGATTGATCAGGCATCTTATCAGTTACGATAAATGTGATGAAGTGACTTGATTGACAAAATAAATCAACAACACTTATATATGCAACAATGGAATTATGGAGCCAAAAGCCATAATTATGTTTCCTGATTTTTATCTCATCCTGCCAGTTTGTGCCTAAAAATATTCTGTTAGGCTGAAACTCTACTAGAAACGAAGAAATGACAGAATGGAAACGTCTTCAGAGCTTAGGATGATTTTTGAGAGATTTTCAAAAAGTGACAATTCGAAAAGAGTCTACAAGATGGGAGAGTACATTTTCAATAACTATAATAACAACCATCCAATCTAACCAACATTTATTAGGTGACTATTGTACTGCTGACAAGGGTGTGGAGGTTAGAGTACAAAGAAAAAAAATTAATCAGGTCCTAAGCTCATGGTGCTCACATTCTATTGGATAAACAGAACATATAGATTAGGATTCATCTTTGATTAACCTTTTCCTGAGTGCTAGTCATTCAACCAGGCACTGCCAATAATGAAGGAAGGAAGGAAAGAAGAAAGGAAGGAAGGAAGGAAGAGAGGGATGAAGGGAGGGAGTGAGGAAAGAAGGAAGGAAGAGAAGAAATGGAAGGAAAGAAAGGGAAAAAAAGAAAGGAAGGAAAGGAGAACCAAAAAGAAATAGAAAGGAGGAAAGAGAGACCCAGAAGGAGAATAGTCCCTTCCCTCAAATAGCACAATTCTACCACAAGATATTAGGATATTCAGAGGATGGCCAAGCCTTCTTGAATACTCATCAACCATAATCAAGGATCCTTCAAAGATATATGTGACGGCACAGTGCCATTACTTCTAAAGAGGAAGCAACTATAGTGAGGGCATTCAAAGCTCCCTGGAACTTCCATGACCCATGCTCAGAAAACTTCCCTCCTCCCAACCATTAGGATAATACCTAAGATCCACTTCTGGGACCTCCAAACCAGTGCTCTAATGAGTTGCTGTCCCTCCTTTCCTCGCTTGTTGCCTTGCTTGGTAGCTGATGAATTCCTCTGGGTCTTTTCCATCCTTTCCCTTCTTTCATCTTATTTTTCTTCAGGACATTTTGGGCACTTAGAGCACGTTCCTTAGCTCATTCACTTTCACTTTGGCCAATTCAGCCCCGTTCCATAACCACTTATTGGTGGCCTGCTGTACACCACCAACCAGTGTGCTTGTCATCCAGCTTCAGGAAAACATATACACATACATACATATATATACACATATACATATATATAATACATATATATGTATATATATATATACATATATATGGCAGTGCTCTCTTTCCAAGAGCTTACAGTTATTTTTACAATTGAAATCTCTCACTTACTTCATGGAACAGTTCTATGGCATCTCACTAACCCTCCCTGGGTCTCCAACATGGAAGTGACTTTTCTCTTCAAATTCAGCACGCTCTGTCTGGACCTGTGTTGCTCTTGTGTTTTTTTGTTTGTTTTTGGTACTTATTACATTTCCCTGTATGTCGCAATTATTTTTGTCCATGTCTTATGTCCTATATTAAGGCATAATTTCCTGAAGCCAGGGGCTTTATCTCATTTTCATCTACCAACCAACAGGATTTTTCTCAGTATCTACCATGTGTCAGACACTATTTGAGGCCCTGAAAACATAAATATATGTGAAAAAAGCCTTGTCCTCAAAGTCCTTACATTGTACTCGGGAGTCATCTTGTCCATATATAAGTAAATAGACATGTGACTCTGTTTCTGCATGTAGCCCAGTAGTGGGGCACCTTTTCCCTGTAGCTGATCCTTCCATAGTTGCACATAGGAGTATTGGATTTTACCATAGGCAAGTTTGGCCTTTAAATCAAGTGATTCAACTCTTTGATGCCAATTTCCCAGCTATTTTTAATTAAATAAATTAAATGCTTTTTTTTGTCTCATCTCAGGAGTCTCCTTAAAAAGATTTAAAAAAGATACTCAAAGTACAACATAGGCCAGGTATAGGCAACATTTATTTCCTTCACGCAAAAGAAATGCCTAAAACAAAAGAGTCATGAGGACTTTTCCAAAGATAAAAGATGAAATAATAACCCCAAATTCATATTATGCTTTCTCAGGAAGTCAGTACTTAAGATATCAAAATTTGAAATATTTAATGGGACCAATGAACAGTCATTTTGCCTTCACCCTGACTTTACACTCTCTACCAACTCCTTCAAGTTCTCTTCTTTGTCTTTTGGGGAGCCAAGGTAGGGTTTGGGTTCATCCTACTGTTAAAGGTCATCTTCTTTGGTGAAGTTTCATAAAACTCTACTATAGCCAGTCAGCTCTGCCTGAGTGACTGGGGAGCTCCATAACTCTTGAACTTATAAATTTGTTTCTAAAGCTAAAAAGGAATTTAGGAAATTCGGGAGGCTTAAGCAAGGAGACAGTGCTTTCTAGGCATATAGGATAGCCAGTTTCGAGGCATGTAGATATTAGATGGAGTTTCCTGAATGAGGAACAGACATTCTTTACGATTTATCCAGTAACTGTGGGTTCATTCTCAACAGTGCTTCTATTTCATGGAATGACCTTCTGACTTTTTAAAGTCCTTGGGTTTTGGTTTCTTCCAGGGCTTGCACTTTGACAGGAAGTTGGGGACCATAAATATTCTTTATTTCACAGGATAACCGAGGTCAAGTTACTCAGAGAGAGCTATTGAGATGAACTGTCAGCATGCTGACTCAGTGATCTGAAACTCTTCGGAGCTTGACCAAAAAGAAATAACATTAAAAATCAGCCTCATCAAGCAAAGGATTCGTTCCTTCTCTGATGATGTTGCTGATACAGCCCATTCTGGCCTGTCCTGGATTCAGAAACTTGTAACGATGCCCTTGCTTACTCTTATTAAGATAAATCTACATAATTTATTGCAATTAATGCTTTATTGATACAGGAAACGCAGAACTTTTTTCTCCTCCCTCGTGCAGACAACTTTTAAAGCAGAATGATTATTTAAAGCCTCTTCAAATTTAAGTCGAAAGGCTTGATAAATCTATTCCATGTTCACCCACTTCCTTAGTCAGCTGTCATTCAAAAGCATTTAAAACAGTGTCTGTCACATAGTATGCACTTCACAAATACTGTTTATGTCTCTTAGGTCTCTAAGTTAAGATGATAAAACATTACTCAAGGACAGAATAACCAAGATTTTTATACTGTGTGCATAAATCAATATTGTATAAGGCTTACGTATTGGAGTCTGCCCCATTTGGTACACAACGAATCCAGGATTTTAAAAAAAAAAATAACTCTATATATATCTAAAGACCCTTATACCACTCAAGAATAACTCCTTTTACCTGCCTCCAATAGGGGAAATTTAGATCATAACAGGAAACACTTTTGATGATATTAAGTCAAAACCTCTTTGACTCTTCAGCCTTGACTGAATTCTAACATTTAAAAAAGTGAATCAGATAAATCAGAACTGAGTGTGAATATGGCTTGCACACTTCATTGATTCAGCCTGGGTATCTGTACCTAAGCACTTTACAACATTGATACTTCCTAGCAAAAGGGAGGACTATATCTGAATTAAGCAACAAGAAAGTCTGAGCTCTAGATTGCAGAGACTGGCATTAATCTGGAGTCAAAAGAGACACTAAGACAAAAGAATCTGAGACCGATGGAGTTTTTTGAAAAACTTCAAAGTGAGTTAGTTTCCCCTCTATCATGGGTTGCCCAGAAGCAGTTACTGGAAGGCTGTGCACATTGGATTATTTATTCCAAGTTCTTTCCTTACTCATAATCATTTTTCTCCAGGAAGCAAGATCCCATCCCCTTGTCCTCCAAGAAGAGAAAGGCATTAGCTGAGTAAGGTGATGGGGTCTGCCCAAGAACCACAGCCCCATTAGAAGTGATAGAGATAACTCAAGTAGTAGCATCAGCTTTTAGGAAAGAGGCAGCAATAATAGTAAACATAATTCTTGTACTCAAGTCCTCAGTATGAACTTCAAAATGAGCATTTGTTCAATTTCAAAATCTGTGCTAGAGCAGCCAAAGTATTGGCAAGGTTTTCCTCCATAGAAAAGTTTTGAGTAGAGATCCCCTCTAGTCCAGCCGAAGTTGAAAAATTCCAATTTCCATGTTTGTCACAGGTTAATGCCTTATTTTTTTTCTCAGTCATAACATTGAGAGACAGTGGTCATTCATGCATACACTGGAGTCTTCCTCATTTTAGAAAATATCTAGAGAAATGAGACATTAGCTTCCTGAGGTATTAAAAAATTTTGACATGTTGTATGTTAAAGTTTTTTGTTTTTGTTTTGTTTTGTTTTGTTGTATCATAAAGACCTTGTGCAGGTCTGGATCTAAGCAGAGACTTTACAAATTAATCACCAAGGTTGAGGATGATGGTAAGCCCCATGCACTCTGCCTTGGCCAAACAACACTTAGAGTACCGGGCTCACTTCCCATTTTAGGAAACATTGGGTAAGCTATAAAATGCCCAGATGATAATGAAAAATCTTAAGAACTTGTCCTATGGCAGTTGACAGAAGGAACAAGGAACATCCGACCCTACTGAGTTGAGATCTGATAGTCAAGAGTTGTCATCAAGTTATGAGAATTGTCATCAAATATATGAAAGACCACCTCATAGACTTGATCCGTTTGATCTTAAAGAAAGAACCAAAACCATAGAGGCCAATTTCTCCTTTATGTTAGGAGGGAAAAGAAATAAAACTTTCTGAAAACAAGCGCTACATATAACTAGAAGGCAGCTTAGTGGCACAATGGATAGAGCTGAGGCTTAAGTCAGGAAGACCTGAGTTCACATCCAACTTCTGATGCTGGGTGATCCTGAAT
Source organism: Potorous gilbertii (assembly GCA_028658325.1). Classification (NCBI taxonomy): domain Eukaryota; kingdom Metazoa; phylum Chordata; class Mammalia; order Diprotodontia; family Potoroidae; genus Potorous; species Potorous gilbertii. The sequence goes on along the minus strand of CM053771.1, from coordinate 552,899,163 downwards.
AAATGACTTCATCTCTGTTTGCCTCAGTTTCCTTATTGGTAAAATGGAGAAAATAAGAGCACCTCCCTCCAAGACTGTGATGAGGATCAAATACATAATAGTTGTAATATGCTCAGTGCAGAGCCTGACACAGAAGCACATAAAATTGAGCTATGATTATTTCCCCGGAGTTGTGGGTTAGCTTTAATTTCTTCTCTTCAAGAAAATGCTAAATAGCCGCTTTCTGAGATGATTGCATACTCTGACCGCGCCACCCCTGTCCTCATTCAACAAAGGTCAGTGGCTTCCTATTAGCTTCAGAATTGAATAGGAAATCCTGTTTGGCTTTTTTAGCCCTCAGAGCCCTACCTTACCTTTCCACTTCTTTTCCTTACACTTTATTTCCCTCCCTATAACATGTCATTCACTGACATTACGTCTCTGGATACTCCCCACGTAACATACTCCATCTCACAATGTTGTGCTTTTGTCTTTTTTAGTTTTACTAGCATTTGCTATTTCTTATGTCACCATAATTATCCATATACCCTTCACTAAGAGCCATTTCACATGACAAAAGGATACTTTTTTAGAGAGAGGAAAGGAAAAAGTCCGCTCAACTGATTAATGCTTTGAAAAGAGCCTAAAAAAACCTATGTAACGTGCAACACCTGTGGCCTTCCCACCTCTGCCAAGGAGCAACTTGGAGGAATCTTCTCATGCCTGGCTCATCATTCAAGTCTCACAGGATCTTTAGAATTGCGTGACCTTTACTTTTTATATTGGGTATGCCATTTTCTTTCCATTTACATTATTGTAGTTACTTTGTAGATTATTTTCTTGGTTCTTCTGACCTCACTCTGCATCAGTTCATATAGATCTTTCCAGGCTTCTCTGTATTCATCACATAACATTCATGTAGCACAGATCATTAGCCTTTCCTCAGACAATGAGCCTCTACTTTTGTTTCACATTCTTAGCTATCACAAAAAGGACTGCTCTAAATATCTTGGATATTTTCTTATTGATAGTTTCCATGGGCTGTCAGCCCAGTAATGGAATGTTTGGTTCAAAGGACATGGTATTTTAATCCCTCATTTACATAATTCCAAATTATTTCCAAAACCATATTATATTTTCATAGGCTGTTCTCCGTGCTGTGAATGCTCACTCTCCTGGCTTCTCTCAAATCTTAGCTAAAACTTTGTGTCGGGAGGCTTTTCCAAACATCCTGAATTTTACTCTTACCTCTGAGACAACAAATTTGTCCTCTGTATCTCACTCATATTTGGTTGTTTGCATGTTGCCTCCCCCATTCAACTTGGAGCTCTTTGAGGGTAGGGACTGTCTTTTACTATATTTTTTTTTACTCCCAGCCCTTAGTGCAATAGAGAACACATAGACCTGAGCATGTCAGAGGCACTTACTAAATGCTAGTTAACTGTCTGACTATATGCACAGCTTGGACCAGATGGCCTCTCAGATCCTTGCCAACTTAGATTCTGCACTTCATTAATTGTTTAACCTCACAACCATATGCTATTTCTTGGCCAGTGATAGTCCTTATCACTTGGCAAGAAAATTACCACCTATCCCTTAAATCAAATTTCTTGCTCTCTCAAAGTCTGAGTTCTTTCCTCCATGAAATGAAGGTTTTGGGATCAGATACTAAGATCCTTTCTAGATCCCACATTCTGGATTGTGTCAGGCTATGCTTAGCTGGGATTGATCCTGGAACATGGGAAGGAATTTTAAACGTTGCGGTTGATCAGGGAATACTTAGCATATAAAGGGTGAAATTTAGGCCAATCCACAGTGGTGGAAAATGGAAGCTCTCTGGGAATACCGATGCCATTAGTTTGACCAGAAGTAGGGATTTATGAAAGAATGTCATGGGAAATCTGTGTGGGCAGACAGTGAGGGGCTTCAAAGGCTGCACTGAAAAGTTTGTGACATCTTCAAGGCAGTAAAGAGTAATTTAAGCAAGTAAAGACAGTCTTGTTTGAGAAGTCGGTGCTTAACCCACATTGGGAAGTTGCTTGAAAAGTGCCCTGGTGACACTTCTCTGAGCCCCAAAGAAGCTTCTGTAAAGATCTTCCCTGTCTACAGTTTTGATGAGATCCAGAAAGTCTCCTAGAGCTAAGTTAAAGAGAACTCATTGAAAGTTAAATAAAGCTGCAGGACTTAAAAGAGAACAAAACATAATGGTTTGAAAGTAGATTAAAACTGGAGACAACCCTCTGAGAATAGTAATGTGCTTAGTGTAGGCTGAAATTGACTTCCAGGTCAGAAGAAAGTGAACTGCCTCAGGTAGACGGGGGCAGCATGGTCAGGAAAGCACTGAAGAGAGAGGGAAATTATGAGTTTTATATCTCAGAACTCAAGCATTTTTTTCACACCAATAAAACCATTTTCTGCCTTGCTTTATGTCAAATACATAAAATCTAAAGACTACAGATGCCTTTCTTATTTTAAGATAATCTCCAAAACTCTCTACACTGAAATATGAAAATCACAGAAGAACCTTGGATGCCATACTATCCTCTTATCAACTGAATTCCCCAGCAATGGCACTGACATTCCTGTAAGGAACAATCCATGATCACACATCCCCTGAGGATCATGCATGTCTGTATGTGTGCAGGACTGAAGGCACAGGGGTAAGAATTCCTTGTAGGATGGAACCGGTGACTAAATGAGCCAGTCCTGTCCATCTCCCCCAAATTTTCCACCCTGTAGTAGACTCCAACAGGGATGAAACATCTATTTTTAAAGCTGCCTATGGAGACACTGCAGCCTGAGCAGGTATGTAAATCCCATTAAAGCTCATAGACACTGGATAGCATGCACAGAATCAGCAGAGATGAGCAGCTTCCTAAGGTTTGCTTTAATGAGTTCTGACTCAGCATCCCTAGTCTGATAATCACACAACTCTGAAGACTGTCTAGATTAGTTGTCTCATTTATGGTTTTCTGGGAAATGGAGAATATGTGTGAGAGAAAGGACATGCTTACTGTTTTGGATAAAGAATATTTGGATAAAGTCCCTAAGTATGGGCTTGGTATCTTGGTATAGTTCTGCTGGACCAACTATTCAGTTATCTATCATTTTGTGACTCTAAGAAGTATTTGTCAAATTATGGTGCCCCAAAGGAAATGGGGGAGAAAAAGTCTCCCCATGATCAAGCAGCTCTCAGGACTAAAGCTTATACCAATTTTCTATTCTGATTCCTGGTAGGAAATCATAGTACTCTATCTGTGTAAGCCTTGGGCAAGCCATTTTACCACCATGAGAATCAGTTTCCAGTCTGTAAAATAAAATAAATGGCCTCTGAGGCCCCTTTAACTCCAGAGTTCTGGTACAATGATCCTTAGTTCACTCATTATCAAATGAGATATTTAGAAAACATTTGACACAGTGCCTGGCACATAGTAGGAACTTAATAAATATTCATTAATTTATTGATTGAATGATTCAATCATCTTTAAGTCATTCCTATTATGAATGAGAAAGTATTTAGAAAATACTTAGCATAGTACCTAGCACAAAACAGGTACTTAATATGCAGTTTTCTCCATCCCCTTCCCTTTCCAGTAAGTGCACCCTGAAAATAGCTGGATTTTCCCTTTCCTTCTGGCAAGATGCTTGATTTTTTAAACCAGAAGATGAATACAAGTGGGTAGGGGAAGAGAAGCAAACACACTTCTGTCTGCTGCTTAAAGACTGCCTGACTTTAGGAAGGACAGTAGTGTATTGGATGTTCCTGTTTTTGTTGAGTCATATCTGACTCTTCTTGCCCTGTGGACCATAGCATACCAGGCCCTTTCTCCTACTATTGTTCAAAGTATATCCAAATTCATATTTGTTGTTTCCATGACACTATCTATCCAACTTATCCACTGCTATCTCCTACTGAGGCCTTTTCCAATGAATTCCATCTTCTTGTAATATGGCCAAGTAATTAAGCTTCAGCTTCAGTATTGGACATTGCAGTGAATAGCATGAATTAATCTATTTAAGTATTAATTGATAGGATCTCCTTGCTGTCCAAGGGATTCTCAAAAGTCTTTTCCAGAACCACAATTAAAAAACAGCTTTCCTTATACTTTAACTCTCACAGACATCTATTCCTACTGAAAAAGCATAGATTTGACGACATGAACCTTTGTCGTCAAGGTAATGTCTCTGTTTTTTACTGTGCTGTCTAGATTTTCTAGAGCTTTCCTTCCAAGGAGAAAGTGTCTGTTTTTTAACTTTTTAAATATTTATTCATATAATTTTGTTTTTTAACATTCATTTTCTCAAGATTTTGAGTTCCAAATTTACTCCTCATCTCTCCCTTCCCCCACCTCAAAAAAATGTTTATTGTGATTACTCCTTCCCCAAATCTGCCCTCCTTTCTATTATACCCCACCCTTCCCTTGTCCTCATCTTCTCTCCTCTTTTAGGGTAAGATAAATTTCTATACCCCATTACATGTATTTTTTATTTCCAAGTTGTATGCAAAAACAATTCTCAACATTTGCTCCTAAAACTCTGAGTTCCAACTTCTCTTCCCTCCTCCCTCCCCACCCAACCCCACTGAGAAGGCAAGCAGTTCAATATAGGCTATAGTATGTGTAGTTTTGCAAAAGACTTCCATAATAGTCATGTTGTGAAAGACTAAGTGTATTTCCCTCCATCCTATCCTGCCCCCCCATTTATTGTATTCTCTCTTTCAAACTTGTCCCTCTGCTAAAGTGTTTACTTTTAATTACTCCCTTCTCTACTTGTCCTCCTTTAAGTCTTCCTCCACTTCATTTTATCCCCTTCTCCCCTCCTTTACTGTAGTGTGGAGTTTAGGGTGCATTCAGGGCGGACCAGTACCTTTGGTATGATGGCTGGTGAACCTTTTTTGGGACTCTTTCCACCTTGGGTGTCCACCTGCTCCACCTAACTCTCCCCTGTGGCTCAAAGGTAATGTAAGATAGATTTTCATACCAAATTGCATGTGCATGTGATTCCCACCTTAAGCCAAATGTAATGAGAGTAAGTTTCACTTTTTCCCTCTCACCCCTACCATTGTCCCCTCCATTGAAAAAGTTTTTTCTTGCCTCTTTTATGGAGACAGTTTGCCCCATTACATTTCTCCCTTTCTCCTTCCAGTATATTCCTCTCTCACCCCTTAATTTTATTTTTTTACATACCATCCTTTCCTATTCAACTCAACATGTATGTATGTATATATACATGTATATATATATACATGTATATATATATATATATATATATATATATGTATATATATATAAGCCTTTCAAATACCCAAATGCTGAATATACATATATATATATATATATATACACGTATATATATATATATATATATATATATATATATATGTATATTGAGCTTATATAGATATATCCTTTCAGCTACCCAAATGCTGAGAAAAGTTTCAAGAGTTAGAAATATTATCTTTCCATGTAGGAATGTTTACATTTCAACTTTAGTAAATCTTTTACAATTTCTCTTTCCTGTTTACCTTTCCATGTTTCTCTTGATTCTTATGTTTGAAAGTCAAATTTTCTATTCATTTCTGGTCTTTTCATCGAGAATGCTTGAAAGTCCTCAATTTCATTGAATGACCATTGTTTGCCCTGATGTATTACACTTAGTTTTGCTGGATAGGTGATTCTTGGTTTTAATTCTAATTCAATTGACTTCTATCCCAAACCCTTTGATCCCTTAACGTAGAGGCTGCTAGATCTTTTGTTATCCTGATTGTGTTTCCACAGTACTTGAATTGTTTCTTTCTGACTGCTTGCAATACTTTTTCCTTAACCTGGGAACTCTGTAATTTGGCTGTACTATTCCTAGGAGTTTTTCTTTTCAGGTCTCTCTCAGAAGGTGATTGGTGGATTCTTTCAATATTTACTTTAACCTCTGGTTCTAGAATATCAGGGCAGTTTTTCCTTGATTATTTCATTAAAGATGATGTCTAGGCTCGTTTTTTGATCATGGCTTTCAGTTAGTCCCATCATTTTTAAATTTTCTCTCCTGGATCTATTTTCAAGGTCAGTGGTTTTTTCAATGACATTTCATATTGTCTTCAATTTTTTCTTTCTTTTTGGTTTTGTTTTATAATTTCTTTGTTTCTCATAAAGTCATTAGCTTCCATATTCTCTATTCTAATTTTAAGGAATTATTTTTTTCAGTGAGCTTTTGAACCTCATTTTCCATTTGGCTAATTCTGCTTTTAAAAGGATTAATCTTATTAATTGGCTTTTTGGACCTCTTTTGCCATTTGGGTTAGTCTATTTTAAAGGTACTGTTTTCTACAGCATTTATTTGAGTCTCCTTTAACTACCTGTTGACTTGATTTTCAGGATTTTCTTGCATGGCTCACATTTCTCTTCTCAATTTTTCCTCCACCTCTCTTATTTGATTTTCAAAATCCTTTTTGAGCTCTTCCATGGCTTGAGAAAATTGCATATTTATTTTGGAGGTTTTGAATGCAAAAGGATTGATTTTAATGTCTTCCTCTCATGGTCTGCATTGTTCTTCCTCATCCAAGAGGTTGGAATAAAATACATTTTCACCAAGAAAGTAACCTTCTATAGTCTATTTTTTTTCCTTTTTGGGGCACATTTTCTCAGACAGTTCCCTGACTTTTGAGTCCTTTGTCAAGTGGAGGGTGTACTTTAGGGACCTGTAAGTTCTCAGTTCTTCCAAGGTGGTACAATCAAGGGAGAGGTGTTTACTCCTCTCCTGGCCTTGTTCTGGTCTGGGAGTAACCACAAGTTACGCTACTCAGGATCTGTGAGTAGAATTCCTTCTCCAGAGTCCCCACCAGCTCCACAACTCCAGCACTCCTCCTCACCCCAGGACCGCCATACAGGGTTGAGACCCAGATCACCTGCTCAATTTCCCCAGGGTCTTTAGCCTGAAGGCTCCAAAGATGGATGTTGTGCAGCAGTGGGTCTGGGGCCCAATTGCATTCACTTCTCACTCAGGTGAAAGAGTTTTCTCACTGACCTCTGACTCTGACTTTGGCATTTGTGGGTTGAGGAATCTGGGCACTGCAGCTGCCATCTGTGATTCTGCACCCTGAAGCCTGTTCCAGTCCTGTCTGAGCCATGCCACAAGGCAAAGGTTGCGCTCCACCCCAAGCCTGGTGCAATAGACCTTTCATGTCATCCTTCCAGGCTGTCTTGGACTGGAAATCTCTTTCACTCAGTCATTTTGTGAGTTATGATGCTCTAGAATTTGTTTAGAGTTATTTTTAATGGTATTTTGTGGGCTGTGGGGAGAGAGCTTCTACAGGGACAGGCTTCTACTCTGCCATCTTGGCTCTACCCCAAGAAAGTATCTTTTAATTTCATGGTCACAGTCACTGTCTAGAGCAGATGTTGAGTCCAAGAATATAAAATCAGATACTGCTTCCATTTCTTCTACATTTGTCAGGAAGTGGTGAGTCCAGTCCCCCCCCCTCCCAAATTTAGGTTTTTCTTTGTCTTTTTTTACGTTAAGCTTTAAGCCAGCTTTTATACTGTCCTTTTTCACCCTCATCAGAAAGATTGTTAATTCTTTTCACTTGCTGCCATTGGAATGTATCATAAGAAGACTAGACAGGAGAAAATGAGAGCTTGAGTTCCTCCTGTATGAGACCTGAAACAACTTGAGATTTTGTCTTTTTTTAATTTGCTTTCAGGATTCAATAATCACTTCTGTATATCTTAGATTGTTTCCCTTCCCTCTCCCTTCTTCGCCCCCTCCCTCCACATTCCCTCATGCAATGGCATACAATTTTACATAGGTTCTAAACATACATTCCTATTAAATATATTTTCATTGTAGTCATGTTGCATAGAAGAATTAAAATGAATGAGAGAAATTATAAAACAAAACAAAACATACTGCAAAAGAAAATGGTCTGCTTCATTCTGTGATCAAATTCCATAACTCTCTCTACATGTGGAAGGCATTTTGCCTCAAATATCCATTAAGAATTTTATAAGTCCTTGTATTGCAATGAAGTACTAAGGCTACCATAAAAATTCTTAGCACACTGTGGTTATTGCTATGTACAAAGTTCTCCTGGTTCTGCTCCTTTCATTCAGCAACAGTTCATATAAGTCTTTCCAAGTCTCTCTAAAGTCTTCCTGTTCATCATTTCTTATAGGACAATTGTATTCCATTATATTCATATACCACAATTTATTCAGCCATAATCCAATTGATGGGCATACTCTTAATTTCCAGTTTTTGGCCACCACAAAGAGAGCTGCTATAAATAACTTTGTACACACGGGACCCTTTTCCATTTCTTTGATCTCTTTGGGATGCAATCCTACAAGTGATATTGCTGGGTTAAAGGGTATGTACTTTTTTGTAGTCCTTTGACCATAGTTCCAAATAGGATTAACTCACAGTTTCACCAACAAAAAAATGAGTGTTCCAACTCTCCTGCATCTGTCCCAACATTTATTATCTTCCTGTTTTGTCATGTTAGCAAATCTGACAGGTGTGATGTGGTATCTCAGAGTTGTTTTGATTTGCATCTCTCTAATCAATAGTGATTTCAAACATTTATTCATATGACTATAGATAGCCTTAATTTCTTCCTCTGAAAACTGACTATTCATATCCTTTGACCATTTATGAATTTTGAAATGTCTTGCTTTCATTTACATTTGACTCAGTTCTCTATAAATTTTAGAAATGAGGCATCACAGATACTAGTTGCAAAATTCTTTCACAGTTTTCTACTATCCCCCCTAATCTTGGTTGCATTGAGTTTGTTTACGCAAAAACTTTTCAATTTAATGTAATCAAAATTATCCATTTTGCACTTCATATTTTCTATCTCTTATTTAGTCAAAAATTTCTGCATTCTCCATAAAAATGACAAATATACTATTCCTTGCTCCAGTAATTTATTTACAATATTAATCTTTATACCTAAATCATGTACCCATTTGCACTTTATTCTTCTGTACAATGTCAGGCATTGGTCTATACCTAGTTTCTACCACATTGTTTTCCACTTTTCCCAGCAATTTTTGTCAAACAGTGAGTTCCTATCCCAGAAGCTGGGGTCCTTGGGTTTATCAAACAGTAGATTGTTATATCCATTGACTATTGCATCTTGAGTACTTAACCTATCCCACTGGCCTATCCCTCTGTTCCTTTGAGATAACCAAGTGGTTTTGATAACTGCTCCTTTATAATATAATTTGAGATCTGGTAGGGCTAGGCCACCTTCCCTGACATTTCTTTTCATTAGTTCCCTTGATATTCAGGACCATTTGTTCTTCCGGATGAATTTTGATATTATTTTTTTCCAGCTCTAGAAAATAAGGATCTTATAGTTTCATTGGTATGGCACTGAATAAGCAAATTAACTTAGATAGAATTGTCATTTTTATTATGTTGGTTCAACCTATCCACGAACAACTGATGTTTTTTCCACTTATTTAGATCTGACTTTTATTTGTGCGAAAAGTGTTTTGTAATTGTGTTCATATTGTCCCTGGGTTTGTTTTGGCAGATAGATTGCCAAATATTTTTTAATGTCTACCTTAGCGTCAAATGGAATTTCTCTTTCTATCTCTTGCTATAGGGATTTCTTAGTAATATACAGATATCCAAAAGATTTGTGTGGGTTTATTTTGTAACCTGCATTTTGTCAAAACTATTTATTATTTCAGGTATTTTTTTACTTGATTATCTGGGATTCCTATGCATATCATCGTATCATCTGCAAAGAGTGAGAATTTAGTTTCTTCTTTGCTTATTCTAATTCCTTCAATTTCTTCTTCTACTATTGCTACAGCTAACCTTTCTAGTACCATATTTAATAATAGTGATGATAAAAGACATCCGTGCTTCACCACCGATCTCATAGGAAATGTATCTAGCTTATACCCATTGCATATAATGCTTTTCTACGGTTATAGGTAGATACTGCTTATTATTTTATGGAAAGCTCCATTTATTCCTATGCTTTCCAGTGTTTTCAATAGTAACGCATGTTGTACTTTGTCAAAAGTTTTTTCTGCATCTATTGAAATAATCATGTGGTTTATGTTAGTTTTGTTGTTGAGATGATCAATAATGCTAATAGTTTTCCTAATATTGAACTAGCCCCACATTCCTGGTATAAATCCTACCTGATCATATCGTATTATTCTCATGATAAGTCGCTGTATTCTTTTTGCTAAGATCTTATTTAAAATTTTTGCATCTATATTCATTAGAGAAATTGGTTGATAATTTTCTTTCCTGGTTTTGGTTCTTCCTGATTTAGGTATCAGAACCATATTTGTATTGCAAAAAGAATTTGGTAGGACTCCTTCCTTGGCAATTTCCCCAAATAATCTATATAGTATTGGAATTAACTGTTTTTAAAATATTTGATAGAATTCACTTGTAAATCCATCTGGCCCTGGAGATTTTTTCATAGGGACTTCACTGATAGTTTGTTCAATTTCTTTTTCTGAGATGGGGTTATTTGAGTATTCACTTTCTCTTCTGTTAATATGGGCAATTTATATATTTTTAAAAAAATAATCATTCAGCTCATGTGGATTGAAGAATTTATGGGCATACAGTTTGGTAAAGTCATTTCTAATTATTGGTTTAAATTCCTCCTCATTGGAGGTGAGTTCACCCTTTTCATTTTTGATATTGGTAGTTTTTTTTCATTTTTTAATCAAATTGATAACAGATTTATCAATTTCATTGCTTATAAAACCAAGTATTAATTTTATTTATTAGTTCAATAGTTTTCTTCATTTCAATTTTATTAATCTCTCTATTGGTTTTTCTAATTTAGTATTTACTTGAGAATTTTCAATTTGTTCTTTTTCTTGCTTTTTCAGCTTCATACCCAATTCATTGATCTCCTCTTTCTCTATTTTATTCATGTAGGCAACCAAAGATATAAAACTTCCTCTAAGAACTACTTTTGCAGTATTCTGTAAGATTTCATAGGTTGTCTCGTTATTGTCATTCTCTTGAATGAAGTTGTTAACTGTTTCCATGATAAATTGTTTAACCTACTCATTTATTTCCAATTAATTCCTATTACATTATTACAAGTAATTCCTAATTACATATATATTTATTACATTATGATCTGAGAAGGATGCATTGACTATCTCCCTTTCTGCACTTGTTTGTGAGGTTTTTATGCTATAGAACATGGTCAATTTTTGTATATGCACCATATACTGCTGAGAAAAAGGTATATTCCTTTCTATCCTCATTCAATTTTCTCCAGAGATCTATCATAACTACTAGAGTTTTGTTCACTTCCTTGACTTCTTTCTTGTTTATTTTGAGGTTAGGTTTAACACATTCATAGAGGGACATTCAGATCCCCCACTAGTACAGTTTTGCTGTCTATTTCTTCCTGTAACTCCATTAATAACTTCTATTCTAAGAATTTGGATGATATACCAATTGGAGCATATATTTTAGTAATGATATTTCTTTGTTGTCTGAGGTGCATTTAAGTAGGATATAGTTTCCTTTCTTATCTCTTCGGAATAGATTTATTTCTGCTTTTGCTTTATCAGAGATTAGGATTGCTATCACTGCTTTGTTTCCATCAGCTGAAGCACAATATATTCTGCTACAACCTTTTACCTTTACCCTCTGTATATCCTCCCATTGCAAATATGTTTCTTGTAAACAACATATTGTTGGATTATGGTTTTGAGACACTTTGTCTTTAGATGAAAAGAACAAATATTAGGAGGAACATGATAATTTTGTTTTAATATTTGAAAGTCTATCACATCGAAGATCCAGCAGATTAATTTTGATTGACCTGAATCACTTGTGATTGGTTGAATTTTCAAAAACTGAATTTTAGGCTGAATTTTAGTGTGTACATATGCACCCACACACAGACACATACACTCCAAATTCAGAGATGTCTAAAAGTGGAATGGTTGGCCTCACAAGGCTATGGTTGGGATCTCATTTATTTGAATTTTTCAATCAAAGATGGGATGTACACTTGTGGATGTTGTAGAAGAATTTTTGGAGAGCTGCAGATTGGAATAAATGACCACCGTGGTCCCAAAACTGAGATTCTGTTATTCTAAAACTGGACATATTTCAGAGAACTGTTCAATTAATTTTTGATCTATCTTTTTTTCTTAAATAAATTTATTTAACTTTTTACATTCATTTTCACAAGATTTTGGGTTCCAAAATTTTCTCCCTATTTATCCCCTCCCCACTTCCCAATACACTGGACATTCTAATTACCCATATCACCAATCTGCCCTCTCTTCTATCATCCCTCCCTTCGCTTACCCCATCTTCTCTTTTGTCCTGTAGGGCCAGATAACTTTCTATTACCTATTACTTGTATTTCTTATTTCCTAGTAGCAAGAACACTACTCAACAGTTGGTCCTAAAACTTTAAGTTCCAACTTCTCCCCATCCCTCCCTCCCCACCCATTCGCTTTGGGAAGGCAGGCAATTCAATATAGGCCATATCTATGTAGTTTTGCAAATGACTTCCATAATTGTCGTGTTGTGTAAGACTAACTATATTTCCCTCCATCCTATCCTGCCCCCAATTGTTTCTATTCTCT
>CM053771.1:552866828-552886088 GCA_028658325.1 Potorous gilbertii | reverse complement strand
TGTAATGGAGCTGCTGCTGAGCTCCTGCCTGCTCTGGGAGCCTCTGGCCGAGCTGCCTCAGCCTCTGCCGCAGCGTCGGCCTCTCGAGGGGGTCCAAGTCCTGGAGATACCCCGCTCCCCTCTCAGCCCGTCTCTCTCACTGACCTGTGCGTCTGTGGGTGGAAGGACCTTCGTGGCCACTGGAGATTATGGTCCCAGAAGCCTGCTTGGGTCTGCTCGCTCCTCTCAGTGTGGTGTGGCCAGGGCAGGGGGAGTGGAGTGCTCCACTCCCATCAGGGGCACGATGGACCCCTGGGTTCGGTTTTTCAGGGCTCTCTGCAGCAGAAATCTCCTTCACTGTGTTGCTGCGTGGCTTCCACTGTTCCAGAATTTGTCAGGAGTTCTTTTTACAGGAAATCCATGGGCTGTGGGTTTGGAGCTAGCAAATGTGAGTCTTTCTACTCCACCATGTTGGCTCCGCCTCCCTAGTCTATCTTTCCATGGCCCTTTATTATATATACATTTTATTGCATTATGAACTGAAAAGGATACATTGACTATCTGCATTTCTGCACTAGATTGCAAGATTTTTATAGCCTAGGTGATTGTCAACTCTTGTATATGCCCCATGTACCACTGTATATTCCTTTGTATCCCATTTCAATTTTCTCCAGAGGTCTATCATATCTGTCTTATCCTGAGTTCCATTTACCTCCTTACCTTCTTTCTTATTTATGCTGGGGTTTGATTTACCACGTTCAAGAGTGGAAGGTTGGAGTCTCCCACTAGTATAGTTTTGATGTCTATTTCTTTCTGGAACTACCTTAACTTCTCTAAGAATATGGATGCTATAACACTTGGTGTATATATGTTTAATAATGATATTACTTCACTGTCTATGCTGCCTTTCCTTTCTTATCTCTTTGATTAGATCTATTTCTGCTTTTGCTTTTTCTGAAATTAGGATTGTTATCCTTGCTTTTTTTTTTTACATCACCTGAAGCAAAATATATTCTGCTCCAACTATTTACTTTTGCCTTGTGTGGATTCCCCTGTTTCAAATATGTTTCTTATAAACAACATACTGTAGGATTGACTTTTAATCCATTCTGCTATCCTTCTACATTTTATGGGTGAATTCATCCCATTCACATTCACAGTTAGGAATACTATCTGTGTCTTCCTTTCCTTCCTATCCCACCCCCATTTATGCTTTTATTTATCCCTTATCCCTCCCCCTCCACAATAGAGTTTTATTTTTGATGACTGCCTTCCTCAGTCTTCCTTCCATTCTATCAGCCTCCTTCCTTTTTATTCCCCTTTTCCCTTCCTATTTCTTCCCTTTCTCTTAACCCCCTCTCCTTTTTCTTTTTCCTTTCCCCTAGTACTGCCTAGAGGGCAACTTAAATTTCTATATTTAACTGAGTATGTTGTTCCTCCTTTGAACCAAATCAGATGAGGGTAAATACCAAACAATGTTTATCTCTCTCCTCTCTTTCCCAATATTATGATATGCTTTTGCCTCTTCCTGTTATGCAATTTACCTTTTTCTGCTTCCTCCGTTTCTCTTCCTCCTTTGCACCCTTTAATAACATTTTTATCATCACATCAATTAATTTACACCCACTCCCTCTCTCTCTCTCTCTCTCTCTCTCTCTCTCTCTCTATATATATATATATATATATATATATATATATATATATATATCCCTTTTAAATGTCATAATAAATATACAGTTCTCAAGATTAACAAATATTATTCCCCCATATAGGGATGTAAACAGTTTACCTATATTGAATAACAAGTTTGTTTTTTCTGTTTACATTTTTATGCTTCTCTTGAGTATTGTATTTGGAAATCAAATTTTCTATTGAGCTCTGGTCTTTTCATCAGGAAGTTCTGGAAACCCCCTATTTCAATAAATGTTCAACTCCTTGCCTGAAACATTATGCTCAGTTTTTCTGAGTAATTGATCCTGGATTGTAGTCTAAGCTGTGTTACCTTATGGAATATCATATTCCAATCACTCTGATCTTTAAATATAGAACCTGCAAATTCCTGTGTTACCTTTTCTGTAGTTCTTCCATATTTTAATGGTTTCTTTCTGGCTGCTTGCAGCATTTTCGCCTTAATGTGATAAGTTCTGGAATTTGGCAGCAATATTCCTTGGTATTTTAAATTTGGGATTTCTTTTTTCTTCTTCTTATCAAAGGAATTCATTTCCAAGTAAACAAACAGGTTCTTTTGCAATGTTTTGCAAAAACAAATGCACAAAACAGATTTTTTTTGTCTACTTTCAAACAAAGAAAAATCCCATAGTATTTACAGAATTGCACAAATAAAAGTCAAATTGGAAAATATTATTTCTATAATTATTTAGAAAAGATCCAACCCTGATCCTGATGCACATTTCTGAACTCAAGAACTGTACAAGTCAGTTCCTACAGTTTAGTATAATTTCCATCCTTGTTTTTGATGTTAACCCCCCAAAAAAGATAAGAATCCAGCCCCAAGGTAAAAATAAAAGCCCCTTTCCACCTAAGAGAATGAATGCCTTTGTGTTATAAACAAGTATTTCCTTTACGGTGTCATCTGCAAGAAGTGACTTCATCATGTATACTACATAACTCATGGGCTCCCTGAAAATGTCTGTTCTATTCATGATATTGTTGTACTTCATTTTCTGACCTGTATCTGAGGATGGAGAATTCTATCAGTATTAAACCAACACCTTCAGTCCTTGTTTTGGCAAGTAATACTATGCTTCATATTTCCTTCTCAAATACTTTGCTTTAAAAACATATTTTTTAGGAGGGAGATCATTTGAAATCCTCATGTGCATTGGAGCAGCTTATTATTTTTAACTAACCATCCCTAACAAGAAAATCAAAAAACAAAATAAAATCTAATCTGATAATTGAAGATTGCTGTCTGCTTTTGCGGGGGAGGGGGATAGAGAGAGAAATATAGGGTACCAGGTCAAACTAAATATACACAAGACACCAGCTGAAGAAAAGTAGGGTGTGTGTAGGTTTAATATCCTTGCTGTTTGGAAGACGAGGGAGGAGGTGTTCCAGGCTTGATTTATTTCACCTCTTCTCGACCCCACGGAGAAATGCAGTGCTCCTTGGTTGTCATGCAGGGTGCAACAGGTTAACCCCAGCTTCCTGTTAAGCAAGTTCAGATGCTGGGTCAATGTGTGGGACATACTCATCCAGAAAATACTGGGGCTTATCCTTCATCTACACCCTAACTCAGGATTCTTTGATATTGGGCTGGTAGCTGGGGGAAAATTCTTTTTCACCCTGTCTTCAACTGTTTCTGCAATGAGTGACAGGGCTGGTGTGTCAGCCTGAACAGTTTCAACTTTCTTTAGAGTGGCCCTCAACATCACAGGAACGGGCACACATCTCTGAACAGCTTTGACAATGAAGTCATCTGTGCAGATGAGAGCATCCGCAATCCTTTGTAGAGTTTACAACTGACATGAGTTGAGTCCTGCACATCCATTACCATACACACCAAGGGCATACTGAAACAGGTATCAGAAAGAGGACAAACCACAAATTGAAGGATTCCAGGAGAATCTTCATTCAGAATGGTTCTCTTGACACAGCTTCCAATAAGAGTGTTGTAGGCCTCTTGGTTTCTGATTAGGTTGAGGATGAGTGGTACATGGCCAGGATGCTGAAAAAGTGACTTTATCAACGAAATTTCCCTGGAGGCTTTGACCATCTGGGAGAAGGGCATCTTGATGGAGGAAACAACAGTGCTGCTGGCCTGGAAAAGCTGCATAAAAGCACATATTGTGGTTCAAAGGTACTGGATCTGGATCCTATGATAGTTCAAATTGAATAATCAATTCATAGACAGGCACATAGAGAGGCTGGGTATCAAACAATGGAATTCCTGTACAACTCTGTAGTTTGTGGACAAATGCTCTAGATACTGGAATTGGCTGGGGAAACTTCAAAAAGAAACAGGCAGGTAAGTCAACACTGTTGGCACTAGTGATAGAAGAGAAGGAAGGGGTCTATTTATTGTCAACAGGTTGTGATCCCATAATTAATGGTGCAGTTGGGAGTTTGTACATGGCAGGTGGAGTTCTCTCAATTGTGACTGATGTATTGATGCCCAAAGTTTGAGGAACATTATTTTCATGCAAAATGAAGTTGCTGTTTTATCTTCCAATAGATCATAAGGAGAAGCATAGTACTTCAAATTCATCAAATGAACCCCACTCCTTGGGGTGAGCTATCCCACACTGCCATGAAGTATGCTGTCTAGGTGATTTGTGTTGGTAGCTTTCCAGTACATAAGTGCCATTTTGGATAGATCTTGTTCTAGAGATTGAAGATCCAAGCCTTTAGTTTGTTGTCCCCTGAAAGTTTATATAAATTAACAAGGCCTATAAGATGCTTGGAGAACTTATCAAAATTTTTCTCTCTCAGTTGTTGCCGCAGCTCTGGACAGCTGACATGATTCTCTCCATGATGAATTACTTTGACATCAAAAAGATGCCCTGTAGGATCTAACTGAACTTCCACTTAGAACATATCTGATGTGATGCAACATTCAGTACCATCAGCACTAAGATAAGAACCCAGTGCATTCTGTCTAGCTATAGACTCCAAATGGTCAGTTATTGCTGGAAAAGATGTCACTTTGAGTGCCTTCTGCAAGGTCTACAAATGGCTGACCACGTACTGATGACTGCCAGTACTCATCACAACCTGCTTTTCTGTAACTTGAAGAATGAGCTTGAAGGTTTCACTCCAAGGTCGATTTTGGTTAAATTTTGCATGGAGTCTTTCTAAAATGGAACTCATCTTATTCAGTTTTTCAGCCTCTTCCATCTCTCCCTGAGACTTCATCCTGGAGGCAGGGAGAGAGGGCCTTAGTCCACCACATGATAGGAGACACCCTTCCCCACTCACAAGCAGGGGGCCAAGCCACCTCAGGCTTCCTGGGGCGCTGGGTTTGGGGGCTGCCTGCTCCACCCCTGCCTCCAGGGGGCTCAGTCCAAAGCACCCAACAGCCAAAGTTGAAGGGTACCTGGGGCCGCTGCCATCTTTGCCCAAATTTGGGATTTCTTTCAGGAGGTGATTGATGGATTCTTTCAATGACAATTTTGACTTTGGATCTAACATCTCAGATCAATTTTCCTTGATGATTTCTTGGAAGCTACTGTCCAGGCTGCTCTTTTCATCTTGGCTTTCTGACAGAACAATAATTCTTAGATTTTTCTCTCCAGCATCTATTTTCTAGGTCAGTTGTTTTTCCATTGAGATTTACATTGTCTTCTATGTTTTCGGTCTTTAGATATTGTTTGACTGATTCTTGATGTCTCATAGAGTCATTGGCTTCTACTTGTCCAATTCTAATTTTTAACAAATTGTTTTCCTCACTTTACTTTTGTACATTCTTTTCCATTTGTCCAATGGGAAAAAAAATCATTGGCTAATTTTTCTTCTATCTCTCTAATTTGTCTTTTAAAATTCTTCTTGAGCTCTTCCAAGAATGTTCCTTTGGCTTGAGACCAATTCATATTCCTTTTTGAAGTCTCAGAAGTGAGTACAAAGTCAATGCTGTTCTCTTCTGTGTTCATATTTTGGTCTTCTCTGTCAACATAGTAAAATTCTATAGTTTTTGATTTTCCGTTTTGTTTCATCCTCATTTTGATTGTCTTTTTACTGTCTTTTAAAGTGAATCTCTACTTCTGGGGCACAGGAGACTTTGTCCCACATTTCTTATGCTGAAAGCCTGAGACTTTGTGTGTTGTGGCCTCTGGTTCTTTCTGCTAGAAGCTAGGGTGCTTTAGTTTACTTGATGCTGAGCTGGCTGGTGTGTACTGACGCAGAGGCCAGGTGAAGTCTTTATGAGTTTCCTTGGGGTTACAATGAAGCTCCTGGAGTAAGGTGTGGGGAAGGGGTGGTCTGTCTGCAGGAGGTCTCCTCTCCTGAGTTAGGGCACAGACAGGCTCAGTAGTTTGTGAACCCATCTGCACTGCTGTCTTCCCAATTCCCTTGACTGTTCTATGGCACGCCTGGGGTCCTGGTGTTGGGGCTCTACCTCCTTGGGGCTTAGGATCTTCTCCTGGTTTGCTGAGGTGGGCTGTCTGGTACAGCTATGGAGCTCCACTGGTCTCCTTCAACCATAGCAAGAGGGCCTCTTGTTGATGATTTTCCTAGCCTCTCAAACTGAAAGACTTTGCCCATTTGGCAGATCCCACTGTTCCAGGATTTTTCCCAGGGCAGTATTCTCAGGGTTTTTAAAGGTCAGCAAGAGAGGGGGAGACCACTAACAGTTTATTCCACTGTTTTGACTCCTGGAAGTTCAAGTAGGTGATTTTCAAACATTTAGTCTGTGGGCTGATAGTTTCACAAGTGGCTGTTTTTGTTACTGGGGGCTCTGCACTTCTCTCTCACTCATTTCCCCTAGACACCCATCCTGGGCTGATATGTTTGAGAATCTACACTGCTGCTTCTAATCCAGTCCACCCCAGTGGTTCCTGCTCAGCTCCACTATGGTGGAGTTGGGCTGGTGCAGCCTGGGTGCTCTGTGCTCTCTCAGACTTGTGTAACAGATTCTTTCTGTCAACCATCTGGGCTGTCCTGGACTGGAAATCTGCCACACTCTGTCTCCTGGTGGATTCTGCCACTCTAAAATTTGTTTAGATTCTCTTTGTTGACTGATGGAATTTGTGGTATAGCTAAGGTGAGTCCATGCTCTCACTCCATCATCTTGACTCCATCTCAAGATCTCTTCTAATCATACAACATTTTCTTCTTCAAGCATTTCATTACCAGTCAACTTTACTTCTTGACTAGAACACCGAGTGACTTCAGCTTTTTCAGTTCCTTGTTTCCTGTTGGAACCCTGATGCCCTGATTTCTGAGAGACTCCAATGGCTTTCTAAATTAGACCAGGATGACTTCTCTCATAATTCACTTTACACTCAACCATTTCCTCGCAAATAAACACTCCCTTCCTATTCTCTAAACCCCAGTACTTTCTAGTTCTCTAAGGATCAATGAAAAGATTATATCATTGCTAATAGAAAGATTATCTCAATCTACTCTCTGGTCGCACCATTCATCACCTCTGTGACTTCCCATACTGTAGTATCCATCTTTAGTCACTACATCTCTTGTATATTTTCTCTTCTAGTAGAATGGGCACTCCTTTTAAGCAAGGACAAGCACTGTACTGGGGCATATTTAAAAACCGGCTCTCAGTGAGGTGGTTGTGTACTCATGACACTATTAATTTGAATTTGTAATATTGACATTTTTCTCCTTCACTGTTCTTAAATGTAGATAATAAGAAAAATAATAAATCAGAATCTGGTTTGTAGTATTTGCTGATTTATTTATTTAAAAAGGTTATATTTTACTTTTTAAATACATTTAATAACTTTTTTGTATTTTTTTTAATTGTGAAAAATTTATTGAGAATCCACCAGTTCCAAATTGATCTGGAAACATCAGGCAGCTTCTTCTTTTGTGATTCGGTCCTTTTTGAGTGGTTCCATGAAAGCTTTTTTCTCCTCCACAGTCTAGAACCGACTGTGGCCAAATTTGGATGTGGTGTCGAACTTCTCCAAGGCGCAACATCTGTCTGTACCAGCAGAGTCTTCGGCAGAGTGGCCCCAGCGACACAGCCTTTCAACATGATAAAGTCATGGGTCGCTTCACCGTAGTGGACAAAGCCTCTCAGAGGATTGATGCTCTTGTTGGACAGATCGTAATCTGTGGATGCATTGTTTTTGATCAGTTTGCCATCCTTGATGTGGTAGCTCTGACCAATCTTGTAGATCTTTTTGTTGATCTCAGTGCGATGGTGGTAGCTCTTCTGACAAGCTCGAGCCACAGAGAAAGCTACCTGGGCGGGATGCCAAGCTCCAATACATGCCACCTTACAGTCCTCGGTGGGTTTTTCGGAGCAGTTTCTTGGTGTGCCAGCAACTAGTGACACCTTTGTAACCCTTGCCCTTCGTCTCCCCAATGACATCAGTCATCTCATCTTGCCCAAGCACCGTGGACACAGGCACCTGCTGCTCCAGCTCCTCATGGGCCCAGTCTAGTTTCTCAGCCATGCTACCTCCATTTACCTGGATCTTCATCAGATGAGACTTCTTCTGCCTCAGAGGGAGCAGGAGCATCTGGGAGGGGGCAGTGACGTGAATCACCTGGCAGTACTTCATGCTGCTCAAATCTTTCTCCAGTTGCTTTTTGCCATCCTCATCTTGCCACTTTCTGCAGCACTTGGTGAAGGCTTTCTTGGACTTATGCCAATTCTTATAGGATCGCCTCTTACACTCATCACTGGGGTGCTTGGCAATGATGGTTATAAAGCTCAGCAGTCCTCGTGGGGTTTGCATATAGCCCACGATGCCCACAATGACCATAGGGGCCGTCTCTATGATTGTCACAGCCTCAACCACTTCCTTCTTATTGACCTTTGAGCCAGGCCTGTCCACCTCTTGAACAATATGCGTCATGCCTGCCTTGTAGACCAGAAAGGCAGTCAGATGGATGGGCTTGGAGGGGTCATCTTTGAGGAAGCTCTTCACATTCCCCTGGTGCCTGCTGCTTCTCTTTCAAGGTTGGAAGCTCATGTCTGGGAGTGGAGAACTTCCTGTGGGACATGCTGCTGCAGCTGTACCCGCGGTTACCACCAAGGTGAGTTTGGAGAGAGCACTTTTTTGTATTCTTAATTACCTTTTAATTTTCCTATCCCTCCCTTCCCCCCCTCTTGAAAAGCCAGGCAACTTTATATATCTTAAACATGTGAAGTCATGCAAAACTTAATTCTATATTTGCCATGTTGTGAAGGAAAACACAGAAAAAGCAGGAAGAAAAATAATGAAAGTTTGAAAAAAGTATTCTACATTCATCTGCTCCTTCTCTTCTTTTTCACAAGTCCTTTCAAATGTCCTGGATCATTGTTGAGAACAGCTTAGTCATTCACAGCTGATCATCATTACCGTAACGCCGTTATTGTGCGTACTCTTCTGAATCTGTCTACTCCACTTTGCGTGTGTTCATGGCAGCCTTCACATGCTTTTTTGAAGCCACACTGTTCATTATTTCTTACACCACAATGATATCCCATTGCAATCATGTACCACAGTTTGTTTGACCATTCCCTATTAAAAGGCAGTTTCAAATTCCTTGCCACCATAAATAGAACAACTCTTATGTGTATACACACACACACACACACACACACACACACACACACACACACACATATATATACATATGTCTTTTCCTTTTTTCTTTCATCTCTTTGGGATATAGATGCAATAATGATATTACTGGGTGAAAGGGTATATACATATTTATAGCTCTTTTGTCATAGTTCCAAATAGTTTTTCAGAATGACTGAACTAGTTCACAATTCCACCAACAATGCATTAATATTCCAATCTTTACCCATCCCCTCCAATGTTTATTATTTTCCATTTTTGCCATCTTAATCAATCTGGTAGGTGTGATGTGGCATCCCAGTTGTTTTAATTTGCATTTCTCTAATCAATAGTGATTTAGAGTGCTTTTAGATGACGGTCTATAGTTTTAATTTTTCTTCTGAAAATTGCCTCTTCATATCCCTTAACTTTTTTGTAAATAAATAGTATTTTATTTTCCCAAAAACAAGTCAATTTTTAACATTCAATTTTACAAGATTTTGAGTTCCAAAATTTTCTTCCTCCATCCCTCCCTTCCCTCTTTTATATGATTGTAAGCTCTTCTGAAAATTAATTTCTATAAAATTTTAAATTAAATTTTATTTCATTGGCTCAGCCTACCCATGTGTATTGCCCAGATAATATTTACAATACTGAGGGTGACTATGAATAGGCCAGCATAGTTCTGAATAGTAAAATATAACATACTCTCCATATAGAAGGAAGAAGATGATTTATTCAGACACCAGAAAGCCAAATCCATCAAAATAACAAAGAAATCCATCATAATAGCCAAGAAGTCTATACACATTATTGGGCCAAAAAACAAGCATCCCTAAGTAAAATTCCCTTCGCTCATCCACAGCCAGCTGCCTGCTTGCTTGTATCTGACTGCTCTTTGACTAACTTCCTCTCCCCTCCGCTCTACCTCCTCTTCTTCTTCTGCTGTTCCCACCCCTTCTTGTTCCATGTGACTCAGGCTTCCGTGTGACTTAAGCAGGTCACATGAGCCTATTAATGGATGGGAAAGATCTTCCCATTAAGAAGCAAAATTGAATTAACAATAAGCAAAAATGTATTATCAATATACCATGAGCAATTAATATGAAATAAAAGTAACACTTCACAAATTTACCTGTCATTCTTGCTCAGGGCCCATCCTAATTTTTGGTATCATTCCAATTTTAATATATGTGCTGCTAAATGGAGTTTGCTGATATCTGAGGTGTAAATGCTCACATTGAAAATAAAACATTCACTTCACCTGAGCTGATACAAATTGGTATAGCAGATGCCTAATGCAGAGTTTCTCACTTTTTAAAATTTTATCCTCAGAGTGATTATCACAATATTTGGCAAAAGTAAGCTTTGAACAAATACTTTTTCATTCATTAATTCATTCATTCATTTATTCATTCCAACCTACTCAATTTTCAGTTGCAGGAACAGGCCTTGAGAATGGAAATAATTTGCTTGATGTCACTCGGTTTTACATTGGCAAAACTAGAATCAGAAGGCATTGCCCCCATTTTCTTGGCCAGTGATTTTTCTACTTAATGCAAATAAAAGATTCTTGACCAAAACCATGTTTGAACAATATTAGAATTATAGTTTCAGAGATTATGAAAGCCTTTTGTGGAAAAAGGCCTAAGTACATTTGTTGAAATATTGTTAGACTTTTTATCAAAATTACAAGCAATATGGCATATTGTGAAATAATCCCACTAGTCACTGGCCTTGAATTGCATGTCACTGAATCTCTCTACAATTAAGTTTCCTCATCTATATTTTTTAGTGGGTGGGAAGGAATTTCAGTGAGTTAGGCAATCAAGAAATACAAATTTATTAAGCACCTATCATGTTCCAGGCACCGCAAAAGGAGATGAAAGATAGTTCTTGCCCTCAAGGAATTTATAGTCTCATGGGGTAGACAACATGAACATAAATATATACAAACAAGCCAGATACTGGATGAAAAGGAAACAATTCACAGAGGGAAAGCATAGGAATTAAATGGAGTTGGAAAGGTTTCCTAGGCTGAATTTCAGGTGGTACTTAAAGGAAATCAGGGAAGTCAGTAGGTGGAGCAGAGGAGGGAGAGAATTCCAGACAACAGGGGCAGTGAAAGAAAATGCCCTGAGATGAAAGATGGAGTGCCTTCTTCATGGAACAACTAGGAGGCCAGTGTCACTGGATTGAAGAATACATGTTGTGGAGTAAAGTACAAAAAAAATGGCCTACTTGATAAATGATCAAAGGATATGAATAGGAAGTTTTCAGAAGAAAAAATCAGAGCTGTAAAGTCATATGAGAAAATACTGTAAATCACTACTAGTTAGAGAAATACAAATTAAAACCACTTTGTGATAACATCTCATACCTATCAGATTGGCTAAGATGACCAAAATGGAAGATGACAGCTGTTGGAGGGAATGAGTAAAGACTGGGACATTTATGCATTATTGGTGGAGTTGTGAATTAGTCCAACAATTCTTGAAAACAATTTGGAACTATGCCGAAAGAACTCTAAAAGTCCTTTGACATACCCTTTGAACCAGTAATATCATCATTAGGTCTGTATCTAAATAAGTGATTTACTTTTAAATATTTAATGTTGCTGTATTTGTGCTAGGAAAGAATTAGAAATTGAGGGAATGTCCATTAATAGTGGAATGGCTGAACAAGCTTCAATATATGGTTGCAATGGAATATTATTGTGCTTTAAGAAACAATGAGCAGGATGGTTTGATTTCAGAAAAAAAATGGGAAGATTTATATGAATTGATGCAAAGTGACATGAGCAGAACCAGGAAAATATTGTCCGTATTGTAATGATGACCAACTGTGAATAACTTAGCTATCCTCAGCAATGATTCAAGATATTTTAAAGGAATTATGATGAAAATATTCTCCACTTCCAGAGAAGGAACTGAAGGAGTCTGAATGCAGATCAAACTATCCTTTTTTTTCAAACTTTCCTTTTTTTGCCTACTTTCTTCCACAATATGCCTAATATAGAAATATGCTTTTCATGACTACACACATATAAAATTGCTTGCCTTCTCAAGGATAAGAAAGGGTAAAAAGGTTGGGGAGAATTTGAAACTCAATATTTTTTTTAAATATTGATATGTTTTCTTTATGTATAATTTGGAAATTGTTAATGATGTAAACTAAAATAATTTTTTGAAAAGAAGAGGGGAAGGGCTTTAAATGCCAAACGGAGCATTTTGTTTGATTTTGGAACAAACAGGAAGCTAAAGAAGATTATTTAGTGAGAGGTGGCATATGACTTGACATGACATATGCTTTAGAAAGAAAGCACTTTAATGACTGAGTGGAGGATGTATTGGTGTGGGGAGATTTTTGAGTCAGGTATACCTACCAGCAGGCTATTGCAAAAACCCAAGAGTAAGGTGATAAGAACCTGTACCAGTGTGGGTGGCAGTGTTCCACAGAAGAATGGAGAGGGATTGCAAATTGACAGGTCTAGGGCACAGATTGGATGTGAGGTGGGAGAGACAGTGATAGTACAGGATGATTCCTATGTTGTGAGACTGAGGAATTTCATGATTTTTTTTCTTATAATCTCTCACCCCACTCTACCTAACATCCTGTGTTCTCTCAAATAGGACAGGAGAATGAAACAAACACAACATAGATATTAAATAATTACTGAAATGCAACAATGGAAATCATAGAAGTCCAGTCTTGTTCATATTCTAGTTCTCCACCCTCTCAATTCCTATTGTTATATTCACTTTTGGTCCCTAGAAGGAAATAATCATTTGTCTATTCAAGATTTCATAATTATGCGGACCAGATATTACAACTAATGCTCTTATTAACAAGCCCTCCCCTGTGTTCTTACTAGTATAATGTTAGCAATTGACATTTCTCCAATGCCAATTAGCCAATCAATGTAAATTAGCTTCTACAAAGGGATATTTACTGTGATATAGCAAGGACAGAAGTGGTCAGATTTTCTCTAACCTAGGCACACTATCATCTCTAATATACCTGATTGGAGCTGAAAAGTATAGACTCTAATTTAAGGGTGTTCCTATAGACCCATACACACTTGCATATAACAGGAAAATGAGGTACTTCCCTTTGTAGAAATCTTACCAAGTTCAGTTCTTGCTGTGACATAACTTTAGATGTGTTATGTACTTGCTGGGGGAGGGGAGGGCTGATTCAAATCAGGTGTTTCCACTGGGCTATTTTTGTTTTTCATCAGTCTTAGCTCTGGGATTTTGATTGTTGGTAGGATCTTGGATGGTTTTTATTAAATCCACACGTCTTGCCAGTCATCCAGGTGCTCATTTCTTGGCATACTTGTTCAGCTAGCACCATGAAAGAGGAATCACAGACTAGGAACAGAAAATGCATGCATCCATGGCCATATGGTGGTGAGTGAGGAAAGAGTAACTTGCCCCTCCCCTCATGCAGAGGCATAAAGCAGTGTTTCTCTCCAAGGATCTTCAATGGAAGAAAGTAAGAAACAACATTTTGAAACTTTAGCGTGTGTATTCAACTCTGGCTCAGTAGACAATTGAAATGTCCTCCTCCCCCCTCCCCCACTGTTTATCAGTACACTGACAGGAGGTAGTCAGAGGATGCTTGTCTCTTTTTTCTGAAAAACTAAAGGCAAGCTCATGCCTCACAGAGGGCGCTGTATCAGCAAGTAGGGTAGAGGCTTAATTTGTGCTGAAGAAATTTGGTAAACTTTGTTTACATTTAGGAACATTTGGAAAATAATTTCAGGTTCCAGAAAGTATCTCAGCCTCCATTTAGAGGTGGTAAGAGAAAAAATTTTGGGCAGGATATTAAAGGAGTGGAAATGATTAAAGGAATTTTGAGATGAGAACCTAAGGTGGTAGATTCAAGAAGAATAAGGAGTAGATAGCTGACAAGACAATGCTAGGTGAGAAAGAAAAGCTAAGAGGGAGAATTGGAGTCAAGCACATTGATCCAGTGCTTTGGGCTGGGAGGACAATTGTGGAAGACACAGTATATTAATTCAAGGCTTAAGGGAAATGAAGTGTGATTATAACTGGAAAGTCTCTGAGGAAATCAAAAAGGATTTAAGTGAGGATGTCAATTTATTAGAAAGGATGATTGACTATAAAAATCAGAGCCAGGTGTTTAGTGTTGAGATGGAAATATCTACAAGTAGTTTGAAGAAACAAGAAACAAGCCTATCAATGTTAAATGGAGAGTAAAGTCAATTTCTAAGTGACTTGTGTGAAGACTGAGATGTGGATTTTTTTCCAAACCATGAAAAATATTTATGTTTTCTCAGAGGAGGTTAATTTCCTTCTTGTAGATGGGGAGGGACCAGAATAAGCTTCTCTCCACACTAGTGATTTTAAGAGAGAATTAAGGCATTCCAAAGGAAAGAGAAGGAAGGATTTAAAATGACAAAAACATTAACTATAGTAATATCTACACAAATAACAAAAACGAACAGGTGATGGAACAGAGATTTGACTCTCATCATGGTAATATAGAAAGGAAAAATGTGATGCAGAGGACAAAGGGAGGGAAGTGAGTAGTTGTGCAATTAAAGCTAAAAAACTAATTTGAGAAGGGGCAAGCTGAGTTCCCAAAGGAGAAGAAATGTCTTATCATTCCATAACTGGCATCATAGAACCAGAGAATGTCTCATAGGAGACATCATCTAGTAAGAGAAAGAAGAAAAAAAGAATAGCAGTAATTCATACTTCCCCTATTAATGGTATTGAGGCAGCAGTTTATTTAACTAAAAGCCATTGAGAGATCTCTTGTCTTCCTGGGACACAAACACACACACACACACACACACACACGCATGCATGCACACACACGCACATACACATACATACATACAATATGTAAAAGAGAGCTTTTTAAGCTTTATGAAAGTGAACAAAGATTTCTTTTGGTGATTCATGTGGGCACAAATAAAAGTACCAGAAAGAATGTACAAAATCTTGCTATAATTATGACATCTTAGGCAAGAAATTGAAGACCACAGATGGTGTTTTACTCACATTTGTCTATTGAAGGTAAGGGATGTTGATGAGAAAAGAAAACCATTTGAGAAATGAACAGCTGGCTAAGAAGGTGATATCTGAGAATGGGATTTGGATTTACAACTTAAGATTGACAGTTTCCTGGCCAGAGATGGAGGATGACTAACAGGATAAGAATGTATTTGCCAGGTATCTTGCAAATCTAATCAAAAGAGCTTTAAATTAAAAACAGCAGGGAAGGAAGAAGTTTTTTCATGTATATGCTCAATGATAAATGCTGTGAAGGATAGCCACGAAGAAGAAAAAGTAGCCTCTGACATAGTCAGAAGTGAAAAAGAGACAAAATTCAAGAAAGTTTAACTAACAGTAGTTAAACTCACGACTGCAAAAGTTTCTGCACAAATATCTAAAGATTACACATCAAGGAAGAAAATATTAATGTTCCTAAAACAAGTGTGAAAATCTGACATCCTAAGTATTAATGAGAATTATTGGGATGAAACCTATGACTGGAGCATATGGATTGGCATATCTTATTCAAAGGACCCAAAATAGATAAAAGGGGGTGAGTTAGGACTGATTATGAAGAATGAATATTAACTTGAGAGAATCCAATGATAGGGCAGAGCTGAGGATGGAAAGATGGAGAGTATTTGTCAATGTCAGTGAAAGGAGAAACAGTGATTCTGTTATCAGAGCACACTTTATGCCACCAAAAGAGAAAGAGCAAAGCTATGAGAAGATTGAGAAAGAAATGACTAACCTGGTGCATAGGCATGATATAATAGGGATGGAAAACTTCAGTTATCCAGATGTCTCAAACTCTCTGCCAAAAAGCTGCTAACAACATATTGACTTGTTTGAGCCATAAAAGACATATATATTTACATACATATATAAAAATGAGTGTGATAGAACTTTTATTTAAGGTTGATGAGATGCTAATAAGCAACGAAGACAGAATGCAATTACAAGTTCGTTTATTTATTGAGAAAGAGTTCTTTTCTACTGGAAATGTCAGGACAAAAGTAATGAGTAGAGATTCAATATGAAAGATAATTAAGGAGACAGGAAGAGAGCCTTGTGCTACCCTGGATAATTTCAGGTGCTCCAGTCCAAGAACAGATTGTTTTCTGAGTCACTATTAGTGATATTTAGAAAAAAAATGCAGAAAATAGGGGGAGGGGCAGAACCACCACAATGAAGGAGGAATATATTATTCTGATATTGAAAATGAATAAAACAGCCTTAAACCAATACAAAAAGGAGACTATGATCCCTAGAAAAGAAAAAGTTCTGGAAAAATATCATAATAGGGATGTTTGAAAAACAAAGATTCTTGGCATTTTTTTCTTTTAAAAAAATATGAGTTCCTTTGGCCATTTGATGAAGGCTATAGACCTTCTTTTTAGTATTTTAAATATCTTTTTAAATGCATGAAATAAGATGAATAGGATTACAAAAAACTCCATTATACTGAAATATCAAGTTATCAATATATACTTGTGTGTGCATGTATTATGCATATGTATACATGCATACATACATAAGTTCCTGGTCACAGATAAGAACTCCACATCTAAATTGTAAAGTGAATTGCAAAGAATCAACATGATTTTACTAGGAGTAACTCTTGGCAGACTTACTTAACTGCCATTTTTTCATGATATTATTAAACTCATAGATAAGGGGATTGCTATGAGTAGAAATTCTTTACTTCCTTAAAGCTTTAATAAAGTGGGTCATACTATTATTGTAAAAAAGATGAAAAGATGTGCATTAAACAATGAGACATTTATAGGACTCCAAATGGGTTGGATTGTTGATGTCAAAGTAGAATTCTTAACGGGTTTGTTGTCAAAGTGGACAGAATTCCCAATGGAGCACTCCGGAGATGTTCTCCCTTGTCATCTTCAGCATTTTTATTAATGACTTGCATCAAAATATAGTTGCTATACTCATGGAATCTCCAAATGACTATAAACTAGAAAGGCCAGTCAATTCAGAGGATGATAGAAGCAGACTCTAAAATAAACAAAAAAAAATAAAATTTCCAAATAAAATATGGAGAAGAAATGGATAAAAAGTGTTCTGGGTAAAAAATAAATAAAAGATTTATGGCTTTTAGCAAATAGAGCACTTAATTTGAGTTTAAGCTTGGTGGGGCAGTCAGATATACTAATGAGATCCCCAGGATCCCCCACTTGATTAAGTGGGGCAAAGTTTCCAGGAACAAGGAAATGACAGTGTTATCAAACTCTGACCTTGTCAGAGTCTTTCAAGTCTGTTATCATTAGTTCTGATCATCACAGTTTAAGAAAGGAATTGGTAACCTGGAGAGTGTCCAGAAAAAGATAACCAAGGATCATGTGTTTAACCTGAAGCAAAAAAGTCTTGGGAAGGGGAAAAGAGACACATATAATAGTAACCTTCACATATTCCAAGATCCGGAGAAAGTATGTTCTGTCTGAAGCCAGTGTGCTTTCCCAGGAAAAATGAGTGGATGTTGCAAAGACAAATTTAGTATTTTTACCAGAGAAATCATCATCATCATCATTATCACCTTTGTCATCATCATTGTCATCTTCATCAATATGATCAATACAAACTTCTCAACAATTAAATCTGTCAAAAATGTAATGTGTGATTTCAGAATTTGGCATAGTCTCACTTCTTGAATGTGTTTAAACAGCAATGAAATAGAAAGATAAATAAAAAGAGAGCAGCCAGAGATCGATTGATGAGAGAGAGAGAAAGAGAGAGACAGACAGACAGAGACAGAGACAGAGAGAGAGACAGAGACACAGACAGAGAGACAGAGAGAGACAGAGACAGAAAGACAAAGAGACAGAGAGAGACAGAGAGTTTAATATGTCCTAAGCCCAGTGATAAGCTCTTTGGATATACACACAAGAAAATAAAAGTCTCAATTCCCAAGTAACTTAGATCCTTATAGGAAAATATGAATCATTAAAGAGAGCTTGAAATCCACAGGTAGAGTTATCATAGCCACCTGAAGATGAGGCTTCTGAGGAAGTGAAGCAATCTGGATAGTGATTTGAGATGGGAATAAAGTGGGAATGGTTGGGTCTCCTCAGGAAATAGGAATTCTGATGAGGTACCCACCATTCAGAAAAAGAGATTCCTCTTAAATTGTGTGAGATATTTTTAGGAGGTTTAGCAGTTATGAGAGTAAGTTGAGACAGTTGTTTATGTTACTACAGCATAGAAAGAGGTTCCTTTTGTGTATGGGTGGAATTAATGCACAAGTGACTTCTAAGGTCCCTTCAAATTTTCATATTCTGTGATTATTTGAAAGAATGTGAACTTCTTGAGAGCAGGGAGAGTTTCATTTTTTTGTCATCATATTCTTGGCACCTACAAGAGTGTTTGATATATAGGCAGTGCTTAATAAATATTTGTTGCATTCAAAATATATTTTGAAATGGATGATAAAAATAAATAGGTGGGGGGGGTGGAGCCAAGATGGTGGAGTAGAAAGACTTACATATGCTAGCTCTGAACCCACAGTCCATTGATTTCCTCTAAAAAGAACTCCCAACAAATTCTGGAACAGTGGAAACCGCACAGCAACACAGTGAAGGAGATTTCCGTTGCAGAGAGCCCTGAAAAACCGACCCCAAAGGCCCATTGCACACTGGATGGGAGCGTAGCCCTGCCCTGCCCTGGCTATGTGGCACTGAGAGGAGTGAACAGATCCAAGCAGGCTTCAGGGACAGAATCTCCAGCGGCCATGAAGGTCCCTCACCTACAGACGCACAGGTCAGTGAGAGAGACGTCTGGATGGACTGAGAGGGGAGAGGGGTGTCTCCATAACTCGGGCCGCCTCAGGAGGCAGCAGCAGAGGCAGCAGATGGCCAGAGGCTCCCAGAGCAGGCAGGAGCTCAGCAGAAGCTCCATTACAGAAGGTCTCTGCATAAACACCCTGAGGGAACTGAGCCTGGGAGGCAGCCTTGACCCCACCTGAGAACCTGATTTAATTTTACCCTAAATAGCAGCCAGGCCTGCCACCAAAAGCCCTGAGGCTTGGGAGCAGCATTTGAATCTCA
>CM053771.1:552835052-552866328 GCA_028658325.1 Potorous gilbertii | reverse complement strand
GAAGAGAGGGCAGATTGGTGATAGGGGAAATTAGAATGCTCAGGGTACTGAGGTGGGGGAGGGGACAAATGGGGAGAAAATTTTGGATCCCAAAATCTTGTGAAAATGAATGTAAAAAGTTAAATAAATAAATTTGTATTAAAAAAATAAATAGGTATATAGAGTTTAGAAAATAACCATGTGGAAAGAGAAGGTATCAAGTTCAATTGTTTCCTTTTACAAATGAAGAAATTAAGGAAAATAATGGAGTAAAGAGGAGTATGAAGAAATATAAGAATGCAGTCCTACGGTGTCTGAATTAATTATGGTAGAGGCCAAACTTTGGGCCACATCTGTTCCCTCATTGCAATGTATTACTGATGATTTCATAGACTCGTCATTCATTGGAAGATAAAAGATGAGAAAGAAGGATAGGCGTTAACATTGTAATGAGATAGAAGGAGGAAAAGAAGTCCACTTAGTGAGTCCCTTAACCATAACATCAGCTAAAGAGGAGATCCCAGAGACATTGGAATTTTAGCGAGCACCATGAGGTACGCTGGAGAGGAAGCTTTGCCATCATGTTCCAGCATAAGAGACAAAAGATGCGAGTCACAGTGGCAAAGAGGGAGACATGAGTTTGATGAGATTATGATAATTTTAATTCTAAGCGTTCATCTCCTTCTCTTCTCTTTAACAGGGCACAGAGAGCACCTCAGATAATGTCTGTGCTGATATTGTTCTTTTACTTCTCCAATCTATGAACTATTGTAAGACAGATACAGTAACTGATTTTGTGTAGTAAAATGAAGTTATCGGCATGTAAATTAACTGTCTCTGTATTCCCTAAAAAAGAGTTACATTACCAATAGGCAACATAAGCCTTGTCTATGCCTACACAATTGTGACTTCTAGGGCTCTATGTTTTTAAAGGTTTTTATTATATGTAGCTTAGGGTTATGCATAGCGGCACTGATAAGAGTTCTTATTATCATTCATCTTGTTTTTTTTTCAACTTTTCCTCCTGTGGAACCAAAAAAGAAAAAACCCTTGGACAAGTTATCTGGCCATTATTATTAAATTTCAACGTCATTCGCCTGTGGATATAATAAATTACTACTATTGTCATCATCATCATATGTTTGTATTATTTTCATTTTGTTCTTATATTTATTTTCTTATTTATTTACTGATTTAAGATCACTTATCCAATTAGCATTTCAAGGGGAAAGGGGGAGAGAAGAGCCCAGGATTGGTCTTTTTCTTATTTCCAGAATGACTTGTCAACTATCTACTGGACAGCTCCTCCTTAATGTCCTGTTGGAACTCTCTATGTCCATATAGACTTCATCCTTCAAATTCATCCCTCTTGCATACTTTCCTTTTTCACTTGAGGGACCCGCTGTTGTTCTTAGTCCCCAGATTCTCAATTTTGATGTGATCCTTGATTCTGCAATCTCCATCATTGTCCACATGTAGTCACTTGCTATATGCTGGTAATTCTACATCCGATGTGTCTTTCCTTGTCTTGGCATTTTTCCTCTGTTCAAGTGATACTCACCATAAGTTAACTATTTTTCAACTTTTTCATGGGCTATTGGAATATCTGTTTAATTGATTTCCCTGCATCCACTCTTTTCCCTCTGCTAAAAGAATCTTTTTATTCTGTCTCCTCATCTGCAAACAAGCTGGAGAAGGAGATGGCAAACCAGTATCTTTGCCAAGAGCACCCCAAATAGGATCAAAAAGAGTAAGATGCAATTGAAAAGTGACTGAAACAACAAAATGTACCTTTGGAATGAATGACCGGTCTTCTTCCCTTTATGAAAGACTGGCACTAGGTCTGGATCTTAAAGGATGGATATAATTTAATAATCAGGAAAGGTAGATATTCCAGGCAGCAAAATAATCCAGGATCAATTTAGGGAAATGAGCAAAATAAGTGAACTTGGGGACAGAGTCTATGGAGGAAAGGATTCAGTTTGATTTCCTTGTTAACTTTTGAAAATGAGAATAGTTTGGGACCATATTTTATCTTTGGGATCATTTATGCCATTTTTGAGAGGGTTTATTTTGGGTTTAGGTTTAGTTTAGTTTCACTGTCTTAGTTATTACTTAATTTGACTAAACTTGAAAGGCTTTATATTATAGATTTCTCTTTTAAATATATTCATAATTGACTTTTACTCATTTAATACTTTGTACTCTCTGCAATTGTATTGCTCATGCACATCTAACATGAGAGGTCTGAACACTACAGAAGAAACAAAAGAGGGGGAAAAGCCAAGAAACTATCACACTGGGCATTATTTTCATATAGTAACTAGTTAAAATTGATCCATTTTTTTTCACTTATAGCTCCACAACAAATAAACAAAAATTATGAAAAGTGATATTTCTGTAGGTTTTCAAAGTTATGTTCACATACCATTTCACTTGAAAAAAGAAAACACCTTCCCTGAAACTGAAAAAAAGTAAGACTGCCTAAAGAGAAAATGCTGAAAGTCCGTAAGATTAAGAAGTCCATTTTTATCATTCTCATGTACCAAACCAATCATGTTAGTGGAGTCTATTTGTACGTATAATGTTATTTGGCATGGAGTAATGCAATAAATAAATGTTTGTTGATTGACTTATTTAACTTAGTCATCTGATTATAATGAGTTAATGCAGGCACTATTGAATCTTGAAAAGCTGCCAAGCTGGCCATGCTGACTTTTGATCCTCTGACAACTCTAATTAATTAGATGAAATAGAAGCCTCTACCACATCCCTAAGAACAACAACAAAAAATCAAAGGCTGCATGCCACTGACATTATGTTTGCAACATATTACTCTTCCAAATAACTGCGTTTTCTACAGGCTACTCTGACATCCACTGCTCTCAAGGAGTTCAGAATCTAATGGGAGATCTAGCAGGCCATCAACATGTACAAACAAATTATATTCAAGATAAATAGAAAATTTAAAAACTTGAAGATGATAAAAGGGATTGGAAAAGCCATAAATATCTAGTCTGTGCATTGATATTTGTGTGTATATATACAAATACATATGCATATTTATATATTTATATATACATTTATTAATACATATATACATATTTCAGACATAAGTATACTAATGACTTTATTTTTGGCATTCATACACATATGTGCATAGATCTGTACATATACATATGCAAATATATCCATACATATGAGGGTTTATATGTATACACACATATATAATATATGTATATATATATATACTATAAGTATATATATACATATATATATATATGTATATATATACTTATGTACATATAGGTCTGTGTGTGTGTATGCATAGCTCTTTGTGTATCTTGAGTTCATGTCTTCACTGTCAAGGAGAGAGTCCCTGCTTAATCATAGGTTCTTTGATGACATGATTAGACACCATTTCATTGACAGCAATTCTTAGTATCTTTCCATTTTCCCCTCTTCATTTTGTTAACTTTCTATAGAGTAATCTGTTTCTGCTTCCATCACTACATCAGGTTCTATTACCCTAGAGTTCTTAAAATGTTCTCTTTTGTCATTTCTTATGAAGCAGGGCTATTCTGTCACATGCACTTACCATAATTCATTCAACCATTAACCTTGTGTCTAAGCAGCAGTCTAAGACACTACCTTCCATCCTGGTCATTGTGGTTGTTTTCCTTTCATTCCATTTAATGATCAACCATTTGTTTTCTGGTGACCGTTTCTCCCTAACATTACCTTCCGTTTTCCTGACTTTGAAAGGATTTCAAAGTTGCTTATCTTGATCACTTCATGGTTATTTCCTGAATTGTTCTACAAGATCTAGTCATTTCCTTCTTCATCAGAGCAGAGGGGTATTCCTGTTTCTGAAACTACCATTATATCATATTTAAAAAAAAAAGTCATTGAACAAATACACCACAATTTATTCAGTTGTTCCCCAAAAGGAAAACATCCCCTTAGGTTCTAATGCTTCCTTCCTACAGAAAGGACTGCCAGAAATATTTTTATACATGTGGCTCCTTTCCTAGTACTGGTATTAATGAGTTAAAGAGTATGGAATTTTTAGAAATTTTTTTTAAGTAGATTCAAAATGGCTTACCAGAATGATTGGCTTGGGATTTTCTGGCACTTTCTGATCAACCTAGAGATCCCTCCATTGGTTAACTTTAATTTATCCTTCATTAAGCTTATTTGTACATAGCTTTTATACTTTATCTCTCCCATTAGAATGTGACGTCTTTGAGTCTTTTGATTTTCTTTATATGGCCAGTCTTTAGCACCATGCTAGGCACATAGTGTTGTATACAGGTTAAGTGTCTAGCTGAATGACTGATTTCTTAGGGGAATTGTCCACTTTTACTGTCTCAGAACATAGAATCTTGTACAATTTTTCATATCTTATGATGCTGACTTTGATTTTGCTGGTATGGTTGCTTTCCCCATGCCTTTGAAATTCCTAGCATGGAAAAAAAATCACTTCTTGTAATTTTTCATTGCATTATGTGATCACCATTTAGTCTGCTGTGAATGTCAGGGTTTTGCTCTACTATATACATGGGGGTTGCTTGGGCTGCCTCCTTGTCAGATAGCCGTCTTGAAAGATACTGGACCTGAGTCATGAAGGAATCCTGGGATTCTAAAACATGGACATGAAGAAAAAGGACATCCCAGGCAAGGAAAAGAGACCATCCAAAATCAGTATGGCTGAACTGAAGAATGAATGAAAAGGAATCATGTATAATAAGACTAGAAAGGTAGGACAGGGCCAGGTTCTGATGTACTGTCAAGTAGGAGAAGAGAAAATGAGTGACTGAAATCCCACAATGACCATGGAGCCTATTTAGGTGAAATTTACACAAAGATTCTGCACCTAACAGAAAGCACAGATTGAACCTAAATTCTGTCTTTACTCTGAGAATTTGGGGAATGGGCCACATCTCTAATGGATAAATGTTATAAACAACTATTTGAACTGGTAGCAGTGAGGGAATTATAGGGGGGTTGTACGGGAAGGAGTGGCAGAATCATGATAGAATCGAGGCATTTAGAGTTAGAATCTATTCTACTGAAGTCCAAAGAGTCTTGCCTTCCATAGCCTCTGTTTGGGACAGCAGGTTGCTCAACAGTGTGCTACCAGCATCCTGAACTTTTCCTGGGCTGGTTTGAGAAAATAAACAAACACTGAAAAGTTTGATGAATCTTTATTTTACCTTTCCACTGCAACCTACTATGGGATGTCATCTAAAGATAGGTGACTAACAAAAACTAGATTTCAGCTTCTTTCTGAATTATGTTTGCCCCAAATAACTTCCTAATCGGTAACTAAGGAGAAAATGAACAAAAACTGACCGTGTCTCATACTCCATATGTCTCAGCTCTTCTCTCTATCTACTCCCATAAAACAGTGCCCAGAACCCTACTCAGAGAATACAAAATGAGAGGGTCTATTCAATGACATTAGCTTGCTACCAAGGATTTGGGAGGTTTTTATGTTCTTGTTGATTCTGCCTGGTGAAAAGTTATGGTCAATGGCAGCAATGTTTAAAACCTTCTTAAACTGTCACTTTGACTCGCATATCCTTATTTAGTTGATCATAAGCATACAAACCCAAGTGAAAAAAGATTATAAAATCAATTTTATTGATTTTTGCAGTGATTATATTTTCCCCTATAACCCTCCCTTCTCCTCTCCCATGTGCTGATGGCAGCTCCTATAAGCAAACAGTTGCAAAACAGTTGTGAGAAAATTTACATATCATACATCCCCAAATGCTACAAATAAGATCCTGATTTATTGTTTATGCTGATTTTCCAGATTTAAGAAAGTGATGGAGAAAATGATAATGCAAAATAAGCTCAAAAATGCAGCGCACATACTTGGTTTTTCTTTTCACAGAGGCAGTTGTTAACCATTTACCAGCATGCCCTTGCAAGAGAATCAATCCTTATAAAAATGCTTCTTCTAAGGAAAAGTAATTCATCAAACCTAATCAGTTCATTGAAAATAGTTTGACACTCTCTCCAAGATTTTACATCCAAAAACCTCATCCATCTTCCATCTTTGCAAAGGAGTGAAAAGAGAGAGGGAATAAGCATTTATTAGTTACTTATCAATTATCATTTATTATTATATAATACATATTATAGATTATAAAATATGTTATATGCCCTACAATATCTTATATAATCTATAACATATATAATATATAAGTATATAATATAATATTGCACATATTATTTATCTATATGTTATATTGTATTTATTATGCATTATGATATATTATAGTCTTATAATATATAATAATTAATTATTATTAATTAACCAATAAGCATTTATTACTGTGCCAGGGCACTGTTCTAGACATTTAATAGGGCTATCTTATTGAATCCTCACAGTAACCTGGAAAAGTAGACACTATTATTACCCTAATTGTACATTTGAGGAAACTGAGGCAAATAGAGATTATGTGACTTGTCCAGGGTCAAAAAGCTAGAAAGTATCAGGTTTCCTTTGATCCCAGATCTCCCTGATTCCAGGTCCAACAGTCATTCTACTGTAATGTCACTTAACTATCTTTGGAGTTGGGGGAGGTAGAAAATATGTCACTTCTGGGGGCCCAACTTGATCACTCTGTTTCAAAATTCAGTTTCAATTCTTGTCATTTTTATCACATTTATATTCACGATGTCCTTGTGAATACAGTATTACTTTACTGTCCCTGCTTAAGAAACTCTGCATTGTTTCAAGTAAGTCTTTTCATGGTTTTCTGTATCGTGTTGATTTATTCATTCTTGTACATTCCATTTGCTTACATTTGGGTACCATCATTTATCTAGCCGCTCATTACCTGATGGACATCTCCTGTTTCTAGTTCTCTGTTGACAGAAAAAGTAGTGCTAGGAAGATTTTGTCATGGTTGGTGAATTTTGCTGCATCAGTGGCCTCTTTGGAGTATGAGACG
The DNA here is from genome assembly GCA_028658325.1 of Potorous gilbertii. Taxonomy (NCBI): domain Eukaryota; kingdom Metazoa; phylum Chordata; class Mammalia; order Diprotodontia; family Potoroidae; genus Potorous; species Potorous gilbertii. The sequence goes on along the minus strand of CM053771.1, from coordinate 552,859,381 downwards.
TCGAAGGATTTCTGAGTGAAAAGGTCAGGCGAGTTTAGCCGCTCATACTATCTTTAGAAAGGTCTACTGAGGAATTTATTCGTGATGAAGAAGTCGGGAAGGGGTTGAGGAATGACATCCTAATAACCATAACATAAAATAATTGTGATTATTAGATAAATCACATCTTGTTTCATATCAGAGGATCATGGGAACATAGACTGAGAATGGGAAGGAGCCTTAGAGAACTTCAGCCTCATCATTTTAGTACATGAGGAAACTGAGTCCCAGAGAGGGGCAAATTCTTTTCTAAATGCCCCGTAGTTCCTCCAGGAGGCAGCCAGGTGGTACAGCAGATAGAGCATTGGCCCTGAAGGGAAGCAGGCTTGAGTTCATGAACAATGCTTTACTAATCGCATGGCAATTCAGGAGTTCCCAAGGATGTTCCATTTCTTCCTCTTGCACAGGGGCCTCACCATGATGGTCCATGGTCTTGGCACTCTTTCATCACACCCTTTGTGACAATTAAAGGAGGAACAGGCTAATTTCTTACCAAAAGTTCTTTGAATAAAAATATAAAATAGAATTAATCTAGTATTGCCCTGTTTTCCAGTTAATGCAGAAAAAAATCAAATGCTTTCTTACTTCTCTGTCCTTAGGAAATCTACTGGGAATGACAAATTGACCAAGAAAAAACATATCTCATGTTGCAGACCGCTTTTCCTCCCTATTAAATCTGATATTTCATGCTTACAAGGATCTTGATCCTGAGAAATAAATGTTCCCTACAGGTAGTCATATTCATACACATATACATACACATACACATATGCACACAAGTATGCACAAACACAATAGACATAATACCAGGCATGGGCAGACATAGGAGAGGGTAGAATATGGCATACACAGAGATGTTTATGCAATTAATGGACTAGTGAATTATAATGTTGCCTAAACTGCTTGTAGAGATGGGCAGTGTGGACACTTTTCCCATTTGGGAAGATGTTATATATTTATGTGTTCACATTGTCTTTCCCAAGGAAATGTAATATCCTTGAAGGCAGGGCGTACTTCATTTTTCACTTTGTTTCCCAAGCACTGCGCACATCATAGTTGTTCAATAAAAATCATTAATTCATTGATTTATGGGAGAGGTGAGGATAGCAAGTATTATGTTTCTGAAGCTTTCTTGAGAATAAGTCAGGGAAAGTAATTGGCTTAGCACAAACTTACTTGTAAGCAGCCTTCATGGAAAACCCATTCTGAGTAAACTGCAACCCTGGGGATAAAAAAAAACAAACAAAACAGATCCATCTTCCATCCAGAAGAGTCAGGTTGTAGAAGGATGTATCTAATCAAGGATCACTACTGACTTGTATTCTTCAGGTGCTGCTACTCCAACCTCTGCCTTCTTCAGATGTTTACTAGAACTACTGATCTTTGCCTCAGCCATGGAAATGGGCTGTCAAGAATTAATTAATGTTATCGTGGATGAGCATCCCTTATTTCTGCTTCAGAAATCTGACCTTGAATTCAGTGTCAGAATGCATATTAGGATTTCCAGTTTTTGATAGAGGTGATCTCTGTAAGAAAGAGGTCCAGGTAAGTGAGAGGATGACTTACTCTCAATTTTGTTCAACAATGAAGTAGATTCCTAGTAGCTTCTCTTCCCTTAACTTTGTCTCTCATAAAATTTCTATCTTTCCATGGGTTGATAATGTACAGTCTTAAACTCAAACATCCTCAAGGAAAGAAACAAAATAGAACAGTTTTTGATTAGGACCATGGCTATGGCATGATTCGGATAATATCAGATATAATCGCTGTTGGTTGCTTTTTATATAACTCTCCATCTCTGTCTCTCTGTCTCTTTCCAAAGAAAGGTTCCCTTAGGACGTGCATAGGGCTGGGGGGTAAGTCTAATATATGAACAATTATATAAACACAAAAAGTTTCAACAAAACGAATAGCAACAATAACAAAGGTCTCAAGGAATTACAGAACAGATTCTATAACTACTGTGAGGAACAGCAAAACGTAGAAGTATTTAGATTTATGTCAACAAGCATTTTAAGTACCTTGAATGTAGCAGTCACTGCTAATTCCTGGGAATATGAAATCTAAATCAGTCCTACCCTCAATTAGTTTACTTCCTAATTATCATTCAAAATTCTAATCTTGACTTTGGGCATGGGCAAGGAAATAAACACTGACCCATGTGCTCCTTTCCTTGTCCCAGTGGCTTGGTGGAAGAGTGCCCAGATCATAGACCAGATAGATGTGCAAGAGGAAGAAATGGAATGCTCTTGGAGCCCTTGAATTTCCATGTGATTAGCTGTGCTTTGTTCACAGAGCTCAAGGCTTCTGCATTCCAGGGATAATGCTTAATCAACTATGTGTGTGATAAATAAATAATTGATATGCTTATTAATGCTAGCAAATACAAGATATTTATCTTTTTTTCTATAAACCATTTTCCAGAACTGATATATCAAAGTGATAAAAGTCAACATCAGAGACATCATATTGAAATCATGTCCCCTTGAGGATTGTTCGTGTATAAACCCAGAATGAATTCTCTTTTATTGTACAAAAGCAGTCAAACTTATGTCCTCCATTTAACTGGTCTGGGCTGGGATTATGGCCAAAGTCCCATTGAGCAAGTCACTTGATAGATATATCCTTCTTCAGCAAATGATTATCCTAGCATGCAAATGGTCAATCCAAATGTTTACTGGGCATGGATCAGCTGGAAATCTTACAAAGATATTTCCTAAAAAGAAACTGACTTTTGACATCAGGGCCCTGGAAGCTCTAACTTGGGCAGAGGGTGAATTCCTCCAAACCAGAGCTCATGCCCATGGTCATAACCTAATTCATCAAGGAATTGAAAGTTTCCAGTGAGAAACAAATGCTAAGATGTAGCTACGGAATTAAAAGGATTGCATTTCTGATTAAAAAAACAAACAAATTGGGGGGGCAGAGCCAAGATGGCAGAGTAGAAAAACTCACATATGCTAGCTCCAAACCCACAGCCCATAATTATCTATAAAAAGAACTCCCAACAAATTCTGGAACAGTGGAGACGCGCAGCAATGGGGTGAAGGAGATTTCTGTTCCAGAGAGCCCTGAAAAACCGACCCTAAAAGTCCCTTGCACACCTGATGGGAATGGAGCCCAGCCCTGCCCTGGACGTGCGGCAAGGAGAGGAGCAGATCGGAGCAGGCTTCAGGGACGGAATCTACAGTGGCCATGAAGGTCCCTCCACCCACAGATGCACAGGTCAGTGAGAAGACGTCTGGACAGGCTGAGAGGGGAGAGGGGTGTCTCCATAACCCAGGGCCCCTCAGGAGGCAGCAGCAGAGGCAGCAGATGGCCAGAGGCTCCCAGAGCAGGCAGGAGCTCAGCAGAAGCTCCATTACAGAAGGTCTCTGCATAAACCCCCTGAGGGAACTGAGGCTGGGAGGTGGCTCTGCCCCCACCTGAGCACTACAACTTAAGCTCCCATTGAGTAGCAAGCAGGCCTGCCGCCCAAAGCCCTGAGGCTGAGGAGCAGCATTTGAATCTTAGACCCCAAGCACTAGCTGGGTGGATCTAGGCGAGGGTGGACAGGAATCTCAGAAGTCAAGTAACTGGCTGGGAAAATGCCCAGAAAAGGGAAAATAAATAAGACCATAGAAGGTTACTTTCTTGGTGAACAGATGATTCTGCCATTCCTCTCTGACAAAGAAGACCAATGCTTACCATCAGGTAAAGACATAGGAGTTAAGGCCTCTGTATCCCAAACATCTGAAATAGATATCTAGTGGGCTCAGGCCTTGGAAGAGCTCAAAAAGGATTTTGAAAATCAAGTTAGACAGGTGGAGGGAAAAAAACCCAAACAAATAATCAAAAAAACCATTTATAGCTAAACTCTTTAAAAAAGTATACTACAATGGGTGTTCCCACTTTCTCTCCTTCCATTAATCTGCCTTCTGACTTTATTATCCCACTGAAGCTCCCTTCTCCAAAGTTACTAATGATCTCTTAGTTGCCAAATCAAATGTCTTTTTCTGTGTTTTCTTTCTACTTGTCCATTGAGCAGCCTCTGGCATGGTTCATCACTTTCTCTTTCTTAGTGGTCCTTGTTCTTTAGGTTTTCAGGACACACCTCTTTCCTTTCTTTGCTCCTACCTGTCTGACCACTCCTCTGTTTTGTTTTTGTTTGGTTTTTTTCTGCATCATCTTCCAAGTCATAACCTCTATCTACAAGTATCAGATACCTGACTTGAGCAACTCTCTTCTCCCTCTATACTGCTTCATTTGGTGATCTCATGAACTCCCGTGAATAATTTCTATCTCTACACCAACTCCCAAATATCTTAATCCTGTCCCAAACTCCAATTTCACATTTCCAGCTGCTTTTCAGAAATCTTTAAATGGATATCCAGTTGATATCTTTAGCTCAACAGGTCCAAAACAAAACTGATTATATTTTCAGCTAAACCTTATTCCTTTTCTACCTTCCCTATTACTGTGTATAACAAACACATGTTCTGAGCCCCTCAGGTTCCTCGCAAAATATCCTACAGGTCTCTCTCTCTCTCTATCTATCTATCTTTCCCTCTCTCTCATATTTTTTTAAAATTTATTTTTCTTTTTGTATTGCATTAATATATATTTATGGAATAAAACTAGCATTTCCATAGCAGAGTGCAAGTTTTAAAAAAAGATGATTGTATATGAAACTGCAAATGTATTATGCACAGCTTTCTATTACTTCCAAATATACAACAAAATTATCATGTATTTTTTTTTCTTTTTTCTGTCTGCCCCCTAGAGATGACTACCATAAGATATATCCATTCATCCATCCATCTCTTTATCCATCCATCCATTCACATATACATATATGAATATATACATATATATGTGCACATTTGTGTGCATATGCATATAAACATACTATGTGTGCATATAAAATTATTCTACATTTACTTCTATTTATCAGATGTTTCTCTGGACAAAGATAGCAACTTTCTTCAAATGTGTTTTATAGCTATTTTTGGTATTTATGATAGTCAAAAAACTTATTTATTCAAAGTGATTCTTAAAATGATATTGCTGTTACTATATATAATGTTTTTTTTGATTCTTGTCATTTGGTTTTCATTATTTTATGCAATTCTTTACATGTTCTAAAATAATTACCCTCATCATTTCTTATAACACAATAGTATTCTATCACAATCATATATCACAATTTATTCAGCCACTCCCCAATTGATGGGCATCCTTGCCATTTCCACTGATTTGCCTCCACAAAGAAAGCTTCTATAAACATTTTAGAACATATGGTTTCTTTTAGTCTTCCCCTAATCATATTTGGAAATAGACCTAGTAATTGTATTACTGGATCAAAGGGTATAGGTCATTTAATAACTCTTTGGATATAATTCTAGATTGCTCTTGAAAATAGTTGGATCAGTTTGCAATTCTGCCAACAATGAATTAGTTTCCCAATTTTTCCACTTCCCCTAAAATATTTGGCACTTTCCTCTTCAATAATTTTAGTCAATCTTGTAGGAGTAAAATGATATTTCAAGGTCATTTTAATTTGCATTTCTCTAATCAGTAATGGTTTAGAACACTTTTCCCCCACATGACTATAAATTGTTTTGATTTATTCATTGGAAAACTGCCTATTCATATCCTTTGACCATTTGCCAATTGACAATGACTCATATTCTAATAGATTTGAACAACATCACTCAAATGCACCCCTTTCTCTCCTCTGATTCTACCCTGGTCACCTCACACATGGTCTATTATAGTAGCCTGCTGGAATGTCTGCCTTCCTCAAGCCTCTCCCCAATGCAATCCATCCTCTGACTAGCCAGGAAAGTTATTTTCCTAAAGTTCAAGTCTGATCATACTCACTCCATACAATAAACTTCAGTGATTCCTTATTCCCTCCAGGATCAAAGTATTCTGTTTGGCATAAAAAGCTCTTCATGATCCAGCACCCTCCCACATTTCTAGTCTTCTTACATCTTACTTCTCAGAAAGTACTATCCGTTCCAGTAGTAATGGCTGTGCCATGAAGGAGACACCTCATCTCTCGGTTCTTGAAATTCTCTGGCTATTGCCCCACACTTGAAATACTCTCCCTACACTCTGACTGCTGACTTTCCTCATTTACTTTAGGTCTGAATTCAGATCTCATCTTTTGTAGAAAACTTTTGCAAGCTTTCATAATTCCAGTGTCTTCCCTGTCTATTTATTTCCCATTTGTTCCATACATAGCTTACCCCATATGTATTTGTCTGCACATTGTCTCCCTCATTTGAGTGGAAGCTCCTTGAGGGCAGGGAATCTTGTTTTTTCACTCCTAGAATTTGGCACAATGCCTGTATGTAGTATGTGCCTAATTATTGCTTGATTTTATTCTCTTATATCTCCATAGATACCTGGTCTAGCCCCAGTCACATAGAACCCAGTAGATAGAAATAAAAACATTCCTTCAAAATATTAGCTCCCAAAATAGGATTTCTGGCCTGAGGAGAGACTCATTACCTGCTTCTGATGACCATAGGGACAGCTCATGGTCTGCATAAATGCTTAGTAAATACTTGTGAATTGATTATTTTTTGGTTCTCAAGCTTACATTCTACTGAAGGAGATAACATGCGAATGGCTAATTTCCTACAAAGCACTTACTGCACAGATGGAAGAAAATCTCCAAGGAATTCCACCTTGTCAGTGTCCTCTGCCCCTTGGGACAGGTGTGAGAAACCTCAAAGCCTCCATCTAAGGGAGGGACGCAAATCTTTCCTCAGACCATTTTTAACTTTTTTTAAGTAGCCTTCCCACATTAGAATATAACTTCCTTAAGCCAATGACTATCTTTATTTTTTGTATATCTCTCCCCAGTGCTTAGCACAGGGTCTGGCATGTAGTGATGTATAATAACTGGCCAATAGAAGGAAAGGAAGAAATAACTGAAGCACAGGGATACACCTTAGTCAAAATACGGGATTTGAGACTTGAAGGAAGTCTGTGAAATCTGGAGTCAGAGGGGAGCTAGTTGAGCATCTCTGGCACTGAAGACAGAAAAGAAAAAGTCTTTGCTTGAGAGATGGAGGCAGTGCCAGGGCTAGTGAGAAGCCTTTCAACAAGAATCGTGGAGATTGCATGCAAGAGTAGAACCGAGAGGCAGAAAGAGGCCGGCTTGGAAAGAGGCTTGACAGTCAAACTTTGTGTATTATCTTGGAAATAATAGGGAACTACTAGACAGGCTAAAACATTCTAACAGGGGTGGGGAGCCTGTGGCCTCGAGGTCACATGGAGCCCTCTAGGTCCTCAAGTGCAGCCCTTCGACTGAATCCAAACTTCACAGAACAAATCCCCTTAATACCAGGATTTATTCTATAAAACTTGAACTCAGTCAAAAGGCTTATGAAATCACAGATTATGCAAACATATAATATGCAATATTATCATATTATATATAATTAGTATATATAAGTCTGTAATAATATGCAATTATTTTTTTTCCATTTCTCTCCACTTGATGGGTGCATACATGCATACATACATACATATACGGAGGGCAAGGGAGGGAGAGTCCTTCAACATCTACCTTGACCTCTTGGAGTATTTACTAAAATGTCTCTATTTACACACAATACCTAAACAGTGACAGGCTAAAGCATACTCTACTTCAAGTTAGGCAGGAATGGGGAAAAGGGATAATCTCCTTTAGGGAATACTTGAGCACCTTGCCCATCTATGATCTGCAATTCAATCTCATTTGGTTCTGCTTTGAGTTTTTTGTAATTTGCTTTCAAGATAGCTTTAAACCTATCTCCCGATAGCCTTTGGCCAAAAGCAGTAAAATTTTGATTGTCCCTGTGAGATTTAAAAGGGAAGCATGGACTCCATTGTAGAGTGCCCAGCAGGATACTGCACCTTCTAGCTTCACTGGCTTCTCTAAGGAGCTGGAAAGAAGGAAGGAAAACTGGGTTTGAATGAAGATGGAATAAATTGAGAGCAGAGGCATCACTTAGACTTATGTTATTGCTGGAGGTCTATAAAGTCAGGTGGAAAGAGGGTGATTAATCCTGCCCAGAATTTTGATATGTGCCAATAAACTTGAAATGTGTCTACAAATCCAGCAATAAAAGCACAGCATGTCTGCATTAAAAGCTAGTGGAGCTAGGCCAGCTAAGGAAGGTAATCTGACAAACCCAAAATGCATAAAATTATAGCAGAAACATGGCCCTGAACTAACAAGTGATGAAAATATCAGAATTAAGTTCCTATGTAAATAACAAATTGAAGTCATAAAGCCCAATTACTGAATCCAGGGTGGAAAGAAAACCCCATAATTCAGGGCTCTGGGCAGATGTTCCCTCATCAAGAAAGATGCAAGCCTTCCTGCTTTGGCTTTCTACATAAAATCTCTTTAAATTTATTGGAGAGGTTGTGAGATATTGGAAAAAAAAAAAACGAATCGTCTTGAACTTCACAAATCTTCTCTATCCAGCAGGTATAGGATTGTTGGATGCTAGGAAACAGAGCGTGACAAACACTGGATTTGCTTTGATCAATTTGGTACAAAGTTGTATCTCCACATGACTTTATTCTCCCAAATATACTAATAAGAGCAAATCAGGGCTCTCACTTACTTTCCACTTTAAAATCAGAAAGAGCTTCATCTTAGGGTCAATGGTTTTAAACTTTAACTGTTGTAAGACTTTTAAGGACCCTACATTATCATAATTAATTCCCACAACAATCCTGTGAGATAAGATGTTATTAATCCCATTTTATAGATATAGATATAGAGCCTTGAGGCTCCTAGATGGTAAGGAAAGATTCACCCTGAAGACATCCTGATTCCAAGTCCTCAACCCACAATATTACTTAGAAACCTCTTATAAGAAAGAAGGAAGCATATTATCTCAAACTAGGCTTTCCTTGGTGATCATTTACAGATTTTGTAGCAAAGGGATTGTTTTAAAGGCATCACACTCTCTTTGGTGATCCTGGGATAGCTTCTAGTGGCCTTTTCTCATACAGTATACACCTGAGCCTTATGGAATGTGGAAGCCTTCACTGAGTCCTGTTCCCTTCAACCTACACTCACATGAAGAAGAAGCTTCTTTCTATATAGGCTGTTGAAGTAGAACTGAGAACATTAGCCAAAGACACTAAGCATGAAGCAGCTCATGTGTTTTCTTTTACCCGCCTAGTGTCATTTATGTGAGGTGAGGCATACATTTAGCCACTAAATAAGAAGAGGCCTTGCCTGTGGTCCATCCCCCCCAACTCCATACCTCTAAGAAAGTCATAACTATCAAATTCTGCCCCCAGGACCAATTTGAAGCCTGTGAATATAGTCCTCTTTTCTTTGCCTTTTTGTATCTGTTCTTTTTTGACTTACCTGAAGGGATTATTAGAAATGGCTATTATAACTCTATGAGCTTTGAAAGGTCAGAATGACAAGCATTCTTGGCACAATGGTGAGAGACTCAGGAATGAAAATCCATGCCAGAGTTTTTGGACACTCAACCTTGGTAGTCCAGCATAGATTGGGGAGCAATTTAGACCAAGTCCAGCAGTAGATATATCCCTGTAACTAAGAGGTCAGGCTCTATAGGGGAGACAGTGACTCTGTATATTGAAAGTGAAGATGGTAAGCTTCATATCTTATTAAAATACTTTAAGTATGAGTTCACTCTTTTAAGAGACTGAGGTGATAGGTGAGATGCCTTGGAATATCTCTATCTTCGCAGGAAATATTACCTTGAAAATAATTGGTTAAAGGATACTGAGTTGTTCATCACAGACAATAGATATTAGTTATATGGCTCAAGGCAATGTCTTTAGAGAAGACTCACTTGGACTTCTTTAAGATACCACTCAAACCCTGAAGTGAAGTAACTACGGAGAATAGAATATTCTATTTATGAAATACTTACTTGACAAGAACTTCAGGAGACACATGAGAAATCTCTGTCATTTCCAATTTACAAATACCTGAGATGAAGCTTAGAATGGGTCAATGAGGGGACCAAAGGTCATCAGTGCAGTGATGGATGGACCTGGGATTCAAACACTTTTCTTCTTATTGATATCTCAGTCCTCTTGTCACCATCCTGTTTTCTTTCTAAGCTGTGTATGTGTGGCTATGTATATATACACATACTTATGAAAATCCATGTCTATGTTGATAACATGTGGCTATACCTACATCAACATCTCTACTTACATTTAATCTCTGCATGGGATAGTGACCAGAAAGAAAGTTACATCTTGAGTCAGAAGAACGGGGTTCACATTCTAATTTTTTCATTTACTATCTATGTAGTGATAAAGAAATACTTATTAGACAGAATGTGTGATACTATAAGCAAATTGGAAAAGCAAGAAATAGTCTACCTGTCAGATCCATGGGGAAGGAAAAAACGAATGACCAAATAAGGGATAGAGAGCACCCCCAAATGGAAATAGACAATTTGGATTATATTAAATTAAAAAATTATATTTGCACAAACAAAACCAATACAACCAAAATTAGAAGGAAAGCAGAAAGCTAGTGAACAAGCTTTACAGGAAGTGTCTCTGATAAAGATAAATGAGGCAAAGTCATAAGAATACAATCCATTCCCCAATTTTTAATTGATCAAAGGCTATGAACAGGCAGTTTTCAGATGAAGAAATAAAAGCTATTTATAGGCATGTGGAGAAGTGCTCTAAATCACTTTTGATTAGAGAAATGCAAACTAAAATAATTCTGAGGTACTACTTCACACTATGAAATTGACTAATATGACAAAGATGGAAATAACAAATGCTGTAGATGTGGGGAAATTGAGATACTAACATCCTATTGGCAGGTTGTGAACTGATCCAAACATTCTGGAGAACAATTTGAAGCCATGCCTAAAGGGCAACCAAACTGAGCATAACCTTTGACCCAGCAATACGACTGCTAGGTCCATATGCCAGTGCAATAATACGAAGGGCAAATGTTTATAGTAGTTCTTTTTATGGTAGTAAATATTGGAAATTGAGAGGCTACCCATCAATTAGGGAATGACTGAACAAGTTTGATATGTGAACGCAATGGAATACTATTGTGCAGTAAGAAATAATGAACAGACAGATTTCAGAAAAACCTTAAAACCCTTGTACGAACTGATGCAAAGGGAATGAACAGAATCAGGAAAATATTGTTCACAGTATCAGCAACATTATGTTATCAACAATAAATGATTCAGAAACACAATTATCTGACAGAAGTACAAAGGTCTCATGAAGGAAAATGTTTCACATTCAGATAAAGAACTGATGAACTCTGAATGCAAATAAAAGCATACTTTTTCATTTAATTTATGCAATTCTTCTTTTGATCTGTTTCTATTTCACCCACTGTGACTAATAATGAAATATTTTATATGATAGCATATGTATAACCTTTATCTAAATTGCCTACCACTTTAGGAAGAGGGGATAGAAGAGAGGGAGAAAAATTTGGAAACTCAAAATCTTGTGGAAATGAATGCTAAAAATTGCATTGAAATGTAATTGGGAAAAAATAAAATACTTTTTAAAAAGAAATCACTTAATGTCTCTAAGTTTCAGTTTGTCATCTGATAAATGAACGGATTAATCTCCCTGATCTCTAATGATATTTTCAGCTTTATTGTTCCATGATATTATTAAATATAGCTGATCTATAACTGTGGCTACATCAATTTCTATTTATATCTAAATCTGCATCTCTATTTCTATATACATTTATATTTATACCTATACCTGCCTTATCTATATAGACATATCATCTATATTTCTGTATCTCCTTCTGTATCTCCCTCTCTTTCTCCTCTTCCTGTGTTTTTTGGTTCTAAACACATTTATCCCTTCATATTTTTAACTTTATGGGAAAAAATGATGTCAAAATTAGGTTTTCTCTTATATGTGTAGGACCCATCTAAGATTGTATGCCATCTTCGGGAGGGAGTAGAAAGGGAGCAGGAGAAAATTTGGAAGCTATGGAAGTGATGGTTGAAAACTGAACACAAATAAATTAATAAATTTGTGAAAAATAAAAAATGGATTTTTCTGTTTAAAATAAGATAGTATCTGAAGAAGAGTCACAAAATATTGTTATATCCCACTCAGCACAGCAGGTCAGTTTACAGCCTGGAAGATGTAAATAGGATATAAAAAAAAAAACAAAAAAAAAAGCAAAACAAACAAACAAAAAATACCCTTTCTAATACACTGGAAAATGGAGCTGACTGTAACATAAAATGTAAGGTGGTTACATGAAAATTGCTCCTCTTTGGTATAAATCATAGCCTGTAAATGAGGGTAACAAAGATTGAGATCTGTGCATCTGAGAAGAGACTCGAGTGTTCTCTGAGACCTCATGGGATCATCAACCTAAAGTTGGAGGGGATGCTCGAGGTCATCTCCTCCTCCTCTATCATTGACAGACAATGAATCCAAGGCCCTGAGAGAGGAAGTTCCATTGGCTAACACACATGCATGGACCAGAGCAGAGCCAGGACCTGAAGCTAGGTGTGTAAGCTCCAAATTTAATACTCAGTCATAGTCAGGAATCTTCTGACTATTCAAATTTACCTTCCTTTGGATAGGAGAAGGAAGAGAGTGGGGAATAAAAAGGAGAGGATGAGCTGAGTTACCCAGCTACCTGGGTCCCTATTCGGGCTGCTTGGTCTTCTCACTGATTGTGTTCATTCTTTGTTTAAGAAGAAGACCATGACATCAGAGAAATGATGACATAACTTTGTTTTGAGTGAGGAAGTGCTGTGCAAGGTCACCAGCTTCAACTCCACTTAATGGCTATTTTCTGGATTGTCCTAGCTTAAGAGTGATTATCTATAGTAACTATTACTCTTTCCCTCCCAGTTTGATTTACATATGTATATGTATATATATATATATATATAATATATATAAATATATATATAATATATATAAATATATATATAATATATATGTATATATAATATATATAATATATAAATATATATATATTTGTTTTTTGCTTTTGCTCATTGAAGGGGCTATTCTCTAATTACTTCTTAAGGTAAGTAAAGGAAGGACTTACTTTCACTCAATGGGCATCACCTCACTCTAAATGAGTACCTGAATAGGCTTTCAGTGAAAAAGGCCACGGTCTCCCATTGCATCTTGGGCTGTCTCCAGTCATCCTGATGAATATGCAGTCACTGGATCCAGATAACTCAGGAGGCTTCGATGAAAATGGAAATTCTAAAACCTAAGGGAGTGGGCAAAAAGCTCATATAATGGTGAATTTTCCTATTAAGTCCTATTGCAGAAAGGCCACCTGTGATGATTCCTCCTACATTTTAGAAATGTGGAACCTGAGGCCTAAAGAGATGATGAGACTTGACCCGGAGCATTTGGCTTAGAATGCCAGTGGTGAACAAGAGCCAGGGTCTTTGGTGATCCAATAACTGATCCTTCACCCCACACTGTATCTTGGTTGCATTCATTTACTTCAAGTCTTTGAGGTCCATGGGTTTGAGGGTTTTGAAGGGGAGCTTCTTTTGTTGGGTAGTTTATGTAATTTTGTTCTAATCAAATTTCATTTTAAAACCTCACATGTAAGTTGAATTACTCTAAGTCCAAATTATCATTCCTTAGTATTTTAGAAAGAAAGAACCAATTGTCCTTTCTCCTAACTTTCCAATTATCTTATGCATTTGCCATTCTTCCGGTTGTCCAGGCTTGAAGCCTAGGAATCATCTTTGAATCTTCTTACTCCCTGAGAACCCATAGCCCATTTAATCTGCTTGCATCTACACCAGCGTATCTCTTAGAGCTGTCCTCTTCTATGTCTCTGTACAAACTCCAACCCAGCTCAGTCTCTCATCAGTTTTCCCCTTGGGTAGTGCAATAACATTCTCATTTTTGGTCCTGCCTTCTGTGTCTCCACTCTCCAAACCTTCTTTCTACAGTTGCCATGGTGATATTCCTAAAACTCATGTCTGACTATTCCACTCTCCAAATCAATAAATTCTAGTGTCTACTGATTACCTTCAGGGCAAAAATCTAAACAGCGTTTATTTGATATTTAACGTTAGTCACACCCAGAACTATTCTGACCTTTCCAGTGTTTTTACACTTTACTCCCCTCCATGCACTCTACAATTTAGCTGTGCTGCCCCTGCCCCCTTGAGATAGTTGACAGCTCATTACATACGAATCCACGTCTTCTATCGTAGTATGTTCTCAGTTGCCACCGTCTATGATCTCAGTGCCTTTCTTCATGATGCCCACTTCCTGTCTTCCTTTAGGAGTCAGCTTCAATCTCTTCTTTCACAAGATGCCTTTCCTCAGGCCTTTCTCCTAACCCTGTTCCCCAACTAATGCCTTCCTTCTGAAATGACCTTCAGTTTCACTATAGTGTACCTTGGCATTTTGAGGTTGTTTCTTATTATTATGTAAGCTTCTTGAGGAGAGAGACAGATTTTGCATCATTCTTTCTATCCCTAGCATCCATCAAGTGCTTAGAAAACAGTAAATTCTAAATAAATGGTTGGTGGCTAACTTATTGATATGGGTCCTAGTAATTTGCTCCCACCCGCTTTGTAAATTGCCCTATGTTCCTTTACTAATGTCTATTCTATATATAAGCCCACATTTGCATCCTTTGCATGTATCACATTAGTTATATGAAAGATTTGTGGGGGCAAGAATGAATTATGGCTCAGACACAAAACTGAGAAAAAAGGAAGCAATTTTCTTATGAAATAAGCCCAGGGTGATAATATTTAGCAGGGAATAAAGGAAGAAAGAAAACTTGGATACTTTTGAATGCACTCATCTACTGCTCCCTTTAGCATGAGAGATCAAGGCACTTACTGACACTCATCTGTCATTAACTTTCTATATTACTCAAGGGGAAAACCTTAACAATGTATCCAGAATATAGAATGGAGAAGAGAAAGATGGGGTTTTGGCCAAGGGGATTCGATCCCCATCTTCGGTTCAATGTGGTCTGTGACCTTGGCCATATCTCCTCTATTTTTGATGTATTTACTTGTAGAAACGGAATTAGATGCTATTTCTGCTTCCCCTCTGGCATTGTTAGATTGAATGATTCCATGTAAAATGAGCAGAGCTCTAATGAGGAAAAACATGTGAATTAAAAGATGATATCCCTTGTGACAGCAGCAGGATTGGACGTAACCCCTGAGTCAGGTCTCTCTGAAGGGCATTAAGAACAAAGTGAATGAATCCTCCCGAATTTTGTCTCAGGACTCTTCAGTCTCTTTGCATATTCCACTTTGAAGTTAATAGGAGCTTCTTTATAAACAGGGACTCTCAAAGGGGCATAGAAGACATTTGTCATTCACTGATGAAAAAGCATGGAATCCATGGAGCTCATAGCAAAAGAAAGAGCAGATGTTTCCTGGTTCTTTCTTGGTGTAAGATTGGAGTCCAAACCGCCACTTCTCTTTAAAACCTGATACCTTCACTAGGGGAGAACATGTCTTAATTATGAAGAAAACTATAGATAAGTGCAAAAGGTATTTGAAAACCATTTGATGAAGTGAGCTGATGTCATACAAGTAGTCTGTTTCAATTGGCTGGGGAAATTCATTCTACAATGTGATAGCTAGAAAAAAGCATTAACTCAGTTAAGATGGAAATTCTTTCGAGAAATTGGGGCTTGTGACATTCCAGCATATCCCTGATAAGGAACCGCTTGGTTGAGGGGTAGATTTCTCCCTAAGCATCTCAGGAGTAGGACAAAAGGACTTTCAGCAATTAGGAGTTGTGAGGTACCTACTGGACACATGACTCTAAACTTAAACCCATTTGTCCTGGGTGATGACCGTATGAGGTGGAGTGTGCCAGTTTTTTTGTTTTGTTTTTTTCTTTTTGGTGGAGGAAGGAAGTCTTTATCAACTGTGTATTTTTACTTTGGGGTGGATGACAATGATTCTCACCTGATAACCTTTTTTTAATTAATTAATTAATTTTTAAATTTACAACATACAATTCTACAAGCTTTTGATTTCCAAATTTTCTCCCTCCCCAAGATGGCATGAAATCTGATACAGGCTCTCCCTCTCTCCCTCCCTCCCTCTATTTCTCTCTGTCTCTCTCTCATACATGTAAATGTATATACAATATATATGTATGTGTGTATGTACATATATATGCACATATATGTATACATGCATATATATGTCCATTCATATTAAACACATTTTCACATTATTCATGTTGCAAAGAAGAATTTATAGCCAATGAAATGAACCACGAGAAAGAAAAAACAAAAGAAAAAAAGAGAAAGATCAAACAGTTTGCTTCAAACTTCTTTCCTGCTCCATAATTCTATCTCTGGATGTGGATAACATTTTAATCATGCTCCTTTGGACTTGTCTTAGAGTCTTGTACCTCTGGGAAGAGCAAAGTTTATCAAAGTTATTCATCACACAATGTGGCTGTAACTGTATACAGTGTTTCCTGGTTCTGCTCCCCTCACTCAGCATCAGTTCATGAAAGTGTTTTCAGGTTTTTCTGAAGACTTGCTTGTTCACCATTTCTTATAGCAGAATGGTATTCTATTACATTCATATACGAAAACTTGTTCGGCCATTCCCCAATGGATGGACAGCCCCTCAATTTCCAGTTCTTTGCCACCACAAAAAGAGCTGCTATAAATATTTTTGTACATGTAGGTTCTTTTCCCATTTGTGAGATCTCTTTAGGATACAGCCCTGGAAGGGATATTGCAGAGCCAAAGAGTATGTACATTTTTGTAGCCCCTTGTGCACAGCTCTAAATTGCTCTCCAAAATGGTTGGATCAGCTCACAATTCAATCAACAATGCATTAGTGTTCCAATTTTCCCACATCTTCTTCAGCATTTATAATTTTCCTGTTTTGTTATGTGATAGTCACCTGATAATCTCGAAAGGGTAAGTTGTATATGCATATGTGGGTGGAGAACATATCAGAATTAAGATGGTGGGATTAGAAAATCATTTCTGAAAGGTCAGGAGTAAGCTTAGAGGAATATGGAGCAAAGCTATGGTGGTCCAAGTTTTCTACGGCAGTAGAGTTCAGATGAGGATATTCAGAGCTCACAGGGACACCACCTGAATTCCCATCATTAAGTCTGTCCTCCAATTTTCCCTGTTGACTCTGGGTTTTAGAATGCTTTGCTATTAGAGCACAAGTCCTAGAAATAACTCCAGAGCTGGGACGGTTCAGATGGTGGAAATAGCCAAGGTTCTCCATGTGCAGTCATCTTGGTGGTTAAAGGAACAGTCGTGTGTCTAGGTTCAATAATTTGTTGGTGATCAGTCATTTTTCAGTTGTGTCCCACTCTTTGTGACCTCATTCTGGACTTCCCTGGCAAAGATACTGGAGTAGTTTGTTATTTCCTTCTTCAGCTCATTGGAAAGAAGGGGAAACTGAGGCAAACAGAGTTAAGTGACTTGTCGAGGGTCACACGTCTAGCTAGCGTCTGAGTCTAGTCGTGAAGTCAGGAAGGTGAGTTGCCCTGAATCCTGGCCACTCTCTCTGCTATACTGTGCCGCCTGGGGGTCCCAGGTTCTACACCATTGCAGTTCAAATCTGGCCTTAGACACGTGGTGGCTGAGTGACCCAGACTATGCCACTTCTCCTCTCCTAGCCTCAGTTTCCATATCTACAAAATGGGAATAACAACAGGTCTCTCCTCACAAGGTGGTTTTGAAGACCGAATGGAATAACCCGTCAAAATCACTTTGTAAACTTCAGAGCAAAATACAAATGTCATTATTAAATTATCTCTGTGGTTAATTGATTATTGATCAATTACTAGCTCAAGTACTTTGTTAATAATAGCAATAACCATTTTAGGCAATTTCGAAAGACTTAGATGTAGAACTATTTTGCACAGGCTTTGGTGAGATACTTGACAGGAGCCTCTGCATGTCCTCTAAGCAAACCTGCCCCTGAAGAAGATAAGTACGATGCACGGTCACCACTCTTAGTATTCTTCTCTAAATATCAACCAGTCACCAAGCATTTATTAATCATCTATTCTCGTCACAGTCCTCACTCCCTGGTGTTTTGCTACTATGTCATGTAAGCTTTTCTTTCCTGGAAGTTCCCTCTACCTGTGCATAGCTCCCTTTGGGATCCTTCTCCGCTCCAGTAGCGTCTTCTTGTGATTGGCTGTTTCCTTATTGAATCTCCATTTTAAGATGATGATACCCCAGTGAGCTATATCTTCATTCCTCTCCAGGTTGTACTCCTGACTCTGGACTTTCTCTACTATGCCCCCCTTATGGGTTCATTTTTTTTCTTCCCCTAGGTCCTGTCACTTTATAAGCTTCAAGGTAGGAACTACCTTTCTGTTTGTGTTTCCCTTTTCAGGGAACACTGTCAACACTTTAAAAAACATGTTTCTTGCCTTAACTTGATATACTGTATGTCAGAGCTGTGGGAGGTGCTAAGGATTCAAAGACAAAGAATGAAATAATCTCTACTCACAAGAACATTATATTCTAATGGAGGGAACAACAAGTACAAATTGTCAGCAATGAATTGAGGAAACATCTTAAGGCAATGTAATGTTGTGTCATTTCCACTGGTCTCCTCCAAGGACAGCCCCCTGTCCTTCCAGCTCTCATTTGCCATCCTGGAGACAGCTAGCTTCCTGTTTTGGGACTCCACGGCTTCTGGGAACTTTGGGATGTGTGCAGGGTGATGTATGCTCAGGAAGCAGGACAGTATATCTCTTTCATCCTGTACAAGGCATGCGTATGGGTAAGCCAAGCAGGCACACTATCCCCCAAACACTGACACAGAAATCCCAGTGAAGCACACTAAATAAATCTGCAGTGTTAGTCCCTGTGGATACCTAATTCTTTCATCTTTCTCTCAGTGAATCTGGGAATTGGAATAGAGGAAAACTCGGTCACATTTTCATGTTCCACAGATGACAGTTCCATTCATTTATTTCTGCTCTCAGTGGCTTCCCTGAAAATAAATTCTTCAAGCTTAGCTCATCAGACTGAGACCTACTTCAAGGTCAAGCAGATTCCTCTGAGCCCTGGTAGGGACCAGGAGAAGGAGAGCTCCTCCAATTTTCAATTTGGCAAAAAGTCTAGACAGAGGATTAATCTGTGGCTTCAGAACTTGTGTGCGAGCAGAGGGAAAACAAAACAAAACATAGAGCTACTGAAAGGTTTCAGTCCTCCCTGCCTCTCCAAAGACATTCATTCGGACCCAAACCTGCACATCCTGAATTCCTACACATGGAAATTATAACATTTAGAAGTAGAAAGGAATTTAACAATAATTTAATTCAATACTTTGAATTTACAAATGAAGAAATTAAGGTCTAGACTAAGAGAAAATGGGTGTTGTCCAAGTTCAGAGCTGGTATTGGAAAACAAGACTTTCTGATTAGCCAGGACCTTTTGCACTATGCCATGATAATTCTACAAATGCACAAGAGTAAAAAGGTAATTGATAGTCCTTACCTGTGAATTCTGATCCTGTCTATTTTCCCCAGCCCTCCCCAGATCACAAGTACTATACTTGGCACAAAGTTGACTTTACAAATATTGGTCTCTGAATTAATGATTTGGAAGATTTTAGGTCTTTGAATTCTGAGCTGGAAGGGGATAAAGAGAGTTTACATGGGATAATACACCAGGTGCCAACTAGGGAAACAAATGTAGTCCCTAACAAGCAGTTTGCCTCCTATGATATGACTTGCCCAAAGCTTTTCAAGTAACCAACATAAGAAGAAAGTTTAAACCCGGATCCTTTGGCTGTAGATCCAGCCTTCTTTCTAGGATCTTAGACCTATGACAAAACTACAAACAAAGCAACCACCAAGAAGTTCATCTAATGCAATCCATCTTTGCAATGTCATTTTCCACATCATTAATTGGAGACCATGATTCATACTCCTTGAAAATGAAAAAAAATCATCTGATGATAGAAAAAAATGAGTTTTCTAGATCAGCCTGCTGATCAGTTGTGGTTATAGCCCAGTATGACCCCTGGGCCTCCTTTAAATATGTGTTTATCCATTGAGAAGATACTCATGCTAGCATTAGAATCCCTGAGTATTAGGCTTGACTCCACTAACACCTCATGTGTCCCTACCTTACTCTGAGCCATAACTTTCACCTTTATTTAATGAGGGTTTGGTATCAAGTGGGCTCCAAGGTTGCTTCTGGCTCTGCCAACCTGTATTACTGAATGAGGCCCCTGATGTGACTTAGCCTCCTTTAAGGTAAACATCAAATTCTGAGCGTTCCAAAATAAGCCAAATAAGAACCAGAGCGTTTGAGCTGGAAACCACACTCTTCTAACTCTCTGAACTAACATTGGCTAAGCATTAAAGTAAATTTCTTATTAAAATCTTTGCGTTTCCCACTTTTGAATTGCTGTACTGAATCTGTCATTACCGAGTCACAAAAGAAACATTACAAGTGAACAAGGAATAGACAATGTCTTTCTTTTTCATTTTTCTTTTTCAAGACTTTATATTGACTTTCTTAGTTTCTTTTATGGGCAACTTTCTGTATGAACTTGCATCTAGACACAGACTTGATAACATGTCAATCACATGTCAGGATGTCAAAAGAAGTGCTGGACAAAAAATACAGAATATCTGAGATGGAATGGACTTTATAAACCATTCAATCCACTTATTGCACTGGTGCTCAGCAATGTGTTAAAAAGTGGCTGGTGATTGACTTATAACAGTCAATAATATATCATATTGATATAATAGTGACCAAAAATGTACCATGTTCATTCCATACTGAACCTCCATGTTCATGAATTATGAAAGCTCTTTATCTGACCACAATCTACTGGATTTCCACTTCTCCTTCTGATATCCCTTGTTTAACTCTAATCTTTATCCTCCCCATAGCTTCCAACCCTTTGACCTCTTAATTCTCCCCCAAGCCATTTCCTCTGCACTAGGCACTCTCCTCTTTTCCTCATCTTGACCCCTTGGTGAACCAATTCAACTCCACACTGTCCTCCTTCTTGAAACTCCTGTCCCTTTGCTCTATCACAGATTCCATCTGGCCATGCTTCAGTCTTGGATCACTTTCACCATTCATTATCTTTGCATCTCCATACTTCTTCTGAATGAAGGTCGAGAAAATCATGCAACTGTTGTGATTTTGTTATATACCACTACAGATTTGTGATACCACTTCAACTGGGCCCTCACTCATCAGTCCTACCATATCTTCTGCATTAACTCACCATCTCATTCTTCACAGTAAATCCTTTCATTCCTCTTCAGGTGACTCGTAGCTTCCCTCCTCTCATTCTCTCAGCTGAGAACATTATATTTTAAAGACGAAATGAGGCCATTCACCATGAGTTCCTTTTCTCCTTTTCCTCATATTCTGTTTTTCAGGTGTCCTCTACCTCTTTCTTCTCCTTCCTTCCTGTTTCACCTGATGAAGTGGCCTTACTCCTTACCAGTGCTAACCCTTGTACTTATAGAAGTGATCCCATTCCATCCCAGATCCTACAACTGATTTTCCCTTCTCTTCTCTCTACTTTTTCATTTCTTTTCATTCTCTTCCTCTCTAACAAGTCATTTGCTACTGTTCACAAGCATGCTCCCATCTTCATTCTCAAAAAAGGAAATGCTTCCATTACTGCTGTTATCCTATTTCGTTTTTCTGTCTAAACTCTTCAGAAAGGTGATATATAATAAGCACTTCCATTTTCTCTCCTCTCACTCTCTTCTTACGCGTTTGTCATTCCACCAAAACTGTCCCCCTGAAAGTAATTAAAAGTTATTAGCGTGACAAATCCAATAACCTTATTTGCAATCCTCATTTTCCTTGACCTCGCTGCAGTCTTTTAATCTATTGATCCCTCTCTCCTCCTTGATACTATCTTCTCTCTAGGTTTTTGAACACCCCCTTCCTTGTTGTCCTCTTGGTTATTGGACTAGTTTTTCGATGGATCGCCTTATCTGCATCCTTCTCCAGATTATGCCCGGTGGGTGTAACTCAGGGTTCTGCTCAGAGCTCTTTTCTCTTTTTCCTCTATATCACTTTGTTTGGTGATCTTATCAGTACCCATGGATTTAACTACTATCTTCATGCTAATGATTCCCAAATATACCTTTTCTGCCTCAGTCACTCTGCCCATTTCCAACCTTGCATCTCCAGCTGCCTTTCAGACATATTGAACTGAATGTCCAGTGGACATCTTAAACTCAATATATTCAAAATAAAACTCATTCTCTTTCCTCCTAAATCTTTCTCTGTCCTATGTTCCCTCTTGCTGTAGTGGACAACAGCATCATCTCAGTCCATTAGAATTGAAATCTAGGAATTATACTACATTCCTCACTCTATCTTCCCTCCCATATCGAAATTGTTGTCATTGTTTTACATTACAACTTTGCAACATCTAGCAAATACTCTTTTGACCCTGTCTGCTCTCCAGTAGAGACCCTGATGACCTCATGACTTGATTGCTGCAATAGTGCACTACAATATAACAGAAGGATCTACAATCTCAAGCCTCTCCCCATTCTAATCCACTCCCCTCTTAGACTCTAAAGTGAAACACAGAGCTGATCATATCACCTTGTTACTCAGTAAACTCCGGTGGCTTCCTATTGCCAAGAGAAGCAGATGTAAAATGCATTGTTTGGGGTCTAAAGTCCTTCCAAATTTAGCTCCCTCTTACGTTTCCAGTATTCTTACACCTTACCCCTTAACACATACACTTTAGTTTTTTTAAAACCATGGAATGAAACTAGTTTTTCCATAACATAGTACAATAAAAAGATGATTATACACATGAAATTGCAAATCTGCTATGCACAACCCACTTTTCCTTTCAAACATACAACAGTATTATCAATGAATTTTCTTTTTTTTCCTTTTTTTCTTCTATCTCCCCACCCCTACGCTAGATATAGCTACCATCACACAAGCACATGTGTGTGTGTGTGTGTTTGTGTGTGTGTAGTCATTCTTTGCATACATCTATTTATCAATTCTTATTCTGGATGAAGATATCTTTTATAGTTAATTTGACTATTTAGAATAAAAAAATACTTATTTACCCAGAGTCATTCTTAAAACATCATTGTCAAATCTACAAGAATATGCAGCATTGCCTGACTGATAAATAGACAAAGGATATTAACAGGCAGTTTTCCAATGAAAAATCAAAACAACTTATAATCATATAAAAAAGCTCTAAATTATTATTGATCAGAGAAAAAGCAACTTTAAACAACCTTGAGATATTACTTTATGCCTAACAGATCACCTAAAATGATAGAAGGGGAAAATGATCAATATTGGAGCATATGTGATAAAATTGCAATACTAATGCGTTGCTGGTGGAGTTATGAACTCCAACCACAGTAGAGAAAAATTTGGATTTATGCCCAAAAGATTATAAAACTGTGCCTACTCTTTGATCGCTCAACACCACTACTAGGTCTGTATCCCAAAGAGATATATTAAAAAAGGGAAAAGATTTCACATGTACAAAAATATTTATAGTAGTTCTTGTTGTGATGACAAGAAAGTGGAAATTGCCCACAAATTGGGGCATGATTGAACGGTGATGGAGAGAATTTGGAACTCCAAATTTGAAAACAAAAATGTTTAATTTGTATTTACATGTAATTTGGAAAAATAAAATATTGAATAAGAATAAAAAAGAAAACTTAAAAGAACAATATTGCTTTTAATGTATACAATGTGGTCTTGGTTCTGCTCATTTTGCTCTGCATTATTTCGTGCAAGTCTTTCCATGCTTTTCATAAATCAATGAGCTCATAGTCTTTCCCCAATTGATGAGTATTTCCATAATTTCTCTTTCTTTGCACCACAAAGAGAGCTGCTATAAGCATTTTGGAACATTTGGGTTCTTTTACTTTTCCCTCTGATCATCTTTGGAAATAGAAAATATTACTGGGCTAAAGGGCGTAGGTCATTGCACAGCGTTTTGAGCATAATTCTAACTTGGTCTGCAACATGGTCGGATCATGTCACAATTCCACCAACCATGAGCATGTCCCAACTTGGCCACATCCTGTTCAATGTTTCTCACTGTCCCCTTCCATCACTTCAGCTGATCTGACGGATATGAAATCGTAGTTCGTGGGTGTTTTCATCTTCATTTCCCTAATCAATAATGACTTGGAACAACTTTATATGACTATAAGTGGTTGGGGCCTCTTCCCCGGAAGAACGGCTTGGGCATATTTTTTGACGATTTTTCAGTTAGGGTGGAACTTGTCTTTATATATATATATATATATATATATATATA